>CM052799.1:58991971-59300827 GCA_028533885.1 Nasua narica | reverse complement strand
TTTTTCTCAGCTTCTTTATTCTTTGTCATTTGGTTCTATGTCGCTAATTCTTTCTTCTGTCTCATTTATTCTAGCATTAAGAGCCTCCATTTTTGTTTGAACCTCATTAATAGCTTTTTTGATTTCATCTTGGTTAGATTTTATTTCTTTTATTTCTCCCGAAAGGGATTTTATTTCTCCCGAAAGGGATTCTTTGATCTCTTCCATGCTTTTTTCGAGCCCAGCTAGCACCTTGATAACTGTCATTTTGAACTCTATATCCGACATATTAGTGGTGTCTGTATTAACTAAGTCTCTAGCCGTCAGTACTGTCTCTTGTTCTTTTTTTTTGTGGTGAGTTTTTCCGCCTTGTCATTTTATTGAGCTAAGAATAGATGAGTGAGAGAGAAAAGTACTCTGGAGTTCCACAGTTCTCACTGATTGATGAACTTGGGCTTGGCTGGATATTTTCACTGATCTTCTGGGGAGGGGCCTTTTCAACTTGGTTCTCAGATGTCTTTGCCTGAGGCAGAATGGCCCCACCCTTGCCCAGGGAGGGGCCAAGCAATTCGCTCAGGTTTGCTCTCGGGAGTCTTTGTTCCCTTAGTGCTTTCCGTACCGCCCTGGAGGCCGGGAATGCAAATGATGGCTCCCAGTCTCCGGCCAGAGGAGCTGAGCGCTGGAGTCCTTGCTCCTCAGCGCGCCCTCAGAGGAAAGCAGTCAATCACTCCCGTCTCCCGGGTCTGCACAAGCTCTGAGCTCAGCCACCGGTGGTGGCGCGTCTCTATCTCTGGCTCGCGGGCCCGTCTGGAGTCTCCAAACCCAGCAGATTCCTGCTGCATGCTCCCACGCCACTCCTCCCCGAGGAGGAAGGAGGGGGTCTCTCCAGAATGCCTTATGTAGTTCCCGCTCGAAGGGCTGCGGCCACGGTCTAGGGTAAGCTCCAGTTGAAAACGCACTGCGCGGCTCTTTCTCTGCTGACGGCTTCTCCGCCCCGATATCTGGGAGCTCTGCCGCACTCAGACACCCCCGGTCTCTTTGTGACCTCGCGGGACCTGAAACCAGTCTGTTCCCGCAAGGGCTAGACCCCCCGCTTAGCCTCTGGAGTGATGTCCCTCAGCGGATCAGACTCTAAATTTTGATTTTGTGCTCTGCGGCTCTGTGGCTGCAGGGAGCCGGCCCCTCCCCCCCACGGTCTCTTCCCATCGCTTTGGAATCACTTTTCCAAATGTCCTACCTTTCAGAAAGTGGTCGATTTTCTGCTCCTAGAATCGCTCTTCTTCCTCTCTTCTCTCTCCTGTTGAGTATGCTGGCTTTTAGAATGATTTGATAACTATCTAGATGAACTTCTGGGGTCCGACTCTATCTCAACCTCCTACTTCTCCGCCATCTCGCTCCTCCAACCAATCCTTAACACTTTTGAGCCTGTTTTATCACCTCATTTGGCTTGCATGAGTCCCTGAAATGGTGCCAAGGAAATCAGGAGTCCAGTGGCCTTATGGCCTGAACTCAACCAGCTGGAGAGTACTTTTTGTTTCAATGCATGTAGATGCCCCTGCCTGAATACTTCTCCTTCCCTTGAGCCCTGGTAGCTCTGGGTGCCTCTCTTACAGCTGTCACTATGGTCTGCCTTGAATGAACATAACTTGAGCTTATATTTCTCTCTCTCATGGGTTCAAATCCAGTGTTGGCTTCCATATATGCATCTCTAGCAGTGCATCCCAGCTCCCAGACGTTCAATACAAGTATAAAGACTAGATGTACATGGCTATACCACGTGGAAGTTGTATATGGGAAACCTTTCCAGCTACACCCATCAGCACCCTTCTTGGCTGATCAGGTTGTTCATAGGAGGCCCTAGGGAAGTGGGAGGAAGGAATGTACTCAGGCCAACAGCAGCCAGATGGATTCAGAGCTTACTACTCAATTGCTCTTTCATTCTTCTCCAGAACAAGAAAAATCACAGGAGCCTTGCCTCCCATGTGGGGAAAACCTGGCATCTAGATACCTCGTGTGGAACTGTAGCCCCCAGTGGATGTGCATTAAGAAGGCCTTGAGAACCGTGATGACTGACCCCTTTACTGAGCTGGCCATCACCATCTGTATCATCATCAACACTATCTTCTTGGCAATGGATCATTACAAAATGGACACGAGTTTTTCTTCTATGTTGCATATAGGGAATTTGGTAACTTTAGGCTTTTTAAAATATAAAAATATTTCAAACTATGAATTATAATTCTTTCAAAGTCTAAACCTGTTGCGAGTGGCCTAAGCTAGCCTAGGTCTTTGGTCCCGATAAGTAGAGTAGAGAGAAGAGATGACTGTTAGGATCTTGTTTTTACCCATTCAGTAATTTTCCATGGGCCCTGTATTGACCCTCTGGTATGCTAAGGGATCTTTTTAGTCATCCTGTGGGAAGCCAGAAGCCAGCAGACATGTTAAAAGTTCAGCCATTTGGGATGATCAAGAAAATGTTACCTGTATCCAGAGACCATGGTCATGTGTCCCATGGTCCCTGGTGATATGGATGACATCATTTGTCACAAAATAATGTGACTGCCAATACTAGGTGTTATCCCCCCTGGAAAGGCAGGTCAGGGCCTGGCAGCTGTGGGAGGCGTTCTTTCCCAGGAGGAGTTGGGCAGAGCTTATGGAATGGTAGTGGGGCCTTCAGACTTCAGCCCGCTACAGTTTGTTTCTCATTGGATGGATAGTCCAAATTGAAGTAGGAAAACTAAGATAGGAGAGCAGAGTTCCCATGAACTATTTAATTTATTGTTCCTGGAGAAGGCATTCCCCCCCAGTGAGGATTAATTAGTCTCCCAAATATCAGAAATAACAAATAATTACCCACTGAATGTTCTACCTTAATTAGTTAATGAGTTAATCTTACCAGAATATCTAACCATTTATTCTTGAAGTTTTATTTTATTTTTCCAACTTTCTGCTTTTTTTTTTTTTTTTAAGATTTTGTTTATTGATTTGTCAGAGGGGTGGGGAGAGAGAGAGAGAGAGAGCGAGCGAGCACACATACACAAGCAGGGGGAGCAGCAGGCAGAGGGAGAAGCAGGCTCCCCACTGAGGAAGGAACTGATGCGGGACTCAATCCCAGGACATTGGGATTGTGACCTGAGCTGAAAGCAGACGCTTAACTGACTGAGCCACCTAAGCATCCCCCAACTTTTTGCTATTTAAAGGAAGAGTACAAAGAAGAGAAATACAAAGAAAAAACTCATCTCCTATGGTCCTATTAGCAAAGATGATCATTTTTAGCATTACAGAGGATTTCTAGTCAATATGTAGGCATGTATTTTTAAATTAATTATTTTACAATGATCAAAACCCACTGTACCTATTGGATCAGAAGCTGGTCTGCAGAGCCGCTTCTACACATCAGGTTGAGGTTACCCTCAGTTCCGTGTCCCTCTCAGGAGGAGCAGGGATATAGCAGGACCACGGTGCAAGGCCAGAGTGGTTCTCCTTACAGACAGTCTTCATTTAAGTTCCTTTCCCCAAACTGCCCTTAAGTGCTCTGGAGGTGTATGTGGGTCAGATTAGATTTCCTGCTGCACGATAAACCTAACACACACGCTACCTTCTAACAGGCTGGCATCTTCTGGGCTCCAGGCCAGGGTATTCAGCTATCTCCTGATGGAATGCCCAGTATCCCAGAAATGTGTTGACAGTGTTGTTTCACTTGGAGACAGAAAGCTGTGCCTGCAGTTTCCTGCCTTAGTAGAATCAGCAGACCCGTCCCTCAACACTTCCTGGTAGATGGATTTCTTAGCTAAATTCCAGAGAATACCCAGAATACCCAGAATCATGCCCCTAGGCAGAGCTTCCCAGTTTGCAAAAGTGGTCTGTCCATCCCTTCATTTGCTGATCCAGCTGTGGGAAATGACAAAAGCCACCCGCTCAGATTTCCCACTGACTCGATGTTCTGGGTGTTGAGGTGAAGCTGCATTTTGCAGTCAGAAGCTGAATAATATTTTTTAAGAATTTTTTATTAACATATAATGTATTATTTGCCCCAGGGTACATGTCTGTGAATCGTCAGGCTTACACATTTCACAGCACTTAGCATAGCACACACCCTCCCCAATGTCCATAACCCTCCCCTCCCCCAACCTCCCAGCCACCCTTAGTTTGTTTTGTGAGTTCAGGAGTCTCTTATGGTTTGTCTCCTTACCCATCCCATCTTGTTTAATTTCTCTCCCCTGTCCCCCCACGACCACCTGCCTTGCCTCTCAAATTCTTCATATCAGAGCGATCATGTGATAATTGTCTTTCTCTGACTGACTTATTTCACTTAGCATAATACCCTCTAGTTCCATCCACGTCATTGTAAATGGCAAGATTGCGTTTCTCTTGATGGCTGCATAGTATTCCATTGTATACAGAAGCTGAATAATTAAGTGATATTCTGCACTCTCCCCAGAAATGGTACAGAAGAAGGCACAGGGACATTGTGGGTGTCTGAGTTCACAGGCAGCAGCTATGCCCCAGCCCCTGAAAACTGATGAGAAACAGGCAAAACTGGCCTTGTAGCCATTGCTTACGTTCCATGTACCCCATTCCCTAAATGCACAATACATTAGGGAGCCTGGGGAGCTTGTGTTCAGCTCAGGTTGTGATCCCAGGGTCCTGGGATCGAGCCTCACATTGTGCTTCTTTCTTTCTCTCTCCCTCTCCTCAGCTCATTCTCTCTCTCACTCTCTCTTTCTCTTAGATAAAAAATAAATTGACACACAATACAAAGGTGGTAGCCACTCATCTACTATACCCCATAGCAGTGGTGGAGGGAGGCTTTGGAGTTTTGAGTTCCAAAGAACACGTCCAAAGTTCCCTCCTCTGACAGGTGGACCAGGATTCAACAGGCCTGTGCAGTTCTGTGGGCCTGGGCTTGGAAATAGACTCTCTAGGCTTTGGTACTGCTTAAATCAGAGGAGTACATTGATCTCGCAAGAAGCCATGAATAGCAGTTGAATTGGATTGTAAAACCAGTGGTTCCAAGGCATGTAGGGTTTTGCTGTAGGGCTAGACCCCTAAAACCTGAGGGAGACAGGAGGGGAAGGAGGAGCTCAAAAGGGGACAGGGATCAGTCTAGCACGATTAACTACAGTAGGTAACACTGCATGATTTTAGGCACTGGTTGTGGCCGCAAGCAGAGGTAGATAGCGATACTTAAAGGGAAAAGATAGATACAAGCTTTGGGTTTTCTTTGCCACTTGGATTTCTTTTCTCTTTGTCTATCTTGGATTTGTCTTTGCCTATCCTTTTTTAACTTGTGTCACTTTATTTTAGGGGTTTTTAAAATAAATCATAAGTCATCGAATTATTTATGAAAACGGATCATCTGGTACTTTTAATAAGGAGATTTTTTTCACTATGGAGATTTAAAAATCATTTCTGAGTTATTTTTCTTTTCCAGAACTATAGAGGAGAGTCTTATTACTGACAAATTTTTAAATATTACCTTATTTTCATACTATTGTTTTCTCATATCTATTTAGTTGTGTCTGTGTCAGAATGTGCTTTTTGCTTTGAAGAAATGCTTTGTTTTATCTTCTACAAAGGCGTAGATGTTGAATTTGGCTACCACTAATTGAACATTGTGCAATGTTTTTAAGCCTGTATTTATCTAATTTTCAAAGACAAAGACAAAAGCACTTCCTTGTGTCCATGGAAATCACATAGTTTAGCACTTTCTTAACTCTTGCCCTTCCTTTTAATTCTTTGGTATTTTGTTCTAGAATAATGAACCCTGTATTCTGTGGGTAAGTTATAGGATTTAGGATTATATTCCAACTCACTGACCCTCCTCTCAGCCGTAACCAATCTAGGGTTTATCCCAAGATATCCATCATATAGGATAAGCCTATATAATGTGTTGCTTATAGAGATGTTTTCCTGTTCCTAGCAGTGTTTTTCAATTCTTTGCTCTGGGCCCCTTTTAAATTTTTTTTTTTTTTTTTTCCTGATCGAAGTGTTGAGATTGAGTGGTTAGGTGGAATCCTCCTGATTCTGCTTTATGAAGGATATTTATGGTCAGTTTTCAGAGCTGTTATATATCCCACCCCTACCCTCACTTGGGAGTTTGTATTAGGATTTTAAAGGGAACTTAGAGGAGGAATTGCTTAACACTTTCTATTTCTCTGCCCTCTATCAAGAAGCCAATTGTGCTTTGGGAACTAATATTTATTCTCCACCCTGATGCCTGGGAGCTCGGTAACATAGTAATGGGCACTGTGGTGGGGAGGGGGGCAGAGAAGCAAAGTAAATAAAAATGCGTTTTATTTCTTTGTAATCTCTGCAATTCCCTTGGATCATTCTTCGAAGTGTATCTTTAAGGAGAGGTAGTTTCCTTTTCTCATTCTTCCCTGTCTCACTGTAGGTTTTCGCTGGCGTTTTCATGGCAGAAATGTGCCTAAAAATTATTGCGCTTGATCCCTACAACTACTTTCGCCGAGGCTGGAACATTTTTGACAGCATTGTTGCTCTTCTGAGTTTTGCAGATGTGATGAGCAGTGTAGTTGTCGGAAGAAAAAAAGCCCTGCGGTTCCTCCGTCCCTTCAGAGTGGTGAGGCCCTTACTGGTTTATTTTACTGACTATGTTAGCTGCCAGGATTGACAAGAGTCTTGACCGCGTTCAGTGGCTATTTTGCATTAGGCTTTAACTCATCTTACCATAATCGGAGAATCGAAACTGTGCTCCTACTCCCACCCAGGTTTTGCATACTCTTGGGGGTCCCAGGAGGTCTCCTCCCAGCTGAACCCCTGCCTCCCCCATCCCAAGATGACCCCTTAGGCAACCTGACTCAACGTGGTGTCTTCTGGTGTCAGGATTTTGTTCCTTGCTTAGTGTAGCTCCCTCCCACGATCTCTTCGCCACCACCCACCCCTGAGCTCTGAACCAGGCACCCTCACATATGGGCTCGCCAAGGGGGTGCAGACTACAGAGTCCAGGAGGGGGTCGGCGCTGCCGGCAGATGCTGTCTCAGTAGGTTCCTCCTCAGTGCTTCCAATGCCACATTCCTGTCCTGTGGCCTTTGTCCTCCACCCCCTGACCGTGGAGGCATCCTGGTGACCTTCACAGAGGTGCTTGAGAGGAGCTGACCTGAAGGAGTACTCCAAGATGAGGGAAGAACTGACTTCAAGAAGTTTGCCATCTAGAGATGAGACAAGACGGGGCCAGAAATGAGGCAAAGTAAGGTGTGTGACAGGCCCCATGAAAGGTATAGATAGAAAGCTATGGGGAAACTACATCCGACAGGGAAATCGGGAAGCCCTAAAAGGTGACGCTTGGTCTCCTTTCAGAAATTTACTTCTTCTTTTGGTAGGGATAAGATTTCTAAGCCTACAGAGTAAGACATATGTTTCAGTTACCTAAGCATACAATTGATACCTGGGATATGTTAGGCAATCACACTGCTCAAAGTCAGAAATCATTAACTTGCTCTCCTAAAGTTTCATTGGCACTCCAGTGAGCAAAATTACATTTGCTTTACAATTGTTTAGGCTTACTACAGCCATGCTCTGAGGGGAGGAACTCTGTGGTATTGTCTGTGTATAACAGAACCATGATTTCTCCCCGAGGTGCCCCAAGCTCCCTTCTGAGGACACAGTGCTGTTCCTTCTCTTGGACCATAAGTCTTACTGACCTGCAGTATTTCTCCCAAATAGTTGATACTTAACAGGATTATACTTTGGAGGGAAACCACTGGTTTATGCTGGAAGTTAATATAAGAAATAACCTATGAAACCAGTTGTTGCGTTGTCTCCCATAGGGTCAGTAAAATTCCGTGGAAAGAACTTCTTTTGAAAAAAGTGTGTGTGTGTTTTGAGTAGCTGATGGTTTTTTCTCTCCTGGGTATAAAACACTGTATTCTTCTTATCACTGTTAGAAAGTTTAGATTCAAACTTGTGACCTGAATTATATAATGCAGGAGTTAGCAATTTTTTTCTATAAAAGATCAGATGGTAAATATTTTCCGTCTTACAAGCTGTATGGTCTCTGTTGAAATCACTCAACTCCACTGTTGTAGCACAGAAGTGCCATAGACATTTGAGAACAAACGGGCGTGGCTGTGTTCCAATAGAACTTTACTGACGGATGCAAAAATGTGAACTTCATACAATTTTCATGTATGATGAAATACCCTTCTTTCAATTATTTTCCAGCCATTTAAAAATGTAAAACATTCTTACCCCTCAGGCCATACAAAAACAGGCAGTTTTTTGACCCTTAGTATATTACATAGGATTCCTAAACATTCCCTTTATGCCGTAAACATGTATGCTTAATTCCATCATCATGACTCCAGAGTCTTTATCATTTAACAAAAATTAAAACAAAATATTTCCATTTTTAAAACAAAAAGTAGATCGAGGTATTATCATGGGCCAGGGAGTGGATGGCTTTAGGATGGATTTAACTTTGAAAAGATTTTTGAAAATCATAAATCCTGCAGTTTGGGAGCATGTCATTTACTATGCGGTTTGGGAGCATGTCATTTACTATGTAGCTGAGCAGATGGAATTTGCCTTTAACTGGCTTTTCTTCCACTTTTGCTTATTGTCTGGTTTTTTTGTTTTTTTTTCTGTTTGTTTGTTTGTTTTTGTTTTACAGCTGAGGGTCTTCAAGTTAGCCAAATCCTGGCCAACTTTAAACACACTGATAAAGATAATTGGTCACTCTGTTGGAGCGCTGGGAAACCTGACCGTGGTCTTGGCTATTGTGGTCTTTATTTTTTCAGTGGTTGGCATGCAGGTTTTTGGCTATAAATTCAATTCTTTAAAGAGCAATAAAACATCCTGTGGCCCTACAGTCCCGTGTATACGACGCTGGCACATGGGGGATTTCTACCATTCCTTTCTGGTGGTATTCCGCATCCTCTGTGGGGAATGGATTGAAAACATGTGGGAATGTATGCAAGCAGCAGATCAAACACTGTGCATTGTCGTCTTTCTGTTGATCATGGTGATAGGAAAACTTGTGGTGAGTGTCTCAGATTTTTTTTTTTTAGTATATGGACTACACAAATGTATCAGCTTCTTTTGTAACACTTCAGTGGTAATTATTATTCTAAATATGATATCGCACATTTAATGTTTTATAATATTAAAATCTGCATCTGAATTTGACTCGAGGAAATTATAAAAAGCATGAAACAAAACTTCCTTTTCACATAGTGCTAATGTTGACTGATGCTCCAATATCTATTTTATACCAGGTGATAATTCTAAGATAATGGTATTCTCTTTGTGAGTAAATGGCTGAGGTAGGGGATTGTGACTTAATTTGATCAATAAGTTGTAATGGGATATCTAGTGAGAAAGGTTGCTTGTTCTGGAAAAAAAAAAGGAAGGAATGAGCTAAAAAAAATGGTCCTTTTACTTCCTCTGGGCCTTTTTATGACCATGATTCCTGGTAGAACTGCAAACATTATCCAAGCATGAGAAGAACTACCCCTAGGACCAAGCCAGCACTGAAGAAGGTAGAGTGAAAGGAGGAAGAGACCGACCTTCTTGTCATAATTGGTCCTTCTGTTTTATTTTCAAACTTAAGTTACTTTTTCTTCTTGTGTGAGTTGCTTGAGTCTGTCGCTTGCAGCTGGAAACAGATATTATTAGCTAATTGGGTACCCAGTGAGGGTGTGAAAAGACAGAAGACACACAGCATACCTGAGCACACGGTCTTTAGAATCAAGTTGGGGCTATCATGGAAATATACTGAAAATCCACATGCACACAATGGCTTTCTCTTATGTGCCCAAGCAGCAATGTAGATAGACGGTAAGCGGTACAAATGATCAGATGAGCAGAATATAACCAATAGGAATGGGAAGAAAGTATTAACAAAGGATGCATGGAAGAAGTACTCGAGAAGGGCACCAAAGAGTAAAGAGGCAAGGAGCACTTGGCAAACAGAAAAGCTTGAGCAAAGGTCCACAGCTGGAATTCTTGTGGTGAAGCTGTGGGAGAGTGACTAGACCCATTCACACTCATAAGACACTCCTCCCTGAAAGCTGTATATATTTGAGCTGGTGATAGCCACAAACAAAGGAGTTTGTGGAGGTGAAGATGATGAATTGGAGGGTGTGTAAATGTAAGCCAAAAAATCCAAGTAGGAAGCCGACGAGATGATCTGAATTTAAAGTGATCCTTGCTGCAACAGAAGAGTTGCAGATTTGATCCACACCCCTCCACAACAATACTTTATTGTGGTTTGGGTGATAGGACCTAAGGATCCTGCACAAAGCCCATCATCTCTCAAGCTGTGCCAACTGGGGAGGACCCTACGGCAATATTAGACATCAGACCCATAGCCCATTCCAGCAAAGCCAAGTTCACTATTTGACTGTTCCTCAAGGAATATACATTTTTTTTTTTAATTTTTTTGCGAGTGGTCACACAGTTCTGCTTTACCCTAGCCAGAGTTCACAACATGTGTTGCTTGTATGTGGACAGACTATCTTGGCTGTTGGTACCCTTTCACTTCAGTTTTCCTTTCATCTTATCTTGCTATCTTCCTCAATCTTGTCTCCTTTTCTTCATTTTATAGATGAACTTTCCCAAGAGACAGAAGGACATAGCATCTCATTTGACTTAGTTTTGGGTCTTGGGGAAAAGTTGTTCAGGAAACCTACTGTATCTTTCCCTCTGCTAAACTTCCCATTCACCTTGTGCATCCCCCACCCCACTCCCCCCCACTTCAGGTACTCAACCTCTTCATTGCCTTGCTGCTCAATTCCTTCAGTAATGAGGAGAGAGATGGAAACTTGGAGGGAGAGTCCAAAAAAACCAAAGTCCAGTTAGCCCTGGATCAGTTCCACCAGGCCTTTTGCTCTGTAATACATACTCTTCAGCATTTTTGTCACAAGCAGTGCAGGAGTCAAAATTTACCAAGGCAAAAAGAGGTCACGGGAGGCCCTGCTGCCAAAGGCAAAGACATCATTCCGCTGGTCACGGAGATGAAAAAGAGCCCAGAGATGAGGGAGGAGCACGATCGGACTTGGTTGGCCCCACTTGCAGAGGAAGAGGATGGTTTTGAATCTCCTGGTGAAAATAATGCACAGCGTGTCACACAACTTGAGGTTGGAAAACAGGTATGAAGGTTCATATATAGACGTGGAGGTCAGATGAAGTTAGAGCTACCATGAGACACTGGTTGCCTCCCTTTTTCTGAGCACCATGCAGGGATAATAAGGGTATAAAATGTGGAGGCTGCTCTTCAGTACTCATGTGCATATCCCAGTGCTGGTTCTGATCATGGTTTCGCACATATGGAAGGTGGGAGATGGCAGAGAAGTTCGGAGGGGAGCGAGATCAGCATGAACTGGGGCAATGGGAATCAAGTGACTTCGTTTGAGCCCTAAAAGAAGTATGAACCTTAGATGAACTGAAAGGTGAGGAAAGTGAACTGAACAGCATAGAATAGGAGACGGTGGGAACAAACGCAGCCTCTGAAGGGACTGGTGGATGAGGAATGGTAGGAGATGAGGGCTGGCAGGGAGTGGCGGTGTGATAGATACCCCAAATAACAACTGCAGACTTCTTTCGGGATGCAATATAGCTGTCTGTATACTCCTGAGTTTTCCATAATGGTTGTAACATATTGCATACCCCAGCAATAGGTTTAATTGTTCTAATGGATTTGTGGTAGTGCCTTGTGGTTTCGAGTTTATTTCACTGATAAATAATGATGTTGCCTAACATATCTTCCTTGGTAAAGTGTCTATTGCCCATTTTTATTGAGGGATTTCTTATGATTGAGGTGTAAGAGTTTATTACATATTTTGATACAAGTCCTTTGGTATGTGCACCGCATATATTTTCTAATTGTGGCTTATCTTTTACTTTATTAATGGTATCTTAATGAGCAGAAATTTTTAATTTTGGTGAAGTATAATTTATCAATATTATTCCTATGGTTCATGTGTTTTGTTTACATTCTAAGAAATCTTTGTATAATCCAAAACTGCAAAGGTTTTCTCATATGTTTTCTTTGAGAATTTTATAGATTGACCTCTCAGGATCAAGTCCACGATCCATTTCAATTTAATTCAATGAGCTGTGTCATTTTCTCTCTGTATATATAGCTAAGTAATTCTAGTATTATATATTGAAAAGATTGTTCTTATACCACTGAATCAACTTGGTATCTTTGTCAGAATCATATTGGCTATATCTATATCAATATCTGTCTATCTGTCTAGCTAGCTAGCTAGATTCTAATTTTCTATCTCTCAGGACTTTTTCAGGATTCTTAATCTGTTTCATTCATCTAACCATCTGTTTTATACCAGTACCATCCTGTCTTGATTATTGTAGCTTTATAATAAGTTTTGAAAGCACATTGTATAATTTTGTTCTTTATCAAATTTGTTTTGGTTATTGTAGGCCCTTTACATTTTCTTATGCATTTTAGAATCAGTGTGTTACCTTTCCATAAAAAAGATTGTTAGGATTTTGTTTAGTGTTGCCCTATGTTGTAAATAATTGGTATCTTCACAACATCAAGTCTTCTGATTCATGAACACATATTTTTCTCCACCTATTTAGATCTTTTTTAGTTTTTCTTAGCGATGTTTTCTAGTTTTCAGTGTATAAGTGTTTTTTTAAAAGATTTTATTTATTTATTTGACACAGAGAGAGAGAGATTGAAAGAGAGATCACAAGTAGTCAGAAAGGCAGGCAGAGAGAGAGGGAGAAGCAGGCTCCCCACCGAGCAGACAGCCGGAAGCGGGGCTCGATCCCAGGACCCTGAGATCATGACCCGAGCAAAAGGCAGAGGCTCTAAACCGCTGAGCCACCCAGGTGCCCCTTCAGTGTATAAGTCTTGACATATTTGGTTACATTTATCCCTAAGAAGTTAATATTTTTATGCTATTGTAAAAGTAGTTTTTAAATTTTCAGTTTCCAAGTGTTCATTATTAGTACATTGAAATGAATGGGCTTTTGTATTTTGACTTTGTATCCTGCAGTGTTGGTAAACTGCCTTATTTATTAATTTTTTTTTTTTTTTTGGTAAACTGACTTATTAATTCCAATAGCTTTTTTGTAGATTCCTTAGAATTTTCTACACATGTAATTATTTAATCTGTAAATAAAAACAGCTTTTTAAAAAAAATTTTGTTTTTTTTTTCTTGCCTTATTACAATGGTTAGGACCTTTTATATAATATTGAATAGGAATTATGAGAGTGTATTCCTTGCCTTGCTCCTGATCTTAGGGAGAAACATAAAGCCTTCCCCATTAAGTAAGAACTTAGTTGAGAAAGTTCCTTTTATTCTCAGTTTGCTAGGAAGTTTTTTTTTCTTCTAAATTATGAATATATATTGATTTTTCTGAAATGTATTTCCTAAATTTATTGGGATAATCATTTATTTTGAATGTTAAATCACTTATGCATTCTTTGGATTATGCTTATTTGGTCATGGTATATTATCCTTTTGTATATATTTAGATCCAACTTGCTAATATTTCATTAAAGATTTTGCATTCCCTAGGTTTTTCCGTTATAAGGTGTCTGCCTTGTTTTGGTATTAGGTTAATATGGGCCTCATTAAATGAGTTGAGAGATCTTCCTCCTCTTCTATTACTATTCTCTTTACCCTTAGCTTTATGAGATATAATTGGCATATAACATTGTATAAGTTTAAGGTATACAGCAGGTTGACTTAATATATTTATATATTACAGTATAATTACCACCATAGCATTCGCGAACACCTCCAGCATGTCACATAATTATTTCCTTATTGTGGTAAGAATATTTATGGTTTACTCTCTTGCAACTTTCAACTATATAACACAGTATTATTAACAATAATCATAATGCTGTACATTATATCCTATGAACTTACTCATCTTCTTACTGAAAGTTCGTACTTTTTGACCAGTATCTTTCTACTTGCCCCAACTCCCAGCCCCTATTAACTCCCATTCTAGTATCTGTCTCTGCAAATCTGGCTTTTTCAGATTTCACACATAAGTGATATCACACTGTATTTGTCTTTCTCTGACCTGTTTTACTTGACCACAGTGTCCTCAGGGTCTATCCAAATAGTATCAATTATAATTGACCTAAAATATTGTATGGAAAATTCTCAGTCATTATTGTTTCAAATATCTCTTCTGTCCTTTTTTCTCTTCTCCTTCTGATATTCCTATTACATGTATGTTTCACCCGTGTAGTTGCCCCACAAGTCTTGAGTATTCTGTTCTGTTTTTTCCCCCCATACTTTTTTCTCTTTGTTTTTCAGTTTTGGAGGTTTCTATTGAGAGAGCTTCAAGCAGAGATTCTTTCCTGTCTGCTAATAAGTCCATCAATGTCATTCTTCATTTCTGTTACAATGTGTTAGATCTTTAGCATTTTTTTTGTCCTTTCTTAAAATTTCTATCTCTCTGCTCACATTGCCTGTGTGTTGCATGCTGTCTACTTTATCCATTAGAGCCATGCATATTTTAATCATAGTTTTTTAAATTCCTAGTCTGACATTTTCAACAACTTTGCTGTATTGAATATGGTTCTGATGCTTGCTCTGTCTCTTCAAACTATATTTTTTGCATTTTAGTATGCATTCTGATTTTTTCTTTAGAGTCAGACATGATGTACTGGGTAGATGGAAATGCTCTAAATAGGTCTTTGTTAATGTGTTGGTGAGGTGTGAGGGGAATGAAGAAGCTCTATGGTCCTAGGGAGCCTGTGCTTCTGGACTGTGAATAGTGCTTGTCAGTATGGCTAGTGTGAGCTGGAGTTGGAGATCTGCCTCCCTCCAGGTGGAAATCTAGAGCTGGCTAGAATTGGGTATTTCCCATACCACAGGTCAGTCAGGTCCTAATAAAACCCCAGCAGATTAGGCTCTCGTTAATTAGTTTCTCTTGAGGGAAGGCCTTGTGAAGAACAGAATGCATGTGCATGTTTCAAAATGGTCCCTTTTACTCTCCCCATGCTGGAAGAAACTGGGGATTTTCCTGTCATACTCAGTGTGAGAACCTGGTAGAGCTCCAAGAGATAAAACTCACAAAACTGTGGGGGCGCCCGTTGACTGGGTCCCCCCCAAGCATTGAGCCTCCAGGAGTTTGTCAATTATAGTTCAGGTTTCCTTACTCTGAAATTGGTTCCCACTGAGTTTTTTGATCCTGGATTTCTGCTTTGCTAAATTGTAATTCTCAGTATTAGCCTGTCTTTCTCTCCAATTTCGGGGGAAGCAGTCTGTCCTTGACCTCATTGCTCTTATGGCTCTAAGAAGTGTAATTGGTTTTCCAGTTTGCTTAGCTTTGTACATGTTGGGATGGAGTGGAGACCTCCAGGCTTCTTAACATGTCAGACCAGAAACTGGGTTTTGTGGGAAGATTTTAAATTACAAATTCAATCTGTTTACTTGTGATAAGGATTACAGGGCTACTCAGATTTTCTCTTTCTTCTTGAGTCTGTTTTGACAGTTTTTGTATTTCTAGGAATAGGAGGTCATTTTTACTGAAGCTGTCTAATTTGTTGACATATAGTTATTCATAGTATTTCTTTGGAATACTTTTGATTTCTGCAAGATTGATAGCAGTGTGCCCTCTTTCCTGATTTTAGTAATTTGGTCTTTCATTTTTCTCTTGACCAGTCCTGTTAAAGTTTTGTCAATTTTGTTGCTCTTTTAAAATAATCAGATTTTGATTTTGTTGATCCTATTATTTTATTAATCTCTGTTCATATACTTACTGTATTCTTATTTCTGCTTGTTTTGAGTTTCATTTTCTCTTCCTCTCCTAATGCCTTAACATGGAAGGTTAGGTTATTGATTTGAAACTTTTTAAATTGTAGGTATTTATAGCTATAAATTTCCCTCTAAGCACTGATTTATCTACATGTAGCCAACAAATTTTGGCATATTTTTATTTCCATTTATCTTAAAGTCTTTTCTAATTTCCTTTGTGATTTATTCTTGACTTATTGGACATTTAAGAATGTTTTATTTAATTTCCACCTATTTGTGAATTCTCCAAATGACACTTTATACTTCTAATTGATCAGATAACACACTTTAAACAGTTTCAATTCATGTATATATGTTCTGTTGTTTGAGTTGAGGGTTATGCAGGTGTCTTTTAGGTATGATTGATAGATAATGTTCAAACCTTCTATTTGTATTCTTCTACTTAGTTGTTAAATTCATTTTTGAAAGTGTGTTATTGAAGCCTCCAACTATTATTTTTGAATTGTCTATTTCTCCCTTTAATTCTGCTGGGTTTTGCTTCATATATTTTGTGGCTCTTATGTTAGGTGCATATATGTTTATAAATGTTATCTCTATGATATATTGATGTTTTTATCATTGTGAAATGTCCCCCTTTATTTCTAGTAAACTTTTTTGTTTCAGAATCTATTTTGTCTGGGACACCTGGGTGACTCAGTAGGTTAAGCATCCAACTCTTGATTTCGCCTCAGGTTGTACGATCTTTGGGTCGTGAGATTGATCCTTGTCTCAGGTTCTGCACAGGGCACGAAGCCTACTTAAGATTCCCACACTTGTGTGCTCTCTCTCACTCTAAAAAACAAACAAGAAAACACAAAGTCTATTTTTTCTGACGTTAATATAGTCACTCCAGCTTTCTTACGGTTTCTGCTTGTATGATAGCTTCTTCCATTCTTTTACTTTCAAATTTTTATCTTTGAATCTAAAATATGTTTCCTAAGATACTACATAATTGGATCTTATTTTCTTATCCAGTCTGACAGTTTCTGCCTTTTTGTTAGATTGTTTAACCCATTTACTTTTAATATTATTATTGATCTAGTTTATCTATTTCTAGTATTTTACTTTTTGTTTTTATATGTTTTTATTCTTCTTCATTGCCTTACTTTTCATTATTTGAATATTTTCCAATGTAACATCTTAATTCCTTTAACATTTTTTCTCTATATATTTTTAGTTATTTTCTTATTGATTGCTCTAGGGGTTGCCGCATACATCCAACTTATCAGAAGTGATATCTGGTAAGTTAACTTAATTCTAGTGAAATATAGAAACATCACTTATGTATAGCTCTATTCCCTCTACTACACTTCATACTATTCTTTATTATCATACTATATCCATATATGTTAAAATCCCAACAATGTTTTTATCATTGTTTCATATAATTATATGATTACTAATGAAGCTGAGAAAAGAAAGCAAGTATATATTTATAGAGTTCATTTTATTAATTTTCTTATTTACCATTTCCAGCTCTCTTCATTTGTTTCTGTGAATTTGAGGTACCTTCAAGTGTCATTTACTTACTAGAAACTTCCTCCCATTCACCTCTTTCGTGATGTTATTACCACGTATATTTTATTTTTATATGTTACATGTCCAACAATACATCAATTTTAAACTGTTTTAGACAACTTCTTTTGAAGTCAGCCATAGAGAAGAAAGGAAAATAAATATGAATTTTCCCCATCTTTTATAATTATGGACTTATCTTTACCTGTGTTCTTTACTCTTTTATGTGGATTTTTATTACCATTTAGGATCATTTACTTTTAACCTGAAGGATCTTCTTCAGTATTTTTTGTAAGGTGGGTCAGCTAGCAAAGAATTTTCCATTTTTTTATGTGCTATTTTATTTTACCTTCATTTTTGAAAGGTAGTTTTGCTGGATAATAAAATCTTGGTTCATTTGTTTTTTAATTTCAACACACATGGAATCTCATTCCACTGCTTTCTAGTCTCCGTTGTTTCTAATAATAAGTTAGCTGTTGGGGTGCCTGACTGACTCAGATGGTAGAACACATGGCTTGTAATCTCAGGGTCATGAGTTCAAGCCCCACGTTGGGCACAGAGTCTACTTAAAAAAAAAGAAGAAGAAAGAGGAGGAGGCGGGGGAAGAGGAGGAGGCGGGGGAGGAGGAGGAGGACGACGATGAGGACAAGGACAAGGATAAGGACGAGGACGAGGAGGAGGAGGAGAGGTCAGCTGTTAATTTTGTTGGGATCCCCTTGTATGCAATGAGCAACTTTTTCTTGTTGCTTTCAATATTTCCTCTGTCTTTGGCTTTCAGCATTTTTACTATGATATATCTAAGTTTGGGTCCCTTTGTGTTTATCCTATTTTGAGTTTTATGAGCTTCTTAGAGGTGTAAATTAATTCTTTCAGTCAAAATTGGGAAGTTGCCAGCCATTATTCTGCTCTTCTTTCTCTCTCTTTTCTTTCTGGTTGGTATGCTTCATGATGTTTTACAGTCCGTTGAGCTTCCTTTAAGTTTTTATTCTTCCTTATTTCCTGTGCTCTTTGGATTGCATAATCTTTCCTGATCCCTCTTTAAGTTCACTGATTCTTTCTTCTGCCAGTTCAGATATACTGTTACTCCACTTAGTGAATTTTTCATTTCAGTTATCACACATTTCAACTCCAGAATTTTTATTTGTTTTTTAAATAACTTATATCTCTTCATTGATACTCTGTATTTGTTTATACCTTGGTATCATAGCATCCTTTATTTATTAAATATTTTTTTAGTACATCGAACATATTTATAATGACTGCTGTGCATTTTTTGTTTATTAACTCTGGCATCCAGACCCTCTCACAGGCAGCTTTTGTTGCCAGCTCTCTTCATACTTCCCTGGATTTTTACCATCTTTTATCATTTTTGTTTAAAATTGGACATTTTAAGTAATATATTGTAGCAGATCTGGAACCGAGTCCCTTTTCTCCTCTCTGGGACTTGTTTGGTGACTTGGCTAGACTATTCTAGTGAAGTCTATTCCCTGTGTCCCCACCTCCCCTCGCCACACACACATAAATGTGAAGTCTTTGATGTGGCCTCTCCAAGGGCACACCCTTGGGTTTGCAGACAGCCACTGCACGATAACAGTTATTTTAGTAGGACTCTCTTTTACTATCTCTTTCCACGTTCTTCTGTTAATCTGTCTGCCTTATTTGGTATCAAACCCAGATTTTGGGCTGAACTAATTGCTGGCTAATTGCTCTGTTGTTTTTGACAATACCATGGGGCATTAATTCCTCCACAGTCTGATCTAATTAATTTCAGGGAGGGATACTTATAAGGCCAGTCTTTGAGATTTGTTCTGACCCCAGGGAGATTCTTTTTAGCTGTCTCTTTCCATGTTTTTCTGTAGTGAATTTGCTGACCTGTGGTTTAATTTGTTGCTTTTAATGAATAAGAGCTACTAGTCTCTTCTTATTTGCTTACCATCAAAGTCTCCATTGTTTTCAAGAATACCCTTAGGCTCGAACCCTCCCCCCTCAAACACACACACATTGTTCCAGATAAAGTCAGTTCTTTTGGGGAGAACTTCAGAATTCTTGTTTCTTTCTTTCTTTCTTTCTTTCTTTCTTTCTTTCTTTCTTTCTTTCTTTCTTTCTTTTTAAGATTTTATTTATTTATTTGAAAGAGAGAGAGTGAGAGAGAGATCACAAGTAGGCAGAGGCAGGCAGAGAGAGAGGGGGAAGCAGGCTCCCCACTGAGCAGAGAGCCCGATGCGGGACTTGATCCCAGGACCCTGAGATCATGACCTGAGCCAAAGGCAGAGGCTTTAACCCACTGAGCCACCCAGGCACCCCCAGAGTTCTTGTTTCTTATGGAATGCCTCCCACCATAGGCACAATCTCTTAGCTAATAACCCAAGTACTTGGAGGGACAGTAGCCTCTCATCTTCTCAGCTTCCTTCTTTCTGCATGGAAACTTTTCCCTAAAAACTAGCTAGGGTGAGGGTAATCAAGATCCCAGTATTCTTAGGCTGCTGAAACTGGAATAGAGTCTCTGTACTATGAGTCGAGATTGGATGGAAAAAGAGCCCAATTTCTTGGCCATATTCATGAAGAATGTAGCCTCTTCAAATCAGAGTTGGAGAAGATGAGAAAAGCTGGTGATCTACATCTCCTGCTAAGACACATATCTCTTGATTGGGGGCTCAAGGTAGGGGGAGCTCCATCTTCTTGGTCACAGCTACCTAGAGTAGGGCTTCCATCAAATTGGACTGGAGGATGGGGGGAAAGAAGGAAGCTCATGTTTCAGTTGTCATGGACTCCGGCTGCTATTACTGAATTCTGAAGATTTTTTTGAATACATGTTTCTTCACTTGCTGTATGCCTTAGGACAATTTCCAGAGACCTTAAATGATTTTTTAAAAATATTTTTCACCACTTATGCTTATATCTCTGGAGAGCATGTCCATGGAGCTCCTTACAGTGCCATCAAGGAAGTGAAACTCTATATATCTTTTTCATTAAATCCTAAATTTATTCATTTTAATGACACTTTCAGATTATTATATTAATTTAAATTTTTTTCAAGTAAATTCACCTCCTAGTAGTTAATTTTTAGGGCTTCTGATTTTGTTTCTCTCTTCCTATATTTTGGAATGTTAGCTTAAATTTTTCTTTAGTGAGAGGATCTGTCACTCTCTTTGCAGTCTAGGTTCTGTGATGTCTTTAATAGACCTTCCTAGGGCAGCCACTACAGAACTAAGTCTTACATTGACAATTTAGGATTCTTGTCTAATAGTGATACTAGGTATATTTCAGATCCGGTGGGTACCTTTACCCAGCTCCTATTTCTGAGGCTATACTTCCTTGTGCCTCCATAGACATGCAGATATGTGTAATTATAATTCCAAGCATTGGCCACAAGTTGTTTTGGCTTTCTCTCTTAAGTGCAAGAACTTCAGCCCAGTCCATAGTTTCAAGCCTTGAACATAGCTGTGGTTCCCTTCCTCACATGGGGCACTTCTAGTCATAATTACCTGCTACATGCTTTAAATTGTCACTACTTCATATTTCAGGGCTGAGTTCTGTGTCTGGTCCATAGCTATCTTTACTTGTTTCTGTGTGTGTGTGTGTGTGTGTGTGTGTGTGTGTGTGTGTAATATATCAGTGCATGTGTTAAAATGGGAGAAGTATTCTTAAATTATGATCTTACAGTGTCAGAGTCATGGGAACACTCATATAGATTTTAAGATGAAACCCTCACCTAAGGCATGACTTTGCACATCTTTCTTGGATATACCTGCAGGTCATCAGGCAAAATTTATTTTTTGTTTTTATATAGTAATACATTTTCATTTTTCTCTTTATGCCCTTTTCTATTTTACTAAGCCAATCCTCTGTACCACAAAGAATAAAAAATTATTTTCTAAATTATTCTTCTAACATTTTTACTCATCTTGTTTTTATATCAGTATATCAAATCATTATGGATTTTATTTTTACTATATTCTGGCATTACATTTTCAGGGATAACTAATTATTAAATAATTTGTTATTTAGCCACTGAAGTGAAAGGATACAGTAAGTTTCACCTCTGCATTATTTGGTGAATTTCTTACCAAAACCATATTGTTTGATTATATGACTTTTGAGTAAGTCTTGTTACCTCTTTCCTATAGTAGTTTCCCTAGAATTGTTTTATGTTGACTTTTCCCAGGAGCAGTTTTAAAAAGTAAAAAGAAAAAAAAAATAATGTCACAATTCAAACTTGTTTTATCTCAAGTGAGATGCCCAGGAAGAATGTTAATTCTACTCTGGGCTTTTTGGTGTCAGGCTTTTGAACTCCATCAGGCGACCAAGAAGTCCATGAGCCCAGGAGCCCAAAGTGTGGAAATTGATGTGTTCTCTGAAGATGATATATGTTTATCAGAACAGGATCCCAAAAAGGTAATTTTCCCAGGGTGTTCCAGAAGGAACACGTAGCTTAGCCATACACATTCTCCAACATAGCCACTATGGCTATCAATATTAAAATATCAGGATTAATGCAGAGCAAACTGCCAGAATCAGATCTTAAGCAAAGGCTAGGGTTTTAAAACCTCTCCACTATGACATTTGGGGCATGATAATTCCTCCTTGTGCTTGGCGGTTCTGACTGTTGTAGGATTTTTAGCAACATCCATGGCATCTACCCTCTAAATATCAATAGTATCCCCTGGTTGTGAAATTAAAAATATCTTTAGATATTGTCAGAATATCTCTTTGAGGGCAAAATCAATGAGAATCACTAGTTTAGACCTATTATTCCAGGAACTGAAAGAGGTAAAAATTAGTCTCAGTAAAATAGCCTTCACCTCATCACACAGCCTCCCTATTTGGAGTTAGGTAGTATCAGAGATATGATTTGTAGGGAGGAAAAGGTTGAGATACTGTGTCTTTATATACCCCACCTTTTTTCAGCCAGGGGAGAGCAGTTAGAGAATTCTCTCCTAAAGTCAAAGCTAGTCAGAGCATTTTAAAAAGCACCCAATGGGAGGGACACTTTCTAGATACACCTATACCTAGAATACCTAGCTAGCTTCATTCCTAAAAAGTTATACACTAATTAGGTGCTACCATTGTGAGAATCAGTCTTGGTAAATGATCCCTCTTTTCCTTTGTTCTGATGGGCAGAAGTGTGATACTACCAGTGTGCTCTCAGAATGTAGCACCATTGATCCACAGGATCCCTTTGGGCATATACCTAAAATGATTCCGAAAAAAGAACCAGAGAGATGTTTTCCCAAAGGTAAGTGGCAATATTCCTGCATCCAGTTCACAGAATATTTGGATGAGTTTATGTTATTCTTTGAAGTTCTGTGATTTTGTTAGATGTGTTCTTTCTACTTCTACTGGATACAGAAGTGAAGAGAGGGCATCCATAGATTCTTGGGGCCATTCTCAGATCCAAGCAAAGGAGATTTCAGAAAATTTTTGATTTAGGTGGGCTCAGCTAACACAGCCTAACAATGAGGGTAGAAACTTTAGAAAACTTTCCTCTAGAAAACTTTTCCCACTGGGCCAATATGTCTACCACTTTGTATAGCCCCCAGTACATCCATGGTCAAGATGTAGTTAAGGCGGTAGATCAAGGGAAACTGACTGTAAGTCCAGGGTTGAATGGAACCCTGCCAGACCCTCAATGCATCCCTCAAGATTTTTCTCTGGAAGAAGGATAATATTGTAGCTAGGAGCTTAGCTCTGAAGCCAGACTGCCTGAGCTCAATTCTGGCTTCTTCATTTACTAGCTGTATGACTTGTTCAATTTGCTTAGCTTCTCTGTGCCTCATTTATAAAATGGCTATAATACTATCTACTGCAAAGAATTATTGTTTGCCTTAAATGAGTGAATGTAAATCACCTAGAAGAATATCTGGCACATAATAAACCATCAATAAATGTAGTCTTTTCTGATTCTTTGAATGGATATAGTGATTCCTTCCTATGTGCCTTTATTATTTCCTGTATTCATTGTGGGAAATTTATTTGTGTCTGTCTCTCTCATGAGGTCCTTAAAAACATAGGCAGTGACTTAATCAATATTGTATCTCTAGTGTAAGAATGGAATCTTGCCCAGATTGTGAGCTCAACAAATTTAGATAGATAGATAGATAGAGACTTAAATGAATGAATAAATCTAAAATTAAAAATTTCTTCATAAGTTTGACATGTTGTAATCACCATGAAATTAACCTCCATGGAACTTGGAGGATGGTGATGAAGTAAGAGGGGTGATGTAATTCATGCTGAAGGCTGGAGTGTATTGAGGTCAAATGCTTAGCTATGTGTAACTGCCTTGACAGTTGATCAGATTGTGTGGTTTGGGTGGTTCACAGAGCCTGTGTCCATCCTTACCTCATTCCCCTCAGTCCTTAGGACACTGTTTACTGTTGCTGAAAGAAATTGCTGCGTGACAAACAACCAGGAAGCCTCAGTGGCACACAATAATAAACATTCATATACATGACTCCGCTCATCTAGCCTGATTATTTCTGCTGATTTTGGCTGGCTTTATTCATATGAGTGGTAATGGTTGGGAGTCAACCAATCTGGCCTGGGCTTAACTGGACCCCTTGGCTCTGTACCACATGTCCTTCCTCCTTCTCCTGAAACAAGTGAGCTGGCCTAAATATTCCTTTCTTTATGGAGATGGTGCCAGAGAGCAAGTGGAAACATGCAAGGCCTTGCAAGGCTGAAGCTCAGAACTGGTGTGTATGATTCCCACTCTGTTCTATTGGCCAAATCAAGTCACATGGCCGAGCCCAGATTCAAGGGGTTGGGAAATGACTCCACCTCTTCAGTGGGAAGAATTGCAAAGGTAAGGGACGTGCATAAAAGGAGGGGTGAAAAATTAGGGTTATTAACGCAGCTCATTACAGACACTAAAAATAATGCTCCTGTTCATTCCTTGCAGGCCTGGGTCACTGTTTCCCATGCTGTGCCATGGACAAGAGAAAGTCTCCCTGGGTCATTTGGTGGAACCTGCGGAAAACTTGCTACCAAATAGTGAAACACAGCTGGTTTGAGAGCTTTATTATCTTTGTGATTCTGCTGAGCAGTGGGGCACTGGTAAATTATCACAGTCTTGTGGGGACATTGGGCATCGGGTGGCTAGGCTACATTCTGATATGGGGCTGTGAATACAGGGAGACCAGGGAGAAGGGGGATCTTTGCTGCTGGTTTCCCTGAGGGCAGGATTTTGCACAACTTCTGGAGTCCTGCTCCAACTGGGGAGTCCCAAGCCAAAGACCCTTCACTTATGGGGAAGCATGATTCAAATCAACACTTTAAAGTAGCTACTGGAGTCTCTCCCTGAACCCTATGCTTGTCCCTCATTCTTGGAGAATTTCTAGACATTTTCACTGTATCCTACATGTTTCTTCCTCTAGATAGTAATGTTCCTACCTCTCTTTTCTGGGAAGCCATAATATTGTTTTCCTAAAGGTAGAAGATCAGGAGGAGAAGGCTACAGGGATCAGATCTGGACTTAATATTCTGTCTTGGTATTGTCCGTCAGTCATGGTCCCTTGAGAGGAGAGACAAACAGATACTACTTTATTCATACAGCAGATCCTTCCAGATCAAGGTGTAGTGGTCCCAGTGAGGTTTGGAAATAACTCTAAATCCATGTCTCCATAGCATATAATCATAAACTCCTTCCTGCTCTTTTTCTTCACCTTTTGGTCCTTCTTGCCTCCCTTATTTAAGTGATAGCATCTTCTTTTTTTTCTTATCACCTACATGTTTCTCTTCTTTTCCCTCCCTCCCCTTATATCTTATATTTTCCCTTAAAATGACCATAATATAGAAATAAACTCTCTTGCTATTTGTCGTGTAAGTGAATGGAGTCTTAGGTTCTCCTTTATTGATTTAGAATCACAGAGCATTTCACAATAAGTCACTAGCAATTAGAAGAGACAAGGAAATGTCTTGCTTTTTTACCATTGCCTTCCTGGTTAGTGCTTTACACTTGTGTGATCTCTAGGTGAAAGGAGATGAGCACATACTGGGACCCACTAGAGCCTATAATCAGCACACATCTCCATTTATCTAATTACTGCAGTGTAAATTATTTATCAAGCAAAAAATAAAAAATAAAAAAAGTAAGTTTCTCTAAACCATGCCAGAGAACTCTCTTGGTTAATTTTTATTGCTAATCCTTGGTCTAGGATTCCATGTAGGCTTCTGGTGCTTACATTTTCACTGGATGTTTACTCT
Source organism: Nasua narica (assembly GCA_028533885.1). Taxonomy (NCBI): domain Eukaryota; kingdom Metazoa; phylum Chordata; class Mammalia; order Carnivora; family Procyonidae; genus Nasua; species Nasua narica. Next base: position 59,275,373 of record CM052799.1, on the reverse strand, counting down.
TATTCAAGTAATAGGTTTCTTTAATTTATTCTACAAATGATAATTGGTGTCTACTAAGCCCTGTGCTAGTCAGTGGGAAAGAATAGTGTTGTCAGAAGGTCAGGGACACATGGTACCATCCTCCTAGTTCTCATCTGCCTTCTGATGAGGCAAGTGTAGTTTGGGCAGAGGAAGACTGAGCACACAATGCAGAGGGTTCTAGGAGAAGTACTCTGGTCCTGTTTCACTTTACATATTTATAAATAAATGGAAACAAGAAACATCTAGTCCATTGCCATTGTATGTGATGTATAGATCAGCAGTCTCAGTATCACTTGTAAGCTTGTTAGAAATGCAGTCTTGGGCCCACCCCAGGCCTGCTGAATCAGAACCTAAGTGCTTTGGGACTCATTAGAGTTTGGGAAGCTTTGGTCTGAGCAACTGGGTAAAAATGAGAACTTTTTGGACAAGGAAATAGTCTTATTATAATGTGGGAGCCTCCAAAGTTCAGTTGCTGATATTGACCTACTCTTCAATTGAACAAAGTCAGATCTGCTGAGCCAGGTTGTTGCTCAGCTTCCAAAATGAGAGAAGAAATAAGCTTCTAATACCATTCAGATTTATCTCTCTTCAAGCAGGCACAAAGACAAGTCCCTGACTTCCAGGAGCATGGAGTCTAGTAGGGACGACAAATGGGGTCCAAACAATTATAGACCAGGGCCATAGTGATACACTCAGAGAAACAGTGGATGATATGGGGCCATGCGGAACAGGCACCAAATTGTCTTGGTGGAAAAAGGACAGTTTCCAAAAAAAATACCAACTGAAATGAGACTTTTAACGATGATAAGGAGATGGCAGGGGACAGGAGGATGTAGAGAACCCCCAATCAAAAGCGCACTTAGGAGTTGGAAGTCAGACTCTTTTATTCTTTTGCACTTCCTGGCCTCCCCTCCTCCCCCAGAGCCATGGGGCTATGAATTACTTTAATACCCAACAGTAAGACCTATTTCTTTTTTGCCTTCACTGTGTGCCCAAATGTCTTGACAAGTTCAGTACCAGGGACCCTTATCTTTTTTTTTTCCCATTCACAGTAATTCTGTAAAGGCCAAAAGGACAGTTTCTACCCTAGTTATATAGACCCCTTGAATCACATACATCAGATGAGGCGGATGTTTGGATGTAGCTTGAAAAAGAGTCTCTCCAGAAGCTAGGATGTCTCACTCCCATGATCACACTCAACAGATATTTAATATTCAAAGTAATTTACACAAAAAATGGGCACATACATTGGGAGCACTGGAGTAAGTCGTAAGGCTGTTTGTTGTAGATCGTTGGCCTCAGAGTTGGTAAAATCTAGAGTGTAGACTAAGGTATTTGGAACTAAGTGTTATGAGCAATGGAGAGCCACTGAATAGAGCCACTAAGGTAACTAGGAGGATGATAAAGATGGAATATGCCACTGGATGGTTCTGGAAAAGTTGCATGATATTGTTAGCAATAGTTGAAAGGGTCAGGAAGACCAGGAAATTATGTCGTGATCTGTTAGGAAGATATTTTCATATTTCACGGATTAGTGATGAGAGCCTAGGGAGATATTGTGGCAACAGAAGTCTAGAAGTAGGATTTTCCTTCTTCTAGTTTTACTTACTCAAGGATTTATTCCACTGAGAAATTTCATTCTTAATACCTTTTGGGCAAAACCTTGTCACCAAAAGAGATGCCAGTTTATTCAAATAAGGAAGAAAAATTAAAAAGTGAAGTCAGCCAGTAGTTCTAAGCAAATATTCAACCTGGCCTATGGCTATGCTTTATCATTTCAGGTATTTGAAGACGTTCAGCTTGAGAAACGACCTAATATCAAAGAATTACTTAATTGTACTGACTATATTTTCACATATATTTTTATCCTGGAGATGGGTCTAAAATGGGTGGCCTTTGGATTTGGGAAGTATTTCACCAGTGTCTGGTGCTGGCTTGATTTCATCATTGTGATTGTAAGTTTACCATCTCTGTGTTCCTTGCAGGCAGGGGTTGGGGGAGGGGAGGGGAAGATATCATAAGGAAGCTGCTTTTCCTGGATGCCTTGTTTGGGTGCCTCTCCAAAATATTTTTCTTCATGGTACTTGTAAGTAGTTGTCACTTATCCATCACCAGTCCTCTTGTGCTAGGTCCCATTCCTCACACTGCACTTTAGATTCTCACTACCCCAGTACTTTCCATGATGGCACTCATCCACTTCTCTCCATAAACACTGCTTATGTCTGATATATACCTAGAATAACTTTGAGTGTCTCAACCTTCTCCTTCCCCCTTTCTATTTTCTCAAGCAAGTCAGCAGCCAACAGAGTAGGCAGGCCTCCATCTTAATTTTCAAACAACATAAGAGGATTATTTACATATATTCTTTCATTTAATCTGCACAACGACGTTCCCACCAGAGTTGCATATTACAGATAAGGAAACTTGAAGCTGAGATGGTCAGCAACTTGTTTCAGATGAAACTGGAATTCATATCTCGGTGTGTGATATGTTAAGGCTAATAATAGTGCATCACATTTATGGAGTGCTTTCTCTATGCCAGGTACTCTGCCACATGCTTCATAAGCATTCTTTCTTTTAGTTATCACAACCACTCCATATGGTAGGTACTATTATTTTTTCTCATATACACAGGGAGAAACTAAGTAATAGAGAGGTTAAGAAACATGTCAAAAATTGGCTAGCTAGAAGTGGCAGAGATGAAACTTAGACCCAGTAAGCCTCACTCTGAAGCTGTTGATTTTAACATCTATATTCTTTCTACCATGTACTAATTAGTTAGACTTTGGCCCTGCTATTTAAAGAAGTAGACATGACAGATGTATAAGCACAAGCCATGTGGTCAACATAGCAACTGGAGAACCATAATATTATTAATGTTGGTGGTGGACACAAGTAGGCAGGTGGTTCAGGCATTTTAGAAAGACATCAGTGCCATGGGAGCTCCAATGGAAATAACAAAAAAGAATAAAAATATCCACGTCTGTAAACCCTATCAGTTCCCAGGGTTATCTTATAGTATAGTGAAGAACCCTAAGATAGTGGACAGATGATTGGTATCTCCATTCTAGGAACCTGTGGTCTACTGACCCAAACTCAGGAAACTGATCCTAAAATTATCTTGTCTGCTCTCTTTCTGTGTACCTTAGGCAAAATACTTCCTCCTTTTGATAAATCTTCACCTTAATAAAAATGAGAGTATAGACTACAAATTGCCCAATTAGACCAGATACAAATATAAAACATGAATCTAACAATAACTATTTAAAAAATCAAACCAGGAGTTCAACACCACACTGTCGAAAAAGGGCACCAGGCCCAGATGGTTTTACAGGCAAGTTTTACTAAACTTCCAAGGAATAGTGCTATATACTGAACGTTTGCATCCCCTAAAATTCATATGTTGAAACCTAACCACCAATGTGTTTGTATTTGGAGGTGGTACCTTGGGAGATGATTATGTTATGAGGGCGGAGCCCTCATGAATGGGGCTAGTGATGTTATAAAAGAGGGGTGACCGGGTGGCTCAGTGGGTTAGAGCCTCTGCCTTCGGCTCAGGTCATGATCTCAAGGTCCTGGGATCAAGCCCCGCATCGGGCTCTCTGCTCAGTGGGGAGCCTGGTTCTCCCTCTCTCTCTGCCTGCCTGTCTGCCTGCTTGTGATCTCTCTCTGTCAAATAAATGAATAAAATAAAACAAAAAATAAAAGAGAACCTACAGAGCTTCCTCACCAGACACTGAACCTGCAGGCACCTTGATCTTGGACTACCCAGCCTCTAGACTGTGAGAAATAAATTTCTGTTATTTATAAGTAACTCAGGCTTTGATATTCTGTTATAGCCACCTGAACCAAGATAAACAGTTAACCCCAACCTTATTCATATTGTTACAAAGAATGAAAAAGGAAGCTTGCACACTTTATTTGATGAGACAAATATAATCTTGGTAACAAAATGAATGGAACAAAAATGAGTAGAACAAGAAAAGAAATAATCTTGTAATTATTTATTTTTATAAATCCCAGAGAAAGCACTTGGTAAGTATGGTCCACTATTACTATTATTAGCGTTAGTATCATATAGACCAAGGCGTGAATCCCAGTTCCACCCGAAACAAGTTGCTAATCCTCTGAACTTCAGCTTTCTTTGTCTATAACATGGTAAGTGACATATAATAGTACTTAATTCAGAATATTATTGTGTAGATTTTAAAAAAGTTTTTTTTTTTTTAAACTTTAGAGAAAGTGTGCAAGTGGGGGGCAGGGGAGGGACAGAGGGAGAAAGAGAATCCTAAGCAGACTCCGCACTTAGCACAGAGCCTGTCATGGGTCTTGATCTTATGACCCTGAGATCAGGACCTGAGCTGAAGTCAAGAGTCAGATGCTCAACCAACTGAGCCACCCAGGTACCCCATGAATAATCCTTTTATGTTGCTTGTTAATCAATATTATCTAAAATGATCTTTATAGTTTTGAAGTAGAAAAATATAAACACAGCCACAAAAAATATGTATCTAAATTCAACTATTTCAAATTGCAAAACTTTCGGTTTTTTAATTCAATAGAAGTGTAATTATGAAGACAGGCTAGACTCTGGAGACAGTACTTGTCATATGCATAACAAAATTATTACCTTTAGCGTATAAAAACTCTCTACAGATCAATAAGAAAAAGATAACTTAGTGTAAGAATGGGAGAAGGATGGGGTGCCTGGGTGGCTCAGCTGGTTAAGTGACTGCCTTGGCTCAGGTCATGATCTTGGAGTCCTGGGATCAAGTCCTGCATCGGGCTCCGTGCTCAGCGGGGAGTCTGCTTCTCTCTCTGACTTCTCCTGTCTCATGCTGTCTTTTCATTCTCTCTCTTTCAAATACATAAATAAAATCTTAAAAAAAAAAGAATGGAAGAAGGATGCAAACAGGCAATTCACATAAGAACACAAGTTACTAATAAATATATGAAGAAATACACACTAGCTTTATCACCAGTTAGCACAGAAGTGCATATTAAAATGAGAAATTTTGTGTTATTCATCAGACTGACAAAAATTTTTAAGTTGGATAATTTCTAATATTGAGAAAGAAATAAGAAAATGGAATCTCTAATCACTGCTAACAACTTAATTGGTAACAGTTACTTTAGGGAAAATTTTGTACATTAAGTAAAATAGCAAATGAGCCTAATTTATCATTCAGAAATACCACTTCTAGTTATACATCTATGGAAAACTCTTGTGTATGTATGCAGGAAAAATGCATACATCTGTCCAGTCTGTTGTTCATAATAACAAAGAATTGGAAATAACCTAGATATTCACCAAGGGGGAATGGATCCATAAAATACGAATATTTTGATGCTGTAATATTTTTTAACAGTTGAAAGGAACAAACCACAAGAATATGTATCAAAATGGTGAATGCCAAAATAGTACAGGGTAATAATAAATGGAAGTTAGATAGAAAAAAGATAAAACCAGCAGAAGACTTCCTGCCTTAAGAGTACTGTAAAGTGGGAAAGAATGTGGTTACTTTTATGTCTGCATGTCTCATCAGTGCTTCCCAATTTGGCGAAATAGAGACCGGAGATGACCTTATCAGGTGAAAAGGTATACAGTGTCCCTTTAGGGACAGATCCTTCTTCCCGACCTGTGGTAAGAGTTATTTGGTAAAGCCAGAAGAACTGCTAAACTGTGCCACCATTTTTCCTCTGGCTAGGGACAATGTAGAAGAAGACATTTGTGGAAAAGCTGCTGAAATAACTCTCCCAACAGAAAATGCTATTACAGACAAGAGAACAAAGAGCCTATTTTAGAAAACCTTTGTAAACTATTTATTTATTTATTTATTTATTTATTTATTTATTTATTTATTTATTTGACAGAGAGAGAGAGAGAGAGAGCGCACAAGCAGGCAGAGAGGCTGCGAGAGGGAGAGGAAGAAGCAGGCTCCCTGCTAAGCAGAGAGCCCAATGTGGGCTCCCAGGACCCCGAGATCATGACTTGAGCCAAAGATAGCCACTTAACTGACTGAGCCACCCAGGCACCCCTGGAAAACCTTTATAAATAAAAGCATTTTGAATTGATAGTAATTAAAAAGAATTAATTATACATTTTAAAATTTTGTTATTCTGCCATATTAACTTACTTAATTTCTCTCAATTTGCTAGTATTTTACCACTACGATGAGATTGGTAAGGGAATGATTTTAGCTAATAGTGAACTCTGATATCAACATAGTCAGTCGTATGATAATTCACTTCCTGTCCTGCTGAGCAACCTTCTTTCAAGTTGAACCTCTGAAGGCTCTGCATAATCAGTAAGAATGACTAGAATCTGCAAATAGTGGTCTTCAACTTAAGCTCATTATATTTAAGTTTCAGTTTAGTGTATTTGCAGAGCTTTTCAGCCCTTAGTCCTGACCCATTGGGAAGAAGTATGTTGGGAGAGAAAATTGGATTTAATTCCCCCAAAAGGAGGCATCTGAGTGAGGGGAACTATTAGAAACAGTTTATTATTTTGTTGTAACTTTTTATTATATCATTTCAAACTTATAGAAAAGTTGCAAGAAGTAAAGAACGCCTTACACTCTTTCTCCAGGTTCATCAGTTATTAACATTTCACCCCATCTGCTTTGTCATTTTCTCTCCATTTTTCATTCTAAATTGCTTGAGGTTAGGTTGCAGGCACCACACTCCTTTACCCCTAAACATTCCAGTATATGTTTTCTAAGAAAAAGGTTATTGTCTCACACAGTCACAGCACAATTATCAAAGTTAGGAATTCAACATGACTCAATAGCAAAACCCATATCCATTTTCAAATGTTGTCAGTTGTTTCAACAAGGTCCTTTATAGTTAATTCTTTCTATCCATCCACTGTGGCCTCCCCTCCCCTCCCCCCAATCCAGGATCCAATTCAGGACTCCCAAGTGACAAATCATTGTCATGTCCCTTTGGTTTCCTTTAACTCTCAACAATTTCACAGTTTTTCTTTGTCTTTCATTAAACAAATAATGTAAATGCATTGTCCTCACTTGTGTGGGCTGTAGCTTTGGCAAACAAGGAGAAAAATAGCCTCTTCACTTGCTCTCCCACTTCCTGCAGGGGCTGGCTGCTCTCTGTTTCTGGATAATTCACTGAACACACCATGTGTCTGCCTCTCAGAATGAGGGCTGCCAGTCCCCCACAGGCTTCCCTGGAAACCACATCAGGTACACTACCTGTGGCTTCTCTCCCCACCAGGTCTCTGTGACCAGTCTCATTGACTTAATGAGCTTGAAGTCCTTCCGGACCCTAAGAGCCCTGAGGCCCCTGCGAGCTTTGTCCCAGTTCGAAGGAATGAAGGTACCTTCTTCAGGCAGATGGGAGGAAGGTCACCTGTCAGGAAGAGGTGGAAAACCAACTGTTCTTTTGGGCTGGGCTTCCTTTAAATGGCCAAGTTTTCCTGGGCTCCTTCCCATCCAGTCCACTGCTTGGAATTTGAGAGATGGACAAAAATTTAAGATATAGCATCCATTCGGTGATAGCCAAGATGGGCTCTTGTTTCCTTTCAATCCTAGGGCAGGTGTCCCATAAGCCTGTAATCAAAGGGCACTTCTCAAGTGATCCTCGGTGACAACAGAAAGGACCCATTATGTACGGAGCTGAGAACAGGGCTTGTCATAGGAAGCAGGGTTGGGGGGGGGGGGTTGGTGGTAGAAGGTAAAGACAGAGCTCCAAGAGATCCAGTCCCACATATCAGGCCCACCCCTGAGATCTAGAGCTTGGTGAATCCCATGCATCTGTTATGTTTTTCTTCTGTTTTGTTTTTTAAGGTGGTAGTCAATGCTCTCATAGGTGCCATACCCGCCATTCTGAATGTTTTGCTTGTCTGCCTCATTTTCTGGCTGATATTTTGTATCCTGGGAGTAAACTTCTTTTCTGGAAGTTTTGGAAGATGCGTTGGTAGAACAGATATAAACTCAGTTATAAATTACAGCACTATTGAAAACAAAACTCAATGTGAAAGTGGAAATTTATCTTGGGTCACCCTTCCAGTCAACTTTGACAATGTGGGAATGGCTTACCTTGCCCTGCTGCAAGTGGTAAGTGTTGTTTGTATGTTTTTCACTGTGAGGAGAGAAACCTTAAAAGAAGCATAAATCATTTCTCAGTTTAATAAAAACATAGTGACTCCATTGAGATAGGAGAATCAAATCCTAGTTCCCCGTGTGGAAGCCATTGCCCTCTGGAATTGTTCCCCATTGAACATCTCCAACTTTACTGTCTACTGAGCCTCAACCTCCAAGCAATGCCCCTTTACATCTCACCCTGTCCTATGTGGTACCTTACTGTCCAGAGCTCCAGCCAAAGAGGACTGGAGCCTCAGATGCAAAGCCACACCATTAGCAGTAGTTCTCTGTTGGAAGTCAGTCCCCTGGTCAAACCACTGTTGCCAGGTCTTAGGCAAACAGTGCAAACATGTGGTATCAGGAAAGCCTCAGCCAGGCTCTTTTTGGCAGTTGTTACACAGCCTCTTTAGAAATTTTTAAGGCACAAATTTCCTTTAAAAAAAAAAAACACAACTTTTCATCTTGTACAAAGGAAGAAGAAAAAAAAAAACCCAAGACACCCATTTTTAGATTTCCCTTCTACTGTTTTTTTACTTGAACATTCTGTCCTGGACATTCAGTCTTGGGCCTTGCTTGCTGTTTTATGGCACTTGTCTATTGATAGCAAGTCTATAATCATGTTCATGTTTATTTGCTTTTGTTACAGGCAACATTTAAGGGCTGGATGGAGATTATGTATGCAGCTGTCGATTCCAGAGGGGTGAGATTTTGTTCTACCATGTTCTAGAGTGCTAGGGTCAAATCAGGGGTATTGTGACTGCATAGATATTCTAGAACTTTCCATGACATAGTTCCACCAGCCAGTGTTCTTTGCCTTTGTTTTCCTTGGGAAATTTCCTTGGGTCAATGACTATGAAATAGGGATAAAGGAGGTTCTTATTCATCTTTCCATGAGTATTATACCCTATCTTGGTCCGAAGTCCAGTCCCGTTTCTCCATAGTGACCAGGGAGAAGCCTCTCATGGAGGAGATGCAGCCAAAAACAGTAGAATCACAGAATGCCTTGATTTTCCTCATTTCTTTTCCAAATGGGTATTCAGGCAGAAACCAAATTGCAAACAGTACTAGTCCTGAACTGTGTGAAAACCTTACAGCTAGACTAGGATCTGGTAAGAGATACCTTCCCATGGCTCCAGGCTCAGAGACTAAATGGGTTTCTGGTGGTTGCCAACTGTAAAATTCAAGTTATGTGAGAAGTAATCATGGATTCTGAAAGCTAGAAGAGTACTCAGCCATCTAGTCCATTTCTATGTCCCAGTTGGGAAAATCGAGAATTGGAAAGGAAGAATGTTGCCCAAAACCATGGTGTAAGCAAATGGTTGAATCAAGAATGGAATCAGCATTGTTTATTTTTTTTCTTGAAATCACACACGTGTTGTTCTGTTTGATAGTCTGCAGAGTTGATGCCTGGCACATAGTAGGTATGTGAACTGGTAGTGGCAGTGGAGGTGGTATGAGAAGTGGGTTATTTTTTTTTTAATGTAGGCTCCATGCCCAGTGTGGAGCCCAAAGTGGGGCTTGAACTCATGACACTGAGGTAGAGACCTGAGCTGAGATCAGGAGTCAGATGCTTAACTGACCGAGCCAAGAAACATTACAGTAGTAGTAGTAGAGGCAATTTATAACAAAGACAGCATTTTAAAATACTTATTTTGGTTTTTGTTGTTATTGTCTTTTGAATAGACCTTCACCTTAGTTTCACTTGGGCATCTTTGTGCCTTGAGGTGGAGATGGGGAGGAAATCTTATGCAGATGAATGCAGGAAGAGTTGTGTGGCTTACATGTTCCCTGAATGAATGATAGGTGGATGGAGGTATGTGGAGGGATGTCTCTCCTGTTGCTGGTCCTGGGACATTATAGCTGGTGTGTATGTACTGACTTCTAGCTTGAAGATGCCCATGTCTGTGTAGTCACAGAGAATCTTGCTGGTCTCGAATATTGGTGAAACCATGGGCTTTCTCCCCACTCAATTCCTCCTGGCCTCAAACACTGACTTGCTGCCATGTCCTCTACATGGTCCCCAGGCCCAGCAGTCTACTCCCATCTCTTGCCAAAAGCCCATCATGGCAGGCCTATGGCTATTGACTCCATGTCCAAGCCTCCATGTCCAAAACTGAAAAATTTGAGAGACTCTCTCTGTCTAATTATACTATTCTAGCCTCTTAAGTCATCCTGCCTGTGAGGTATATCCCAGGCCTTCCCAGGGCAGCTGCCTTTTAGAAAAATATAGAATTTGAGCAAGAATATCCTCTTTGTACCCCCATGTTCCCTTCAATTTACTGAGTCCCATACCCTTCTCCAAACCCAAAGAGGGTGAATCAGAACACACATCTCATGGCTCTGATGTTCTCTGTCTCTTTTTTTTCCCTGACAATTCCCTAGGTACAAGAGGATCTTTTGTCCTTTCCTCTTCCTATCTGAACCTCCCTTTGCAAGACTGTTAGCCTGCTGTATAGTCTTATTTTAAATGTCAGATGCTGATAGTGATTCTTTTTTGCCATTGTATTGTTTCTGTACTAATGACTACCCCTAGTTCAAACAAATGGACATCTGAAGCTAACTGGGTTTAAGGTCATGTACTCTTCAATGAAAAAGACAAAAATATTTTCAAATATTACCTTCATTGCATTAGTCTGTATGGTGGGTATTGAATAACAAATATCATAAAAATATTCAATAGGTCACAGAGCTGTCAACACTCATAGCTTTATCTTTGAATGTGATCTGGAGAAAGAAAAGAGAAATTGTCCTGCTCCCTATGCCCAAACTGCAAAAAGCCAATGACAATGTGAAGAACTTGGATGAAAGGGATTTTGGATGCTTTTGGTCATACCTTGAGTTGGGGGAACTTGGTTGTAGTCCATTTTTGTATCTGTTCTACAACTTGACTATTCATTCACTCATCCATCCATCCATCCATCCACCCATCCATCCATCCATCCATCCATCCACCCATCCATCCATCCAAACATTCATTCAATGTGTATTGAGAATCTACATGTCACAAAGTATACTAGGCCCTAGGAATTTAAGAGTGACAGGACACAACACAGACCAAATACAACAGTGGGCTTTAATATGAAGGACATAATCATTCATCAAGGACATAATCATTCATTCAATCATACCATCAAGTTGGTAGTCAGTCACCTGTGCCTGATGGAACTGTGCCCCTTCTCCAGTGGCCTCATCTCCAGTCTGGCTCCCTCCAGTTATGTGTCTATATAGACATCCTAGACATACTTTCAAAGGATACATGCGATCGTGCCATTCCTCTTTCTCAAAACCTTTTCATGATTCTCCATTGCTTAGAAGAAAAAGTCTAACCCTCTTGTCACATGCCCTCCCCATTGCACGATACCAGTCAAGCTCCTCTAGGGGAAACTGAAAGGGGGTTTCCCTGCAAGGGCCATGGCTGTTCAGGACCCTGAGTAGTTAATGCTACTGCTGAGAAACACTTTGGTCTTCTAGATAAGGCAGTTAAGATGGCTTATAATTTTCTCCAGTAATTGTTTTCTTTTCTTGTTTAAAAAATCCCTAACAGGAAGACCTACAGCCAGGGTTTGAGGAGAAACCAGAAAACTACCTTTTCTTCGTGGCTTTTATCATCTTTGGTTCATTCTTTACTCTGAATCTTTTTATCGGTGTTATTATTGACAATTTCAACCAGCAGCAGAAAAAGATAAGTATGGGGTTGCCCTGATTTGGTATTTTTACCTCTCTTTTCCAAAGAGAACACAGTTCTAATGGATGGAACACAGTTCTAATCTAGATTGTTGTGCAAAATAACCTTATTATCTGCATGGGAACAAAGCCACCTGGAGAAGATTCTTGAAGATATGGCTGGAAAGAGACTGAGAACAGCTGGGTTTTATTAAATCATTGTTTTTACTTTCCATCCTACCCTCTTAAATGGAGGCCATTGTTAAACCCCAACAGAAAAACAAGTACCAGGATTAGTATTTATGACACTATAGTCATATTTTAGTCACCTTTCAAGTATACCTTGTTATCCAGGATAAAAAGAAAAACTTTCTTCTTCTGGCAAAATTGTGTCCTGGCTTCCAGCACGTAAGTCTCAACAGATTTATTGAACTTGGAAAGAAGATATTTGAGGAAGCAGCAGGCTTTTTTAGGTAGATTTTTTTTCTTCATGCATTGTAATAAACATGGTTATTTTTTTCTGATTCTGTAATTCATGGAGGATCTGTAGTAAATGTGGAAAATAAAGATTAGAAAAATTTTAACCACCCGTAAGGTGACCACCAAATGATAACAATTTTAGATTAAGCTTCATCATTTTTACATACTCTCTTCCAATTACTTTCTCTAAATATGTATGTGTTCCTTGTACATGGATGAGATTACATGATAATTTTATTTTTGTAGTTTCCCCTCTTCCCCAATTAGTTATGAGCCCATGTGATGCAATCATCTTTGTTAAAAGAATTTTCAGGGCTAAATTGCATCCTATATTATGGATAAATAATAATTTATCTTAGTCATTCCCTTCTTTTTTAGACATTTAGATCATTTCCAAATTCCTTGCTCATCTAAAACAATCATGAACATTCTTGAAATTCTCTCTGTATCTGTGATTATTTCCTCACCTTTGGTTTTCCTAATTGTTTTTATGGCTCTTTTTAAAATTTTTTTTTTTTTTGAACTCTTGCAATCTCTCCACAATGTATCCTGATACTGATCAGCCTTCTTAGTATCTGCTGGGAGAGTCACTCATTGTCCTTCTGTAGCTACATTGCTGCTGTCATTTGAAGTGTGCTGTGTGCAGAGTCACCTCTGTAATATGCAGCTTGATTGCAATCAATCTCTGCAATTTAGGTGTCAGGCCTTATGATTTTCGATGGAAGCTTACATTTGAAATCACTGTTTTGATCAGGCCATGGCATTTTGTTTGGTTTTGCTTTACTTTTTATTACAGAAAATCTCCATCATGCACAAGAGTATACTAAAATGAACCTAAAAGACCCGTCACCCAACACATTTATTGACTTAAGAACATCTTTATCGCACCTATGCCCTTATCCAATCCTGCCACCAGATTTTTTTAAGAGAACAAATGAATTACACCGATTCATTTGCATAAATCTGATTCATACAAATACGAAAAAAATTCATACGTATCAGTATTCATACTGATACACCCACAGATATTTCAAAACATATCTCTTTTTAAAGATAACCGCAATTCCATTACCACACCTAAAAAGTTTAACAAGAATTCTCTAAATTTGTCAAATACCAAGTCAACATTCAAATTTCCCTGAGTCTTTGATTTTCTTAAAATATTTATTCATTTATTCATTCTTTGATTGATTGATATTCTTTTTAAGTCAGGATTAAAATCAGGTCCTCCCATTTGACAAAGTCCTTGCTTTCTGGAATGACAAGATATTCCAGGGCCAAATCATACTACTTTTGTGCCAGATCAAGAATCAGCCATTTCTCTAAGGAGTTCTGTTTTTTTTGGGTGGTGGGGAGGTGGTATTCTGAGATCACAACCTGAAATGCTCATTGTCATTGCTTCAGTGCTTTTTCAGTGGACAGAGCTACTTCAAATTTATGACTTCAAGGATATGTATGTGGAAACATGGATACTAGTCATTCAGGTTCAGAATTACAAGGTTTTGACTTAACTTCTCTAATAATAGTCTGTATCTCCTCTTTTCCACACCAAGAAAACTGACACAAGAAATAATATAATTAAAAATTTGCATAATCACTCATTTTTGTTTTATCCCCCCAACACACACATAGGACAGTCTCAGAATAATAATATTAATACATACTACCATGATGAAAGTAATTACTGAAGACACTTGTATCTGTCAGGCATCCTGAAACAACCTGGTTAACTTCTAGGGATGCATTGTTTCTTCACAAAATTTTTTTTTACTGTGGTACAATATACATAACATGAAATTTACTGCCTTAACCATTTTTTGTATACATTTCAACGGTAGTAAGTGCATTCATAATGTTGCACAACCATCACTACTACCAATACCCATAATTCTTTTCATCTTGTAAAACTGAAACTTTATACCTATTAGACAAAGACTCCTCATTCTCCTTCCCACTAGGCCTTGGCAGCCACCCTTCTACTTGCTATAGAAGGGTTGCGATAAATTTGACTATTCTAAGTACCTCTTATAAGTGGAATCATACAGTATTTGTCTTTTTGTGATTGAGTTATTTCACTTAGCATAATGTCCTCAAGGTTCATCCATGTTGTGGCGTATTTTCGAATGTCCTTCCTTTTTAAAGCCAAATAATATTCCATTGTATGTAGATACCACATTTTGCTCATACATTCATCTGTTAATGGACACTTGGGTTGCTTCCACATTTTAGCTATTGTGAATAAAGCTGCTATGAACACAAGTGTGGAAATGTCTCTTTGAAACCCTGCTTTAAATTCTTTTGGGTAAACATCTAGAAGTAGAATTGATGGATCATATGGTAATACTATTTTTTAAATTTTTTGAGGAACCACTGTACTGTTTTCCATAGAAGCTATCATTTTACATTCCCACCGACAGTATAATTCTGATTTCTCTTCATGCTCACCAATGCTTGTCTTCTCTTTTTTTGATAGTAGCCATCCTAATGGGTGTGAAGTGGTATCTCATTTGGCTTTTATTTGTATTTCCCTAATGACTACTGATGTTGAGTGTTTTTTCATGTGCTTATTGACTATTGGTTTATCTTTTTTAGAGAGATGTCTATTCAAGTCCTTTGCCAATTTTTGAATCAATTGTTTTATTTGTTTTTTTAGACTGTAACTGACACATATTACATTAATTTCAGGTGTACCACATAGTGATTTGACAAGTTTATATGTCATGCTATATTCATCACAAGTGTAGTTACCATCTGTCACCATACAACACTATTACGCTATCACTGACTATATTTCTTATACTGTGTCTTTTGTTCCCATGACTTATTCATTCCATAACTGGAAGACTGTACCTCCCACACCCCTTCACCCATTTTACCCATCCTCCACCATCTTCCCCCCTGGCAACCATCTGTTGTTCTCCGTATTTATAGGCCTGGTTATGCTTTTTGTCTGTTTATTTATTTGTTTTTTAGATCCACATATGAATGAAATCATATGATATTTGTCTTTCTCAGTCTGACTTATTGCACTTAGCATAATACCCTCTAAGTCCATCCATATCTCAAATGAAACGAATTCATCGTTTTTATGGTTGTATAATATTCCTCTGTGTGTGTGTGTGTGTGTGTGTGTACACGTGTGCACATGCATGTGCACACACACATGTGTACCACATATTCCTTATCCATTCATCCATCAGTAGACACTTCTTTCATGTCTTGGCTATGATAAGTAAGGCTAACTATAAACATAGGGGCACATATATCTTTTTAGCTTAGTGTTTTCATTTTCTTTGGGTAAATACCCAGTAATAGAATTATTGGATTATATGATATTTATATTTTTAATGTTTTGTCCATATTGTTTTCCACAGTGACTGAATTATTTTGCATTCCTACCAATAGTGCATTCTCCATGTTCTTTCCAACACTTGTTGTTTTTTGTGGTTTTGATTTTAGCTGTTCTATCAGGTGACATCTCATTGCAGTTTTGATTTGTATTTCCCTGGTGATTAGTGATGTTGAACACTTATCCTGTGTCTATTAGCCATCTATAGGTTTTCTTTGGAAAAATGTTTATTCAAGTCCTCTGCCCATTTTTTAATTAGGTTGTTGAGTTGTATAAGTTATATATTTTGGGTATTTACCTCTTTTTGGATATATCATTTGCAAATATCTTCTCCCATTTAGTAAGTTGCCTTTTTGTTTTGTTGATTATTTCCTTCACTGTACAAAAACTTTTTATTTTGATGTAGTCCTGATAACTTGTTTTTGCTTTTGTTTCCCTTGCCTCAGGAGACATATCTGGAGAAATGTTGACAAAATTCAACACTCATTCATGATAAAACTCTTAACAAAGTGGGTTTAAAGGGAATATACCTCAACATAATAAAGGCCAGATATGAAAAATCCATAGCTAACATCACACTCAGTGGGAAAAAACTGAGAACTTTTCCTCCAAGATCAGGAACAGGAGAAGGATGTTCACTCTTGGCACTTTTATTCAACACAGTACTGGAAGCCCTAGCCACAACAATCAGGCTAGAAAAAGAAATGAGTCATTCATATTGTTAAAGAAGAAGTTACACCATCATTATTTTCAGATGACATGATACTATACATACAAAATCCTAAAGACTCCACCAAAAAACTACTATAAGTAATAAATGAGTTCAGTAAAGCTGCAGGACACAAAAATTAATACCCAGAAATTGGTAGCATATCTATATACTAATAATGAAGTAGCAGAAAGAGAAACTGAGAAAACAATTCCATTTACAACTGCATTTAAAAGAATAAAATACCTAGGAATAAATTTAACCAAAGAGGTGAAAGACCTATATTCTAAAAACAAAAACACTTATGAAAGAAATTGAAGATGACACAAACAAATGGAAAGGTTTTCCATGCTCGTAGATTAGAACAATTAATATTGTTTAAATGTCCATACTACCCATTCAATGCAAGCCTACCAAAATACCAGCAGCATCTTTCACGGAGCTAGAACAAATAACATTAAAATTTGTACGGAGCCACAGAAGACCATGAATAATCAAAGCAATCTTGAGAAAAGAAGAACAAAGCTGGAGGTATCACAGTTCCAGGTTTTAAGATATACTTCAAGTCTGTAATAATCAAAACAGTATGGTACTGGCACAAAAATAGACACATAGATCGATGGAACAGAATAGAGAGGCCAGAAATAAACTCATACTTACATAGTGAATTAATCTATGACAAAGGAGGAGAGAATATATAATGGCTAAAGAACAGTGTCTTCAATAAGTGGTGCTGGGAAACATGGATAACCGCATGTAAAAGAATTAAACTGAACCACTTTCTAACACCATATATAAAAATAAACTCAAAATGGATTAAAGACCTAAATGTGAGATCTGAAACCATCAACATTCTAGAAGAGAACATAGGTAGTAATTTCTCTGACATTGACTGTTTGGGTTTTTTTGTTAAATTTTAAGTTTTCCATATATTCTGATTAATCCCTTATAAGATATACATAAATGTTTCCCCATTCTGTGGGATACCTTTTTACTCCATTAATAGTACCTTTTGATGCACATAATTTTAAATTTTTCATAAAGTCCAAATTATCTATTTTTTCTTTTGTTATCTATGCCTTTTGTGTCATATGCAAGAAATTACTGTCAGATCTAGCATTGTGAAGCTTTTTCTCTATGTTTTCTTCGGAGTTTTGTTGTTTTAGATATCTTACATTTATGTCTGTGATGTATTTTGAGCTATTTTTTTGTGTATGTTGTTAAGTAAGAATTTGACTTTATTCTTTTGCATGTGAATATCCAGTTTCCCCAGCACCATTGTTGAAAGGACTGTCCCAGGGCTGAATATTTTTGGTCTATACTGGTAGTGGTGAAAATTCAAATCCCACACTGTCATCAAGGCAGGCCTGGATTCACAGATTGTCAGGGAAGACTGAGTTTTTACCCATAGCTCAGACTAAGTTTCCTACTTATCTTCCACTGCCTATTGACAGATTCTGTTCTCTTCTTCACCCTTTCATTGGCAGCACTTAAGAAGGAGTCTCGGATTCATGCAAGGACCTTGGCATAAGCCCACAGACTTTTCCTCATGACTCACTCATAGTTACTAAGGCCAAGTTTCTAGTTTTTACAGAGATTAGCAAATGCTCTTAGGCCAGCAGTGGTTTCAGACTAATTTACTACTCTTTGATCACTATTGATATTCAGACCCCCAAGATCTTCCTTACTTTTGTGCAAATTTAGCTATACATTTTAAAAGAATTCTGTTCTAATTTACCCAGCATTTCTAGATATTTTACTTCCTCCTAAAATTTCCAGAAATGAAAATTTTTGTCCATATTTCTTTTTGTTCTTGCTCAATAGTGAAAACATTTAAGGTTCGCTAGTTTTTTTTTTTCCTAAGAATGAGTCTGGAAAATTTTGTGAAATTTTATTAATAATGATACATGCCTTAATTCATTTATTTAGGAGAATTTTACTTGCCATTTGGTGAGATTTTTGTTTAAATTTTTGTTACTAATATCTATTTTTCTTGCATTGTGATTTGATTTATGCAATCTAAAATATACTCAATTTTTTTTTAAAGATGTGGTGGATGTTTGCAAAGAGTATGTAATCCTTGTTCATATTCTAAAAACTAAGATATAGCTGATAAAAGTAGCGTTTCTCCTTTCCTTAATTTAAATCTTGTTTTAGCCTTCCTATAGAGTCCAGTCTCTTCTGCTTCCAATTGGAATTTTAGGAGTTGTTGATAGAATGTAATATAACTTTGAAACTATTTCTGAAAATTCAGAACTTGTTTCCAAAAAAAAATTGTTAATAATAATTAGCTCTCATCTTTTCCATATACTTAGGTGGCGAAGACATTTTTATGACAGAAGAACAGAAGAAATACTATAATGCAATGAAAAAATTAGGATCCAAAAAACCTCAAAAACCCATTCCAAGACCTCTGGTGAGAGCAATTGATTCATTTTAAATACATAGATCCATTAAGCAGTCTTGAGCTTTTGTTTGCAGTGCTGTTCTTTATTTTTTAAGTTTACAGACACTATCTAAGAACTCAACAAAGACCCAGACACACTGGTGTCTGGCTCAAGTCCTTAGGAAAATTAGATATTTGAATTCAATAACAAGAATTTGAGTAACAACTTTCATTTGCTTTTTAGTGAGCACACAGTAGGTGCTTAGTATATACTCATTGCAATGATGTAATTTAGTTTGTTTTAACTAAATCTTTTTCTTAATTTTAAAGTCCAATATAGTTAACATACAGTGATATATTAGTTTCAGGTGTACAATGTAGTGATTCACCACTTCTGTACATAACCCAGTACTTATCATGACAGATGCACTCTTTGATCCCCCCAACCATCTCCCTTCTGGTAACCATCAGTTCTCCATAGTTAAGAGTCTGTCTCTTGGTTTGCCTCTCTCTCCCCCGCTACTTCGTTCATTTGTTTTGTTTCTTAAGTTCCATATATGGATGAAATCATATGCCATTTGCCTTCCTCTGACTTATTTCACTTAGCATTATTCTCTCTAGCTCCATCCATGTCATTGCAGTTGGCAAAATATCATTCTTTTTTATGGCTGAATAATATTCATTGTATATTTACCTCGGCTTCTTTACCCATTCATCAGCTGATGGACATTTGGGCCTTTTTCATATTTGGCTATTATAGATAATGCTGCTATATATATTGGGCTGAATATATCCCTCGGGATTAGTATTTTTGTATTATTTGGGTAGATACCCAGTAGTGTGACTGCTGGATCGTAAGGTAATTCTATTTTTGAGTTTTTGAGGAAACTCCATACTGTTTTCCACCAGTTTGCATTCCCACCAACAGTACATGAATGGTCCTTTTTCTCCACATCCTGACCTACACCCGTTGTTTCTTAACCACCCATTAAGGTGTTGATTTTAGCCATTCTGACAGGTGTGAGGTGATATCTCATTATTGTTTTGACTAAATATTGACCAACTTTAGTTTTGACTAAATACTGACCAATATTTGACTAAATATGACCAATATTATAAAATATATTTATAATATCTTTTACCAACTTTTCTGACATGAAGTCTTAAGTCATGCATACTGGCTTCTACTCACCAGTATTTATGATAAAATTTCTATATAGGGAGTTGACAAAAAAAGGGTCAGATAGTAAACATAGCAGGCTTTGCAGGCCCCATGGTCTCTGCCGCCACTGTTCATTTCTGCCATGTAACACAAAAGCAGCCCTAGACGGTATAGAACAAATGTGCATGGCTCTGTTCCCGTGCAGCTTGATTTATAGACACTAAAACTTGGATTTCTTTAATTTTCACATGTCAACATTTTATTTTCCTTTTGAGTTTTTTCCCAAACATTAAAAAGTGTAAAACCCATTCTGAGCTCACAGATTATACAAAAACCAGTAGTGGGCCAGATCTGGCCTACGGGATATAGTCGGCTGACCCTGACTCTCAATGAATCTTGCTTATCAAGTACTCCAGAACTGCTTCGTATTTGCAGCCTAATTGAGGAGCTGGAACTTGAGCACATCAGATTATAAAGTAATACACTAGGCATAGTTGGTACCTCTGACAAGTAAGTCCAAAGGTTTTCAAGGCAGGGAGGGGCAGTGGGAAAGTTCAGGAAAGCAGTATGGAAGAGGAGCTTGATATCCGAAGCATGTATAGGATTTAAAGATTTTTTCATTTGAACACGAGACTCCAAATTATCAAAGGCATGTTTAGTCTACTGTTATTCCCATGATTCAAAAAAGAGCCTGGCTTAAAGTATATTCTCAGTAATTATTAGGTGAATGAAAGAGTATGTTTTGGGGCACCTGGGTGGCTCAGTGGGTTAAGGCTTCTGCCTTCAGCTCAGGTCATGATCTCAGGAGTCCTGGGATCGAGCCCCGCATCGGGCTTTCTGCTCAGCAGGGAGCCTGCTTCTCCTCTCTCTTCTCTGCCTGCCACTCTGCCTACTTGTGATCTCTCTCTCTCTGTCAAATAAGTAAATAAAATCTTTAAAAAAAAAAGAGTATGTTTTAGGGTACACACAGAGTCCACCCCACTAGGATTAAATATTTGTGTTGCACTAAAAATATCTGGGAATGTTAGGGCAAAGTGTTTAGAATTTAAACAATGAAGAATTTTTTACCAAGAGGTTAATGATAGAATTATATTTGGAGAGGTTCTTATTTGAATTTGAGCCAACAAAAAAGACAAAGAGAATTTTTATTTACATGTGCATGCTGTGCAACCACTGACCCAATACCAGTTGGTCCTAGATTTGAAATTAACTAAAAGAATCCTGAGACACAATAGGTTCCCACATGTTTACCCATTTATTTCATAATATGAACCAAGCAAGGCAGCACATAACCAAACAGAAGTTGCAACGACACGGCTGCAGCTCTGAGGCCTCTCCCTTGCACTGGGCATGCTAGGCTGGAGGGGATGAGCTTCAGGTGGGCAAGGACTACTTTACCCGAAGCAAGCTTCCAACTGCATGCTTTAACTCTGTCTTCTGGCATGTTCATCACGTGGTTCATCTGGGAGTAGGTGTGATGCCATAGCCCTCCTTGTGTAGCTATAGCTAACCAGTTTGGGCTTCCCAAGGGGGAATCCCAACAAGGAGGCATCACATTTACCTTAATGCATCACATTTACCTTAACTTCTGTATTCCAGGGAGCAGTGTTGCATGAGATAAATACAGATTCCAGGTGTCCCTGAGTTTGAGTTAAGACTTTTAAATCAGCTGTTAGCCCTTAACTCACAACTTTATCTCCCCACAGACTTTTAAAAAATTTTTTAAATTTTATTTTTTTATTATTTTTTTAGACTTTTTTTAAATCTCTAAAATCTAAATATTATTTTTGACCTTTGGAACAAATGAATAGTAATTGCACGGGGGTGGGGGAAATCTAGCTGTTCTAACCTGAGCAGTGATGCATTTTATCTTTAACAGTAGAGGAAGGGATCTGGAATCATTTCTGATTCTTTCTGAACCATTCACACAGGGGGCTTCATTACTGATTTAAAAATGATACTGAGGTATAGGATTCACTGTACATTCTTTTTTTTTTAATATTTTTTTTATTATGTTAGTCACCATACAGTACATCATTAGTTTTTGATGTAGTGTTCCAAGATTCATTGTTCACTCTACGTTCTAAAGTGATATCCAATGTTTTTTGATATCTATCAGTTTAGGTAACTGGTATTCTTGATCTCCTCTGTTTCTCTAAATATTAAACTATTAGGCCTAGGCTTACCTCTCCCTCACTGTTATTCTTGGTACTCACTGTGATTCCCTGGAGAATACCCTTAAAAGTATCTTTTCTCCAGGTCCTTTCTGACTTCCTAGATTCATTCTCACACAGCAAATGCAACTGACTTTCACGTTTCTTCTCCAGACTCCTTGATAAAAGTTGTAATGATTCTGAGACAAAATTTGAAAGACACCAGCTTGAACGTAGTATCCCTCCAGTGCTGTCCCTACCCTCTCTCTTCTCATTGCTCTTGCTCTCACTGACGGATGTCGTCCTTTCTCGTGGTTTTAATTCACGTCAGTATTGGTACCATTGACCTCCACATCTGCATTCCAGCTCTGCACCCGAGCTCCAAACCCATACCTTTACCTGCCCAACGCCCTCAGATTCCCCACTGGCTCCTCAAACTCAGTGTTCTCAGGACAGATCTTAATCATTTCCCTCCAAAATGCCTCATTCTGTGTTCTCTTGAACAGCTCTACCAATCGGAAACTATAGCCTCAGGCCATCATTTTCCCATAACCACCTCCATTCAAACACTCTCTGACTTCTTCTGCATCTACTTCCATATTAGCTCTTAAACCTAAATGCTTACATCTCTCTCCACTATTATCACCACAAACCAACATCATCTTTTGCCTGATTACCATAACAGATACCTAGGGTTCTAAAAATGATTCTCAGGAGTTTAGGAGTTTTCTAAATAGTGTATGTATATTTTGATTAGATGATAATATAATATAAAATACCATAATGTATAGATATGTTGTAAAATGATCAATTAATAGCTAAGAATGCCATACAATATTAGTGTCTGAGTTTGTGTTTAAGAATAGTTTTCCACTAAGTAAGAGAAGTAGTGCTTCATAGCTGTTAGATTACAGAAAATATAGTGAGACAATTGAGTCATTGTACGTGGTAGGTTAGCCATGCGAACTTGAGCTAGAACCTGTACCAGAACAATTAGCATATACTTACTTTGTGAGCAGTGTGACCATCTAGGTACCAACCAATACGTAAGTTCACCATCAATAATAAAATGAAATAATCAATTTTTCTATTCGTTTTTAGTAATCATTACATCACAATCCCATTTATCTAGCCTTATTTTTAAGTGAACAAGATTTAGAAAATTGGCACTTAAGAACTACTTGAATACAGAGTTTTGGTTAAGTATACTTAGGTCTCATTATTCTGAATTAGCAAATGGAGGCTTGGTGATGTTAATTCCATTTTGTCCAACATAATTATGTCAGTAGGTATTCTCAGCATTAATATTATTGAAGCCCAAATAAAGAAACAGATGAAATATGGAAACAAGTTCATCTTTTTATTATTAAACCCAACATGAGCTGTTTTATTTCAGCAAAACACCATCCATCACATCAAAGTTATGTCATTACCAAACATTTTTTTCGTTTTAAAATGGAATTAAAGCCATAAGCCTACAACTTCAAAACATTTCTGTAATTGAATTTAAATGAAAATGTAAATACAAGGATTTTTAGTTGTTTAAAAAGGGTGTGCATTTTTCAAGAAACTGCTTCAGTTGTAAGAGAGGACAAATTCTGTTGTTTGTGCCTTTTTCATGTATGTGATTTCATTCTTATAATGCCAAATGATCTAAGATTCCTTTTTTCTTTTCCCTCTCAGAATAAATGCCAGGGTCTTGTGTTTGACGTAGTCACAAGCCAGGTCTTTGACGTCATCATCATCATCCTCATTTTGCTCAACATGCTTTGCATGATGGCTGAATCAGATGACCATTCGACAGTCACGAAACTCATCCTTGAACGTCTCAACCTGGCCTTTGTGATCATCTTTACAATTGAGTGTCTCATCAAAATCTTTGCTTTGAGGCAGTACTACTTCACCATTGGCTGGAATTTATTTGATTGTGTGATTGTGGTTCTTTCTATTGTTAGTAAGTAATATCAGAAATCTGAGGGGCTTTAATCTGAGAGCTGGAAGTAAATCTTATCATTTGGAAGTATATCCAAAGTATCCACAAAGCAACAAGTTAGGCTTCATGTGGTTTCTGAAAAAATAGGTGTACCGATGCCATTCTCTACTGGGAAGTTGCTAGGAGATACAGAGCAATTTTCATTCCTTTGGCTGTTTACGTAACTGAAATAGAGAGTTAAATAATTGTGTGGATCCATTTATTCAATGGAGATAGACAAAATTAAGATGACCTTTAAGTGTCTATGGGGATATTTGGTATATCCATAACTGAGTCAGAGTTCTACCTTTCCTGTGCAACTATAAGCTCTCATGAGCATCTTTAGTCTTAAGGATTTGGTACTTAGTTCCCATGGGTTTTCCTTAGTTCAAAATCCATGGGGCTATCAGATCCCAGTTATTGCACCCTTGTGACACTGCTAGACCTTCTCTCACCTCCTATATAGGACATCCATGACCCAGCCTAGACTGGGTTTCCAAATATGTGTCACGAGGACAAGCAGTGCTTTCTCTTTATTCTGTATCCCATGTTAACTTCAACCACAGCAAGAACTACACTTGTCTCAATGCTTGGACCCCATTCACCAACCAGTTTTACTCTATAATCACTATATCCTTCTTAACATAGGCAGGATTAACTATAAGATTTGTGGAAGAAAGAGAAAAAAGGGTTGTTGCCATATACCTTTTTATAACACACACACACACACACACACACACCCCAACTTTGAAATTAAACTCTTCATGGCTAAACCATAAGAGTTTACACTCTGGGTTTTTGTAGTTTGCTTTTTTTTTTTTTTTAAATAATTGTGTACAACCACCCAAGGGCCATTCTCATAGTTCAAAAAGCAATGGAGACAATGAAAACTGATTTCACAAGTGGAAGCTTTTGTACTATTTCAGGAAGGATGTGTTAAACGGATATGTGAGATCAAAATATTTTGGTTCCGATCACTACAGCAGCAATGCAGATGTTTCCAAGAACAAGAAAGTGGTACATCTCGTAGTCTGCTCTGGCTTCTAAGCCATGAAGTTGATGGAGATAAAGTTTAGCCATAGATCCTTCCACACTCCTCCCGTGAAATAGATGGCTAAACTTTATCAGTCAACTCCAATTCCAAGTCCTGGGGAAATTGACAGCAGCAGTAAGGTCAGAAAATGATGGTAGAATGACTCTGGCACAGGCCCCTGAGAACTTGAAGAACCCCGTCCTCCAAAATGTAGAGAGCAGCTCGTTTATTCCACTCCCTACTGAACTTCTTACAGGCAGTGGCAGCCATCTTGCAGGTTGTGGAAATACCTCCTATTTCTGTCCTTTGGACAACTGCTACGCAATTGCAGTTATACAGCAGAGCGCTGTATAGCATTTTGCTCCCGTGGATGGGAAAATCCGCACATTGAGCCACATCCTACGTACCAATGTGGGCAGCATTTTATATGCCTTTGCCAGCAGATCTGCCACCCAACACTAAGACTCTATACTTTCCCAAGCCCTTTCCCAAGCTTTTAGAGAAATACAAAATGAGTGTGAGTCAAAGTGAATCTCTCTCTAGGAGTTAACAATGTAGTTTAAGTATTAATACTTACTTCAACTTAAAGAATCAGAAAAAGATAGAGAAATTAACTGCCCACCAAATCCCATGGTACACAGAAGAACTGAGCTCAGATAACAGATTACTATGGGCTACAGTCGTCAAAGAAATATTGGTGAAGGAGGTAACCTTAACGGGTGGACCTCTTCCAGGTGTTGTTAAGTTGGAACTGAGTAAATTCCACATCTCACTAGTGTTGGCTGCCCAATTAACATATGAATTCAACTTCAATGGCACAGTTGGGCAGTTGGTGAAATATATCCTGAACTAGGTCTCCTTAGTCATTAGGTAATAGCTAACAATTCTGGCTGCCCATCCCCCCTAATGCCTTTGAGGACCCCCCAGAGCAAGAGCAAGGCCGTGTCTATACAAGGAAAACATGTCCCAGCCATTCTATAATTTTTGGGCCAAAATGTAAATTGTTTCAAATCCTGTATCACTTGCTTACAGAATAGGCAACGAGAGAATAGGATGACATTTTCAGCCAGATATTCAGCTGTTTGCAGAAACCTCTGCTCGAGATGCTATTTTTGGAGGTGTCTACAACAATAAGGAAACTATCTCCAACTTAGTGCCTTAAGCTCTCTGAGTGGACATCAAGGGTCTTTCCTCGGGATGAGCATATTGACAAATATGAGAGCTCTGCAGCAGCTTCCACACACGGCTGAGCATCCCAACACCACCATCTCCCTCTGTCCTGTCCTTGTCTATAGCAGGCCGTGTTCAAATTCCCCCATACAAATAAGAACCTGATGTTCCACAGTTTCCACTGACAACTCAGGCTCAAGCCAACCATCAATCAGCATCAGAAGTTTATCCGTACACTAATCCGAAGGACTCTGTCCTTAGTTTATCTGCTTTTCATTCTATGTATCCAATAAATACGGAAAACTATTATATTTGTTATCTCATGAGTGACTTTCAATACCCAACACAGATAATGTACTTCAAGTGTATGAGATAAGTCACAGAGTAGCCTTTCGTAAACTGCATTTTCTTTCCTTTTCCTGGGTGTCTTCAATATTATAGACATCCTATTTTATCTAAAGTCCCATCTAAAGTTGGACGGTGCTTGGAAATGATTTTCCGAGTTAAGGCACAGATAGATATCTTCCCTGATATTGATAAAGAAAGTTCTTAGTTTGTGCAGTACATAGACGATAAAGTACTGAGTAAAAATTGGTCCCAGTAAGATTCCAAGGCAGGAGAGACAGGCTGGATCTGAAAGCAGGGTACCTGTTGGAAACTAATTGCCCTATCTCCTTCTCCTAAGGTGCAATGATTTCTGCCTTGGAGAACCAGCAGCACATTCCTTTTCCTCCAACACTCTTCAGGATTGTCCGCTTGGCTAGGATTGGTCGGATCCTGAGACTTGTTCGGGCCGCACGAGGAATTAGGACTCTCCTTTTCGCTCTGATGATGTCTCTTCCTTCTCTATTCAACATCGGTCTGCTACTTTTTCTGGTTATGTTTATTTATGCCATTTTTGGTATGAACTATTTTTGTAAAGTGAAGGAGGAGCATGGAATTGATGACATATTCAACTTCAAAACTTTTGTCGGCAGCATACTGTGTCTCTTCCAGATCACCACTTCAGCAGGCTGGGATTCCCTCCTCAAGCCCATGCTGCAATCAAAGGATGCAGACAACCCCAACTTAGACAGCCGTTACCTCCCTGCCATAGCCATCACCTACTTTGTCAGTTACATCATCATCTCCTTTCTCATTGTTGTCAACATGTACATTGCTGTGATTTTAGAGAACTTCAACATAGCCACTGAAGAAAGTGAGGACCCTTTGGGCGAAGATGACTTTGAGATATTCTACGAAGTCTGGGAAAAGTTTGACCCAGAAGCAACACAGTTCATCAAATATTCTGCCCTTTCTGACTTTGCCGATGCCCTTCCTGAGCCTTTGCGTGTGGCAAAGCCCAATAAATTTCAATTTCTCATGATGGACCTGCCCATGGTGAGTGGAGATCGTCTCCATTGCCTGGATATACTCTTCGCGTTCACTACTAGGGTACTCGGTGACTCCGATGGCCTGGACAGCATGAAAGTGATGATGGAAGAGAAGTTCATGGAAGCCAACCCTTCCAAGAAGTTATATGAACCCATAGTCACCACCACCAAGAGGAAGGAAGAGGAAAGATGTGCTGCTGTAATTCAAAAGGCCTTTCGAAAATACAGGCTGAAGATGTGTGCCTTGGGAGACAGGCCCCATTCACCACTCCACACACTCTGCAATGGAGACCTGCCCACCTCTGGAGCCGAAGGCAAGGTCCACTACGACTGAGCCCCTACTTCCACTCCTACCTCACAGCTTCACAACCTGGCCTCTGGCGTCTGAGCTCCAGGGGTCCACAGCTCAGTGTGTGAATAAGCAGTTGACTCCCCAAACTAGCCATCCCATTTTTTCTGCCTAAAAGAAGTGATATTTCAATGTTTATTTCAAATGGGTCTTACAGGGACGGAAGTTAAGGCTGCCTGCCTATGAATCACCGGTACTGTTTTAGCAAGGAAAAAAGACACTAGAAGGGCTAGAGAGGACACACCAATGTTAGGCTTGAAACACAGTTCAAATCACATCCAAAAAAAAAAAAAGAGTAAGAAGCAAAAAACATGTTAAAAATTTAAGTACTGTTTTTCCCTATCGTTTCTAGGTACATTGTTCGATACCTTTGTTCAATGT
Organism: Nasua narica; assembly: GCA_028533885.1. Taxonomy (NCBI): domain Eukaryota; kingdom Metazoa; phylum Chordata; class Mammalia; order Carnivora; family Procyonidae; genus Nasua; species Nasua narica. Next base: position 59,247,070 of record CM052799.1, on the reverse strand, counting down.
TGTCCCTAATGCAAGTTTGTGGCTTATCACATATACCTCTCTTGCATGCTGAGTAAAAATCCAAAACCTGCCAATAAATAAATAGCTTATTACAGATATTTTTACCAACATTAGTATTTGGGGTTTATTTCGAACAAAAGGCATGATCTTGACTTTTCATTTACCACCCTTTCACCAGCTACAATGTCCATTATATACATTTGGAAAAAAATAAATAAATGAGACTTTCAGTTTGTATTTCCATTCAGATGGTACATTCATTCAGATGTATTTCATGCAGACGGTACATTTCATTAAAAAAATCTCCTTTGGTGGCTGCATAAGTAGCCATTCTAAAGTGTCGCTTTGCTTGGAATTAAGATGGGAGCCCATCACATGCTGATAAGTGTGTTAACACCTGGCTTTTCAGAAAAAAAAAGGGGGGGCCACGATTTGCAACATGCATTGATTTCCGTGGTGAATACTGCCATCAGGACTGAGTTCAGGCTACCACCATGATATTCCTGAATGTGAAGTTGGGAAGAGAGGCGCAATCAGTTCTTGTGAGCTGCCCGCGCTGGCTCCAGCACACCACTGGCTGGTACCAATAAGAAGGCCTCACTTAAAATATCTGTGGTGGCCAGCTTGGACTGAGAGAGCACCTTCCTGGGCCTTGGGGTTGGAGAGCCAGAGAATGTACTGGTGAGCTAGCAATCTTAGCTTGCTGACCCCTGTACTTGGTCCTGGCTGAATGTCTGCGTGAAATGCAGTCCAGAGAACAATCCAGGCCTATCAAAAGACCTAGGACTTCCCTAAAACCTGGAGATGCCCAGAGACCAAACAAGACATCGGGCCTGGCAGGAGGCCACGCTGGGGGTGGAGAACCTCTATTGTGATCATTGTAGTGTGGAGGAAAACCCTGTGCGCACCCTATCCCGCAGATAGGCTGGAAGGGCTGGCACGCCATCAGGAGCCCACCGTCTGAGCTCTGAGCCTCCGAGCCTCTGACCTGCTCCTCCCTGTCCAGTACTGGGTGCTCGGTGCACCGAGCCGGTGATTATTTTCAGTGTGTATTCATGTCCAGGACTTGGGGTTTTTATGAGTTTTGTAGGCAGCCTATGCTCTGGAGCGTTGGCAAAATAGCAATACTGTCATGATCTAATCATGATCAATACCTGATTTTTACCTAGTGGTTGCTGTGCGTCAGGTGCCAGCTGAGCATTTGTCATGAATAATCTCAATCGTACCTCACAGTAACCCGGCGAGCATGCGGTCCACTCACTTGGTGGAGCTGAGCCTTCGTGCCATGCTGGGGAAGGGGAATGGGTGGTCCCAGAGCCAGGAAACCCTTGAGACAGGGCCCCACGGCCTCCCCTGCAGGGCTACAAGGGCCTTGTAGAAATCACCAGTTCCGAAGTGACGGCCAGTTCCACCTGAGGCACTGTGGATGACAGATGACTTCCCTTAAAGATGCCTCTGATTATGAACACTGGGTGTCTTACAGATGCCTACCACGTTTTCTAAGCAAGGCGGCTGGCCATCATTCCAGTAGGGATACCTTTCCGCGGGAGGCAGGGGAGGCTCTGGAAGGATGCGGTCTTGCCCATCCCAGATTACAGTTTAGGGGCCCGGGTGTGGTCCGTTCTGTGCAGAAGCTTCGCCTTTCCCCCACACACACCTGTCCATCCCCAGATGGTGCCCTTTTGCCAAGACTGGGTTCCTGAAGCCAGCTCTCAGGAAGAGCACAGGGTCCGTTTAGCTTTAGCAAGAAACTGAGCCACACTTCCTTCACTAGATGGCAGCAAATGCTCAACATGCTCTTTTCTGAGCCCTGCACAGCATTTGTGTGTGAGCCTGACCCTCAAAGAGTCAGCCGGCTAAGGGAGAAAAAGCAAGGCAGGAAGTGGTGAATTACCTAAATCATGGGTGGGGGCTAGAAATCTCTCTTCTGAGAAAGCTCTCAGGACAGGACAATGAAATGTGACCCTAGGATTTTTGTGCCATGGCAGAAGGGTCTAGGGAAGCCTTAGGATTTTCGTCAGGGTGACAAGGTAGATAGTAGTACAAATTACCAAGTTAATGAGTATAGGAGGGCAGGGTTTATTTTGTTTCATGGCTATGGCAGAAGAAAATTTTAAGATTCAGTTTGGAACATTTTTTTAAAAAAGATTTTATTTATTTATTTGACAGAGAGAGAGATCACAAGTAGGCAGAGAGGCAGGCAGAGAGAAGGGGGGAAGCAGGCTCCCCGCTGAGCAGAGAGCCCGATGTGGGGCTCGATTCCAGGACCCTGAGACCATGACCTGAGCTGAAGGCAGAGGCTTAACCCACTGAGCCACCCAGGCGCCCCAGTTTGGAACATTTTGCAGGTTTAAGATGCCAGGTCCAAGTGACAGTATCCAGCCAAGAACTTGAGGCTATGACATGAACAGGAGTCCTCAGCACAGGGATGGTATTTGAAACAGCAGAAGCAGATGAAATTATGGGAGAGGGGAGCATACCCAGATCCAGAAGGAGGCAGAGGACTCCTCCTGGGCGCATGCATTCAGAGAGTAAAGATGAGGAGGAGAGACAGTTCAGGGAAGGATGTGGGGAGACAGGTGAAGGTAAACACCATGACATGCAGTTTGGACGTGGAGCAGACCTCATGAGAAATTCACAGCCAACAAGATGAGTGACAGGATCCCACCTTTTCACCCCTTCCACCAGGAAGCAAGCAAGGAGCCAGGACACAGTGTAGTTGTGTTCCAGGGAAGGATCCCGCTCCCTACTCTCCTACCTTTTTATTGAGCAAGCATGAGAGCTTGCCTTATAAACAACCCAGGTTCAGGCCAGCTGTTCTGGGGAGCTGTCTTAGAATGTCAGCCAGTAGTGCTCAGTGCCCTGGGGAAAGTGGAAATCCTGTACATCTCCTCCTGCTCGAGGAGGGGGGAGCCACCGGTCCCAGATAGCTTGTTGCCTGGCAACCCAGAGAGAAGCTCCAGGGTCATTCGCTGGGCAATCCTGTAGGTCGCTGCACAAGGAGTAATCATGGAGGTGGGGAGAAAACAGGTGCTAACATTTATTGAGCACTTACTCTGGACTCGGCTGCCACTTGAGCAGGATTACCCCGCTTAATCCGCACGACAGCTTTATTAGACATAAACTATTTTTAATCTTCATTGTTCTGCTGAGAACACGGAGGCATGTGGAGGAAGTAAGAGGCTAGTTCAAACCCAAGCAGTCTGGCCACAGAGCTCAAGCTATCAACCACGGCACCCCACTGGACAGACACGAACGGTAGTGTGACTGCCATTGAAGGAGGACACCGAGTTCCCCTGGTAACGTTCTGTGACCCTCTCACCATGCATCTCCTCTCCTCTGCAGATGATGCATGTTTTCAGAGTTCCTCGCTGTGGAAGCATCCACTACATGGGGAGATGCAGATGCTGCGCCCCTCTGCAAACTGTGCATCCTCGGTTCTGCCAATGTACTCGGTTCCCTAGTATTTTGACCTAGTTTCCACCCTTTTATCATTCTCTCTCTCCTCCATGCAAATTCCTCTAGCAGCTGGTGGGGAGAGGGCGGAATACAGGGCCCCTCCAGCAGGGGGCAGGGGCAGAATCTCGCCTCTTTTTGGACAATACATGTAAGCTCTTAAGGCAGGCTTCAAGTGTGCGAATGTAATAGTCATGGCAGAGAGGTAAGCTGGAGGGGCGGATGTAGTCTGCCCTAACCTCCGTCCCTCCGTCCACCACCCCAAGCCACCCGGAAGGAGCACACAGCCCGACGAAAACCACCGCGTCTGCTGAGCCATTGCTACTTCAGGTGCCTTTACCCCCTCTAAACTCCTTCTATATTAAAAATCTCTTCTGGATCCAAATCACAATGATGGCACTTACTGTATTTTTTCCCTGGCTTTATTGAGGTGTAAAAATTGTATATATTTAAGGTGTACAACATGATGGTTTGATCTATGTATACATTGGGAAATGATTACCCCAATCAAGCTAATTCACCCATCCATCACCTTCGTTTTCCTTTTTTTTTTTTTGGCGTGCTGAGAAAAACGGAAGATTTACTCTCTTAGCAGATTGCTAGTATTATTAACTATAGTCACGTTGCTGTACATTCAATTCCTAGAACTCATTCATCTGATACCTTTATATATGATCTTACACTCTTTAACCAGTATATCTGGTTTCCCTCACTCCCCCACACCCCCAGCTCCTGGTAGCCGATCACCTTTGTACTTTCTGATCTATGAGTTCAACATATTTTAGATTTCATATATAAGTGAGGTCATGCAGTATTTGTCTTTCTCTGTCTGGCTTATTTCAGTTAGCATAATGCCCTCCAGTTTCTTCTGTGTTGTCACAAATGGCAAGATTTCCTTCTTTTTCATGGCCACATGGTATCCCATTACCATTCCAAATGATATTCCATTCACATTTTATTTATTTTTATTTTTTTAGAAAGTGTTTTTTTTAAAAGATTTTATTTATTCGAGAGAGAAAGTGAGAGAGAGCATGAGAGGAGAGAAGGTCAGAGGAAGAAGCAGACTCCCCGTGGAGCTGGGAGCCCGATGCAGGACTCGATCCCGGGACTCTGGGATCATGACCTGAGCCGCAGGCAGTTGCTCAACCAACTGAGCCACCCAGGCGCCCTCCATTCACATTTTAAAAAGGATGTTTATCAAGTTGTTTATTACAATAAAGTAAATTTCATGAACATGATTATTAAATAAATGACAAATGCCACACTAATCTCTGACTCACTGTATCTGAGTATACATCCAAGACACTGTTTGTTTTTGTTTTTTTAAACATTTTTAAAATTTTGATTCAATTAATTAACATATAATGTATTATTGGTTTCAGAGGTACAGGTCTGTGATTCATCAGTCTAATGTAATACCCAGTGCTCATGACATCGCGTGTCCTCCCCAGTGTCCCTCACCCAGTTACCCCATCCCTCCGCCCTTCTCCCCTCCAGCAACCCTCAGTTTGTTTCCTATGATTAAGAGTCTCTTATGGTTTGTCTCCCTCTCTGGTTTCTTTCTTTCTTTCTTTTTTAAAAAAATTACGTATTTGTCAGAGAGAGAGAGAGAGAACACAAGCAGGGGGAGCAGCAGGCAGAAAGAGAAGCAGGCTGCCCGGTGAGCAAGAACCCCGATGTGGAACTTGATCCCAGGACCCTGGGATCATGACCTGAGCTGAAGGCAGATGCTTAACTGACTGAGCCACCCAGGCATCCCTCCCTCTCTGGTTTCATCTTGTTTTATTTTTTCCTCTCTTCCCCTAAGAACCTCTGTTTGGTTTCTTTAAATTCCACATATCAGTGAGATCATATGATAATTGTTTTTCCCTGATTAACTTATTTTGCTTAGCATAATACCCTCTAGTTCCATCCATGTCATTGCAAATGGCAAGATTTCTTTTTTTTTTTTTTTTGATGGCTGAATAATATCCATTGTATGCAGATACCTCACCTTCTTTATCCATTCATCTGTTGATGGACATCTGGGCTCTTTCCATCTTTTCCATCATTTGGTTATTGTGGACATTGGTGCTATAAACATTGGGGTTCACGTGCCCCTTTGGATCACTACATTATGTCTTTGGGGTAAATACCCAGTAGTGTAGCTACATTATTTTTTTTTATTGACAAATAATGTATTATTTGCTTCAGGGGTACATGTCTGTGAATCATCAGTCTTACACAATTCACAGCGCTCACCATAGCACATATCCTCCCCAATATCCATCACCCAGCCACCCTATCCCTCTCCCCTTACCCCCCAGCAACCCTCAGTTTGTTTCCTGAGATTAAGAGTCTCTTATAGTTTGTTTCCCTCCTCGGTCCCACCTTGTTTCAGCTATATTATTTTTAATACTATTGACTTTTAACTTTTTTTTTTTTGGTGCAAAAAAGTTGATTTTATTAAAGCATGGGGACAGGACTTTTGGGCAGAAAGCTGCTGCAGATTTTTAACTTTTATACTAGAGATAAAAGTGACATATGCACCACCATTATAGTGTTAGGATATTCTGAGTTTGACTATACATGTATCTTTACCAGTGAATTTTATACTTTCATAAGTTTTCCTGTTGGCCCTTAGAAGCCCTCCATTTCAAACTGAGAAATCCATTTAGCATTTCTTCTGGCAGGTCTAGGGATGAACTCCTCTAACTTTTGTTTATGCCTTTATCTCTCCTTCATTTCTGAATGAAATGAAGCATTCCTGGATATAGCATTCCTGGACTTCAGACTTAAACATATTTGTTCTTAAAATATGTTAACATGCGGAGTGAAATAAGTCAAGCCGAGAGAGTCAATTATCTTATGGTCTCACATGTGGAGCATAAGGCAAAACATGGAGGGCATTGTGAGAAGGAAAGGAAGCGTGAATGGGGGGGAAATCGGAGGGGGAGATGAACCATGAGAGACTGCGGACTCTGAGCAACAAACTGAGGGTTTTGGAGGGGAGGGGGTGTGGGGTTGGACGAACCTGGTGGTGGGTATTGAGAAGGGCACGTATTGCATGGAGCACTGGGTGTGGTGCATGAACAATTAATCTTGTAACACTGAAAAAATAAAATAAAAGTATTTGGGAAAAAAAGATACTGTTAAGAAAATGAAAAAGCAAAAAAAAATGCTATGAAGAAAATTATAAAAAAAAAAAAAAGAAAATGAAAATGAAAATGCAAGCCACAGACTGGGAGAAAGTATTTGAAAACATATACCAGAGAAACAACTTCTATCTAGAATATACAAAGGGTTCTTGCAACTCATTAATAAGAAGAAAAGCAATCTAATAAAAAAAATGGGTAAGTGATTTTGAAGGGTGGATAAGAAAGTACATGAAAAGATGCTCAACATCATTAGTCAATAGGCCAATGCAAATTAAAATCTCAGTGAAATACCACCTCACATTTATTAGAAAAATGAAAAGAGAAAGGAAGGGGGAAAATCTGCACCAAGTTTTGGTGGGGATGGGGAGTAACTGGAGCTGTCGTATTTTACTGGTAAAAGTGGAAAGTAGAGCACATACTTTGGAAAATAGCTTGATTATGTCTTATGAAGTTAAGCATAAACCTATTACACAACCAGCCAGGCTTTCCAGTCTTGGAAATTTACCTAATAGAAAATTAAGGCATAGGTCCACACAAAGTCTTGTGTACAAATATTAATAGTGGCTTTATTTTGAATAGCTCCAAACTGCAAACAAGTCAAATGTCCATTCACAGGTGACTGGATAAATAAATTGTGGTACATCCACCAAGGCTATACTACTTGGTACAAAGGAGTGAACTATTCATACAGGTGATGACATGAATAAGGCTCAAAAGAATTATTCTGGGTGAAATAAACTGGATAAAAGCAGATATGCACTGTAGGTTTTCATTTATATAAAACTCTAAGAAATGTAAACAGAACAGTGGTGACAGAAAGTCCATCGGGGGTGGTTGGGGGAAGGAAGAGTTGGTAAAAGGGTGGGTAGAGGCTCATGAGGAAACTTTGGGGGATAATAGATATGTTCACTATCTTGATTGTGGTGATGGTTTTATAAGTGAATCATACATCTCAAAATTTATCCAATTGTACACTTTAAAAATGTGCAAGTCATGGTATGTCAATTAAACATCAATAAGTCTGTTAAAAAAAAAGCAGCTCTTGAGTTTTTCAGATGAAATGGAAATAAATCTCCATATGCCTCTGGATCTTTATTTTAGCACTACAGGCAGAAGGGAGTGGCTGCTGTCCTTCCAGGGGTGGCGATATCCCAAGAAGAAGCTCTTGGGCTAAGAGCTGGGATAACCCCCTCATTAAGGAATGACAAAACTCAAAAAACTTCCAGACATCATCTTGACCAACTGGTCATTACTGTGTGTCGATAAGAAAAGGTCGTTACCCTGAGATTGGTAGTGATCCAACTCAAGGTCCGTGATTGATGGCAGGACAGGTTTAGGGATGAAATGGTGGGTGAGCATTGGTCAGGGGAGGGAGGGATTCTCCCCAGGAGCAGGAACTGAGTTACCTGCTTCTTCTCCCCCACCCCTGTAGCAGGCACTCCTTGTGTAGGCCTGACTGCTGGAGGGCTGTTAGGTGGGTAGGGCACTTAGCTCCCATCCTCCCTTCCTGCCCTAGAGTTAATCAGAACCAGTTGGCCACTGAACCCTGGATCCTGGTCTGCATTCTACCCTGGGGCCTCACCCCTCTTCTCCCTCCCAGGGGAGGGCTCCATACTGCAGCCCTGAGGATGAGCTTTTCTGCACCCCAGACGCTGCCCCAAGAGGCAGGAAATGCCAGGCACTTTCCTTCTCCCTAAAGACCTTGTGAGCTCATTCCGGTAAAAATTTAATGCCTAAAAGTCAATTACACTTAAGAATGCTCTGATGAGCCCCACAGCAGCCTTTTCTCAGAGCCACTGGGTCCTGTAGCTGCTTTCCCGCTCCCTCTCCGCCATGCTGAGAAAACCTCCCTGCCCTTCCTCACGGTGAGCAGCAGGGTCCCGACCTCCGCTTTGCCACCAGCTTGCTATGTGAACTTGAGCAAGGCCCACTCCCTCCGTAGGCCTAACTCTGACATGAGTAAAAAGGAAGGGCTGCCTGGGATGCTCTCCGAGGCGTGTGCTCACCTGGTTACTCCCACAGACCCCATCGCCGGCTGAGCAGAGAAGAACAGGAGGACACATCTGGTTAGGGATCGGGAAGGGAATGGCCAGGGGCAGAAATGCCACGAAACAGAAGTGTTGGGAAAGGGGGAGAAATTCTGGATGGGTTTCTGTTCTTTTCGAGGGTAAATACATTACAATGAATCTGCAGAGATGTACACAAAGCACAGTCCAGGTTACCGTGACCCGGCCACCTTTCTTGTATGGCGTTCAACTCCCCTTGCCATTCCAGACATCTCATCAACTGGCCCCAGATGTGCCACAGCTGGCCTCGGGCATGGGCTACGTGTCTCAGGCAGGCCATGATGAGGAATTTACCTCTAATCTGCCCACTCATTACTTCCTGTTCGTGCCCTGCCATCCCTCAGCTGGTCTTTGGTTATCCTGGTGGTTCCTGCCCCCCCCATGTCCTCTTCCCCTTCATCCCCTGCACTGGAATGCCCCTACCCCTTCTTGTTCCCTTCCAAAGCAGCCCTGGGCTCCACCTTGGAAAACTTCTCTGCCTAACTTCACTCCAAGATGCCTTAGAAGATTCCTGTCCTTACACTCTCCCTATGCCATCACTATGCGGGGAATGGCTCGACCCAGTGTAGAGGAGGCTCTGTCTGGAAACAGGGGCTTTGTCTGCCCTCCCATCACACTACGGGGGCCCCACAATGGGGAAAATGCCCTGGTGGCCCTAAAAGATTCATTCCATGTGCTAAAAGCAGCTCTTTTGAGCTGGGGAGCCCTTCCCCGTGGGACTCGAGAGCCTGATTCTGTTCCGGGTTCAGGCTGCTTCAGAAATGTGGGACAGTATGTGAACAGAGGCTCCCCCTCTTCTAGACAGGGGAGCCTGTCTCTTCTAGTTGAACTCTCCTTGGGCCATCATTCTCTGCTTTGGTTCCAGTTATTTCCTTTGCTGTCCTGATCAGAGGTGGTATTCAAAATATTTAAATTGGTAAGACCTGGGCACTGACCAGACAGAATGGATGTCACTAAGTCCTGGAGGGTCCTTGAGAATGGCCAGTGTGTGGGCAGTGAGTGTGGGGATTAGAGGTATGGCCAGCATAGCCCTTGAACTATTGGATCGAAGGACATAATTGGGGCTGGGGGTCGCAGGGAAGAAGCCAGGGCAGCGGGGGTGGCCAGAGAACATTTGGGGGTGCTGGTTGGAATCCATTTATCCACATGCTCACCTTATACCATTCTCTGCCATCCTTCTTTGATCTTTTTGGGCTGCATCAGTTGGACTCACTTGCTGCCTGATTTCTAGTTGGGTTCACTTCATCGGAGGCACCTGAAGGAGACCGAAGGGAAGGAAGAGGAAGAAGTCAGGCTATTCCCCCTGCTTCCTGCTTGCTCCAGGCTGTGTTTCCAGCAGTGGCTCTGTCCCACTATGTGCTCCTCTTCCACAGGTCTAACTCCCCTTTACCTCTTTGGGTCTGGGGGTGTGGAAAAGCTTCCTGCCATTGCTTGTTTCAACATCCTTAATGCCTGCAGAGTCAGCGTCCAGGATGGCCCCAGTGATCTCTCCCTTCTGGGACTCATTGCCTTGAGTACTCCCCCCCTGCCCACGCCGTGCCATGTTTGTATTGTATGGGCAATGGAATAGGCAGAAGTGATGTTATGCCTCTTTGGGGAATAGGCTATGGAAGACTGCAGCCTTCTGTCTTGGGTACCCTTTGGCTTATACTGGCTCAGCCACTCATTCTGGAGGTGGAAGGCCACCAGGTCATGAGCAATGTTAGGGGGAGGCCCACATGGTCTAACTAATAGCCAGCAAGGAACCATGGCTTGGCGACAATCCCCCGAGGGAGCCCAGCCATGGACCCTGCAGCCGCAGACAAGTGTTGAGATGACTGCAGTCTTTGCAAACAGCTTGGCTGCCCCCTCATGAGACACCCTGAGCCAGAACCATCCAGCTAAGCCACTCCCAGGTTCTCATCCTTCAGAGACTGTGTGAGATCATAAATGCTCATTGGCTTAAGCTGCAAAATGTTGGGGTAATTTGTTACACAGGAGTAGATAACTAATACAACTGCATCCATACCTCCATGAACAGTCACTCTATTCACGTTTCCTGAACCAACTGAGGTCGATTCCGCTTTCTGGCTACTACAGAGGCTCCAGGCAGAGCCACTTAACAACTGGCATGGAAAAAATTCAGTATCTTAACAGTGCTGTGGTTGTACCAATGTTTTTCCATCTGAATATCTTCCTCTCCGCCCATCACCTAAGACCTGGAAGTCTGGGGTAGAGTCATGGTCCTCAGTGAGGACGTTGGACAAGATGAGCCTAGGGATCGAGGCAGAAATAGGACAAGGGGGAGAAAGAATGATGAGGAAGGGGGTAGATGACAGAACAGAAGATTCAGGCCTGAGTTAATCCATAAGAAACCGGGAAAGCCAGCTCTCTGTCCCCACTTGCTCATCAAATAGACTCAAGGTAAGGGCCAAAGAGGGTCTCCTACAGGTAAGAGTGTGGGCTGGCAGCTTGGTGTGGCTAGTTTGGCATTATTTCTAGGTGAGTTTTCTTGAAGCAACAAATGCTGAGTGTGTAGGCTGTCAGTCCCGCACGCTGCTCTATCTCTGTGGACCAGCGTGCCAGCAGTTCCCAGGCCCCGCAGACAGACCCAGCCTACAGAAGACAGCATGGGCACAGACACACACACACACACACACACACCCGTGGGTGGGCGGGGCACCTTCTTCCTGCAGCTGCCAGCAGCCTCACATTACCGTGCAGGGGGCCCCTTTGTAGAGTGGAGCTGCCTCGGAGTGCCCTCTGTGAGTCATTTCCTGTTATTCTCCCCAGAGAAGTCCTGCCATTCTTTAAAGCAAGATTTGACATTTTTACAGGACTGACTTCTGGGGCCTTCTGGTCAAGAAAAAAAGCAGGGATCCTTTCTTTTATATTTACAAAGCCATTAATCGGCTTCTTTATAAAATGAGACTCCATTATAAGCTCCATTGGAGTGGGAGCACAGCTTTATTTAGTCCCAAACACCAAACAACCCTAAAGGATTCTTTTTAATAACCAAGTGTTGAGTGGCAAGAAGACTGGCAAGGTAGGCTCCACTTCCTTCTGCTGCTGAAAGCCAGTGCCATTGACTCAATGGATTGCACGCTGCCTGCCCTTGCCCCCCGGCTGTGCCCACCTACCCTGGAGAGAGAGAAGGGAAGGAGGGAGGCATGGTTCTGAGCCATCTCCAGAGCCCTACCTACAGCTCCTGCCACGATCTCCAGGGACCCATCCAGCTCCAGAGGAGAAGTGCCACATGAGGAACCCCCAGCTGATCCTGCTCCCGACCTAGCCTAGGCATCTATCTACCATTCCAGTGGTGGGGCTTAAACTCCCCGACCCTGTGATCTGCAGGTCACCGAGCTTTCAGAGGGAGTTTATCTGCACTCAGCCCAAAATGTGGATGACTTATTCCATCACTCAGGGGTGGAGCCAGAGATTCTGCATTCCTAATAGCAACGACGATGCTGTTGGTCCAAGACCGCACTTGACGAAACAAGGGTCTGATGCGTACTGCTGTTCTAACAGGTAGGAGGACCGAGCTCAGATGGGGAGAGTGACTCTCCTGAGATAGTTAACCAGGTTTGAGGAAGTGTCCTGGGCGAGCTGACTTGTCTCCTGTCACCAGGCCTCCCTTAGGAGACAAGCCCTCAACTCTTCAGATAAGTGCTTCTTAAGCTTAAATATGCACCTGGATCACCTGGGACGTTGTTAAAATGCAGGTTCTGGCACATTAGAGCTGGGGTGGGGCCGAGAATTCTCATTTCTGACAAGCTTCCAGGTGGTGCCAACGCTGTTGGTTCTTAGACCCCATTTAGTAGTGCAATCCTGGACAATGGTAGTACTTCCTATTATAGGAGGTGCTGTTATGTGCATTAGCTCCCCAGAGACTCATAGCAGGATAGGGCATAGACAAACCAAACATATTTTTTCTTTTTTTAAAGATTTTTATTTATTTATTTGAGGGAGAGAGAACATGAGCGGGTAGGAGGAGCAGAGGGAGAAGCAGACTCTGCTCAGCAGGGAGCCCGAGGCAGGGCTCAATTTTGGGACTCCAGGATCATGACCTGAGCCAAAGGCAGATGTTTAACTGACTGGGCCACCCAGACATGCCCCAAACGTATTTTTTCTCCATACATGGTTGCTTTCCTACCTGAGGCCAACCCACAGACAAGCTACGCTCTTGAGGATGCTGCTAGAAAGAGTGTAGAGCTGGCCAGGCTCATCTCAAAGTTTCTGATGATCAAGTCACTTAAAGCTTAATCTCTATAAAAATGCTTCTGAGGGTTGTCCTTGACCATCGTGACCTGAGTCAGGCCAAGACAAATTAAAGTCATAGCCGAGGTGTAAGGGGCTCACCCAATATCCATGCTCCACTTTTCTTAGTAAAAGAAATCAGATCTTATTAGTGCCGCCAAACTGCCCACCTTAAAATAAATATAGTTCCAACCCACCCGTAAGCTAAGAGTGGACTTGCACTAAGTTCTGGCCACTGAGGTATAAGTGACCAATACTGGATGAGACTTTTAGAAAAGCTCCTTTAAAAAGGGGGATTAACTCGGTTGATATGTAATTTTTTTTATCCTTTCCCACCTCCTCCTTCTTCCTGCTTGGAATACAGATGTGATGGTGTGGCTCTAATAGCCATATTGTGACCTCGAGGCATGCTAAAGATGGAAGTTACACCCTAAGGATGGCAAAGCAGAAAGATGCAAAAAGCGTGAGACCAATGGACTCATGCATCTGCTGTACTGGCTCAGAATCACCTACTTTTTTTTTTTTAATCTTAATTTTGATTTATTTTTCAGTGTTCCAAGATTCATTGTTTATGCATCACACCCAGTGCTCCATGCAATCCGTGCCTCCTTAATACCCACCACCAGGTTCACTCATCCCCTATCCCCCTCCCATCCAAAACCCTCAGTTTGTTGCTCAGAGTCCACAGTCTCTCGTGGTTCATTTGCCTCTCCGATTTCCCCCAATTCACTTTTCCTTTCCTTCTCCTAATGTCCTCCCTGTTACTTACTTCTGCACATCACATTACATTAGAGACAAAGATCCACATATTCTTCAAGCCGCTCTTCAGTGAATCTCTGTTTCAAGCAATTGTGGGAATTTTCTAACTGATACAATGATTCTGTCATCAACCTTGAAGGGTAATACAACATTTCCTATGTATTCCATTCCCAGAACAAAATAATGGAGTTTAAATTGGATTTAAAATGACCAGATCCTGAGGCAAGGGAAACAAAAGCAAAAATAAACTATTGGGACTACATCAAAATAAAAAGCTCCTGCACGGTGAAGGAAATAATCAACAAAACTAAAAGGCAACCTACGGAATGGGAGAAGATATTTGCAAATGACATATCTGACAAGGCGTTGATACTTAAATATACAAAGAGCTTACAAAACTCAACACCCAAAAAGCAAATACTGCAATTAAAAAATGGTCAGAAGACATGAATAGATATTCCTTAAAGAAGACATCCAGATGGTCAGCAGACACATGAAAGGCCAGATGCTCAGCAGACACATGAAAGGATGCTCAACATCACTCATCACTAGGGAAATGCAAATCAAAACTACAATAAGATATCACCTCACACCTGTCAGAATGGCTAAAGTCAACAACACAAGAAACAACAAGTGTTGGAAAGGATGTTCAGAAAAAGGAATCCTCTTGTACTGTTGCTGGGAAAGCAAACTGGTGCAGCCACTGTAGAAAACAGTAGGGAGGTTCCTTAAAAAGTTAAAAATAGAACTATCTTATGATCCAGCAATTGCACTAATAGGTAGTCACCCAAAGAATACAAGAACACTAATTCAAAGGGATACACATATCCCTCTGTTTAGAGCAACATTATTTACAATAGCCAAGATATGGAAGCAGCTCAAGTGTCCATTGATAGGTGAATGGATAAAGAAGATGTGGTATATATATACAGTGGAGTATTACTCAGCTATAAAAAAGAATGAGATCTTGCCATTTGCAATGACATGGATGGAGCTGGAGAGTATAATGCTAAGTGAAATGCCAGTCAGAGAAGGACAGATACCCTATGATCTCACTCATATGTGGAATTTAAGAAACAAAACAAGCAAAGGGAAAAAATAGAGAGGGACAAATAAAGAAACAGACTCTTAATTATAGAGAACAAACTGATAGTTATCAGAGAGGGCACTGAGGGGGGAGTATGTGATGGGGACTAAGGAGTGCACTTGCTGTGATAAGCACTGTTATATAGAAGTGTCAAATCATTATACTATACTCCTGAAACTCATATAACTGGAATTAAAACAAAAACTTAAAAAATAAAATAAAATGACCACAAATGGATAAATTTAGGTGGGGTGAGCTAGAGAAGGTGCCACTGGGTCTGTGAGTGCAGTCTGCCCCCAACCCCACACCATCCTCATTGCAAGGACTCTGTTTTCTCTGGGCCCCAAACATGGCAGACCATGGAGGCTGCTTGGGTCTCACATCCATATGCCAAATAGGTGGGGTGAACTTTGATCCATACCACAATCTCTCTGAGGCTCAATTCATCTAAAAAATGGAGCTGATAATGACAATACCTACTTATAATTGTGATCCTTACATGGGGTATAGCTCAATTTGTATTATTATGACTACGTATTATATTTATGGCACGTGTATTTGGTAGATTTTGCAGAGTCAGAGTGGGGCTACAAAGGTGACAAAGGGTAGTCCCATTTCCCTCAAACAAGTCCCAACCTCATGCCTTTTTAAAAATAATTTACTTTTTATTAACATATAATGTATTATTTGCCCCAGGGTACATGTCTGTGAATCATCAGGCTTACACATTTCACAGCACTCACCATAGCACATACCCTCCCCAATGTCCATAACCCAGTCACCCTATCCCTACACCTCCTACCCCCTAGCCACCCTCAGTTTGTTTTGTGAGTTTACGAGTCTCTTATGGTTTGTCTCCTTCTGGATCCCATCTTGTTTCATTTCCCTTCTTCATCTCCCCATGACCCCCGGCTCTGCCTCTCAAATTCTTCATATCAGAGAGATCATATGATAATTGTCTTTCTCTGACTGACTTATTTCACTTAGCATAATACCCTCTAGTTCCATCCACATTGTTGCAAATGGCAAGATTTCATTTCTCTTGATGGCTGCATAATATTCCATTGTATATATATACCACACCTTCTTTATCCATTCATCTGTTGATGGACATCTAGGTTCCTTCCATAGTTTGGCTATTGTGGACATTGCTGCTATAAACATTCGGGTGCATGTGCCCCTTCGGATCACTACATTTGCATCTTTAGGGTAAATACCCAGTAGTGCAATTGTTGAGTCATAGGGTAACTCTATTTTCAACTTTTTAAGGAACCTCCATACTGTTTTCCAGAGTGGTTGTACCAGTTTGCATTCCTGCCAACAGTGTAGGAGGGTTCCCCTTTCTCCGCATCCTCGCCAACATTTGTCATTTCCTGACTTGCTAATTTTAGCCATTCTGACTGGTGTGAGGTGGTATCTCATTGTGGTTTTGATTTGTATTTCTCTGATGCCGAGTGATGTTGAGCACTTTTTCATGTGTCTGTTGGCCATTTGTATGTCCTCTTTGCTGAAATGTCTGTTCATATCTTCTGCCCATTTCTTGATTGGATTATTTGTTCTTTAGTGTTGAGTTTGAAAAATTCTTTATAGATTTTGGATACTAGCCCTTTATCTGATATGTCATTTGTGAATATCTTCTCCCATCCTGTCAGTTGTCTTTTGGTTTTGTTGACTGTTTCCTTTGCTGTGCAAAAGCTTTTGGTCTTGATGAAGTCCCAATAGTTCATTTTTGAGCTTGCCTCCCTTGCCTTTGGTGATGTTTGTAGGAAGAAGTTGCTATGGCTGAGGTCAAAGAGGTTGCTGCCTGTGTTCTCCTCAAGGATTTTGATGAAGTCCTGTCTCACACTGAGGTCTTTCATCCATTTTGAGTCTATTTTTGTTTATGGTGTAAGGAAATGGTCCAGTTTCATTTTCTGCATGTGGCTGCCCACTTTTCCCAGCACCATTTGTTGAAGAGAGCTGTCTTTTTCCCATTGGATATTCTTTCCTGCTTTGTTGAAGATTAGTTGACCATAGAGTTGAGGGTCCATGTCTGGGTTCTCTGTTCTCTTCCATTGATCTAGGTGTTTTTGTGCCAGTACCACACTGTCTTGATGATTACAGCTTTGTAATGGAGCTTGAAGTCTGGAATTGTGATGCCGCCAACTTTGGTTTTCTTTTTCAACATTCCTCTGGCTATTCGTGGTCTTTTCTGGTTCCATATAAATTTTAGGATTATTTGTTCCATTTCTTTGAAATAAGTTGATGGTATTTTGATAGAGATTGCATTAAATGTGTAGATTGCTTTAGGTAGCATAGACATTTTCACAATATTTGCTTTTCCAATCCATGAGCATGAAACATTTTTCCATTTTCCATTCTTGTGTCTTCCTCAATTTCTTTCATGAGCACTTTGTAGTTTTCTGAGTACAGATTCTTTGCCTCTTTGGTTAGGTTTATTCCTAGGTATCTTATGGTTTTCGATGCAATTGTAAATGGAATCGACTCCTTAATTTCTCTTTCTTCTGTCTTGCTGTTGGTGTATAGAAATGCAACTGATTTCTGTGTATTTGAGTTCTTCCCAACTTTCTTCTTGTGACTGCATTCTCCTTTCATGGCATTGTGGTCTGAAAATATGCAGGGAATGATCCCAATCCTTTGGTACTAATTGAGACCTGATTTGTGACTTAGGATGTGATCTATTCTGGAGATGTTCCATGTGAACTAGAGAAGAATGTGTATTTTGTTGCTTTGGGATGGAATGTTATGAATATATCTGTAATGTTCATCTGGTCCAGTGTGTCATTTAGAGCCTTTATTTCCTTGTTGATCTTTTGCTTAGATGATCTGTCCATTTCGGTGAGGGGGGTATTAAAGTCCCCTACTATTATTGTATTATTGTTGACGTGTTTCTTTGACTTTGTTATTAATTGGTTTATATAATTGGCTGCTCCCATGTTAGGGGCATAGACATTTACAATTGTTAGATCTTCTTGTTGGACAATCCCTTTAAGTATGATATAGTGTCTTTCTTCATATCTTAGTATAGTCTTTGGCTTAAAATCTAATTTATCTGATATAAGGATTGCCACTCCAGCTTTCTTTTGATGTCCATTAGCATGGTAAATTGTTTTCCACCCCCTCACTTTAAATCTGGGGGTGTCCTTAGGTCTAAAATGAGTTTCTTATAGACAGCGTATCAATGGGTCTTGTTTTTTTATCCATTCTGATACTCTGTGTCTTTTGATTGGGCCATTTAGCCCATTTACATTCAGGGTAACTATTGAAAGATATGAATTTAGTGCCATTGTATTGCCTGTAAGGTGACTGTTAACTGTATATTGTTCCTGTATATTGTTCCTTTCTGATCTATGTTTCTTTTAGGCTCTCTCTCTAGAGGACCCCTTTCGATATTTCCTGTAAGGTTGGTTTCGTGTTTGCAAATTCTTTTAGTTTTTGTTTGTCCTGGAAGCTTTTTATCTCTCCGTCTATTTTCTTATTTTATTTTATTTTCCAAATATGTTTATTTTATCTTTTCAGTGTTACAAGATTAATTGTTCATGTACCACACCCATTACTCCATGCAATACATGCCCTCCTCAATACCCACCACCAGGCTTACCCTACCCCCCAACCCCTGCCATCCAAAACCCTCAGTTTGTTGCTCAGAGTCCACAGTCTTTCATGGTTCATTGCCCCCTCTGATTTCCCCTCCATTCACCCATCCCACAATGCCCTCCATGATTTCCTTATGCTACACACATAATGAGACCATGAGATAATTGACTCTCTCTGCTTGACTTATTTCACTCTGCATAATCTCTTCTAGTCCTGTCCATGTTGATACAAAAGTTGGATATTCATCCTTTCTGATGGAGGCATAATATTCCATTGTATAGATGTACCATATCTTCCTTATCTATTCATCTGTTGAAGGGCATTTTGGTTCTTCCCACAGTTTGGTGATTGTGGCCATTGCTGCTATGAACATTGGGGTACATGTGGCCCTTCTTTGTACTGCATCTGCTTCTTTGGGGTAAATACCCAGTAGTGCAATAGCAGGGTCATAGGATAGCTCTATTTTTAATTTCTTGAGGAATCTCCACACTGTTTTCCAAAGTGGCTGCCCCAACTTGCATTCCCACCAACAGTGGAAGAGGGTTCCCCTTTCTTTCTTTCTTTTTTTTTTTTATTAAAGGTTTTTTTTTTTTTTTAAAGATTTTTATTTATTTATTTATTAGGAAAGAGAGAGAGTGAGAGAGAGCAGGTCAGAGTGAGAAGCAGACTCCCCATGGAGCTGGGAGCCCGATGTGGGACTCGATCCCGGGACTCCTGGACCATGACCTGAGCCGAAGGCAGTCGCTCAACCAACTGCGCCACCCAGGGGCCCGAGGGTTCCCCTTTCTCCACATCTTCTCCAACATTTGTGTTTGCTGTCTTGTTGATTTTGGCCATTCTAAGTGGTGTAAGGTGGCATCTCAGTGTGCTTTTGATTTAAATCTCCCTGATGACTAAAGATGATGAACCTTTTTTCATGTGTCTGTTAGCCATTTGTATGTCTTCTTTGGAGAAGTGTCTGTTCATGTCTTCTGCCCATTTTTTGATGTGATTATCTGTTTTCAATGACAGCCTAGCTGGATATAGTATTCTTGGCTGCATATTTTTCTCGTTTAGTGCTCTGAATATATCATGTCAGTCCTTTCTGGCTTGCCAGGTCTCTGTGGATAGGTCTGCTGCCAATCTAATATTTCTGCCTTTGTATGTTACAAACTTCTTGTCCCAAGCTGCTTTCAGGATTTTCTCTTTGTTGCTAAGACTTGTAAGTTTTACTATTAGATGATGGGGTGTGAACCTATTTTTATTGATTTTTGAGGGCATTCTCTGTGTCTCCTGGATTTTGATGCTTGTTCCCTTTGCTAGGTTACGGGGATTCTCTACAATAATTTGCTCTAATATATCTTCTGCTCCTCTCTTTCTTTCTTCTTCTTCTGGGATCCCAATTATTCTAATATTGTTGCGTCTTATGGTATCACTTATCTCTCGAATTCTCCCCTCGTGGTCCAGTAGTTGTTTGTCTCTCTTTTTCTCAGCTTCTTTATTCTCCGTCATTTGGTCTTCTATATCACTAATTCTCTCTTCCGCCTCATTTATCCTAGCAGAAAGAGCCTCAATTTTTTTTTTACTATACCTCATTAATAGCTTTTTTGATTTCAACTTTGTTATATTTTATTTTTTTCTCCAGAAAGGGATTTTATTCCTCCAGAAAGAGATTCTCTAATATCTTCCATGCTATTTTCAACTCCAGCTAGCACCTTGATAATTGTCATTTTGGACTCTATTTCTAACATATTACTAATGTCCATATTGATTAGGTCCCTAGCCGTTGGTACTGGCTCTTGTTCCTTTTTTTTTTTTTTTTTGGTGAGTTTTTCTGCCTTGTCATTTTGTTGAGATAAGAATAGATGAATGAGAGAGCAAAATACTAAAAGGGTAGCAACGGCCCCAGAAAAATTAGAAAAGTGCCAAAACCAGGGGTTGAAGAAAAAAGGGGGGAGAAAAAGAGAAAGAAAAAAATTAAAATAAAATAAAAAAGAGAAAAAAAAAAAAAAATATATATATATATATATATACACACACACACATATATATACACATGCACACTTGTGATTAGAACAGAACCCCACACCTGATTTTGGGTGTTTTTGGTCTGTTAGATGAAACTACCTCCCAAAATTTTAAAGAAAGAGAAAATTTATAAATATACCAAAAAAAGGGTAAACACTATGAAGGGATGGAATACGAGCATAAAGATGAAAACTAAAAAAGATTCTAAAAAAGGGGTTGATAAGAGTTTGGTTGAAAAAAGAGAAAGAAAAAGAATAAAAGAGGAAAGATTGTGATCAGGCTGGAGCCTAGAACCAAGCTGTGTGCTAGATTTAGGGTATATTTGGATCTATTAGAAGAAATTGTACCCCAAAATTTTGAAGAAAAAAAAACCCTATATGTATACAAAAAATAAGGTTAAATACAATGGGGATAAAATATGAATGTAACAGTGAAAATTAGAAAAGATTTTTTTAAAGGGTATTGATAAGATACTAGTTAAAAAATGCCAAAATCAGAAAGAGGAAAAATAAAATAAAAATAAAGTAAAACAAGAAAAAAACAAAATTTAAAAAATTCAGCTCTGAAAGACTAAAGGATCATGGTGAAAAAAGTCATGAATTCTATGTGTTGCTTTTTTCCTAACTCTGGAGTTACGCAGTTTTCCTGATTGATGAACTTGGTCTTGGCTGGATATTCTCGCTGATCTGGGGGGAGGGGGAGGGGTCTGTTGCGGTGATTTTCAAATGTCTTTGCCCAAGGTGGAAGTGCACCGCCCTTGCCAGGGGCTGGGCCAGGCAATCTGCTCAGGTTTGTGCACAGGAGCTTTTGTTCCCTGAACGCTTTCCATACAGCTTTGGAGGCGGGGAATGAAAATGGCAGCCTCCCAGTCTCTGGCCGGTAGGAGCCGAGCGCTCAGGGCCCTGCTCCTCAGTGCGCCCTCAGAGAAAAGCAGTCAGTCCATCATGTCTCCCTCCCTAATCTCCGGCCTACGCTCCAAACTCAGCTGGCCTGTGATGGAGCGTTTCTATCTCTGGTGCACAGCCCCGTTTGGAGTCTCCAAACCCAGCAGATTCCTGCCACACGCTCCTGCGCCACTCCTCCCGGAGGAGGAAGGACAGGGTCTCTCCAGAGCTGCCCCTTGTGGGGTCCCTACTTGAAAAGCAGGGCCCCAACTGTGCCTTGGATCATGGTGTAAGGTAAGCCAGAGCTGAGAGCCCACTGCACGGCTCCATCTCTGCCGCTGGCTTCCCTGGTCTGACACCTGGGGGCTCTGCCACACTCAGACACCCCGGGTCCCTCTATGACCCCGCGGGTCCTGAAACCACACTGTTCCTGCGAGGGCTAAACCTCCTGCTTAGCCTCTGGAGCAACGTCCCTCAGCAGAGCAGACTCTAATAAAAGTTCCGATTTTGTGTTCTGGGCTCTGCAGCTGCCGGGAGCCAGCCCCTCCCCCCCACGGTCTCTCTTCCCATCACTTTGGATTCACTTTTCCAAACGTCGATTGGAAAAGTGGTCGATTTTCTGCTCCTAGAATTGCTGTTCTTCCTCTCTTCTCTCTCCTGTTGAGTTTGCAAGTGTTCAGAATGCTTTGATAACTCTCCAGCTGAACTTCTGGGATCTGACACTAACTCAGCCTCCTACTCCTCCGCCATCTTGCTCCTCCCCAATCTCATGCCTTGAAGAGAATTGTTGCATGTCTTTAATTGTTAGGCAATCATTCAGATGCTGCTAAAGAGGTGATCCCATGGGGGAGCCTGTATACTGGCACCTGGTCCCCCAAGTCTCCCAGACTCCCAGAATTCTGTAGCCAAGGGTCCCTTGGAACTGTGAAGGGTGAGTTCTAAATGGGTTTTTCCACTGCCCCAACACTGCCAAGATCTTCAAGGAACTGGCCCCCTCAGCATCCTACCTGAACTCTCTCTTTGTGACTTGGAAAAATTTGCCCCTGAGTCACTCAGGTTGAGTGAGTGGCATTAAAATGGGAAGGATAAAACCTCTAGAGTCTCAGGCTACTGTCAGAGCTCAATGAGACTTGCAGGTGAGGAGGCTGGTCTGTGTCCATCCTCCCTCTGCTGAGTCTGGCCCCACTCAGATCTCCTTCTCTACTCCTCTCTGTCTGAAGGGTCGGCCTGCCAGCCCCACTGCTGCTTCCCCTGCGGGTGGGCCATGGAGAACTGGAGTAGGCCTCCTGGTGCTGGACCAGAGCCTGGGGGAGCAGGAGGGGGGTGCTGCCTAAGTAATTACAGCAAATGGACACTTACCCGACTAAGGGAGTTTATGCTGTGCAAGGCAGTGAAGGCAGCGGCTGCCTCTGACATCTGATTCTCCCAGGTCTATCTGACTAACCCAAGCTGTACTCCAGAGAAACAACCAGACTAAGTGAATTTTTCTTCCCCTCTTCTCTGAGAGCTGCCTCCTCCTGCCTCCTGCCTCCCACAGGCTGCCTCTCCTGGCAGCAGCAGGTCAGGAAGAAGTCAGTGGTTACCAGGAGGAGAAAGAACATGGTTCCAGGGCTCAGAATTAGATAGGGCAGGGGTCCCGAGAGCAGCCTCCTTCGCTCGCTCCCTTTCCACCCTTGCTGTGGAGCTGTGGCCCGCAGGACACACTTGCTTTCACTAGCAGGGGTCACTGCTAGCTAGTGGCTGAAGAGTTCAGGGGAAGACCCAGAACTCACTCAGCATATTTTATCAGAGGAGCTTCGGCACTTATCTTAGCTCCTCCCTCTCCCTTGTGCTCCATGTTGATCCAGCGGCAAGCCCTGGCAATCCCAGCCTTCCCAAAGGCACTCATCTAGCCCCCTCTCTTCACCTGCTGCCTCTCCGCCACCGCACCTTGTCCACACTCACTCTGGAACTGACGATCCGTGTGAGGCCCTTGGCACATAATAAGCACCAGCAATGGTCAGCCCGTGCCATTGCTATAGCATTAGTGTGGTCCTCCCTTGCTCTCACCATCCTGTGTGGTCAGGCCAGCTGGCTGCAGAGGGTCCGTGCTGATTAAGGAATCTGGAGCTGCACCCAGGTCCCCTTCCCACTCTGCCTCAGTGGCAGCATGCCCAGACCACGATCTCAAAGGCAGTAAGGGGTTCCCCACTTTCCTGATGGCTCATGGACTCTCGGCCAAGCGTAGTGGGTTCAGCACTCCTCAAAGGGAGTCTCTGGATCTTCTCCCCCAGCCCTGTGTTCTGGTGGTGGTCCCTTCACTGTTCTGAGCTCGGTGAAAGCTGACTGCAGCCTCCACACTCTACATTAGCGTGGGGAGCAAATGTGAAAGCTCTCTCCCCCAGCTGCCTGCCAGAGCTCTGAGCTGGAGGTTCTGCCCATGTTCTGGAAAAACAAGTGTTCCTGTGCTAACAGGGATTACCTTGTTGGAGCAGTGGAGTGTATGCGTGTATCAGTGTGTATGTTACCTGTGTGCCTGCGTGGGCATGAGTGCATGTGTACCTAGGATTTCTAGAAGTACTGCAGGTTTTCTGATGAAGTCCCTGGCAATGTTATGGTTAGTAGAACTAGGCAAATTATAAGACCAAGGTGGAGGGGCGCCTGGGTGGCTAAGTGGGTTAAAGCCTCTGCCTTTGGCTCAGGTCACGATCTCGGGGTCCTGGGATAGAGCCCCGCATTGGGCTCTCTGCTCAGCAGGGAGCCCCTCTCTCTCTGCCTGCCTCTTTGCATACTTGTGATCTCTCTCTGTCAAATAGACAAATAAAATCTTTAAAAAAAAAGGACTAAGCTGGAGCAGAGGAATCAGGCCCACACCAGATGAGAAGGAGAAGAGCCAGGCCAGAGTGAAGGGAGTCTCAGGCATCTGCTCCTTCCCTGGAACTCGCCATCTGTGTAAACTTAGGCAGGTCCCTTCCCCTCTCTGGATCTTTGTTCCTCATTTCCAAAACAAGGAGACTGATGAGGTGAACTCTCAGTTCTCTCTATGCGCTGATGTTCTATTATCTGCTCGCTCTTGGGAGACATTCTTATAGAGCTCTTTTGGCTGCGTTACTTTTCAGACAGGAGATATGCCCCCTGGTCGTCCCTGCCTTCCAGGCTTGGGTGATCTGCATATTGTGCTCCAGATTCCAGAGGTCTGAACTCTCCAAGGCATCTGCTAGGGATAGGCCATTAAACACTGCAGGGTACCAAATCATCAGCTTTCCAGTTCTTCCCCAGGCCCGATCCCAAGACAAAGGTCAGCTTTGTTCCATCTCAGGCCTACTGGGCCTCTCCCACAGCAGGAAGGCATGGGGTGGTTCGCCCCCTGCCTGGGTCTAGGGATGAAGGCATTGCCTGGAACTAGGAAGAGGATTTTCTTGCCTGCCAGAAACCTCAACACGTTGTGCACTTTAATTCACTTTGGCTAGGGAGAAGTTTTGAGCTAGGAGTAGCAGTGGTGACCAGGAAAGATGGCAGAACCAGCGCAAAAGGGCCCCATGATACTATAGGGAAGCTGTATTCCAGGCCTTGGGTGCCTCAGCCTTAGCAGAAGATGTTTCCTTAGGCAGGCCACCAAGCAGCCACCTCGCACCTCTGAAAGACCATGCAGGTTTAGATGATAAGCATGGCTGCTGTGACAGGTGTGTTACCAAGGCCGGAGCACCTTCCCCAGGTGTTTCGGACCTTGTAAGGAGGCCTGGAGAACTTTACTCAGTCCTGGGAGGATGTAGAGAGAGGAAGAGCCCCAGGGATGACTGAGACGGGGGTCTCATTTCCTGGATGGATGGGAGCTCCCAGACACAGAGCATTTAATTCTAGAAAACTAAAGCATTGTAGCATTGCTTGTCCCTGAGCATTGTGATGCAGTTAAGACCCCTGCTTGCTGCACACGGTTTCTCCCATGATCTGAGACAGGGAGCCTTGGGATCAGTCTCCTGCTTGCACAAGATCCTTTGCCAGAGTCTTGGTCCCTGTCCCGGAGTGTCCTCCACCACCCTCTACCAGGGAGTCAGGCCCCACTATTCTATGGAGTGACACCTGCTATGGACTGAATCATGTCCTATCCCATCCCCCAATTCACAGTCTGAAACTCTGACTCCCCATGTGACTGTGTTTAGAGATAGAAGGTAACTAAAAAGATAAAGTTAAATGAGGTCATAAAGATGGAGACCTCATCTGATAGGACTGGATCTTTATAAGAAGAGCATAGGACACCAGAGATTGTGTGCGGAGTGGAAAGGCCATGTGAAGACATTGTGACAAGGTGGCTGTGGACAAGCCAGGAAGAGAGGTCTCACCAGCAGCCCAACCCTGCCAGACTAATCTGGGACTTACCAACCTCCAGAACTACAAGAAAATACATTTCTGTTGTTCAGGCCACCCAGCCTGTGGTATTTTATGACAGCCCATACTAATACATTACCTGAAATATAATGCTTGACATCCTGCTCCGGAATCATCCCGAGTTCTTGGTGGAAAATGCAGATTCTTGGAATCCACTCCAAACCTACAAAGAAAAGAAAAGAAATAGAGAAAGGGAGAAAGGGAGTAAAGAGAAAAGAGAAAAGAAAAAAAAAGAAAGAGAAAAGAGAAAAGAAAAAACCTACAAAGAAAAGAGAGAAAGGGAGAAAGGGAGAAAAAAAGGAAAGAGAAAAGAGAAGATCTCTAGGAATGGGGCTCTGGACTATGCGTTTAGGATCACCCAAAGCAATTCCTAAGGTTGACAGGGGCTTCTGGACAGGATACTCTTGCCACTAACACTTTGGCCACCCTCTGCCCGAACATTATTGGGTCTCCCTGTTCCCATCCCACCTCCCACCCTCCCCATGTGGAGGAGCCCTGCCCCTTCTAGGAAAGCTCCAGCCCACCCTGACCCACCTCCAGTGAAATGCTCAGATGAATTTTCTGCTCTGAGTGCCAGGAAGCATGCCCTTGGGAGATCTAAAATGGTTTACTATGTTGTAGTCCTTTCTGACCAGAGACAGAAGTCATGGGCCAGGGTGCACACTTCTCCTTTGCATTAATAGTAGTTTCTGAGCACACGCAGTCTCCATCCACCTGCTAGGCATCCTTCTTCAGCTTCAGATGCTACTGCCATCTTTATTGGCCCCAGGCACAGATTGTTCTAGAATTACATGCACCCAGTGCGTGAACCTTCACAGCCCAAACCGAGGGCTTACAGAGGGAAAGGCCATCTGAGTGTCCTCCCCTGAAATGCCAACTCAGCGCACAACTCGTAACACAGAGAGATTCAGGCCCAGCTGGGTGACTGCCCCAGCCTTGCTGCCCAGTGTCTGCATTCATCTTTCATGCCATGTTTGGTTCATGGGCCAGGAGGGCCTGGGAGGGCAGACAACCCACCGGCCCCCTCGGGAAACTCTCACCCGAGAGAACGGACTCCTAACCAGTCTCCCACCCCCCATTCTAATGTTATTATTTTTTTAAATATTTTATTTATTTATTTGAGAGACAGAGAAAGTGAGAGAGAGCATGAGAGGAGAGAAGGTTAGAGGAAGAAGCAGACTCCCCGCGGAGCTGGGAGCCCAATGTGGGACTTGATCCTGGAACCCAAGGATCATGACCTGAGCCAAAGGCGGTCGCTCAACCAACTGAGCCACTCAGCCACCCCTCTAATCTTATTCTAATTATCAAAGTAATATCTTTTCACCATAGAAAACTTGGAAAGCACCGGAAATTAACTGCATTATTACAGTTCATTTTCAAGAACCTCTGACGATTTCAACTTCATTCATTCATTTAATCAATCGTTCATTCAGCCGATTCTTGAGCTAAGAGTTCTCTCCCAAAATAAGCATTAAAGAGGGAGAAAATAAAGGTCACAGAGCAATTCCTATTCTGCGTGGAATTGCTAACATCATTTTGATTTAAGATATGTAGTTCATTTCAATTAAATATATATTACATTGAAATGCTCCTTGGACTCCTATTTCATCTTGGATTGAGATATCCATTAACAGCCATTCCGTATTTCCTTTGTCCATTTAGATGAGGTTGTATTCCGAGCTCCCGATTCTCCTGGGCATAGCATAGCTCTTAGAGTGCACCCTGCTCCTTCTAGCCCGTCTCTGAATTTTTCCTCAGTCAAGGGCTAAGATAGTTGAGACCCCACATGTTTTCTCTTCTTCTAAATATCTCTTTGGCCAACTTCTGAATCCACACCAGGCAAAGCATTTCCCTTTGAAAGGCACTTTGTCCGAGGAGATGCTATTGTCTCAGCATGGCACCTTCGGGTCTCTGTGCCACTGCTGAGTTAGGCAACTTTTCTTCCTTCTATTTCCACCCCCCCCCCCACTTTGAAGCTATGAAAACAGGTATCAATTATTACTCTAAAACAAGTGTCATTTAAACGAATGTGAATCTATTTCAAAGATAATGTGAGTAATAGTGCCTCTCTCCTGCACCACTCCCATTCAATCCTATTGTAACAAGGAGCTTGAGGTAGAAAATGAAATCACATCCCTTTTAGCATTCAAATTCATATAACTCCAAGCCCCATTCTGTTTCCTGTGAGAGTGTTTTTCTTCCCTGGTGTTGCCTGTCATGCACAGTTCCATGATGTTTACTACACTTGATCCGTACGTGTCCTGGTGAGTTGGAACCACAAGGGGGAAAAGCCATGGATAATTCCATCTCCTTCCTGATGACCCCTTAACCACTGTGCAGAGTCCCTCTTTCGCTCCAGTGACCTTCCTGTCTCAGGAGTTTGGGGCAGGAGATGGTTCAATGAATCTCATGTCTACAGAGCCCCAGGTCTCCATAACAAATGTCTTTTTATATCCTTCCTGAGACCAATGGGCATTCTAGATCATGGTAGGTCTTGGATGAGTCCCTCTAGTGTCTATGCCTCATGCCGTCAGGTCTCAGCTAAGCTCCAGGATTTAATCTTGGCACTTGCTGGCTGTGTAAACTCTGGGATCACCTCTCTGAACACCAGCCTTACTGCCTGTAGAGTCGGCATCAAAAGCATCAACCTGATGGCAGCCGCTCTCAATCATGGCTCTTGGAGCAATGGGGACCCCTTCTTCCCTGCCTGAAGCAGCAGTGGCCGTCCTTAGGGAGAGGGAGGCTGCTGGGGAAGCTCGCGGCAGAGTCTTAGGAAGCTGGGGTGCCAGGGTTAGCAGGAGCCCACAGAGGCCATCACACCCTTGTTCCCCACAGTAGAGTCAGGATCTGCAGCATCAGCATTTGCTTCACTTGTTAGGAATGGGGACCCTCACCCAGCCCCCACCCCCCACAATGTCTGGAGACAGGATCACTGGGTGGGTCCAGGAATCTGTTTTAACAAGCTCTCTAGGTGATGCTAATGCACACTGAAGTCTGAGCACCACTGCTTTATTTTTAAAAAATTTTTAAAAGATTTTATTTATTTATTTTACAGAGAGAAAGAGATCACAAGTAGGCAGAGAGGCAGGCAGAGAGAGAGGAAGAAGCGGGCTCCCCACTAAGCAGAGAGCCTGATGAGGGGCTTGATCCCAGGACCTGGATCCCAGGATCATGACCTGAGCCGAAGGCAGAGGCTTAACCCACTGAGCCACCCAGGCACCCCATGAGCACCGCTGCTTTAAATCATTCTAGCTCATCTTTTCCCACCCCCCACATCCATTCAGCATTTTTGCATCAAGGAACCCAGAGACCCAGATGCAAGAGACCAGCCACTCTACTTTCCTGTGGGAAATGACTCCTCTTTTACCACAGGACACAACCCAAGCTCTGCAGCATTCCACAGGGGCAGCCTGCACATTCCCCCAGCCCCACCCACCCCCTCCCCTCTTTCTACAGCATGCAAACTTTATCTCACAAAGCATATTCTTTCTGTACTTGGAATGCCTATTGCGCCCCCTCTGAAACTTCCCCAGACCTGATCCGTCCTTCCTGTCTCTTGTCCCTGGTTCCACTGTTGCCAGGCCAAGATGCATTGTAATTACCAGCCCCATGGGTCATTGTCCTTGCCCCTTCTTAAGGGTGGGGACTATGCCTCTGCCATCTTGGTGCCCCTAGACCCTGGCATAGGGGGAATGCTGCATGCATGGCAGAGAAAGCCCCACTGTGCCATCTCCTTAAATCTACCTATGGTTGGGGGACAAGGGCACCTAAAACTCAATCTTTCTTCCAAAGGCTCTGAGCAGGAGCTGCTTGAACTCCAGGGCAGTTTTGATCTGGGGATCTGACCACAGGCAGCATGTGCCACAGCCGTCCCCATGAGAACTCTGTCAGGCAAAGCTCCAGCTCAGAATGAACAGCCTGCCTCAGGCCTGAACCCGGTGGGTGCCGACGTGGGCATAGGGCTTGCCTGGGCCACCCGCAGCCCCTGCCTCAAGGGCCTGAGAGGGGCTGCAGCTGCAGGGACCTAGTCGGCAGGTTGCCATGGAAACCAAGCGCTAGCCTTTCCTGGTGCCTGGAGTTCTGAAAGGGAGGCCAGACTCCACAGAGCACCCTCACCCCAGGCTCCCCCTCACCCACACGGTCTGTGTCCAGGGCACATCACAGGCACAGAGATGGATGACAAGAGCTCAGAGGAGCGAGGGAAGCCGAGGAACCAAGACCCTGGCAATGATTCTCTCCCCTCCACTCATCTGACCACTGCCATGATTCTAGGGCACAGTTACTGCCTGAAAAGGGTGGGCTTGCCCCAGGAGCAGTCATCAAAGAAGGTAAGAGTCACATCTGGGGTATCTGTGTTGTCAAGAGCCTTGGAGCAGGAGACTTGGAGTTCTCCTCCTTGTCTTCATACTGTGTGGCTGAGTGCTACTCGTGAAACCTCTCAACTACTCTCAGCCCAGTTTCCCCACATAATATAAAATAAGGACCATTTGACCCACAAGACATCATCCGGTATCATCATGCAAAAGTGAAGTATAAGCTCTAAAGCCCTTTTACAGACAAGGGATTGTTGCTACCGCAGGCTAAGGCCATAACCTGTATTCAAGAGAATGAGATAAATGCATTCATGGCAAATAGTTGATGGATTAAAAAGAGCAATTCCTTTTAAGTGTTAGCTTAGTGCCTCTCTAGATAAGCATGGTGCCAGGTGCTGGAGACCCAGGAGTAAGCCAGGAGTCCTTCCCCGGGAGGGAGTCCCAGTAGCACGGAAGGTTTCCTTCTTGGTGCATTGTGCACCTAGCACTGTGAGACGTGCCAGAATAGGCATGGACATGCTTTTCTCAAGGAGCACAAAGAGAAATTCTAAGGGAGATGAACACAAGACGTATACTTACAAGACACAGAAGGCAGTTGTAACTTACTGGGGAAGAAGACTTTCAGGGGTGTCTTTACTAGGGACAGGAAGGTCCCTAGGCTGAAGTACCGGAAGAGAAGTTTGGGTAAAAGGAAGTAAAATGGTTCTGCATCACCAAATAATTCTTTGATTGTCTGGGACAGAAGAAATCTCAAAATATGTTGCTTTCTGGAAAATTATTCTCTTCCTTTAATATGCTAAGAGTGTCCTGAGCCCCCGATTCCAACAACTAGGTGTGTGTGTGTTGGAGGGAGGCTCCCTCACATCCAACAAGCAAGCCTCCAACACTAGCTGGGTGTCCCACAGTTCAGGTCAGTTCTGACAGTAGCTGGGGTTGGCTGCAGATTCCACGGCTCAGGGGTCAGACCTCCAAAACTTGTGTTGAAGAACAAAAATTCAACTGAGTCAATTTAAAGATCTAATTGGCTTTATTCAATAGTTTATGAGTAGAGTGGCATCCCATCTCACAAACAGAAAGGATCTCCACTGCCCTATCCTGCCACCACCCCACTCCCTCCACCAGAAAGGTTTTTAAAGGCAACAAGGGGCGCAGGAAATGGAAATTACTAGCAAAGAATGCACTGCTTCAGGCAAGGTCAGTTTCCTAAGGAGAACAGAAGGGGTCTATCTGGTAGATTGTCTCACTAGTGCTGACCAGGTAATTCCATGTTGACTGGCTAAAGGTTACATTCCCGAGGGGTTAAAGCTGCAGTGAGGTCGGGTGTTAAGTTTTGGCTTGCTGTTTTGGGGTTTAGCAAAAACGACTCCATTGTGGGCCTCCGGTCTCCTTTTTAATATCGTCCTCTGCTTCAGATGCCAACTGTGAGCCCAGGTTGTCATCTGTGCTTCTGATGGACCAGCTATAAATCAAAGGTTCCCACAAACACCTTTTTTTTAGAGTGGCTCACAGAACTCAGGAAAACTGTTTACTCTTTAGATTACCAGCTTATTATAAAAGGCTATCACTCAGGAACAGCCGGATGGAAGAGGTACATAGGGCAGAGTACGTAGAAGCAGAAAAAAAGCATGGAGTTCCCTATCGCTCTTCTAGCCCACCACTCTCTCCAAATCTCCACATGTTCGCCAACCCAAAAGCCTCTCAACCTCGCCCTGTTGGGTTTTATGGAAGACTTCATTACCTAAGCACAATTGGTTAGATCACTGGTCGTTAAATCACGGGCAACTGATTTGACCTCCAGATCCACCCCGTCTCTTCAGAGGTCAGGGGGCGGGACAAAAAATTCCCACACTCCACTCATTGGTAGGTTCTTCTGGCAACCAGCTCCCACCCTTGGGGAGTTCCAAAAGACATGGTACCAGCTCATCACCAGAAATTCCAAGCCTTTTAGGAGCTCGGTGCCAGAAACAGGGGAAGACCATATATACATTTCTTCTAAACCACATCATGCATGTGCTCGTTTATTTTTTTTTTCTGAATACCATTTTTAAATTTTTCTTTGAATGAGAAACTTGAGCCTCCTTCTGTGAACATAACCTTTTTACATTAGGTTTAATCATCGAAATAACTGTTCTTGTGGCAGTTGCCTGGCCCAAACACTGTAGGATTTCAACTCTGTATTCGTGAGTTTTTTAATTGCTTATTTTCTACCTCCCTTTCTAGAATGTCAGCTCCATGAGAGGGGAACTTCATCCTTTCATTTTGGTATCCTCAGTACTCAACATAGACATGGAGTAGGTTCTTCCTAAGCACTAGTTAAATAAGTAAATAGTAGGGAAGATAACATTAAATAAATGACTTGAAGAAGTGTTTTATATCCTCTGTCATGTAAGCAGTTCATTCCCTTTGCTTTTTCCTACTATAACTGGTTGCACAGTAGAATCCCACCATAATGACTTAAGTGAGGCCCCAAAAGTCCATTTGGGTCAGATGTGTGATGCATTTTCATGAGGCTCATGAGCCAGCTGCTAAGAATGAGAGCTAATCCCCCATTGCTGTCTGAATTCGCATTATTATGGTTATGTCATTACAGGACACATTGTCATGGTCATTATCAGAACTATTTGTTCAATATCTCCCACACTAGACTGTGGGCTCTTGGCACACATAGATGGCTCTCAGTAAAAATGTGTTGAATGAATGAAAGAATGAATTCATGTGAGGGTGTGAGTATCTATCCCAGTTTGGAGGATCAGGGAATGGATTCTCAACGGAGTGATGTCTAGTCTAAGGACTAAAGGATTACCAGGTATTAGGAAGTGAAGAAAAGGGGAGGAAATTAAATGCAAGGAAACAAGCGAGAGCAACGTCTGCAAGTTCGAAGGCAGTGTTGTGTATTCAAGCGTTCGAAGGCAACCCAGCATCACTGGGGCACGGAGATGTGGTGGGTGGGCCATTGTTACCACTAAACTAAGAGAACGCAGAGAGCTCACAAGCTATGTCTGGGATCTGGGACTTCATTGTAACAGCAGGGGCCTGTATTCAGGGGTTTCCTGCGGAGGTGATTTCTGATCAGATGTCTGTTACAGAGAACATTCTAGCTGCTGTGTGGAGAGTGTATTAGAGGGTGGAAAGCAGTAGTGGGGAAAATGAGGCACAGAGAAATCAGGTGACTTGTCCAAGGACACAAAACCTACCTGATGTCAACCCCAGGGCTGTTTCCCTTAAGGATGCCACCCCTGACAATGCTAAAGATGTTCTCCCATAGTGATGATAGGATCTAACACACACCCCGGGGTGCTCAGGGAATACCCCCAAGTGCAAGGACCTCCTTCTCCCAGCCAGCATTCCCAGCAGCCCCCCCTCCTACCTGCCAGACCAGGACTTGCAGAGCAGAGATCCTGGACGCCAGAACCCTAACCATGATCTTTAAATATTGTCTTTAATTACCACGTTTATTGTGGAAAAAATTATACAAAGAGAGGTTTTAAAAAGGAAAAACTTAAACCACTCCTAATTCCATTATATGTATGTATGTATATATGTGTCTGTGTGTGTGTGTATAATCTCCAAACAAATAATCTTTTTTTTTTTTTAAAGATTTTGTCCGTTTATTTGACAGAGAGAGAGAGATCACAAGCAGGCAGAGAAGCAGGCAGAGAGAGAGGGGGAAGCAGGCCCCCCGCCGAGCAGAGAGCCCGACGCGGGGCTCGATCCCAGGACCTGAGACCACGACCTGAGCCGAAGGCAGAAGCCTTAACCCGCTGACCCACCCAGGTGCCCACAAATAATCTTTTGATGGCTTTCCTTCCAGACAATATTTTCTGCAGATGGCTAGAGTGTTTATTTATTTTTTAAATCAGATCAGTTCTTTTTTTTTTAAGATTTTATTTATTTATTTATTTGACAGGGAGAGACAGCGAGCGAGGGTACACAAGCAGGAAGAGTGGGAGAGGGAGAAGCAGGCTTCCCACCAAGCAGAGAGCCCAATGCGGGGCTTAAACCCGGGACCCTGGGATCATGACCTGAGCTGAAGGCAAATGCCCAACAACTGAGCCACCCAGACTCCCCTAGCTAGAGTATTTGTTCATAAAGTTTAGGATCACTCTAGTGTCATAATCCATTTTTCATGTAAGAGCCTAGAGTAAATGCCTTTGCATGAGCATCGGTTTTAAAAACTTTTTGCCGTAGAAATTCAAGCGCATACCAAACTGGTGAGAATAGTGCGACAAATCCTTACCTACTCCATTTCCACAATTATTTACTCATGGCCAATCTTGTTTTATTTTCACCCAACCCTACCACTCCCCTTAGATTATTCTGCAGCAACTCCCAGATAGCATGTCATTCCTGCCATAAGTACAGTTGACACTTGATCGACACAGGTTTGAACTGTGTGGGTCCACTTATACACAGAATTAAAAAAAAATACAGTCCAATACTATAAATATCTTTCTCTTCCTTATGATTTTCTTAATAACATTTGCTTTTGTCTAGATCACTTTATTGTACAAATATAATATATGATGCATGCAACTACAAAATATGTGTTAATGGTCCGTTTATGCTGTTGGGAAGGCTTCAGGTCAGGCTATTAATAGTTAAGTTTTGGGGGAGTCAAAATTGTACCTAGCTTTTCGACTTCAAGAGGGCGTGTCAAGCACCCTTAACCCTCCACAATGTTCAAGGATAACTGTATTTCAGAAGCATCCTCTGTGGTGGCCTTGCCGATTCCACTGCTTGGGTGAACCACAAGAAGGAGCGACTCGAGGTGGTTGCACATGGCAAAGGAGCACCATCCTCCCGCCTCTCCCTCCCATGATGTTGTCCCAATGCCCAAACCTTCCGGCCTCCACCCTTTCGACTGAGCTCTGTCTTGGAGCAGGCGTGTTGGTCCTCGTTGGCCTGACCCTTTGGAAGTTGTGGTTCCTGCAGAGAGAGGTCAACATTTCATATGATCTGAATCCTGAACTGAAGAAGCTGTTTTTTGTTTGATTTGGGAGATTTTGAGTGAATGGAGTCATAATACAATAAAGCATCCAGCCAGTTAGCAGTCTGTGATATAAGCTGGCATTGAGGGACACTTCCCATGCCAGCCCACCTTGCCCCAGGCAGACACAGAGACACGGGGGGGAGGGTCAGGATGGGCTGTGACCCTCTGCATCTCCTCCCCTCCCTCTTGGCCCCATGGCCGTGAGTACAGGACACTTTCTCCTGCTCTTTTCTTCTATCAGATCTGGGGTTTGAGTCCTTTTCTATAATTTCATTTCAAACTATTGTTTCTGTGACTTGGTCTATTAATGAGTATGCATGAAGAATATGAAAATTACTCACTTGTTTCAATTAAATTTTTCCAAAGTACAAAAAAATATATATATATTTTCAGGTTTCTGTTGGGGAAGGGGAAAAACATTTTTAATAAAGATGAGTGTTTGTTCTGGAACAAGGACCTAGAGACAAGGAAGGCACTTGTGAATGGGTGCAGCTCTGTTCTCTTGGGCTAATGGTGGGAAACAGCCCATCCAGCTCTCTTAGGCAGCCCTGCTCCGGGCTGGGAGTCTGTTGTGCATGCCGGAGGCATCCTTATGTAAGTGCAGCCTTTTTGCTTCCTCGGGTTTCAGCATTTCCCATGAGGCCATTTAAAATCACATTTGTTACTTTACCATCTAATCACACATAAGCTTCTGCCCATGCCCCCTCCCCCTACCCCCCCACTCCCGCCCTGCTTCCGTCCAAGGAGTGCACTTTTCTGGAGCACCAGCAGCCAGGGTGGGACTCGTGACGGGAAATGGGAATGGCACCCAGGGAAGCATGAGTCCTTGTAGTTCCCTGAACACTGGGGAGGTTCCTATCAGACAGGCCGGAGCACGTTCACTGGAGGCACAAACAAGGGTAAGTCTTTGCAGAGCTGAGGGGGTCTCCGATTCACTTCTCCAACCAGAGCTGCTCACTAGCCTCTCCGGCAGAAGAGGCGACAGACGGAGTTTCTTCTTGCTCTTGCCAAATGTTAAGCTGCATGTGTCTTCCAGGAGCTCATGGATTCCAGTGGAGGCGAGCTGGGTTAGAAGAGAGGATCTCTTACCTAGAAGACAAGCAAGATTGAGCCAGCAAAGGTTTGGCTGCGGGACTTGGGGGCCAATCTATGGCTAATGGTGTAAAGATATATGCTTGGGGTTACATGGGAAGAATTACAGGTTTTACCCATGAGCCAAAAACAAAGCATGGTTGTGGGCTGTTTGAATAGATGACCTTCCCACAACACCCACAGTTCTTAGAAATCTAGTATTATCCATCTATTTCTATAGAAGATTCCCATTATTTCCCATCCTCTGAAAGATAAGGGGAAAAATTATAACCAAATCCCCAAACTAGCAATCTCTGCATGCCAGATCAATGTCAAGTTTATGTTCTTTGAAGAGTCATATTGATACAAAGAAATGTTTTATTAGCAGATGCTGTTTCAGATATTTTACCAAAGCTGTGGTAACAGAGGCCAAATATCCTAGAAGTATTGATGAAAATGTTACAGCTAAGTAAAAATGGACGTAGAAAGGACGGAAACCATAGTCTGCAAGTAGGAGATGATATACTCCTTCAGAGATAAGTTTTGCTTCAAACTCAAGGCAAAAGGACTCTCGTTAGAATAGTGTGCATAAGATTGAATGCAGTGGTTTCCATTCTGGGTTACACATCAGAATATATTGGAGAACATTTTAGAGATACAGATTCCTGGACCCCACTCTAGGTTTCTTGTTACTAAATGTCCAGAGCTGACAGCCAAGAACTTATGTTTTTTCAATGGGCAACAAGGTTGAGGGGTACCTGTTTAAAGATATTGTCATAAAACAAGACAAATCCAGGTGACCAAGTGTATTTTCCAACCAGCAGGGAGCATTTATACATGTCCAGAAAGGTGACGGGTAGGGCCAAAGCCATCTATCCTTTGTTTTTAGCCTAATTCTGAAATCCAGAAGAATGATTGGTTGAGAGATGAGATTTCTGTGGTTCTGGCTTTGTTTGGCTTTTCCCTCCATAGCTCAAGTGCACTTAGTATAAATTGATTCCTGATCATGATTTTGCTCTTTGAGATTACCTGATTGGATCAGTGCCAGAAAAAGAAAAGTCGGCTATGATTTTTTAAATGTAGCTTTAGTCACCTTCCCTGGACTTGCAAAATGAAGCAGGTAGAGTCAACTGCACTTATGTATTTTGGGTAGCAGAAGCCAAAAGGTTGGGCTTTCTAGCCACGTGGTATGGAAAGAAGGTGGAAATGACGCAGAGAAATGAATTGCTTTTAGTCTGATGGAAAAATTTGTTTTGAAATGGCATAAAGTTGGTTTGAAATGTTAGGAAGATTATAGAATGGTCAATTTCCTAGTTTCCTGTCCACTCACTTAGCAGTCAGCTAATGTTGATAATAATAATGATAAAAATAATCAACAAGCATTGAAAGCGAACACTGGCATATGAAAGAACATACATGCGAAAAGATGGTTTTGAGAAAATCTTCATCAGAAGGAAATGGAAAAAGACCCTGGGGATATTTGGTAATGGTAAATGGTGGCTAAATGGTCTTTCACAAATAAATGTTGTCAAGGAAATGCTATTCTAGGAGGAGGAAAACCAGTGACCACAGACTCTGGGCAGGTGCCCGGCCATGCATTCCCTCATATGAGAAGCCCATTAGGTCCAAAAGATTCCTGAGACCCTAGTTCCCTCAAGAGCAGCAACCCCATGCTTCCTATGCTCTCTCCTTACCTCCCAGAGTCCCTAGAGCCCTGGGGTCCCATATTCAGACGAATACCATGAGCTTAGAGTCCATGCCTCGTGAACCCATGAAGGACACACTTTCCCTTCCCCCTCTGCAGATGCTGTATCCTTTCTCATACATCTTTCATCCACTGGGCTCACCCTTTCTGCATAGTCACTTCCTACCCAGACCTTACCTGTCCTTCAAAGTCCTGGAGAGACCTCATTCTCCTGCAAGACCTCGTGCCCCCTCTCCCTTCTCTGCCCGGCATCACCTTTTCATCTATGTTTGTGTGTATGAGTACGTCTCCAATTAGAGTGGTACTTCTGCTGGTGTCTGTCCCACCAAACTGAATTTATGAGTGACAGAGGCACAGCGTACTTGATTTTCATACCTCCATAAAAACTTTGTACATATTAGCAGTTCACTAAGCGCTTCCTGAGTAAAAATCATGGCTTGGTGTCCTGGATCATATAGGAAGGAGTTTCAGATATAACAGACAGCACCTTCTCTCACGTCCCCCTTCAAGAAAATGTGATCTCCCCCTTTCCCACTGGCAACAATCCTGAGAGGCTCAGAACTTTGTCCTGAGTCAAGATGTCACTCTGGTCCATCTTGCTCATTAGAGCCCATAGTCACTCTTTCTTACCTTGCTCCTAGC
Source organism: Nasua narica (assembly GCA_028533885.1). Taxonomy (NCBI): domain Eukaryota; kingdom Metazoa; phylum Chordata; class Mammalia; order Carnivora; family Procyonidae; genus Nasua; species Nasua narica. The sequence continues at coordinate 59,208,755 of CM052799.1, read as the reverse complement.
TGTTGTGCTTTCCTGGGCTCTCCAGAGACAACTAGAGCCACGGTTTATGAACTGGTTCACAAGAGGAGGAAGAAATGGCAGGGACCACAATGAGGTATAAAGCCTGGTGACAAAGAACACAAGCCTGTGGGCTGGACAGGGCCTTGGTTAACATCCCAGCTTTACGATTTATTAACCCGTTAGGCAACTTCCCCCCAACCCTTTTGTTTCCTCAACTGCCAAATGGCCATAATAATACCTACTTCACAAGACAATTGATAGATTTAAACCACGGGATGTAAGAATGGCTTAGCCCAGCTAATTAGTTTCTATTCCCATTATTATTTAGTCTGATGCCCTTATTTTATACATAAAGAAACTTTGAGAGGCTAGAGTTTCAGTTCCATTGAGTTAATCAAGGTCACATAGCTGGTTCCTGGCACAAGAGCAGGAACTTGGGTCCCTGCCCATGGTGGAAGGTGTTCTCCCCACTAACCAGTCCCATGCCGCACACCATGCACACACTGACTGACTCCTGGGTGACAAGAGGAAGGCCTATTGGAGATGCCTTGTTCACATTCTGTAGGGAGGGGTCAAGGCACTGAAGCCCTGCATGAATGCATCAGCTATGAACTTGACCTTGCATTAGACACAGTCCTAGGTGAAAGCAGGTGGATTGAATTGTGATATTATGATTACTATAAATTATTATTATTATTTTGAGGTCTTTTGAGAGCTGACCAATAGGACAAATCAGAGGATCCTTCAGGGAAGTCTTGAGCATGGGCTTTAGAGGGATGGAGAAGAGAGGGGAGGTTGCTGTGCCCTGGGTGTGGTGACAGGGGCAAAGGCTCAGAGACACTTAGAAAGTGCTGACTCCCATGACAGCAGTCACGATAGTTGTCATCTCCAGGCAGGGCCAGAGTAGCCACTGGAAAGCATCAAACTCTAAATTTAAGATTAGTGCACCTCATTTATTTTGCCTATGTATATTTTCCCCCTATTTAAAAAAATCAGCGATAATACTGCTCCCCGCCACTGGATGTTGTGCATGAACAATCAATCTTGTAACACTGAAAGATTAAAATAAACAAATTTGGGGAGAAAAAAAAATAATACTGCTCCCCGAGAATAATCTATATTCATATTTTTACTCTTTACGTTCTGGACAGAAGAGATAAGAATAGTGACTTAGGCTATGACCATGGCTAAGCCAGCCTCAAGGCCTTAGTGCCTCATCTGTGGAAATAGGTTAATCATAGGCTAGACTTCCTATGATCCTGTGAGGATTAAATGACACGATGTATGTGAAATACCCAGCACTGGGCCCTGCATATAGAAAGCAAACAAGAAGACATATTTATTAATAAGACCGTCATGACAGTCTTGAACAAACAAAGTTGTGATTAAATTTTTTTTAAGTACTGGCTGGCTCAGTGGGTGATCACAGGTCAAGTGTGGGTCAGCGTCATTCCGAGGCTGCATTCAGAGTGCCTCAGAGCTTGTCGGCAGGCAGGCGTGCACAGATCAGGGTGCTCAAAAATATTAGCTGATTCTTGGCTCAGTGCCCAGCTGTAACCCAGCAAAGGGAAAGGAGGGGTTCACCATGTCCTGCTTGGTCCGCTGGTTCAGTGCTCATCCAGGCACTGCACGGTCTCTCCTGCCCCAATGGATTCCGATCCCAGCTTTGTGGGAAATCAGGATGACCGCAGGAAAGAGAGAATCCTGAGATAACTGATAGCGCTGATAGTGGAATATGGAAAGCACTGGAAAATCTGGGTGGTTGTCCTAACTCTGCGTTTTTCTAGCTGAGGTCCTAGAATAAGATCCATTATCCACCTTGGTCATAGATTCTTCACTGGCAGATTGGAGATAGTTGTACTCCAGGAAGACCATATGTACGGTTGATGTGAAATCAGACTGATTGTGTGACACCTCTGGGTCAACTTCTTAAAATCATCACATTCCCTTGGGGGAAAATAACATTAGGAGCAAAATTAATATAATGCTTCCAAAGTTGTGGGCATTGTTCTAAGTACTCATTTCCTTCTGGTGACCACCTAGTACTATTATTATGCCTGTTTTATGAATGAGAAAAGCGAGGACAGAGAAGTTACATAAACTTCCCAGTGTCCCACAGCTGGTAATTTACACAGTGATGACTTAAGCCCAGATCCAGAATCCAAGAACTTAACCATTACACTCTGTTGCCACTATACATTTTGATTTCTTAACCGGTAGAAAATAGTTTGTTGTATCGGGGGAGAGATACGATAAGTGTAAAAATGTGTAAAAAAGTGTAGAGGACGCAAATATTAGATGCAATCACAGAATGTATTTTGAAAGATCTGAAACATAAGCATATGCTACACGATCTGAAATATGTGACTATTTCACTGAGACCCCACTTTTTACCCAATGACAGCATTTCATGCTGTGCATGGTGCCCAACACCGGGGACACAGAGTTATGGACAGAAGAAATTTTGTTTCTTTCCTCACAGGACTGATAGTTTAGTGGTGAAGACACATATTAAATAAACACACAAGTAAATATAATTATAAACTGTGACAAGGGTCAGGAAAGACCAGGATTCTTTGGGAGATCATCTTAAGGCTCCTAATTTAGAAAGGCAAGCTCAAGGAAGGCCTTTCTGAGGAAGTGACATTTAAGTGGCAGCCTAAAATGAGCTACGCTATTTTTGTCAGAATTTGCCATTTGGAAGCAGAATTTGAGGACCAAATCACAATGTGATTTGTGGACAAAAGATGAATTCCTTCAATGTCGGGAGGCTGGGCAGCAGCAACGGATTTTCTGAGTACCCTTTGCTTCCCTGGAATAAACTGATGGGCTGCATTATATTGGTTGGCATTTACACAATATTCACAGTGCTCTTGCCTTAGAACCTTGTCCAAAACCCATTTCTACCTGTCAGAATTTGCATATTTTTTCTTTAGAAACTTAGCAAAAAAAAAAGGAGGATTATTGTTCATGAGAAACATATTTGGCTCTAAAATAATTAATGTTTAAGAAGATTAACAGCCATAGAATTTCCTCATGAAAAGAAGTCTCATATAGCTGCCTCTGCTTTTAAAAGGTGTTCAGCCAAGGCCAGAAAGTGCCCCAGAGGGAGCATTCAGCATATCCAGTGGGTATGCATTTGCATATTCTTCAGGATTCCAAAATATTCCATGAAGTATATACCCAGAATATACTTAATGCCTCTCAAGCTGGAACATGTGGATTCATATTGTGAAACATATGAGCAATCATAAAGATGAGCAATCATAAAGATGCTCTACAAACAACTTCCTCCAGGAAGGCTTCACTGAGCTTCTCTTACCTGTTTTGGCCCCTCCCTTCTCTAAAACTTTGAGGCATTTGTCTATACTGCTTAAAATGCCATAGCCAGAACCACCCATTGTAGTCCTTATTTATTTTTCTAATTATTTCCTCTTCTTTTTTTAGAGAGAGAGAGCACGCATGCACGGGGGCTGGTGGAGGGACAAAGAGAGCAGGAGAGAGAATCTCAAGCAGGCTCCACTCCCAGAGCCCAACAAGGGGCTTAATCTCACGATCCTGAGATAATGATCTGAGCTGAAATCAAGAGTTGGACATTTAACTGACTGCGCCACTTAGGCGCCCCTGTCATGAAGGTTTCTTTTCTCCCTGAGAAGACTCAAAGGCCTCCAAAACAAGAAACTTGGTTTCTTGTCACAATGCAAGGGCCTCAATATACTGCTAGACCAATACCCTCATTGTACAGATGAACAGACTGAAGTCCAGAGACAGAAAATCCCCAAAGACTAAACATGGTTTATTACAGACCCATGGCTAGGACTCCAGTTTTGTGACTTCTGCCCACCGCTCTTCTTTCTACACCACACCATCTTCCACAACATCTAATAGTGCTAAATGCTCAGTAAGCCCTCAACAATTACTTCCATTAGAATGAAAGAATTTCTGAATATTTGACAGAATGAAGGAGAGCTAAGTGTTCCTGACTCACCCCACAATGTCTGGCAACTCAACTGGACACTTCCAGGCTGTGGCAGTTTTGAAAGAGAAGCCTCTGAAACTTACAGGCATATATTCGAACATAGCTAAGAGAACACAGTTCTGTTGCTTCTCCTTCCCTAGGGAGTCAAGAATCAAAATAAATAGGAAGAGCAATTCTCTTATCCCCCCAGGAGTTGCAATGAGAAGGCAACTGAAAGGACCAATCATGTGAGGGAGAAATACTTGTGCCAGGTCATGATCAAACCCGGTCCTGCTGCTGTGAAGTTAATCTGTCTTCTTGGAAACTACCTAGTCATTCATTAAATAAAACCTTTGTTTCCTCACAAGATCAGAATCAGAATGAGTCAAAGCCATATAGCATTATTTCCAGGTTCATAAGGCACCAGATCTCACAAAGGAAGCCCCCAAGCACTTCCTCATCTTCCTGTATGGTAACTGCTTCTCAGACACAAAACAAACAAAACATATTCAATAAGAGAAAGCAAGTCAACAGAAGGACCAAGGGTGAACCCAGGTCTCCTCACTTCCCAGTCCTAGTTCTTTCCCTTGCATCACAAGGACTCCCTCTTATCACATGTCACTGAATTCTCCTTCAGTAATCTTTTCCCCCATTTCAGTTTTCTTGCATCCATGGACAGCTTCAGGATTCTTTTCCTGCACCAGAGAAGCTCAGTCACCAGGGTACAATGAGAAAAATCTTTTTTACTCTAAGGTCAAATCAGGTACACTGACAACAGAAACATTAGACTGAACAATCATAGGTCATATTCATGATGCTCCTCTAACATAGTTTGTCTCTGAGAGCCACCATCATTCATCCACGTATTCCTTTACTCAACAAATATTTATCAAACACTTACATGTGTCATAAATGAAAGTAAGGGCTTCTGTGCAAATGAATAACAAAGGAAACTAGTCTAGTTTAGAGGGTCAGGAAAGACTGCTCTGATAGTGATATTTAAAATAAACTGAAGGAAAAATAGAAGCCAATCAGGGGAAAGGGATAGAAAAGGCATTATTGAGAGAGAAAAAATGCATATGTGAAGCTACCAAAGCAGAAAGGAACTTGATGAATTTGATAAACTGAAAGAAAACCAGGGCAACTGCTAGGGAAAATGCCAGGGAAAGGGAGAAGTAGATGGAGGAGACAGGCAAGGACCAGATCGTGCCAAGACTTATGTGCCATGGGAATGAATTTAGACATTGTTTGAAGGGCTTGGGAAGCCATTGAAAAGTATAAGCAGAGGAATGATATAACCAGATTTACATTTTAAAAAGATTGTGTTGATTGGTATGTATATAGAGAAAATAGAATGTACAGAGACCTGTTAATGAGCAAGCACAGAAGCCAAATAAGAGATGGCTGAGGCTTGGGGTTTGAGGCACATGTGAACAGTGAGGGAGAGGAAGACTCTATGGATTTATGATGTCATCAACCATAGAGGTGCTTGATGGAGCCATTTAACAAAATAGGGAACTGGAAAAAAGCCAGTTTAGATGAAGGAAATTAAAAAAAAAAACAGGCAGGTAGTCAGGTCTGGCACAGAAGAGAGGTTTGAGTGGAAGTTAAAACCACAGGACAGGTTTAGAGTTCCATGAGAGTGGATGTAGAAGAGGGTTAGGACAGAACCCAAAGAAGCTCAGTATTTAGTAGCCAGATAGAAAAGAAGCCTTTGATGATGTCTCAGATGTGACAAAGAGAGAGGATTGCAAGAAAAATGGAATGGTCAACTGTGTCAAATCCTGCTAAAAAGTCAAATAAGTAGAAATCTAAAAGTTTGTCTGGATTTGGCACCCCAGAGGTCATTTACAACTTAGTAAAAGCTTTTATGAAAGGGGCTGGGAGAGACATATTAGAGTGTGTTGAAATATAATGACATGTATTATAGAATGCATTTGGGGGCTCATGGGTGGCTCAGTGGGTTAAAGACTCTCCCTTCAGCTCAGGTCATGATCTCAGGGTCCTGGGATCGAGCCCTGCATTGGGCTCTCTGCTCAGCAGGGAGCCTGGTTCCCCCTCTCCCTCTTCCTGCCTTTCTGCCTATTTGTGATCTCTTTCTCTCTGTCAAATAAATACATAAAATCTTTAAAAAATAAAAATAAAAAAAGAATGCATTTGTCATGCATGTCGTTTGTGATATCATGTCATCTAGTTAAATCTAATGCAAGGAATTTCCTGAATCTCTAGAAATAGTAATCATTTATAAAATTGACTGCCCAAATTCTACTGTCCACCAGGATTTTATAATGGCAAAAAAATTATATGGTGATTTCCATATTCTTGTTAAATCAAGCTTGCACTTTATCTTTACAAAATCGTTGGCTTATTTAAATATGCTTGGGCACAGTTAAGCCACAGTTTTAAAAATTGTAAGAAACTCACTTGCCAGACACCCTTCTGCAAGAATTCTGAAGGTTTGCTAGTGATATATTCTGATAGGGTCCTGTTGAATAGGACAGGAATTCTGTTAGGGGACAGAATTAGGAATGGGGGAAAGAAGTAGATTTTACATGTTTTAAATAAAAAACTGTATCCACACCATACATCCCCTTTAAATTATTGAGTCTATTGTAATTTATATTACCCCATTAAGTAAACACTTTTATGTAGGATAGCAGAACCATATTCAAAGTATTCACACATTAAAGTTGGGAGATAGAGAAAGTGACAACATTATGAGTTCTTTATACTGCTTAATTGTAAATTATCCTACATGTTTATTTCATTTATATTCTGAGAGCTAGTGGTGTCAAATTGAAAGATGCTAAGTGGCTATTGGCTATTAAATAGCATGTGTAATGGGAAATATTAAAGTCTACATTGTGCATTTGTACAGCACTTAGCTTACAAAATGCTTTCACATACATTATTTGATTCTCCCAACAGCAGTGTCAAATTAGCAGGGCAGATGTTATCATCACCAGTTTATAAATCATAAAAATCAGAGAGACAATTCAAAAAGACCTAGTCAGTATCAGAACTAAAGTTTTCTGTCTCCAAGTCCAGTGTTGTTTTGATGAAACCACACCACCTCTCTGGGTTTCTTGAATAATTATAACTCGAAGTCTCTAAAGCTGACTCAACCCACCATCCTGAGTTTCTAAGTCCACAACACTGCCAGGAACTTGTGATGTGATAAGGAACTTGTTTTTTTTCTTAGTGATGAAAATATTTTCCTCCTTCTAATCTCATTTTCAGTGGGTTGGGGGAAATGGTATGGAGGCAAAAATCATTTACAAAATAATATTTTCCTCCTCTTTAACTTCATTTGGATATCCATTCTGTTGAGTAGAGATGTTTTTGATTAAATGCCTTTTGAGCACTTTCTTACCGAAACTCCCAGATTTCTTTCTTCCTTTAATTATTCCTTTCTTTCATTTTAGCCCCCACAGAAACTCACTTATTCTCAGCACTTCAGCCTGGCACACTGATTCAGCATTACAAACATATGAGTTATTCACCACACCTCACAGCAAACCATTCCCACTAAGCTCTCACCCATCCCCACAGTTCTTGATCAGAACCACGGACAGCTCAAGACCATACTAGACAGGCTTGCTCTTTCAGAACCACGGATAGTGCCTGTACTTTCTCCCCCTCTAAATATACTTGTACTCCATCCCTGGACAACAAATTAGCTAGCTATTATCTCTGAATTATTTGGAGGTAAATTACATTCAGCAAGGATTTCCATAACTCCATTCTTTTATTACCAGCATCAACTCAGGACTATTCAACTTCAATGACGTCTTAGTGATATTTTCCTGGGGCCACAGATAGCCAAGACTCAATCTTTGACTACTGGGCAGGATCACAGATAATGTGGTCTCACTTTCATCACTGCAAATAGCTTATTATACTTTCCCAGTTGCATAGCTACTTCAAATACTTCAAATTCTATCTCTTCCCTGGCCAACTTGCTCACATGTCCAGTGCCCTGTTGCTCCAATCAGATGCCTAATGATTACAATTTTCAGTGTAATGGGTAGCTCAGATAGGCACATGTCAATATCACTGATGATATAAAATGCTGACATCTCAGGGACTTTTCTAAGTCTTGACTAGTCTGGCCACATCTCCCCAAAGAGGGACATTTAATTTCATGCTCCCATTAGCTTAGAGAGTCCAGCAATAGCACCAATGCAAAAGCTAGCTTTTTTGCTCATTCCATGAACTAGAGAGCCTAACCACACTCTGAGCACCATGTGCAACACCATGTGCAACACAGTTTCACTCAAAGGTGTCAGTAGAGTGGTTACTATTTCTCATCACCAACTCATCATTCTCTCAATCTAGTGCCATGAAAGGTCCAACTACATTCTCAGTCTTAGCGACATCCTGACAACATGCTTGCTGTTCCATCAGGCAGCCATATTATGGCATCAGAACACGGATCAGCTCCTTCTCCTGTTCTTTGCATACCCCATGTAATTAGTTTATTCAGCTTCACAGTTACACCCAAACCCCTATCATTCTCTTTCAACAACTCAAATGATGTAGTCACATCCTCTCCACTCCATGGTATTTATTCACATTCTCCCTGACTAAAAACCATTACCACTACTAGAACAAAGCTCAGCAGTTTTTAAAACTTTTCTTCCTACTATTTCTATGACACCAATATTTCCCTGTTTTTCTTCCTTTTTAGCTACAGCATCTCTATAACGTTTAGTGCTTCTCTGCCCCCACAGCCCTCCAGGTTCTGGCCTTCATTTTTGTCCTCTCACCTTGGAGATCAAATTTTATCCAAATTGGGATGGGTTTTAGGAATTGCAAACCTTAAGTTGTTATTGAACAGACAACCTTTTATCTTTTTTCCCCAGTAAAATGGAAAATGGTTAGTTTCTATCCACTCTGGTCTCACAATTTAAGTACTTGTGCTTGTTTTCCCCAAACCCTTTAATTATTCCTTTCTTCTGCTTGCAGATGAAAATTTAGCAATATTCTGTAAATATCTGATACCCATTCAGGATCTCTTGAGTTTATTCACTCATGTAATCCACAACTGTTTGTTGATCATTTAGTATGTGCTGAGCATTGTTCTGAGTGTTAAAGGTTCAACAGTTAAACAAAGAGACAAAATCCATACCTTCAGGAAGGAAAAATACTAGTTTAAGGAGATAGTAAGTAAATTAAAATGTTAATTAGTTAAAAGTGCTTTGAGGAAAAGTGAAGGGAGGTAAAAGGGTAGAGATTGGCCAAAGGCTCTCATTTGGAATGGTCGGGGAGGCTCCCCTAACAGGTGATATTTGAATGAGCCCTTTGGTTATAAATAGGAAGAGAATAGTAGGCAGAAAGAATAACAAGTTCAAACAGCTTGAAGCAAGAGTGTGCTTGTTGTGTCTAATAAACATCTAGGTGGTCTATGGGCCTGGGTTTCAGTAATCAAGGGAGAGAATGAGGTGAGCTCAAAGATGAAGTTTATGGAAATACACTTCAAAGGATCACTCCTATCGCTTCCAAAAGTGTAAGTTGCAAAGATTTGAGACAATCCTAGCAGTGAGACATTTTGAAAAGATAGATTAGTGGCCCAAGCAGGACATGACAATGGTTTGGGCTATGGAGGTAGCAGTAGTTCAGTGACAGTAGTTTAGACCATGACAGGAGCAGTAAAGGAGGATGACAGTGATTTGTACCATAGACGTAGCAGTGGGTAAGGGTGCCAGTGGTTGGACCAGGGGAGTAGCAGTGAAGGTAGGTGATAGTGGTTTGTTTGAACTGCGAAGGTGGCAATGGTGGCGGATGATAGTGACTTGGGCAATAGAGGTAGCAGTGAAAGTGGGTCACAGTGATTGGACCATGGCAATAGCCATGGAGGTGGATGGTAGTGGTTTGAGCTATGCAGGTAGCAGTGGCTGTGATAAGAAGTGTACAGCTATACTTCAGATGCAAGGTCTTTAGAGTTTTCTGGTCATCTAAATGGGAGATTTGGGAGAAAGTGAAGTAACAGATAATTCCAAAGTTTCAAGACTCAGGGTTTGAGCCCTTGGAAGGATGAAGTTTCAATTTATTGAAATGATCATGTCAAAGAGAAGAGCACATTTAGGGCAAGGATATCAATAGTTAGGCTTTATACATCTATCAGACATCTTTGTAAGGGATAATGAATTGTTAGCTAAATATAACAATTTAGAGTGTAGGTGAAAGGTCTTGGCTGGAGATCTAAATTTAGATTTATGTTTCAAATGTGACTCCAGACTTCCCATGGTACCATCATAATTTCAATCTTTTCTGGAAAGTCTCTCTATAAGAAGCTGGCCTAAGTTGGCTGAGACCCAGAGCTACATTTAAGCTCCCAAAAGTCTATAGTTCTTTTCATTGCTGTATACCTGGAGTTGAAAACATAAAGAAGGAAGACTTGTGGGAGAAAGAGGCACAAAGAGGGACCCTTAAGCCTCCATTTTGGAAAATGGTCATGTAATTTACTGAGATAGGGAAGAAGGAGACAGAAAAGTTGGGGTGGAAAGAGGATGGAGAGATCATGCAGGACAATGACTTTGAGGTGTCTATGGAGCATTCAAAGAGCTACATGTCAAAGATATTGGATTAGTGGGTCCAGAGCTCAGAAGAAACGTCCAGATTTAGACTCACATGCACAAAAATGATCATTTTTATTGTATGTATATGAATGATAATAACCATAAGATGTATGAGAAGGTGCAATCCTACATGGGATGGGGGCTGATACATTCACCTACTAGTCAGGTTCTGGAAAAATTATAATTATCTGTTTACTTACATCATATCTGCCTTACAGAGGGGAAAAGCTACTTTAGTGGGGAAAACCCTCCTTTGATTTCTTTTTATTTTTTTATTTTTAAAATATTTTATTTATTTATCAGAGAGAGAGGAGAGAACGCAAGCAGGCAGAGTGCCAGGCAGAGGCAGAGGGAGAAGCAGAGTCCCCGCTGAGCAAGGAGCCCAATGTGGGACTCGATCCCAGGATGCTGGGATCATGACCTGAGCTGAAGGCAGCTGCTTAACGAACTGAGCCACCCAGGCATCCCCCTCCATTGATTTCTAAGAGCATCAAAGAACTATATAACACAAAGAGGCTGTTCTCTGAAGCCCCTTGAAACTTCATCAAATCTGAATGCATTCAGATCAATCCATACCTTTCAAGTCCCAGAGCCCTCCAATGATACCCCAGTCAGTAGGATTCTAGAACTGCTCCAGCCAGTGGGAACCATCACAGAAATAGGAGAGCCCCGGGTATGGAATCAGAAAAACTCAGAGACAAGCTTGTTTAGTTCAATAATATCTTTATAACCTATAGTAATCACTGGTGATTAATTGACTTATGTGTAAGAAAATGCCCTCTACATACTCTATAGGGTTTCTGGGGGGATTAAAAGAGATAATTGTGGGGGTACCTGGGTGGCTGAGTTGGTTAAGCATCTGACTCTTGATTTCAGCTCAGGTCATGATCTGGGGATCATGAGTGCAGCCCAGTGTTACTTAAAATTCTCTCTCTCTCCCTCTCCCTTTGCCTCTCGCCCACCGTGCACATGCTTATGCTTTCTCTTTCTCTCTCTAAAAAGAGAGAGATAATTGTGCCCTCTCTGGTTGTCACTGTGGATTGATAATTTAAGTAACTCTTCTCATGAGGCTCAGCCATCTTGGCGAGCAACTCAGACTTGCTGCAAAACCATAGAAACATTTGTTCTACTAATAACAACAGAGGCTGGAAGAAAGAACCCTCTGTCCTGCTAAGATGTTCTAATATCCAATTCCAATATGTGTGTGTGGGGGGGGGGGTAGTTCCCCACACTCCACCAAGGTGCAATTCTCCAGATACCAGCTGGGTGTTCAATAGTTCAACTAGCATCAGGTCAGGTCCCAGAGGTTAAGGGCTCAGTTTTACAAGACTACCCCTTATCCACATATACAAAGCTTCAGATGCCAGTTGCAAGCCCTGGTTGTTCCCTGTGCTTCTGAATAATTGGCTATAAATCAGAGGTTTCCGTGACCTCCTTCTTGGGTTTGATTAATTTGCTAGAACGGCTCACAGAACTCAGAGAAACAGTTTACTTACTAGATTACAGGCCTGTTATAAAAACATATAACTCAGGGACAGCCAGATGGAAGAGATTCAGAGAGCAGAATATGGGGAAAGGAGTGCAGAATTATCATATCCTCTCTGAGGTGATCTCTCTCCCCAAATCACTATGTATTCCCCAACCCAGAAGCTCTCCCAATTCTGTCCTTTTGGATTCTTATGAAGGGTTTATTACATAGGCATGACTAAACCATTGACTGTTGGTTATTGAATTCAACTTCCAGCCTCTCTCCTCTCCCTGGAGGTCAGAGGTGAGATGGGGAAATTAAAGTTTCAATCCTCTAATGATTGGTTCTGCTGGCAGTCACCCATCCTTAGGTGACTTTCAAAAGGTACCTCAATAACATACAAAAGGTATCACGTAGGAAATTCCAAGGTTTTAAGAGTTATGTGCCAGGAATGGGGACCAAAACAAAAATATATTTCTTATTATAAATCACAATATCACACCTGCTCTGTCCACTGTAATCTCAAGGAAACCCTCGTTTGTACCCTTATTTACATGCACCTCCCTTTAGCAGCGCTGAGTCGGCTGGCCTGCCTAGATCATAGATCTTAATTAAACACCAACCAGTTATTTACATCACCAGTAAAATGACAAATGTGAAACACCTGTTATATATTCAATCCCCTTTGGTCCTTCTTAGAAACTGCCTACTACCAGGGTTCAGAAATCCAAGTTAAGATGCCTTTATGGCCCATCCAGAGGAGATCCAGTAGGTCTTTCTGTAGCCCAGAAATCCCAGATACAGGGCAAAGACCTACAGAAACAACCAGATTCCACTCTTTGTTCCCATCCTCTGAGGATAAGCTCCGTGAAGTTTCTGGCCAGCAGTTGCTCTAATTCTGACAGCAGAAGGGAGGAGGTCCCAAGGACTGCACCACCAAAACCTCTGAGGAGTCAGTTTCTTAGGATGATCACTCAACAAGCACACCCAGCCCCTTGATGCCAAGTCTCTTCTCCTCTAATCCAACCAACACTGGCTTCTGACTTGCCTTTAGAATCCAGGAAGACTTTCCTCCAGACTCTAGAGCTGTGGGAGAAGGTCCCCAAATCCTACTCTGATCTTGTAACCCTAACCTTCATTCCATCTCGCGTCGACAATTGCAGCGGCTTCCAATGCCTCTCAAAGATAGAATACTTCAACAGTTTCAGATGAGCCTGTAAAATGCAGCTTCCTAGATCTCACCTTAGACCTATTGAATGAGAATCTTTGTAGGTAGAGGTCCAGCAATCTGTATCTTAACTCACACCCCCTGTGACGATGGCATAGCTGGTGTAGCACCAAACTGTGCACTGGCATTTGAAGATCACTGCACTAAAGTAAGTGGGAAAACTACATTATCCACAGATCCAGTGGTGACTGCAGAGAACTAAAAGGGTGGATGTCTGTTGCAGAGCTTCAGATCTAGCTTCCCTAGAGTAAGTCAGGAGAATGCCACATAGATAATGCTCTATACATCTGTGATAGGAAGTCATCCTGTTTGCTTCCAGGCTAATGCTAGGGGTGATAAACTTCCTGAGAATATTGTAGCCCATAGAAAATCTAGTTATTGGAGTGCCTTCTAGGCTTTTTATGGTCCATGGTGGACCAGAGTCCCAAAGACCCTGTCTGACAGCATTAGAGACCATGTATTAGATCAGGATTTTACAAACTTATGAACAATTTTTAAATCATCATGATGTATTAAGTCATTGATAGGCTGTCAGGAAATGTGGGTGCACTTAGGTTAAAATAAACAGTAAAAATGGGCTCATGCAATCATTTGAAGAAAGAAATAATCAAAATCTTATTCATATGATTTTTAAAGAAAAACTTTACATTAGAAGAAAAAACAACCAAAAGAGAAAATTAAATAATGTACTTTGGGGCACCTGGGTGGTTCAGTGGGTTAAAGCCTCTGCCTTCGGCTCAGGTCATGATCTCAGGGTCCTGGGATCAAGCCCCACATCAGCCTCTCTGCTCAGCAGGGAGCCTGCTTCCTCCTCTCTCTCTGCCTGCCTCTCTGCCTACTTGTGATCTCTCTCTCTCTGTCAAATAAATAAATAAAATCTTTAAAAAATAAAATAAATAATGTACTTTATTAAGAACAAAAAAAAATACAAATCTGCTGCCAAGCTGAGAGCATGCGGCATGCAGCACACTCTCAGTTGGCAAGTGCAGCCATGTGCTCAAGGTACTGAGCCTTCTCCTCTTGTTGTCATGTCCAGGAATGGCTGTCACTTCTTAAAAGCATATCACTGCATAATAAAAGAATAATAAAAATGTTAATGCCTTCCATACTTTTTAACAAATGCTTTTCAATGGGGAAAAATCTTACTAGCATTGTTTTTGTCACGGACCACATGAACCAGTCTTTGGTGAATGCAGGAGAGAACCTGTTGCTCAGTGATCATAGAACTGAGAAGAGAGGGCAGTATGGCTAAATCTGGTGGTGGTGAAGGAGCCATAGATGAAGGAACCATGCCTTAGAAGCTCATGGAGAACATAGCTCAACCCCGAGGTGCCTGGAGGAGGATGGAATAAACTCCTTCCCTGAGAGTGCCACGGGGGCAGTGAGACTCTGGGGAGAGCTCAGTGTGAGTTAAGGAAGGAACTGGGTTGAGGTTGGGGTTGCTGTTCCAGCAAGGAAGTGTGCGTTAAGGAAAGAAATGGAGGGAGAGGGCCAATGGGCAACCTGTTACCTCTCTGTTGTGATGTCCACTCTCATAAGTGTCTAAATTCTTCCTGAAGAAGAATGAGAAGATGGAATTTCCCTTTGGGTCCCTGGAAACTACCAACTTCCGTCGATTCACTCCGGAGTCCCTGGTGGAGATTGAAAAGCGAATTGCTGCCATACAGGCAGCAAAGAAAGCCAAAGATAAGCACAGGAAGCCCGAGGACCAAGAAGAGAAGCCTCGGCCCCAGCTAGACTTGAAAGCTTGCAACCAGCTGCCCAAGTTCTATGGTGAGCTCCCGGCGGAGCTGATTGGGGAGCCCCTGGAGGATCTGGACCCTTTCTACAGCACACACCGGGTAAGGGGGACTGACTGGGAAGGCTGTTCTTAGCTCTGGGAGAGGAAGCCTCTGCCCCACTCAGCCTAGGGAGTTCTCCTGACCTGGGTGATGTGGCTATGAGCTAGACTCACACTCACACTTTGACTTAATAACAAAGGTATCCAATACTTCTTTGATATGGTCTTCACATTTTTATCATATTTATGGTGGAGACTAATTAAACTCAAATCCTCAAAAGCAACAACAACTGCTATGAAATTTTAGGAGGAAGTTGGCTGTTCTCTTGGATGACCACTGACCTAGGATCTCCAAAGATGTTGGCTGTCTTTGCAGATGGGGAGTAGAGATGCTGAGTCAGGGGTGGGGGTAGAGTAGAAAAGGAGAGCAGAAATCAGGTTGATTTAATGAATGGTCCTCAAAATATGATACAGAACCCCTGGGGTTTCTAAAACCCTTTTAGTGGGTTCAGGAGGTCACACACTCTGTCTCACATACACAGTATAAGCAAAAGGGTATAAATAGTAACAAAAACCACGTTGGGTTCCTCAATAACTTTTGAAAATATAGAAGTCTGCTGAAATCAAAACATTTGAGAACCACTAGTTTAAGTGAGAGCTGTTTCATGACAATTCCCCTATTTGTACTGTGTCTTAGATGTTCCACACAGAAACCCTCCTGCCAAAAAAAATATGTGTGCATATTTGGGAGTTGGGAGGGACAGGAATCAGCCATCCCAAATATGATTTATAGAGAAAATAAGAAGACACTAAAATGTTTCTCCCTCCTCTCACGGGCCAAGAGCCTTCACCTTCCTAGATGCTCCAGAAGTAAGCAGTAGAGAAAGGGCTTAAAAGGGGAGACCTAGAAGGTGGAGAGCAGAGGGAACATCCCCACACCAGGGATGATCCACTAATCAGAAGAGGAATTTAATGCAGCCAGAACCATATCCTCCTGCTGCCAGAATCCTGGCCCTGATGCAGCCTACCAGCCCCAGGTCAGATCCCTGCCCACTGTGCACTCTCCCTGGGCTCATCTTGATGCACAGTCACTGACAGGGCCTGAGGTCCTGTTAGGAGGATGACGATATGGCCCTCTATCCCTTACACCCCCTACGTCTGCCTCTCTGCTTGGCTCTCCACTAAGGGATGCATGGTTCCCAGAGCTCTTCTTGCTCATAAGCCTGAAATGATACCATTCGTGCTCAAAACCATGATTGTGTGAGGATGCGTATTTCTCACTTCACGTCCACTTTTGCTTTGTTTTGTTGTAGACGTTTATGGTGCTGAACAAAGGGAGGACCATTTCACGGTTTAGTGCCACTCGGGCCCTGTGGTTATTCAGTCCTTTCAACCTGATCAGAAGGACAGCCATCAAAGTGTCAATCCACTCATATCCTTTGCACGGTTGCTTCTTCCCCATGATGATTCCTTTTAGAATCAGGCTTTGCCCACTGTGTCCAGTACCTTCTTCAGAGGTTAGCAATACTAGTGTCCCCTAACTGAATCCTGAAACAATGAAATCATTACATTGAGAAAAAATGTTTGTGGCTTTAATGTGTCCAACACCTGAAAGCTGTCCCAAGACAGAAGAGGTGCTCATGCAAGCCACAGGTGGGTTTGGGTTCACCCAGACTAGTCTGGACACACCTGTGCGTGTACAGCCTAAAAAAATGTCCTGCTTATGAATGAGCTTTGCTGATATACCGGGCACATTCTTACCATATGAGACCTGCTCATCTCACAATATAATAACCAATAAGAGGGCCCTGAGGCTTCCTTGGCCAGATGAAGTAGGCATAGGTTGCTACACTGTGCCCTGGCCATGATAAGGACCACCTGTTCCTTGGGCAGGAGAGCAGCACCTGCCAGAGGACAAAAAGGATGGACCACAATGGGCAGAGTGTAGATTGTCTCAATGGGATCACACTGGTCACAGTCACTGCCAATATCCCGAGTTACCCCCGAACTACTAGTAGGTTACAAAGGTCCATAGTCCAAAAGAATGTTAATAGTTCAAGGTTCATGCCACTGGGGAATATAGTAATGATTAGAGACAAATCGGTCAAATGTCTGTATTATATTAACAGCTTTCGGTACCTTCAGAATCCGCCTTCAGTTTCTGTTTCATTTTGTTTTGTTTTTCAAGGCAAGCCAAACTAGGACAAAAAAGAGACTTTGGCTTGGTTTCCAAGGATCTTCCCTGGTGACTGTCCAAATTGGAAGTTCCTAATGACAAATTCAGCCCTGGCTTCCAGGAGGTTGATTTGCAAGAACAGCCTTGCCTCAGCTGCCTGACAGATGGTAGCCAGCCTCTTCTTGGGAGGTTCCAGCAAAAGGAGCTCCCCCCGCCCCCCCACTCTGGGGCAGCTTGCTGGATTGCTGGACAGCATTCAGTGAGCTGGTAGCTCTGGCAAAGAGTCATCTCCAAATGAAACCGCACTGCTCTATGTGGTTGCCTTACATTTTCCTTTTACATGTTTTATCTTTATGGCCAAGCAGTAGGAGTTATATTTTCTTAATTCGGCCTTGGATTTTCTGACCCTATAGAGGGATATTTAGTGCTAATAGTAGGCTATTGTTTGCTAAATACCTCCTAAGTGTCATCACTGTCGTAGGTACAGAAACCTTTGAAGAAGAGATTTGCATCCCCATCTTACAGATGATGAAACTCCTACTCAGAAGCATTAAATAAGTTGCCCAAGGTCACAGAGCCAGTTGAGAGGTCCAGCCTGAAAAAAAAAAAAAAAGGTCCAGCCTGTACCCTGCTTAGAACAGTATCAGCAGTAAGGAAGTAGGCAGTTAATGGAAATGAACTGAGGTAATTTATTCTCTCAGTATGTCATCTCTACTTGGGTGGGTTTTTTTTAAATACATCCAATTACATAAAAATTACAAATAAAGAAAACAGCAAATATACAAACTCCTCTCCACACATCCTGGTTGATTTACATCTTAATTAGCTGTAAGAAACAGCTAATTAGAAATGAAACCTCTTTAAAGAATCAAGTGACCAGTGAATATTCTTTTCACCTTGAGATTTGATGAATCATAATTGCCGGATGGAGTCATAGCTGGACAGAAAAGCTGTTAGGTGTCTCCTTCTCACAAAGCCTACATTTATGTATTTAAATCTCATGAACTTGGTAGTTCCACTCCAACAGATATTGTTCAAGGTATGGAATTCTCAGTGTCCTATTATTAATATTTCACCAAAAATAATAATTCTAATCAAATTTGCTATGAATGTCTCCACAAGTAATATTGTGTGTAATATATTACCTTTAAAGGTTTGTGGAGTTGGAGATATGATTTTAATTTAATCCTTGGGTTAACATTTTCCCCCCTCGTGAACACATTTCTTAATTTAATTGCCAGTCAACAGGAAAATGTGGTTTAATTAGCAGAATTTCCCTTTTCAAAATAGATGTGTTCCTAAGTAACTGTAAAACAGGACACATTAAAGACATTTACAGAAAACTAAAATAGATTTGAATACTTCTGCTCAAGCCAAAATTATGAAAGATGAGTGGTTCACTCTGTCTGTAGGTCAAGCTTATCTTCAGGCTTTGTTTTTCTTTAGGACGTAATTGTTAGGAACCCAAGCTAGTCTGGAGAAATATTTCCAGGGGGAGAAATTTCTCTTTGGGTTTTCTCCACCAACATTTCTTCCCATCAGTTTATCCCTTTCTACTCACCTTCTTCAGTATCTCCTTCCCCTTGTGGTTAGGTCTTGGTTCAACCTTGAAAATTCTCCTCTCTGTTAGACAGAGTTCTCCATCCCAGCCTAATTCTATCTGGCATTTTCTCCTAGAGCCAACATTTCACTTCCTTATGCCTGGCCCCACCATTACTAGCCAAGGGCCCATTTCCTCAGTGTGACTGATCTCAGCTAAGTCAGGAAAACCAGCCAACTCAGCTAATTCCCATGACAGCTGGTAACCCCCCCTTTACCTGTAACTTCCTAGAAGTGGTCTCTTTGTCTTTTAGGAAAAAAGAGACATTTGCTGAACAAAATCTCAGGCTACGTTGTTTTGTGAAGTGAAGGTGTCAGGGCAGAAGGACATTTTAGAGAAAGAATTCTTGTTTTCTTCCATCTTGCTGAGGGTTCTGTTATCAATCTGGGATCACATCTCAGCATCATAGCCGACTAGCTTGTATGACCCTGGAAAAATTATTTAAGTTTTCTAGCCTGTTTTCTTAGCTGCAAAGTGTAGATATAATATTTACATGCAGGTTCCATTGTATTAGAAATAATGTGAATGAAGTAACCGGCCCAGCATAGGCACTCAGTAAATATTAGCAGCTGTAACGTGACAAGACCAAAAAGCTGATCCTAGCTAAAAACTATGAATTTAATTATTCAGCATCAAGGTGATCATGGGTGACATCAGAGAAACATGGCAACTCTCAGATTTTCCTTAACACAATCTGCTCAGGTGGTTCAGTCTATTTATTACAGTCACTATTTTGGTCAATTGTGTGGGCATGACCCAAACCGAGCTTCCAGAAAGAATCGAGTAAGTAGATTTGCTGCCACTGTCGTACCTGTGCCTCCTTTTTCTGTCCTCCTTCTCTTCCTTCACTTGGCAGCTCTTTTCTTTTATTTTTCCTGCTGGTCTCATTTGAGTATTGCACACTTAGGGGTGGTTAGATATTTCCTTTTCTGTGGACTTTGGTGCATAAACACATATGTAATTTTCTTTTTTTTTTTCCTCAAATACGTTTATTTTATTTTTTCAGTGTTACAAGATTAATTGTTCATGCACCACACCCAGTGCTCCATGCAATACGGACCCTCCTCAATACCCACCACCAGGCTCGCCCAACCCCCCTCCTCCAAAACCCTCAGTTTTTTGCTCAGAGTTCACAGTCTCTCATGGTTCATCGCCTCCTCCAATTTCTCCCCATTCACCCTTCCCTTCCTTCTCACAATGCCCTCCATGTTTTTCCTTATGCTCCACACGTGAGACCATAAGATAATTGACTCTTTCTGCTTGACTTATTTCACTCTGCATAATCTCTTCCAGTCCCGTTCATGTTGATACAAAAGTTGGATATTCATCCTTTCTGATGGAGGCATAATATTCCATTGTATAGATGTACCACATCTTCCTTATCCATTCATCTGTTGAAGGGCATTTTGGTTCTTTCCACAGAGTAGCAATTGGGTCATTGCTACTCTGAACATTGGGGTAGATGTGGCCCTTTTTTGTACTGCATCTTCTTCTTTGGGGTAAATACCGAGTAGTGCAATAGCAGGGTCATAGGGTAGCTCTATTTTTAATTTCTTGAGGAATCTCCACACTGTTTTCCAAAGTGGCTGCCCCAACTTCCATTCCTACCAACATTGGAAGAGGGTTCCCCTTTCTCCACATCCTCTCCAGTATTTGTTGTTTACCGTCTTGTTGATTTTGACTATTCTAACTGGTGTAAGGTGGTATCTCAGTGTGGTTTTGATTTGAATCTCCCTGATAGCTAAAGATGATGAACATTTTTTTCATGTGTCTGTTAACCTTTGGAGAAGTGTCTGTTCATGTCTTCTGCAGACAAAGGTCTGATACCTAAGATCTAAAAAGAACTCCTCAAAGTCAACACTCACAAAACAGATAATCACATCAAAAATGGGCAGAAGTGGGTGTGCCTGGGTGACTCAGTGGATTAAGGCTCTGCCTTCGGCTCAGGTCATGATCTGAGGGTCCTGGGATTGAGACCCTCATCGGGCTATCTGCTCAGCGGGGAGCCTGCTTCCCCCTCTCTCTGCCTGCCTCTCTGCCTGCTTGTGATCTCTCTCTCTGTCAAATAAATAAATAAAATCTTTAAAAAAATGGGCAGAACACATGAACATATGTGATTTTCCACTATGGAGAACTATCAGTTAGTGGTTCTCAACCTTGGAAACCCCAGGGGAGATTTTAAAAATATTAATGCCTGGGTCTCAGTCCCAGAGGGTCTGATTTCATTGGCCTGAGGTGGTCTGGGCAAATGAGCTTTCCCCATTTGCCCCCTGCATTCACCTGCTAGGTGCACACATGAACCAAGTTTAGGGATGACCTACTCTGAGAGGCAGGAGCAAAACTGAGACAGAACGAAGAACAAATGGTTCTGGAACATATTCAGAAAATTACCCATGAATAAAGCTGTTTATGTTATCATGGCTCATATACTTCAAAGTGACCTTAATATTCCCGAGAGTATTCTATTTCCCTGGGTTAGCAGATGGAACCTCTGCAGTTTTGGAACATGGGGACTTTCCATAAATACCCGCACCAACACATCCTGGAGGGGTGCCCCAGCTCAGTGCAAGACTGACATACCTTTGCCTCAATAATGGGAACTCTGTAGAAATTTCTCTTTTTCTAACTTTTAAAATTTTTTAAAAAGTTTTTGCTGGTTATAACATTAATACATGCCACAATAGAAAATACACTTGACCCATGAGCAACATAGGTTTGAACTATATGGATCCACTTTTACATGAATTTTATAAAAATAAGTACACTACCATACTGTCAATGTATTTTCTCTTCCTTAGGATTTTCTTAGTAACATTTTCTTTTTTGAGCTTATTTTACTGTAAGAAGACAGTATATAGTACATATAACATACAAAATATGTGCTAATTGACTGTTGATTTTATCAAAAGGCTTCCTGTCAACAATACGTTGTTGATAGTTAAGTTTTTGGGGAGTCAAAACTTATATGTGGGTTTTTACTGTATGGGAGGGGCCGGTACCTTTAACCTCTGAGTTGTTCAAGGGTTCACTGTACGTTGTATTTCTATTAATAGATTAAGGAAGAATAATCATGTGATCACCTTAACTGATGCTAACAAATCATTTGATAAAGCTTGATATTTTCTTTCTTTAAGCCTCTGCCTTCGGCTCAGGTCATGGTCTTAGGGTTCTGGGATCGAGCCCCGTATCAGGCTGTCTGCTCAGCGGGGAGCCTGCTTCCCCCTCTCTCTCTGCCTGCCTCCCTGCCTACTTATGATCTCTTTCTCTCTCTCTGTCAAATGAATAAATAAAATCTTTAAAAAAAAAAAAAAAGAAACACCTAGAAAAGAAGGAATAAAGGGAATTGCTGCGCTCTGATAAAGGCTAATTACTTTGAAGGAGGTAACAAACATCATGCTTAATTGTGACACATGGCCAACTTTCCCTTTGATATCAGAAACAAAAAGAAAAAAAAGAGAAGATGTCTGTTTCATCAGTTCTATTTAACTTTGTAAAGGAGAGCCCAGCCCGCATAGTAAGGCAAGGAAAAGAAAAATATATATATAAGAATAAGAAAAGTAGCAAAGATGCCATGATTTACAGATAATACAACTGTGTGATACAATAGCCAATATAAGCTAGAGGTAAACTATTAAAGTTAACAAGACAGTATAGAAAGGTAGCTTGGTATAAGCTAATATACGTAAATTAATTGCATTTTTATATACTAGCAACAAACAGAAAATAGCATGGTTTTTAAAAATATCGGTTACAAAAAAAATATCGGTTACACTGATGTTTTAAAATATCAAGTATCTAGAAACAAGATTATCAGAGTATGAGTAAGATCTCTACAAAGAAAATTATGAAAAATATTGAGTAATATTACAGAAAACCCAATAAATGGAGAGATGTATTATATTCCTGGATTTGAAGTCACCATATTGTAAGACTCCCCAAAATACCCAATAAATTTAATGTGAGCCCAATCAAAACCCCAACTGGATTTTTTTTTAATTACTCAACAACCTGACTCTAAGATTTATATGAAATTGCAAAGAGTAAATTATAGCCAAGATACTTTTGAGGCAGAGAAAACAAGGTGGGAGAAAAGAACTGGCCCTGTGGGGTGTTAGAATGTATTATAAAGCTCTAATCATTGAAACTGTGTGTGACTGGGGTAATATTAGTCAGACTAGTGGGACAGAATTGTTGTCTCATCAGGCCAGTGCACAGATAGCCATTGAATTCATGCTGAAGGTGGCACTATGGAACAGCGGGGAAAGGGCAGTTCTCAATAAATGATGCTAAAGAATTAGGAATCTCAATAGAAAAATTACTTTGCTCATCACTGCAAGTGTCCTCCTTAATGTTCATCACCTATTAAGCCCTTCCCCCATCCACCTCCCCTCCAGCAACCCTCAGTTTGTTTCCTAAAGTTCAGCATCTCTTATGGTTTGCCTCCCTCTCAGTTTTTATCTTATTTTATTTTTCCTTCCCTTCCCCTTTGTTCATCTGTTTTGTTTCTTAAATTCCACATATGAATGAAACCATATAGTATTTGTCTTTCTCTGGCTGACTTATCACTTAGTGCAATACCCTCTAGTTCCATCCATGCCGTTGCAAATGGCAAGATTTCATTCTTTTTGATGGTTGAGTAATGTTCCACTGTGTATATATACTAATCTTCTTTATCCATTCATCTGTCACTGAACATCTGGGCTCTTTCCATACTTTGGTTATTGTCAACATTGTCAACAATGTTATAAACATTAGGGTGCCTGTGCCGGCTTGAATCACTATTTTTGTATTCTTTGGGCAAATACCTAGTAGTGCAATTTACAATTACAAAAATTTATAACTTTTTTGAGGAACCTCTATGCTGTTTTCCACAGTGGCTACACCAGTTTGCATTCCCACCAACAGTGTAAGAAGGTTCCTTCTTTCTACACAACCTCACCAACATCTGTTGTTTCCTGAGTTGTTAATTTTAGCCATTCTGTCCAGCTTCTCTTTTGATTGTATTTCCCTGATGCTGAGTGATGTTTAGCATTTTTTCGTGTGTCTGTTAGCCATTTGTATGTCTTCTTTGGAGAAATGTCTGATGAATCACTAAATTCTATCCCTGAAACTGATAATACACTATATGTTAATTAAATTGGATTTAAATTTTTTAAAAAAGAAAAATTACTTTGAACATCCAACTTTATGCCACATACAAGAATCAATTCTAGGTAGACTAACATCTAAGTTTCTTTGTGAAAGATAAAAACATAAAGATTTTAGGGGAAAAATGAGAATTTCTCATGGCCTCAGTTTAGGGAGAGATTTATTACATGTGGCACAAGAAGCAGTAACCATAGAGGAAAAAACTGATACATTTTGGCATACTAAAATTAAGTATTTTAATACTTAGAAGACAGCTTTGCAAGAGTAAGAAAGCAAGCCTACTGAGTCAAGTGAGTAGGAGATATTTGCAACAAGTGTATCTAAAAAGTGTTTATAGCCAGAAGAGTGAGCCCCTACAAATCAATTAGAAACCCATCAGAGCAACCAATTTTAAAATGAGTGAAAAATTTTTATAGATATTTCACAAAAGCAGGAACCCAAATGTTTAATAAACATAAAAATATTCTTAATCTTTTTCTTAATCAAGGAAATGTGAATTAAAATTACACAGAAATTATTATATACACATCAGATGAGGGAAATTTCACATTGTGACAATGCCAAGTATTAAGAAAGATATGAAATAACAGAAACTCATATACTGCTGTGGGAACGTAAATTTGTACAACCTCTTTGGAGATCAGAGGATATCACCAAATGTAGGTGAAGACACACATAGATTGTGATTATTTTTTTTCTCCCCAAATATGTTTATTTTAATTTTTCAGTGTTACAAGATTGATTGTTCATGCTCCACACCCAGTGCTCCATGCAATACGTGCCCTTCTCAATACCCACCACCAGGCTCGCTCACCCCCCCCCACTCCCTCCCCTCCAAAACCCTCAGTTTGTTGCTCAGAGTCCACAGTCTCTCCTGGTTCATCACCCTCTCCGATTTCCCCCCATTCACCCTTCCCTTCCTTCTAACAATGCCCTCCATGATTTTCTTTATACTCCACAGTACATGAGACCATAAGATAATTGACTCTCTCCGCTTGACTTATTTCACTCCGCATAATCTCTTCTAGTCCTGTCCATGTTGATACAAAAGTTGGATATTCATCCTTTCTGATGGAGGCATAATATTCCATTGTATAGATGTACCACATCTTCCTCATCTGTTGAAGGGCATTTTGGTTCTTTCCACAGTTTGGCTATTGTGGCCATTGCGGCTATGAACATTGGGGTACTTGTGGCCCTTCTTTGTACTGCATCTGCTTCTTTGGGGTAAACACCGAGTTAGACTGTGATTATTAATTATACTCTTAGGTACATACACTCAACAGAAATATGTGTGGGCACCAGGATATAGCTATGAGAGTTTATGAACACTGCCCATAGACGGCACCAATTGGAAACAACTCAAATGTCCAAAAATTTTGGAATATGTTAAATATCTCTCTTACATTCTTAAGATGGGATAATGTATAGCAATGAAAATGAATAAACTATATATAATGGAACTAAAATATAGTTCCACAAACCAAAGATGAAAAAGGCCTGACACAAAAGATTCTGTAAGTATGATTCCGTTTGTGCAAAATTTAAAAACAAGCAGAAATTAACCATTTTGTTTAGCGATGCTTACTTAGGAAGTAAAAAATATAAATAAGACCTCTAGGACAGAGGAGGGAGGACGTAATTGGGAAGGGGCTTGTGGGGTGCTTATAATGTTCCATTTAGTGACATGAATAGTTATCTCATGGCCACTATGGACTGTATTATGTCCCCCTAAATCCACATGTGGAAGGCTTAACCAACAGGACTATACTGGAGAAAGGGCCTTTAAGGACAGCACTATAATTCAAGAGGTCAGAAGGGCAGAGCCATGACTCAGTAGAACTGGTGTCCTTGTAAGAAGAGGAATGGAGTCCAGAACGCTCTCTCTGCCATGTCTGCCATGAGGACACAGTAAGAAATCAATCCTTAGCAAGCCAAGAAGAGGGGTCTCACCAGAGCCTCTTCAGGAGGCACCCTCACCTCCAATTTCCAACCTCCAGAACTGTGAGAAGTCAATTTCTGTACGTTAACCACTTTATCTATGATACGTTGTTATGGTAGACCAAGCTAATACACAAGTGTTTGTTTTACAATGAATTTATGTTTCACGTGCATTTCTTTTATGCACATTACATATCATAATAAATAGCTTAAAAAGAAAATGATTTTTTAAAAATGGCCATTGCATAAAATGCAGACTACTGAAAAATCTAAATCAGAAGAGAGTAGGTAGATAAATCACTGTTGGTATTTTAGCTTATTATTCTCTCTCCCTCTCTTAGTCTTTCTCTCTCTTTCTATATATGTGTGTGTGTGTGTGTGTGTGTGTGTGTGTGTGTGTATGTGTGTATGTATATTTGAAGATCTAATTGGCTTTATCAAATGATTAATGCACCAGACAGCAGCCTATCTAGCAAGTAAAGAGGCATTGAGAGGAGTTGTACAAAATGGAAGGTTTTTATAGGTAGGAGGGTGGGAGCAAGAAAGTTATTAACAAAGGGAAAGGATTCTTCCAGAGGGGGCTGTTAGCTAGGGGAAAAAGCAAGGTGTCTTCTCATCATCTTTCTTTGGGGGATGGAGAGGACCCAAGTGACAGACTCTTTGATACCAATGGAAAGAACAATTTCCTGATTGACCAGCCAAGGCCACATTTCCAGGGGAGGCTGAAACTGCCAATAGATTGGGCTTTAAGCCCCCATTTGGGAACTCAGTCTAAGTGGCACCTTTTTGGGTCTGCAGTTTTCTTAACTATATATAGGTTGAGATCATATAGCATGTAAAATCTCTATCCTTATTTTGAACTTTTAATGCAAAGCATTTTCTCTCAAAAGTAAGAGTTATTTGGGGATTCTGGTTAAATATGGAAGATAGCATGCATATGTTTTACCCCAACCCTCTCAGAACGCCAATAAAATGACAGCATGGGAAAAGAACGGTATAAATATACAAGAACAAAGAGAAGGAGAAAGAAAAGCGCAGAGGACAAAGATGTCATAACAATCTCCAGAGGCCAAAAGTGGGTGGAGGCCTGGTAAAATGACTCAGCACACGGGGCTTGTTAACCGAGGTGACTGCAGAGAGGGATAAAAATGACAATCAAGGCATTTTACCCCTAAAACCTCAGAGGCCCTGAAAATGTGGACATGATACAAATAGCAATAAGAGGAAAGAGGAAAGAATGTGGGAGCAGAGTATGCTCACTTACTGCTGCTTCTATAATAGCAAGGAGTTAAAGAGTATTCTTTAAAGTAGATAAATCAAGGAATGGAAAATAATTATATTTAACAGTACAAAGGTTAGCACGAAAAAAATACAACTAAGTACAATCAGATGGTGCAGCAAACAGAGAGGAAAAAGAAAGTTACCAAATGGAATGTAAAGAGGTAGCATACTAAGGGCAATACATTACACAGTTTCAGTTATAATTATGAATTTATACTTTTATTAAAATAAAAACTGTTCTAAATTTAGAATCACACACACAAAAGGCAAATACAACATACCAGACAATGAAACATTTTTTCAAACTATTAAATACATAACTTAAAGTTATATAAACAAAGATCGAACAACTCTGTCATGTAATGAATATAAACGGATTGGACCCATCTGTTTTCTTCACACATATTCATACATAACAAAGCAATATCCAGCTCTATGTTGGACAAAACATACTGCTCCAGGTCTTGTGGAAAGGTCGAAATTAATGAATGGACAAAGATATAAGCCAAGACACACAGAAAGAGCAGGAAGTCAGATGTGAATATCAAAGAAGGTGTTATTGGGGCCAAAGTCATTAAATAGGAGAAAAATGATACTTTGTAATGCTAAACAATCCCAAACAGTAACATATATATTTGCAATAAATAATATGGCAACAATGTTCATAAATTGAAAATCAAGAGTGTAAGAGAAATAGACAAAAACATTACAGGGATTAGAAAGTGTAATTAATTTCTTTCAGCTCAAGACAGATCAAGTGTATCTTTACAAGTGTAAAGTGTAAAGTGTATCTTTACAAGTATGTAAAGATATAGATGACCTAAATAATTAATAAGACACATCTGATTCATGTATATCAAACTGTATTCCCTAAAAAAAATAGAGAATATACCTCCACACAAATTGGCTAAATATTAAATCACAACAAAACCTCAATAAGCCTCCAAAAGTAAAAATAATACAGGAAACACTGTCTGATCACACAGTGATGAAGTAAAAACAAAATTAGGGAAAAAGAAAAAAGGGCCTTTCCATTTGGTAATGTTAAAAACCTTTCAACTCTTAGATTAAAAAAAAATACTACAAACTAAAATTATAGAATTTCTAGGGAAGAAAAAAATTTAAAAAGCACTTTAATCAGAACCTATAGAGTACAGTTAAAGATGTGTTCAGGGGATAATCCATAGCATTGAAGCAGAGAATATTTATTTCAGTACAAAATGGAAAGAATCATTTAAGAACCTAATATAAAACCAGAAAAAGAACAATAAATGAAAAGAAAATGGGAAGAAGACTTAATAATTTCAAAGAAAAACTTAATGAGTTAAGAAATAGAAAAAACAAACCAAAAAAAAGAGAAAAAAATAGAAAAAACAGGGGTACCCGGGTGGCTCAGTCAGTTAAGCATCTGATTTTTTATTTCAGCTCAGGTCATGATCTCAGGATCCTGGGATCAAACCCCACCTTGGCCTCCAGGTTCATTGTGGAGATTGCTTGGGATTCTCTCTTAACCTCTCCCTGTACCTCTTCCCCTGCTCATGCTTTCTATTTCTCTCTAAAATAAATAAAATCTTTGGGGGAAAAATGAAATAGAAAAAGTAGAAATAATGAATCCAAAAGCTGTTAAAAATGTATGTGTGAGATCTTTATACTGAAAGATAAGACATAACTGAGAGAAATTTTAAAGTATCAAATAAATTTAGCAATATCTTATGTTCAGGGATTAGACAACTCACCAGCTATTAAAATGCCAGTGCTGCCCAAATTAATCTATAGACTAGATAAAATCCCAATGAAAATTCTAGCCACTGATGTTCTGTAGAAACTGAATAGATTTCATTTATGTAACCATGTAATTGAAGCAAAATTTACTTAACTATTATCCTATTGATAGGCACTTATGTTGGCCCTAATCAACATAATCTTCATATTCTGTGATCATGATCCTTCAGTAAATATCCTTCCTTGCACACACATCTTTGTACACATAACACTGAGAGATGAATTTTCAGAAGTGGAGCTGCTGGGTTAATTTTTGAAATATTACCAAATCGTTTTCCAAAGCCATGCCAATTTCCATTCCCACTATTACTAAATTCATTCTTTATCATATTTTGTATGAACTGAATTGTTGACAAAACTTCCTTTATAAACACACTTTGAAAAAAATACAAAAGATAAAAAAAATCTACCTAACTGGTCTCATTTCTAGAAATGTCTGTGACAGGTATGGGATCATGTTCAGCATCTTTGGCCCCATTAAAATAATCAGATTCCAGATCTTGTTTTTGAAAGGCAAACTGATAACAGCCATTGGTTGTTTACTATGTTGCTGGGAGCCCAAAAGAACAGGGTAAATGTCCTTGGCATAGCCTGAAACTACAACAATCATGCTGTGTATTTTTGAGTAGAAATGAGATCATAGCCAGCGAAGAATCAGAAGCCAGTCCTAGCACCAGGTTCTTGATACAGCGTTTTGGACACAAGCAGTTATCTTATCTCTTCTCTCCCCTCCCAGCCATGATAGCTCCCTGAAACATTAGCTTTGCACTGCTATCTGCTGGTAAAGATAGGCCCCTGCCTCTCTGCCTGCCTGCCTGCCTATCTGTCTGCTTGTGGAAAGATTTCATATACATATTTCACTTTTAAATCCCTTCTTGGGCTCTGAAAGAAACTAGAGATTCACTGCAGCCAAAGAAGGGAAGGATATATCAGATTGTGCCTCAGATGCTGGGGATGAAAAATGCAGAGAGATGTCCCACCATCCCCATCCCTTGAGCTCACAAAGAATCACTGAAGGGGTCCTTTGATGGCCCTAGGACACCCATCACTAACCATACTGAGAATCTGGAGAAACATTTGGCAAAATACAGTGATTTGGTTGCAGGGAAAAGCACAGTGGAAAGAGAAATGTTTTCTCACCTGGAAAAGAACACATGGAATGAAATGGAACCTGTGGCAAATAGGGGAATGGGGTACCTGGTGCTGCATGCATAAAGTAGTTTTGTGTCTTTTCAAATATATACGAATGACATCATATTGTATGCATGCTCTAGCTGATGCTTTTTAAAAATCAACATTGTGTCTTTGTGATGGGTCTAAGTGTATACATGTAGATTTATTTCATTCATTTTTACTGCTATATAATATTCCATAAAGGTTTTCTGTATTTTCTTCTAAAAGTCCTAATATTTCTTTCTACATTTAGATATTTCATCTCCTTCTAGACTTTAGTGTATATGCACATGGCTTGAGATAGGCTTCTGCTATTTTTCTGTATGGATTATCCCAACACCACTTTTTTTTTATTAACATATAATGTATTATTTGCCCCAGGGGTACAGGTCTGTGAATCACCAGGCTTACACATTCCACAGCATTCCCCATAGCACATACCCTCCCCAAGGTCCATAACCCAGCCACCCTATCCGTACATCCCTACCCCCCCCACCCCCCAGCAACTCTCAGTTTGTTTCATGAGATTAAGAGTCTCTTATGGTTTGTCTCCCTCCTGATCCCATTTTATTTCATTTTTTCCTTCCCTAGCCCCCACAACCCCCCACCCTGCCTCTCAAATTCTTCATATCAGAGAGATCATATGATAATTGTCTTTCTCTGATTGATTTATTTCACTCAGCATAATACCCTCTAGTTCCATCCACATTGTTGCAAATGGCAAGATTTAGTTTCTTTTGATGGCTGCATAGTATTCCATTGTGTGTGTGTGTATACATACATACAGATAGATAGATAGATAGATAGATAGATAGATATAGATATAACATCTTCTTTATCCATTCATCTGTTAATGGACATCTAAATTCTTTCCATAGTTTGGCTACTGTGGACATTGCTGCTATAAACATTGGGGTGTATGTGTCCCTTTGGATCACTACATTTGTATCTTTGGGGTAAATACCCAGTAGTGTGATTGCTGGGTCGTAGGGTAGCTCTATTTTCAACTTTTTGAGGAACCTCCATACTGTTTTCCAGAGTGGCTGCACCAGCTTCCATTCCCACAAACAGTGTAGGAGGGTTCCCCTTTCTCCACATCCTCGCCAACATCTGTTGCCCAACACCATTTTTTTTAAGATTTTATTTATTTATTTGACAGAGAGAAAGAGATCACAAGTAGGCAGAGAGGCAGGCAGAGAGAGGGGGGGAAGCAGGCTCCTTGCTGAGCAGAGAGCCGGATGCGGGGCTCTATCCCAGAACCTGAGCTAAAGGCAGAGGCTTTAACCCACTGAACCACCCAGGCACCCCGCCCAACACCATTTTTAATGGATCATAATTCCCTGAGTGATTCCTTCTACTCCCTCTGTCATGCACCAGATTCTTGTGCATACTCAGGTCTGTCTCTCCTGGTCATTGATTTGTTACTCCACCAGTCAACACCGCATGGGTCTAAATGTTTGATAATAAAATTTGACCTGTTGATGAGAACACCCCTCCTTATTTACCCTCTTGAAAATTATTAGTCCTTCTCTTTACTTTTCTATAATTTAAGGGTCATATTTTCAAGCTTTGTCCTTACAAATCTGTTGAAACTTCGGTTGTAAATTCACTGAATTCATTTATTACCACTGGAAGAATTGCCACATTTATGATATCAAGACTTCTCTCACATCAGTATGGGATTCCTCCCAATTTATACAGGCCTTATTTTATATTCTTCTGTAGCATTGTCTTATGTAACGTTCTTATATTTCTTACCCCTAGGTATATTATTATCATTTTGGTTATCCTTTTGAATATTTATTTTTATTGCTAAAATAGGTTTGTGTTATTAAAGCCTACATACTAGTTTTGCGCCCAGTGACCTTGCTGAACTCCTGAACAAGTTCAACATTTTTCTATAGATTCACTTGAGTTTTCTATTTAAATAATTATATTATCTGCAAATAATGATGAAATTTTTCTTTCTTTATGAGTCTTATATGACTTGTTTGTTTTTCCTATCTTCTCAAACTGGCCAGACATTCAGCACATTGCTGAATTGAAGCTACAATAGTGAGCATATTTCTTTTGCCCTTGATTTTAAAGAGCATGCTTCTAATTTTTACTATTATCGTGATGATTATAGGATTCTCATAATTAGTCTTTATCATGTTATGGGAATTTCTTTCCTCTCTTGGTTTGTTAACAGTTTCATTATAAATGGATATTGGTTTTTATCAACATTTCTATTTCATTAAGATTATCTTTCATCTGTTAACATAGTGGGTTACATTAATCAATTTTCCAATCTAGTTTTAGTAGTTCCATCTTGATCATGGCTGGATTCAACTTGCCAGTATTTCATTTGCTCTGTCTTGGTAAAGAAGGCTGATTTATAATCTTCTCTCATAAGTTGTCCCTTTGGGCTGCTTTTCCATGTCTCTGCCTCACTCCCTTCCTTTTGTCTTGTCACTGGGAACTCCAAAGCCTTCTTACTCTGTTTTGCATAGTAATTCAGGTATCTCCCTCCCCTACAATGCTCCTTGGTAAGTTATCCAAGGATCTCCGTTGGTTGCTAGTCTCTCAGTATCCTCTAAATCATTTGACAGACACAGAAGGAAAAGCAATGCAATCCTTTCATGCCTAATTTAAAAACCTGAAATGTAAGTTTTGTCATAATTTTCATAGAACTTCCGATTTTTTATGTTCTTAGAAGCAGTTATGTGTTTCATGGACTGGCAGTTCATACTGGTTAACATGAAGCTAATCATGCCTAGTTTATCCCAACTAATGTGCTTTATTGTCACCTGACAGTTTCTGTTTACATTTGTTAAACTTGCATCTGTCACTATTACCATTGCATTGCATAACATCACAGTTCAAAAAAAAAAAAAAAAAGAATCATTTCAAAAGTGGTTTACAGAAATATAACAATGGTCATGAAAATAGGAAAGTACACCTCACAGTATGAAATAAGGTCACAAATATAAATAATGAATGGACTCTATCATAAATACAAAGCTTGAATCTGAGGCAAGTCATGAGACAAGTGGACGATGGATGTGGATAATCTCAAAAAGGCAGATAAAAAATAAACAAGAAAATAGGCAGCATGACAATGAAAATGGATCATTGAATGTTATTGGATT
This sequence comes from Nasua narica, assembly GCA_028533885.1. Taxonomy (NCBI): domain Eukaryota; kingdom Metazoa; phylum Chordata; class Mammalia; order Carnivora; family Procyonidae; genus Nasua; species Nasua narica. The sequence goes on along the minus strand of CM052799.1, from coordinate 59,175,508 downwards.
AATGAATCTTTTGTCCTAGCACCCAGTTTACCATCTACGAATAACATTTTCATCAAATAATAATATATAGCTACTGAAAGTTCCATATTATTTTCCAGTAAATCTTATCAACCTCACTTTTAAACCAGTTGACTATTCCTAGTACTAAAACAAAAGTAGATGTGCTAGAGTGAACACTGTGAATTGTATAAGACTGATGAATCACAGACCTGTACCCCTGAAACAAATAACACATTATATATTAATAAAGAAATAAATAAAACAATCACTAAGAGGAAAAAAAACCCAAAAAACACAATTTGGCTTTCCAGTAAAAATTATCAAAACTCGATGCTAAGGGTTGAAAAGACATGAAAACTGTAGTGTTTTCCTCCTCACAGCAAAAATAAACACAACTATACCCTTGCTGGTAACACATGACATCAGCTTCCAAATCAATGACAAATATTGTAGTTGGAAAGAAAGCAACAAACAATTGGTGGAATTGCTTTAGCAGAACTACTAGATTTCTTATAATGTGACCGGCGTTTAAAATCAATGACTGTTATGTATATAAACAAGCAGACATTTTACTTGGTAGTTTAATGAAACTATGGATATATCAGTTTTCAGTATACATTCACCATATATGTGAGAGAGAAGTGATCAATGACTTTTGTCTTATTTATCATGTAGCTAATTTTAAAAGAAGAGATTTCTGGTTTAATTCATTAAAGATTAGCTTGTAAACTTAAAAATGCGTGTTAGCCTGTGCACCAAGGTTCATAGCATTATTATTCACGGGAGCCAAAAGGTGGAAACAGTCCAGATGTCTGTCAACAGCTGAAAGGATAACAAAATGTGATAGATCTATTGATGGATCATGGCCTATTATTCAGCATCAAAAACTATGAGATTCTGACACGCTACAACATGGATGGACCTTAAAACATTATGCTGAGTAAAATTAGCCAGATACAAAAGGACAAATTGTATGACTTGTCTGATTCCACTTATATGAGGTACCTACACTAAGCATTTATGGAGACAGAAGGTAGAATTGAGGTTGCCAGGGAGTAGCAGGGGGAGGACTGTGGAGTTATTTGATGAGTACTGAGCTTCTGTTTGGGATACTAAAGAAGTTTTGGAGATGGATAGTAGTCAAGGTTGCACAATATTGTGAATACACTTAATGCCACCGAATTGCATACTTAAAATGGTGATGGTGGTAAATTTTATATTATGTATATTTCACCACAATTGCCTGGGGGTTGGGGGGGCGGGAAGACACACGGAACTGGTATTGAAGAAGCTTCAGCCTCATGGTCAGCAAGGAAAGGTATGAAAAGACACTGCTTCCAAATGTACTACATCCCTCATTCATGGAAAACAGTGGGGTCCATAGCATGCTTTCAGACCCTGAATTGCCTTTGAGGGTCACAGTGGAAGTTGTGAGTACAAACTGACTGGGGCCACTTAGTCTGAGTCTCCTCAGCCAACAGGGCTGGGATGAAAGTGACTATAAAATGCTGCTTTCCCACACTGAATTGCTGTGACTGGCAAACAGAAAAGACGTATAGTGTTTTAAAATAAGGAATAAAATCCTTAAAATGACCATTTCTGCTAATATGCATGGTCTGTCTCAGTAATACACTTAGGATTTTGAACAGTATGGATCTTTGACTTTGGAGCCTAAACATCAGGATTTTTTGATGATTAGACACCAGGATTTCTTAAAACTGAACAGTGGGGCAAATGGCTCGATGGCCGAGAGTTCGACTTTTTCTTAATCCCCAGTGATTTTCTTCCTCCGTCAGGAGTGTCTTTTGCATATTAAAAATCACATCCAGGGCGCCTGGGTGGCTCAGTTGGTTGAGCAACTGCCTTAGGCTCAAGTCATGATCCTTGAGTTCCGGGATCGAGTCCCGCATCGGGCTCCCGGCTCCATGGGGAGTCTGCTTCTTCCTCTAACCTTCTCTCCTCTCATGCTCTCTCTCACTTTCTCTGTCTCTGAAATAAATAAATAAAATCTTTAAAAAAAAATCACATCCAAATATTGCAACAGAACATGAAGAAATACCTTGTGAGCCAAATGCCACCAGAAAGAGGGTGTGACTCTGTCAGCTACTTATTCCCCTGAGTTGAGACCTTTAACCCTCCCACTTCGGGTGGTGCTCAAGTCTCGGCTCACGTCCTCTGGTGAAACACGGAAATTAGTCTTCAGAACTCTCTCCATAATTTCTGGATCTGCATTTGATCTGAAAAGCCAGAAATATCCGTCAAAGCTTCCCAACAACCTATAATTCTGAGTTAAGATTTTCTAATTTAGAAAATATAAAGAGTTGGGGCGGGGGACCAACAAGATATGAAAGCTGACAGCTCAAGCAGCCATCCAGCCAGATATAGATTTCTTCGTGAATAATTTCAAACACTATTTCCCTCTCGCAGATACGAAAAGACATTACTGCTATTCTCTTTTTACTGTGATTTTTACTTTTACATAAGATACACCATAAGTTTATGGTTTAAAAGGTCGCAGAGTTCTACAAAAATTGTAACAAAACAACAGTTTTGTGCTTCTCATCTCCTCGTCCCTAATCCTGTATTTCCAGAGGAAAGGGCTCTCCACTTTTTTACCTCTTTATTCTGATACTTCCCTCTCTCTGATAAGATACTTGTACTATATTTTTTGTTCTTCCACTTTAGATATTATCTATTGGCTTTCTGTTATGGAAAAAAAAAGAATTGGGTGTATGTACCCACATACAATTCCTCTCACACTTATCTTTGTGTTGTAGTTATATTATCATTTTGGGTTAGGTAATCAGACGATACGTACGTCATCTGACTGCAGACGTGATTAGGTAATAGTATTGCCAAGCCAATGACATGACAGCTGTGTCATGCAGTGGCCTTTGATTACATGCTCCTTTTTGCTTTCTCTAGAGTTAATACAGATTTCACTGCTTCATTTGCTCTGTTTTCTATGTCTTTATCCTAATTTTTTCCCAAACTCTTGGCCAGAGGTTGATTCATTGCTTCAATTTAGTCAAACGTATCAGGCTATCTCCATCAGTTTCCATTTTTCTTGGGGAAATCACTCCTGGAGTCCTCCATCTCCTGATTCAATGTGGCCTAGGTGTTCTCACACAGCTCTTTTCTGGAGATTTTTCCTTCTTCATTTTCTTTTGGATTCCATTAGTCTCTCCCCTGCAGCCTCAGATCTTCCTCTTTGTTGGTTTCTTTCTTATTTGGGTGGAGCATCCTATGATTACTTTCTTAGAAGGGTAGATGGAAAGTACATTTTCTAAGACTTGGTAATCTGTAATTGTCTTTATTTTGCCCTCATTGTAACAGTTTAGCTGGGGAAGAAATTCTATATTAGAAATTATTTTCCTCAAAATTTTGAAGGTATTCATTCCATTGTCTGATACCCTCCAAGGTTGCCATTGATAAATCTGATGATATTTTGATTCTTAATCTTCTGGATGTAACCTGTGATTTTCACACCCTCAAAAAAAGTTAGGGTCTTCTGTCTGTGTACAATGTTTTGAAATTTGGTGTTGTTATGCCTTGACATTCCTTCATTTTCCTGAACACTTCTAAATGTTTCTAACTGAATAAAATCAGTTAGAAACTGATTTTGCAGAAATTTTCTTGTATTATTTCTTTGATAACTTTCTCTAGTCTCTTTGTTCTATTGGTCAACATTGTACCTACTGGTCTCTCTAATTTTATTTTATTTTATTTTATTTATTTTTTTAAAGATTTTATTTATTCGTTTAACAGAGAGAGAACACAAGCAGGCAGAGAGGCAGGCAGAGGCAGAGAGAGGAGCAGGCTCCCCGTGGAGCAAGGAGCCGGATGTGGGACTCCATCCCAAGACGCTGGGATCATGACCTGAGCCAAAGGCAGTTGCTTAACCAACTGAGCCACCCAGATGTCCCTGGTCTCTCTAATTTTCATGCTTATAAACCACCTCTCATCATTTCTTTTGGTCCCACTTCCTGTGAGTTCTCTTCATTTTTATTTCCAGCTCTTCTACTAATGTTTTACTTTTGCTATCACATTTTTATTTTTTTAAACTTAACTATGTTTATTTTATTTTTTCACTGTTACAAGATTGATTGTTCATGCGCCACACCCAGTGCTCCGTGCAATACGTGCCCTTCTCAATACCCACCACCAGGCTCGCCCAATCCCCCACCCCCTCCCCTCCAAAACCCTCAGTTTGTTGCTCAGAGTCCACAGTCTCTCCTGGTTCATTGCCCCCTCTGACTTCCCCCCATTCACATTTTTATTTTCAAAAGTTCTGTTCTGTTCTTTGAATTGTCTTTACAGCCTTCAGTTCTTGTTCTATGTATCCCATATCTTCTCATCTCTTAACTCTCTAAAAATATTCATGATCGTTTTTTCCTAACTTTTCTTCTGCTCCCTGCATTCTCTCTTGCTTTTCTTTCTATCTATCTATCTATCTATCTATCTATCTATCATCTATCTATCTATCTATCTACTTATTTGTTTGTTTATTTATTTATTTCTTTAACATATAATGTATTATTTGCCCCAGGGGTACAGATCTGTGAATCATCAGGCTTACACATTTCACAGCATTCACCATAGCACATACCCTCCCCAATGTCTGTAACCCAGCCACCCTATCTCTACCCCCTGCCAACAACCCTCAGTTTGTTCCGTGAGATTAAGAGTCTCTTATGGTTTGTCTCCCTCCTGATCCCATCTTATCTCATTTTTTCCCTCCTTAACCCCCATGACCCCCCTCCCTGTCTCTCAAATTCCATGTATCAGAGAGAGCATATGATAATTGACTTATTTCACTTAGCATAATACCCTCTAGTTCCATCCATGTCCTTGCAAATGGCAAGATTTTGTTTCTCTTAATGGCTGCACAGTATTCCATTGTTTGTATGTATATATATGTATATATATACATACTTTATATATATATGTGTATATATACTATATATATATATATATATATACCACATCTTCTTTATCTATTCATCTGTTGATAGATATGTAGTTATTTCCATTGTTTGGCTATTGTGGACATTGCCGCTATAAACATTTGGGTGTATGTGCCCAAATGGATCACTACACTTGTATCTGGGGTAAATACCCAGTAGTGCGATTGCTGGGTCATAGGGTAGCTCTATTTTCTTTTCTTTTCTTTTTTTAAGATTTTATTTATTTATTTGAGAGACAGAGAAAGTGAGAGAGTTCATGAGAGGAGAGAAGGTCAGAGGAAGAAGCAGACTCCCCGTGGAGCTGGGAGCCTGATGTGGGACTCGATCCTGGAATTCAAGGATCATGACCTGAGCCACAGGCAGTTGCTTAACCAACTGAGCCACCCAGGCGCCCGGGTAGCTCTATTTTCAACTTTTTGAGGAACCTCCATACTGTTTTCCAGAGTGGCTGTACCAGCTTGCATTCCCACCAACAGTGTAGGAGGGTTCCCCTTTCTCCACATCCTCGCCAACATCTGCCATTTCCTGACTTTTAATCATAGCCATTCTGACTAATGTGAGGTGATATCTCACTGTGGTTTTGATTTGTATTTCCCTGATACCAAGTGATGTTGAGCATCTTTGTCTGTTAACCATTTGTATGTCTTCTTTGCAGAAATATCTGTTTATGTCTTCTGCCCATTTCTTAATTGGATTATTTGTTCTTTGGGTGTTGAGTTTGAGAAGTTCTTTATAGATTTGGGATACTAGTCCTTTATCTGATATGTCATTTGTGAATATCTTCTCCCATTCTGTCAGTAGTCTTTTGGTTTTGTTGACTGTTTCCTTTGCTATGCAAAGGCTTTTGATCTTGATGAAGTCCCAATAGTTCATTTTTGCGCTTGCTTCCCTTGCCTTTGGTGATGTTTGTAGGAAGGAGTTGCTGTGGCTGAGGTTGAAAAGGTTGCTGCCTGTGTTCTCCTCAAGGATTTTGAGGGAGTCCTTTCTCACATTGAGGTCTTTCATCCATTTTGAGTCTACTTTTTTGTGTGGTGTAAGGAAATGATTTCGTTCTTCTGCAGGTGGCTATCGAATTTTCCCAACACCATTTGTTGAAGAGACTGTCTTTTTTCCATTGGACATTCTTTCCTGATTTGTTGAAGATTAGCTGACTGTAGAGTTGAGGGTACATTTCTGGGCTCTCTATTCTGTTCCATTGATCGATGTGTCTGTTTTTGTGCCAGTACCATACCATCTTGATGATTACAGCTTTGCAATAGAGCTTGAAGTCTGGAATTGTGATGCCGCCGACTTTGGTTTTCTTTTTCAACATTCCTCTGGCTATTCGTGATCTTTTCTGATTCCATATCAATTTTAGGATTATTTGTTCCATTTCCTTGAAATAAATTGATGGCATTTTGATAGGGATTTTATTAAATGTGTAGATTGCTTTAGGTAGCATAGACATTTTCATAATACTTGTTCTTCCAATCCATGAGCATGGAACATTTTTCCATTTCTTTGTGTCTTCCTCGATTTCTTTCATGAGTACGTTACAGTTTTCTGAGTACAGATTCTTGCCTCTTTGGTTAGGTTTATTCCTAGGTATCTTACGGTTTTGGATGCGATTGTAAATGGGATCAACTCCTTAATTTCTCTTTCTTCTGTCTTGCTGTTGGTGTATAGAAATGCAACTGATTTCTGTGCATTGATTTTATATCCTGACACTTGACTGAATTCCTTTATGAGTTCTAGCAGTCTTGGAGTGGAGTCTTTGGGGTTTTCCACATAAAGTATCATATCATCTGCAAACAGTGAGAGTTCGACTTCTTCTTTACTAATTTGGATGCCTTTTATTTCTTTTTGTTGTCTGATTGCTGAGGCTAGGACTTCTAGGACTATGTTGAATAGCAGTGGAGATAGTGGACATCCCTACCGTGTTCCTGACCTCAGGCAAAAAGCTCTGTTTTTCCCCATTGAGAATGATATTCGCTGTGGGTTTTTCATAGATGGCTTTGATGATATTGAGGAATGTACCCTCTATGCCTACACTGTGGAGAATTTTGATCAAGAAAGGATGCTGTGCTTTGTCAAATGCTTTTTCAGCATCAGCTGAGAGTATCATATGGTTCTTGTTCTTTCTTTTATTAATGTATTGTATCACATTGATTGATTTGTGGATGTTGAACCAACCTTCAGCCCAGGAATAAATCCCACTTGGTCATGGTGAATAATCTTTTTAATGTACAGTTGGATTCTATTGGCTAGTATTTTGGTGAGAATTTTTGCATCCATGTTCATCAAGGAAATTGGTCTGTAATTCTCCTTTTGGATGGGGTCTTTGTCTGGTTTTGGGATCAAGGTAATGTTGGCCTCATAAAATGAGTCTGGAAGTTTTCCTTCCATTTCTATTCCTTAGAACAGTTTCAGGAGAATAAGTATTAATTCTTCTTTAAATGTTTGGTAGAATTCCCCTCAGGAGTCATCTGGCCTTGGGCTCTTGTTTGTTGGGAGATTTTTGATGACTGCTTCAATCTCCTTACTGGTCTTCAATCTCCTTACAGTCTCTAAGGGTCTGTTCAGGTTTTCTGTTTCTTCCTAGTTCAGTTTTGGTAGTTTATATGTCTCTAGGAATGCATCCATTTCTTCCAGATTGTCAAATTTGCTGGTATATAGTTGCTCATAATATGTTCTTATACTTGTTTGTATTTCTTTGGTGTTGGTTGTGATCTCTCCTCTTTCATTCATGATTTTATTAATTTAGGTCCTTTCTCTTTTATTTTTGATAAGTCTGGCCAGGGGTTTATCAATCTTATTAATTCTTTCAACGAACCAGCTCCTAGTTTCATTGATTTGTTCTACTGTTCTTTTGTTTTCTATTTCATTAATTTCTGCTCTGATCTTTGTTATTTCTCTTCTGCTGGGTTTAGGCTTTCTTTGCTGTTCTTTCTCCAGCTCTTTTTGGTGTAGGATTAGGTTGTGTACTTGAGACCTTTCTTGTTTCTTGAGAAAGGCTTGTACTTGTACTCACAAGTACAAAGAATTGCTATGTACTTTCCTCTCAGGACTGCTTTTGCTGTGTCCCAAAGATTTTGAACAGTTGGGTTTTCATTCTTATTTGTTTCCATGAATTTTTAAATTCTTCTTTAATTTCCTGGTTGATCCAATCATTCTTTAGTAGGATACTCTTTAGCCTCCATGTACTTGAGTTCTTTCCAACTTTCCTCTTGTGATTGAGTTCTAGTTTCAGAGCATTGTGGTCTGAAAATATGCAGGTAATGATCCCAATTTTTGGTACTAGTTGAGACCTGATTTGTGACCTAGGATATCATCTATTCTGGAGAATGTTCCATGTGCACTAGAGAAGAATGTGTATTCTGTTGCTTTGGGATGGAATATTCTAAATATATCTGTGATGTCCATCTGGTCCAGTGTGTCATTTAAAGCCTTTATTTCCTTGTTGATCTTTTGCTTAGATGATCTGTCCATGTCAGTAAGGGGGGGTGTAAAGTCCTCCACTATATTTGTATTATTGTTGATGTGTTTCTTTGATTTTGTTATTAGTTGGTTTATATAATTGGCTGGTCCATGTTAGGGGCATAGATATTTACAATTGTTAGATCTTCTTGTTGGATAGACCATTCACTTCTCTGCACATCCTACCTTACAGAAAGTGGTCACTTTCCTCTTCCTAGAATTGCTGCTCTTCTTCTCTTCTCTCTCCCTCTTGCTCAACTCTGGAAAGAATGAACATTCCATCTCTTTCCAGAGCAGAGGAAGCAGTTCTTCACTGAGTGGGTTCCTCACTGAATAGCTGTTTCTTGTAAAGACAATGAAGCGGTATCCAGCTCCACCTGACCACCTCTCCCCAAACCCCACTTTCGGAGGTGTTTAGTGTCTCTAAGTCCTAAGCAGTCCTGCAATGTGGGTGGGCTTGCTTCTGGGAACTCCCCACTTCCCAGCTCAGGTTTAGCTTTCTTGAGTCTGTTCTGTCAGTTACTACTCATCCATCTGCTCCCTAGTTTCCAAAATGCTGTTGTTGTGTTCTCCATTATCTTCCTCCTGCTTGGTTTATGTTGAAAAGAAGAAGGAAGGAAGGAAGGAAGGAAGGAAGGAAGGAAGGAAGGAAGGAAGGAAGGACTGCTTCCATATATATATATGTCCCAAATATATAGGAAGGAAGGAAGGAAGGAAGGAAGGAAAGAAAGAGAAAAAGAGAGAAAGAGAGAGAAAGAAAGAAAGAGAGAAAGAAAGAAAGAAAGAAAGAAAGAAAGAAAGAAAGAAGAACAAAAATCCTTCTACTAACATTTAAGAAGGATTTGAGAAAGGATAGAGGTAAAACACGTGTTCAATCTGTCATATGTAATCAAGTCTTTCCATTTTTAATGCCAGTGTTTATATTTATGATTTTATCATTTAAAAAAATTGACTATACCCAAAATTTAGTGTGCATCTGAATCCTTTTGGTTCTGGAAGGGTACTTCTCTTGGGCTAGCAGCATTAGCATCAGCTGGGAATGTGTTAGAAATGCACATTCTAAGGCCCTACACTTGATTTACTAAATTAAAGACCCTGGGGGTAGAACCTAGAAATCTTTTTTTTTTCCTCCCCAAATATGTTTATTTTAATTTTTCAGTGTTACAAGATTCATTGTGGGGGGAAGAAAAGACAAGTAGAGGAATTTAGAGAGGAGGGACATAGCAGGGCCTCCACCTCTTCCACATGTCAGCCAACAACAGGTTGGGAGAGGAGCCTTCAGCTTCCTTGTGGGCACCTCAGCAAACAGGAGCATCCTTGTTCTGAACCTTCTGGTAGTTCTGCACCTCCCATTGCCCTCTGCCCACCTTTCAAGCCAAAGATTCTGCCAACCTTCTCAGCTGCACACATCAGTCGCCATCTGTGTGACTTCCCTGAGTTCCCCAGTCTTGCCTCCTTACCTTAACTTCTTCTCTTTCCTCACCTTCCTGATGATGATCTTTGTACATTTCCCTATGGAGTCATCCTAGTAGCTCCCCTCTGAGCTCTCTCTATGGCACAGTTAATACTCCTTTCCACCTTCCCTCCCAGGTATGTCTTCACTGTCATTTACACCTTTGAAGCCTTGATAAAGATACTGGCAAGAGGATTTTGTCTAAATGAGTTTGCTTACCTGCGAGATCCTTGGAACTGGCTGGATTTTAGCGTCATCACCCTGGCGTGAGTATTTCTCCATGCTGATGTGTACATCTGCATGGGGCTTCTGGGAAGCTCACACTCTGGGGATGCTTCTTCACCTCTCTCCAGCTTCCTCATATGAGACTGCATGGCCTGGGGTTTCCCTGCTTCTAAATGTTATGCTGAAGGTCACTTTAGGATTCGTCCCATACCTTCAGGTAGAAGTCAGAGACTTCAACTCTGAGCTAATAACTGGCCTGTCAAAGTGAGCAGACAAGGCTCAGCCTTGTACTTACCTGACCTGAAGGTCTTTGCCTGAGGAACCAGTATCTCAGGACACTAGTTGGCCAAGCCCACATGCTTGAATACCCAACCATACAGAGCCCTGAGGATCATAATACACCTTCTCAAAGAGGCCATTTTAAAAGCTATTGCAATAATTAAATCAGTGTGTCAGTCTATAGGTGGAAAATGCCATTAGATTTTGTATCTATTCCAGGTCCTTCTTAGGCTTTTGTTACCCAAAATTGTCCTTATTTATGCTACATACATTCCTAGGACCCTCTCCTTGCAGAGATACTGATCAACTTCTGGTCCTACAGATACATAGGTGAAGCGACAGATCTCCGGGGAATGTCAGGCCTGAGGACATTCAGAGTTCTTAGAGCTTTAAAGACAGTTTCTGTGATCCCAGGTAAGCTGCTTTAACCATACATGTATCCATAGAGCATATGCTGGTTTATACAGCCTAATGTCCTACTTTGATTTTTGTAAGAGTCCTATAAAGCGCCAGGGCATGGACTGTTGTCTCCATTTAAAAGACAAAGAAACTGAAGACCAGAGAGTGGAAAACACAATACCACATCCCTACCACTAATGAGGCAAAGTGTGGCCTGGAGACCTAGTGTCCCAATTCCTAGGCCAATGCTCTGTGCATAATACCTCATAACATCACCATCAATAAATGACAAGAAGGTAATGTCCTCATTTTATGTTCTTGTTGTGGGGTTCATGCAAACCTCCAGTTGGAGGTTCTCATTTATACCCTAAACTAAAGGTACAAACTTGGAAATAGGGAGGAAGGGAGTAGGCAGTCCTAGGCTCTAGTGAGTGTCTTTGCCATTTCCATATATCTGAAAGCTTGAGCCTCAGTCCTGTCTTTGGATCCACAGAGGAGAAAAGAATTGGGTATTCTTGATTACAGAGAATTCAGAAACAGAAGTATTTCACCAGAGCTTATCTTATTGGGCCTTCAAGACTTCTGTTGTCACCAGTATCTCAGGGATACACCTTACCCCCCATTGAGATGATGGAAGGGATGGTGAGGCCAGAGACCAGCAAACCATTGTGACTTCCAGCCTGTGGCCTGATGGATTATCTCCCATCCCTCACCCCTGAGAATCCATGCTCTCATCTGGAAAACAGAAACACAGAAGCCATGGGGGAAGTCCTTTCAACCATTCTATGTCTGGCTCTGCAGGGAAAGATTAGAAAGTCTTTGCCAACTTCCACTGTACAAGCTTCCTCATGAAGAGAGCCACAGCAAGCTCAATGACAGCCAACCAATGATGCCATTCAGTATCTCTCTCACCTAGTCTTAGCCAGGAAGATCCTGAATCTTGTTTATAAAGCCTGTCCAGTCTAGAGTACCTCTCTGAGCTCATCTCTCTCCTCTACCTGCCTTGCATCTTGTTCCAGAATCTACCTGTGGTTCTTTCCACCTTCCCCCCAGGTATGTCTCCCACGCTTTGGCCATGCTGTTTCTCTACCGAAAGAGTCCTTCCTCTTTTTTTTCAATTCATACTCATTCCTCAAGGCTCTGCTAAGTTTTGACCTTCTCAAGGAGACTCCCTGGTCTCTCCCAACTTCCCCACACTCCACTCTATCCCATCCCCACCCTAGGCTTCATTTAGGAGTTGCTCCTATGTATGCCTAACTTGCTCAATAATGCAATAGCATTTCCCCTCAGTTGTGAAACAACCCCACCATATGTTCTTGCCTTAGTCCCCTGCTCAGTTCGCAGCCCAGGGACCAACATAGCGAGTGCTCAATAGGTTATTTGTTAACCAAAATGACAAAACAAAGATCGGTCCCAAACTGCTTCCCTGTTCGGAGCTCTTTCTGCTATCTGTGAATCCGCTCTCTGAAAGAAGCTACTATCATTCTCCACAGCCACAAATCCTCCCTCCTTAAGCAAGCAGAGACCCCAAATTTACTGGCAGTTGTGCTTGTCCCAGTGTCTTTCATGGTCTCATTGCTGTATTTGTCTCTCTGTGTCTTTGTGGTTCTGTCTCTCTTTCTCTGTCTCATTCTATCTCCCTTGCATCTCTCTCTTTCTCTCTCTGGCTCTCAACACACACACTGGGGTCCATTTGTTTCCATCCTCAGGCTGCCTCCCGACTGAAGCGAGTATAAAAAAACAGATGTCAAATTACTAGTATCAAGTGAGTAGCCTTATATCTAGCAAAATGCCTGAAACATAGCAAGTACTCAACAATTATTTTTTAAATTTAATTGCTACTATCAGAAGTTTATTAGCTTTACAATGATAAAAAAAAAATACATCACCTGGGTCTCAGGCTTCTCATCCTTATGATGGAACAATAATCTCTGCCTCCATTGTTGTTGTTGCAAGGTTCAAATGGGGAACTGCACTTGGAACCGCCCTGAAGTTTGTACAGTACTTCACACCTATATGTAGTGAAAGCATAGGATGGTTAAGGTGCAGGCATGCCGGGCACCTGTGTGTGCTCTATGTGTGACCTCATCCATGTGAGAGTGTCGTTGTCATCTTCCCACAGGACTGAAGGTCATTGTGGGAGCTCTGATCCACTCAGTGAGAAAACTGGCAGATGTGACCATCCTCACTGTCTTCTGCTTGAGCGTCTTTGCCTTGGTGGGTCTACAGCTCTTCAAGGGCAACCTCAAGAACAAATGTGTCAAGAATTGTGCGGCTCTCAACGAAACGGGCAATTATTCCTCTTTCGGAAAACAGGAGTGGAATTTCTGCCATAGCGACAAAGGTCTGGTTGGCAAGATGTGTAAAGCCCCTGAATACCTATATAGAAATATATTTTGATTCCTCTTTCCTGTTAAAATGCTTCCCCTGAGCTATGTTTTATTTTGGGTCCCCATTTTCTGTTGTCCAGTGTACCTTTTACAAGGAAATGAGCTATAAATCTAGGGGCAAGTCATCCTGCTGGCGAAGGCTCAAAGTTAAAGTCACTGCTCAGCTCTTCTCTTCCCAGATGGGACTTTCCCCCTTCCAAATGTCCCAGCATGCCTACTGAGAACACATAGCCAAGGGAACACACCTTGCTCAGGCAGAATACTTAGGAGGTGATGCCTCCACCACATAAGGCTTGAGCTAGAGGGTTCAGAACTATATTCATGGCTTTCATTTCTTCCTTTCCCTGCAGATTTCTACTATAATAAGCCGGGCACTTCAGATCCCTTACTGTGCGGCAATGGATCTGATGCAGGGTGAGTGCCCTACCCATGATGAAGCATAAATGCCCGGTCATCCTTTCTCTTTGTCCTTATCATTTTCTGGATGGAGACTGGTTTGCAGACCCCAAGGATGATGTAGAAATGAATAAGTCATGGTTTTTGCCATCCCAGGTCATGGGGAGGGAATGTAGGAATTAGCTTTTGCTATGTAACCAATAGCCCCAAGATTTTGTGGCTTAAAACACCAGCCGTGTATTTGGCTCAGGATTCTGCACATTGGCATGTTGAACTGAGATCAGCCTGGTGTTCTGGTATTGCCTGAGCTTATCCATACATCTGCAAACAATGCACAGATTAGCAGGGGGCCAGCTGATCTAGGACAGTCTCAGCTAGAGCAGCTTTTCTGTTCCATGCGGTATCGTCTCCCAGCAGGCTAGCCTAATCTTGTTCTCGAGGGCAGAGAAAGGTTTCCAAGGAAAGAGTGGAAGTGTGTAAGGTCTCTTGAGACCTACGTTCCAAACTGGCACAATGTCACTTCTACTGCATTCTATTGACCAAAGCAAGTCGCAGGCCAGTGCAAATCTAAGGGATGGGGAGATAAACTCTACCTCTTGACTGGAGGAGCTATGGCAGTTTTATGGCAAAGGGGTATGGATACAGGCAGGAGAAGAGTTGTGGCCGTTTTGGCAATCTACCCCAGGGAGGAACTAATACATATTAAATATGTTTCGTGTCAAATGTTCTACATTTAATCATCACCATGCCATCACTTGGGTTTTGTTATCTACGCATGACAGAGGAAGAAACACGTGCATCAGACTTTGCTATTTCAAATTCTTACAGAGGCTAGATGCATAACAAATGAGAAGATTAGGCTGGGGGCAACAAGATGATGGCAGTTTGTGCCCCACGTAAAAGGGCCAGTCACTGCTCAGCCCAGCTTTTGGTTGCCACATGGAAATGTGCGTCCACGGCTTCCAGCTCTCCTGACTTTTAAAAAAAGAAAGACAAGAATTCAGATTTTTATGTGAAATCTCCCAACTACAAACATTGGCTACCAATTCTAAAAAATGTCTACATATTGTGGGCCAAACAAAATATTTCTGCAAGCCAAATTCAGCCTGCCAGCTGCCAGTTTGTGAGCTCGGATGCATATACATAAAGATGCTACCCTGTGAAGAGGCAGTGCTATGCTTGAGGCTCCATGGGCTGAGAAGACGCGGTGAGGTGATGGTGGAAGGCAGGGCAGGAGGTCAGGGAAGGTTTCCTGGAGGTGGTGGTTGAGGTGAGCACTGAAGGACAGGCAGGATGTCTCCATTTTTGTTGACAAAGAGATGGTTTGGATGGAGGGCATCCCGGGTGGCAGGACAGAATGTGAGACAAAGCAAAGGGGTAGGTGTTCCTCAAACTTGCCTGCTGCTTTGACCACTGGAGCAGGGATGAACAGATTCAGGCAACAGATCAGCAAGGCTCATCTTTCCCATCTCCATGTTTGGGGGTCTGGAGCCCCAAGCCCATATGACCCTACTCCCTGAATGGCTAACAACCCCAGATTGCCCAAGTGGAGTTGGGTGGGACCTGTATGAAGCTTTGCCTTAATCAGCTCACTAGAAAAACAATCTCAGATAGAGCTGAGAATTTGATTAACATAGGCTCCTTTTCCTCTTTCTTCACAAATGCACTTGGCATTTGGTTCTTTGGTTCAGAGATAGGGCTGTTCTGATGTCAGTTTGCCTTTGACTTAAATCTAAACCAAAGGCCCCCTCAATGTCTTCTTTTCCTGTCTGGGTAATGGCATTTCTCATGGTAATGGCTCCAGAGTAACTAAGCACTGTCTGTGGTAAAGTTATGGGGTCCACAAATGGCCCCACAACCCAGCTCCAAAAGAGGGCAGTCATCCTGCTGGGCAGGTCCTGGCCAGGAAATAAAGAAGTGGATAGGACCGGGATGGCAAGGGAGGCCAGCTCAGGATGATGGGCAGTGTGTCCTGAAGGGCATACTGTGAAGATGAAAACTGGGTCCTGTGCTGGGCCACAGAGAAGCCAGAGACCTGAGCTAAGGCCCTCATTGACCAGTGGCACTATAGGAGGAAAGTCCAGGGTCTCAAGGTAGAGAACAAATACTAGGAAACACTTAATGATTTTCAGCATTCTTTCACATGTATTCCTCCAGTTCACTCTTTTGGTCGCTTCAGGTTAAAAACAGCAGAAATTTTAATTTGCAATTTACGTATAATATTTACTCTGCTGAAGGGACCATGCAAGAAACTTTGTAGTGCGGTCTCATTTAATTCTCAGAGCAGTTCATTATTTATGTGTCGCAACTGTAGTGGGGTTTAGTGGAAGACATGGAAATAAGGCTACCCTTGGAGTTAAGTAGCAAACCTACAGGTAATGGCTTGACTAGCTCCTTCGGCAAGCAAATGAAAAGACTGTCTTTAAATGTGGGTCTAGAGAGGCTAGGAACTCACAAATCTCTGATCAAGATTGAAGATAGAATTGGGATTAATTATGGTCAAGTTGCTGGGATCCTAATCAACTGTATGGGTCCCAGGATGGAGTGTTTCCATGGATGTCTGGAATAAGGATAGCCCCAGCGATTCGTGTTAGTGGAGGTATGCTAGAGTAGCAGAATCCCAGACTACAAAGAAGATATTGTTTTCTCAGCAAAGCCATCCCATGGAGGTACATGAGAACACCTCACATGCCTTTAGCTTAGAGATTCTCCTTGACATCAACTTATTCCCTTATCATGAGAGAGTGAAGAGTCAGTCCAGCACTGCCCACCCCAGTACTCACCATGTGGTTATCTTCAATTTGGCCTTCCCTCGTAAGTCAGTCTTCACAGGCTACTTGACAGTTATATGTCTCCTTTTGAATAAATACATTGACATCTGTGTGGTTTTAGCAACTGACTTCTTTTCTCTGAACCTCAGCTTCCACATCTGTAAGAAAGGATGGTTCAGATGATTAATTTATAGCATTTGTAAAGCACTTAGGGGAGAGAGAGAGAGGCACACAGTAAGTGCCCCCTAAGTGGAAAGTGTTGTTTTCATTGTTATTTATAATTGGTAAGTGAAATTTACTAATGTGAGTCCTCCTTTGATGGACAGGTTGGCAGATGATGCCAAAAGCCTCGGGTTTTAAGTCTGCATTATTGATACTGACTCTCCCTCCCCTGGTGTGAAACTGCAAAGTTTGCCACCTTATGGGATCATGTCTGGGCAGTCAGCTGGCCTTCCCGAGCCACTCCCCTCTGCATGAAACTCTGAAGTGAAAGTATTTGATCCCCCATTTAAATGGGCAAGAGGGGGGCACCTAGGTGGCTCAGTCAGTTAAGTGTCTGCCTTCTGCTCAGGTCATGATCCCAGAGTCCCTGTATTTGAGCCCCTTGTAGGGATCCCCACTCAACAGAGAGTCTGTTTCTCCCTCTAACCCTCCTCCCTCTCATGCTCTCTCTCTCACTCTTTCAATAAATAAAATCTTTAGAAAAATAAAATAAAATATAAATGGACAAGAAGAACTGAGCCTTAAAGAGATCAAGGTCATCCAGCTAACAAGACCAGGCCTTGAACTCCATTCTTTGACTTCAAATGCTATGGTCTTCCTATAGCCCTGGGCTGCCTTGCCCCCAAGAAGCAGGGGACTATGCAATTGATGACCTTCTCTATTCTTGCTACAGCCACTGCCCTCAAGGTTATGTCTGTCTTAAAACATCTGACAACCCAGATTTTAACTACACCAGCTTTGATTCCTTTGCTTGGGCTTTCCTGTCACTGTTCCGCCTCATGACACAGGATTCCTGGGAACGCCTCTACCAGCAGGTATTGATCTGCATGTCCCCCTACAGACTGGTTTGGAAGCTGGGGAGTCAGGTGCATGCCTCCCTTTTTCCTAGAGGAGCCTGGCAACATCAGGGACCCAAAACTCTGGAAACAGATCTCCTTTCTCTTGAATCTGCAGACCCTGAGGGCTTCTGGGAAAATGTATATGGTCTTTTTCGTGCTTGTCATCTTCTTGGGGTCTTTCTACCTGGTCAACTTGATCTTGGCTGTGGTCACCATGGCATATGAGGAGCAGAACCAGGCAACCATTGATGAAATTGAAGCCAAGGAGAAGAAGTTCCAAGAGGCCCTTGAGATGGTCCGGAAGGAGCAGGAGGTCTGTGAGGGGTGGATGCTTTGTGAAGTCTATTGCAGGCTGCACATTATTGGGCAGAGGTCTAGATGATCCACTAAGATTAAGTCTGGCATTCTAGGGAACTGTAAGAAGATTCACTGTAAGGGGGAGATGAACCATGAGGGACTGTAGACTCTGAGCAACAAACTGAGGGTTTTGGAGGGGAGGGAGGTGGGGGGTTGGCTGAGCCTGGTGGTGGGTATTGAGGAGGGCACGGATTGCATGGAGCACTGGGTGTGGTGCATGAACAATGAATCTTGGAGCACTGAAAAAAATAAAATTAAATTAATTTTAAAATAAGTAAGTAAGTAAATTAAATAAATAAAACTAAAAAGAAGATTCACTGTACTTTAAAGACCATTTTAGGACAGGTTTTCTTAAAAAAGAACCTGATGAAGATATTGTGCCAGTGATTTATTGAGGAGGGCTCTCAGGAAAAGGAGAGGGAAGGAAGTAGGATGGGACAGGAAAAGAATTAAACAAGAAGGTGGCCTCAGCTAGAGATGACCTTCATCCTGACCCCATGGGGAGCTCTGGGACATGCCTTGTATCACAAAGTTAGCTGTACCTTGAGGCAAGAGGGCTGGCCTTCTAAACTCCCGTACGGGCCCCAGCCAAATGTACAAAGGAAATATTCTCCAGAATACTGCAGCTGTGATCCATTAGCAGCTAACTTCAAGCAGCTGTAGATGAGTAAACTGACCTGGTCAGACGGATTTGGGCAGGGCATCAGCAGGGCATACTACAGGGTGTGAATGAAAGGCATGACCCCGAGGTGGCTCTTCCTGCCATGCCTCAATCCCACTACCACCCAGGTTCTAATCCTGACCTCCTTTATTTGAGATACCCTCACCTCTGTGACACCGCATGAGTAAGGGACACATTCATGCTAAGCTTGATCACATATTGTTGGCTGCAGCTGCGGTTCCCTCTCTTCAGGTGCTGGCGGCGCTGGGGATTGACACAGCCTCTCTCCATTCCCACAATGGATCGCCTTTAGCCTCCAAAACTGCCAGTGAGAGAATGCACCGGATGAAACCAAAGGTGTCAGAGGGCTCCACAGATGACAACAAATCACCCCAATCTGATCCTTACAACCAACGCAGAAGGGTAAAGGGCTCAAGTTTGTTCTCTAAGGATTAGCCACCTTTGCAGCTGCCATGGACAGTGATGGGGGTGGCGAGACGTTTGTAGCAGGGAGACAGCTGGAGGCACAAAGATTAGGAGGATGTTATAGTAATCCAGACAACACACCGACCCCCCACCAAATGGTGGCCTAAACTAGGACAGGGCATTACGGATATGAAAAGGGAGTGGATTGTGGCTTTTATTGGAGGTGGGGGACAATAGGACTGGAACTGTGGAGTGGGGGAAAAGAGAGGGATCCAGAATGACTCCCAGTTTCCAGAATTGGGTAGTGAGATGGGTGGTGATTCTAAATAGGAGCACTGGAGGAAGAACCTAGGTTTGTAGGGAAAGTGGTGAGCCCATATTGGACATGCTGACCTCGAGTTGTCCATGGACCTGTGGACATCAAGGGTTAGCTTCCTTCTAACTCTCTGATCTGTAATTCTGTCCGAGGTGCTGAAATCATTTACAAGCTTCTTTCTGACCTCTTAGCCCCTACGATCCAAACTG
Organism: Nasua narica; assembly: GCA_028533885.1. Taxonomy (NCBI): domain Eukaryota; kingdom Metazoa; phylum Chordata; class Mammalia; order Carnivora; family Procyonidae; genus Nasua; species Nasua narica. The sequence continues at coordinate 59,156,142 of CM052799.1, read as the reverse complement.
TCACCTGTTGTTGGCACAGAGGATTCCAGACCCATCTCTGTGATGCAGTCCAGCCTAAGAATAACTAAAATACCTCACTTCAGACCCTGTAACAATTCTGTTCACCCCCCAAACCTTCTATATCCCACTCCAAGACTCCCTATACTCACCAAGTTTCCTCCCACCGCCTCACTCTCCCTTGAAAGTCCTGTGTACCCCCAAACATGCCCTTTCCAGAGACCTAAGAGATGATAACCCCTTTGTGGAAGGGCAGTTCCCACACTAACGGTATGGGAAAGGGAATCATGGCTATTTTTCAGGCCTCTTGACCCTCACTTCCCTCTCAGACTCTTTTCCTGTGCTCATTGGAAGGATGTTCTACTTCTTATAACACAGTCTCTACAATCCCCAGACTTATGTGTGCCTATATGTACACAGACATGCTCACATACATACGGATCTCAGTGACATATACGCTTGAGCATTTATCAGATTCTGGGCCCTTCCCTTCCTTGCTCTGCCTCTTTGGAGCAGCACCTGGCATGCACAAGATACAGATCAGAAGATGTTTGAAAAGGGGATTTGACTAGGGCTCTGACAGTCACAGAGCGGGATGAATCACAGCTTCCATGGAAATGTCAGTGACGTTGTACATCGGGCTTTAATTCCCCTCATTCAGTCAGCCCCGCATAGATTAGCACCTGGATGTCCAATAATTGTTTGGTGTGTATGTGCTCCTCTCTCCAAATAGATTTACCTTCAAAAGGACAAAAGAGGAGCTGTGTCTTGGTAATGCAACAATACTAAATACAATGATGTAAAGAGATGACTACAACACGGTCCATTTCCCAAGGACTTCCATTTGGTTGAGGAGACAGATAGAAAAACAGCTGTGTGTTACATACTATATTAGGGAAACATACATGGTGTTTTGGGGATAGAAGAGACACCCTCTTAGAAGGTGGAGGTGTATCAGGAAAGGCTTCATGGAGGAGGAGATAATTGAAATGAATAGTAAATAGTGAGTATGGATTCCTCCGGTAATTGTAGACTGCAGGGGAGGGGAAGAGGAGTATTTTTCAGGCCTAAAAGAGAGCATGTATGTGCAAAGGCAGGGAAGCACTATTTGGATACCTCTTTAATGTTCACTAATGGATTGGAATTCATTCAAGAGGCTATCCCCTTCCTCTTTTCCCAGGTGTGCTCATGTAGTAAAGAGACCATAAACAGTTTTTATGTAAAGCCATTTTCTAACTCGTTGTTGTGAGTGAGAGGTTGGGGGTAGCAACGAGGAGAGACACAGCAAGAGTTTCAGGGAAACCACAGGACACCAGTCAGTCTGCTTGGATGATGCATTAAAGCAACGCAATTCAGAGGTCATCGGCTACCATTTGTCAAATAGATTAATTTTGAAATATTAACTGGTGGCCAAGGAAGCACCACCTGTCCAATATGGGACCAAAATCTTCTTAGTTTCTTCATTGGTTTGCTTAATGCCCAGCTGCAAATAACTCAGTCATCCCATTTTTAATAAAGATTTGCCAGATCTGCTTCTTGACTTCAAAAATGGGAAGGATTTGTGGATTTTTTAATGAGTTCCATAATACTTGTATATATATTCTAGGTAAAGAGTGCCCTAGTTTAAAATACGGAGATTGCAGTGATAGTTGCTGAACAGGACTGGGCTCCAAATAATCCAGAAAGAAATCTTCAGTTCTGTGGGATAGGGGAATAAGTAAGGAGGACTCTAATGGGCAAGATGTCCCAACTTCAGTAGTTTGGTCACTAGAAAGAATTTAGGAAAGGGGAAACATTCAGCAGTATGATCAGAGTTTGCTCAGAAGTCAGTGTATAGATCTTCAGAAATACTTCATATGGCCTAGGACAGAACTGATAACTTATGGTCAAGCTCCCATGGTGGTCAAGGGTACTAGCCAACCTAGGTTCCAGGGGCTCTGGGCCTGTGAATTAGCTCCTTTCCTCTGGCAACTCTAAACCTCACAGTTCCCTCAGTGGTAGATTTTGATGGGAAATGTTTATTGATTTGGAGGAATGGCATTATTCTTCCAGGAAATTAGGCTGTAACTCTCCCTTCAATCTCCCCATTGTTGCCTATTCAAAGTTTGCCTCAAGGGATCCTGGAAGCTCATTACATTACAAAGCTCTTGTCTCCTCCTTTGCAACACAAACTCTTAGGTTTATATATGCTGGATCTAATGAATTGCAGAACCTAATTTTCAGACAATAAAGTGCACTTGTTCATTCAACAACCATTTACCAGGCTTGTTCCAGTACTGGTGTGCATAATAGTCTCCTTAGGTCTCAGCTTTACATGTGGAGCAAAGAATTTAAGACAGCTTTGTCCAGCTCTATGGGCAAATGTTGGTAGAGAGCTAATCCCTCTGGGTGACAAGATTGTCTTCTGACATTCTTGGCCGTCATGACCTATTTGCTGGTCTTAAGCATCGTATAATCTCATTGCTCCTGGCCTTTCCCCAGGCTATGTCAAAAATATTCTTCTCCCTCATTCTCTTCCCCTGTTTACCTTGAATATGCCTTAGATCTGTGTCTTCAATTTTCTTCTGGAAGTTCATGAGAATAAGGGCAGGGAAATGGGAGTGGGCGGAGGAAGTGTTGAGCTCCAGATTTGCCAGCAGGCTGAGCTTCCAGCCTGCCTTTATTTCTTGCTCCTTTGGGGCAATGCCCAGTCTTTCCTAGGCCTCACCTCTGGGAGACGCCGGGCTAGCCATGGGAGTGTGTTCCATTTCCGTGCCCCTTGCCCCCCGGATACCTCATTCCCTGATGGGGTCACAGAAGATGGAGTCTTCCCTGGAGACCGTGAGAGTCATCGGGGCTCCCTGCTGCTGGGTGGGGGTGCCGGCCAGCAAGGCCCCCTCCTTAGGAGTCCACTGCCTCAACCCTCCAACCCTAGCCCAGGACATGGAGAAGATGGACCCTCCACATTGTCCACTGGTGAGCTTGCCCCTGGGGGCATCGAAGTCTCGGTAAGTTTGTCAATGCTCCAGACTCTTGGGCTGCCCTCCAGGTAGAGGCCAAGAAACCCTTTAGGAAACACTCTGTCCAACATTTCCTAACTACCCTCGTTTTACAGACAGGGCAGGTGAGAGCCAGAGAGAAGATTGGGTTTACCTGAGATCAAACAGGTTTTCTGGTTTACTCTATTGTACATAAATACAAATTATTTCCCAGTTGATCCCATTTTTTCTTCAGTGTTCCTCTGCCACACTCACTATCACTGCTTTAGAGATAGGCCTGCTTGTTCCTTGGATGAATATGAGAAAAAATGGAAAGTTCTCTTTCTGCCTGTAGCTCTGTGCAGACTCTGCTGGGCTTATTAGCACATAGGATCCAGTGAAATTCTGGGAGGTGCCCTGGACAGATATTAGCAGAAGCAAAGTATCCCTTGCTTTACTCAGAGAAGTAATAACTTGCCAAAATGTACAAATTAGGCAGCAGCAACTAACTGGCAAGCACTCTTAATAGAATAATAGCAAAGTACAATGGCAAACCAGGGACTCCTTATCAAATTGAGAGCTGTGATTTAATTTGAACTCTCCCTTTAGTTTCAGTAATGATGCTCCTAGTGTTTTTCATTTGCCCTCTCTGTCTAGCCAGGGACACAGAGCAGTTTGCAAACAGACTTGTAAGCTGACCATGATATGGCTCTATTACTCAGATAAGTCTTACTGGGTTACCTTAGCTCCATCTCTGACCAGATGCCATGAGATCCCAGCAAGAAATAGATGAACCATTCCAATGGGCAAGTGGGGAGAGCTTATTGAAGTATTTACAGAGGTGTGCACTGGACTCTGAACTAAGGAGGGACAGTGAAACACCTAGAGAGGATCAATGGGGGTAACTGTTGCATGCTTAGGCTGAAGAGGTGAGAGGAAGGACCAGCAAGAGCTGGGTGGCCCAACAGAACTTGTGAACCAGGTGGAAGATCACAGTCACTACCCAGCCAAAGCCCAGCAGGGAAGAAGTCAGGTGACAGCCTACTCCTCTCTCCTTCCAGACTCTGATCTTCTGTGTGTGCCTCCCATTGGACAAGCCTGACCAGAACGGGAGGGCGAGGGTGATGCTGCTTGCACAGAAAATACCTCATCAAAGAATTTCTCCCTGGATTACTAACTCTCCTAGATATTCTGGCTTTTAAAATTTTTTTTAAGATTTTATTTATTTATTTGACAGAGAGAGAGAGAGATCACAAGTAGGCAGAGAGGCAGGCAGAGAGAGGAGAAAGCAGCCTCCCCACTGAGCAGAGAGCCTGATGTGGGGGCTCGATCCCAGGACCCTGAGATCATGACCTGAGCCGAAGGCAGAAGCTTTAACCCACTGAGCCACCCAGGTGCCCCGATATTCTGGCTTTTGACTCATTTTAATTGAATTACTTGGCTAGTGCAAGATTAACTCTTTAGGCTCTTCTGTGTCACATGGATGTGGGTTTCAAGCAGAGTCACCTGTAACAAGTCCCTTAAATTCTTCAAGCCCCCATGTCTCCCATTTAAAAAGTTTCTAAATAGCTGAAGGGTTAAATAGAACCATAAAGTGCCTGCATTGATACACAGGTGTCTGACAAATGACAATAGCTGCTGGCGTGTCTTGTTGAGCCCTCATGGTTGAAAACTTTCTGAACGTTCTTTGTATGTATTAAGGCACCTACTACTGTATACCTATGAGCTTCACCTATGGCAGGTGCTCAATAAATGCTTGTCAAATTTGGATTCTGAATGGGTGTGCCGTGCCGAATCAGTGGCTGTGGGCCCCAGACCCCACACATCCAGGGTAGTGTGTGACTAAAGTTAGGGGCAGAGAACCCAGATGGAACTTCCAGTGAAGACCTGAAGAGGGAAGGCTCGAAGGATTGTGTCAGACAACGAACACTGGAGAATCAAAACACACAAATATTCCCTCAGAAAGAAAAGGACGGTGTGGAGTTTGGAACTGGGTTGTATGCTGGGGAGGGAAATGAACCTATTAGAAAGGAGGTCAAGAAAGCCTGTCTTGGAGAGGAATTCTTTGTAAGCCCCATATGCACAGCGCAAAGTCTTGGAATGACTGCCTGGTCCACTGCCCCCGCAGCTCTCACTTACCTTGGGTAGAAACCTCAGAGACGCTTGAGACAGCCCCAATGCCCACTCTGATGCCCAGGGACTTGTCCTCAGGCAGGAGTTTGCAGAGCCTCAGGCGAGCCCATGTTATAGTGTTAGCTATGAACCTAGACTCTGCTTGCACCCCCAACTCTGTGTCCTGGTCTTCATGCCTAAGCTCTTATCCCAAGTTCAAGGAGCAGCCCTGTTTCCCAAAGCACAACTGTAGAGGATCATAGCTTCACCAGGCAACTTGTGTCCACACAAGACTGGCCAATAAGAGGCTAAGTGACCTGTCTTTGCCACTGATGACTTCAGGTTGGGGGAGTATCCTGACTGTTTGTGTCCCAGCAGGCATTTGATGCAGGACAGAAGAAGACTTTCTTATCAGCAGAATACTTGGATGAACCTTTCAGAGCCAAAAGGGCAATGAGTGTTGTCAGCATCATGACCTCTGTCCTCGAGGGTAAGTACCACTCATTGGAACATCCATCCACTGTGCCACAATGAGTATCCCTTTGAGCAGCAGAAGAGATGCCCCAAACCTGTGTCAAAGATGTCACCCATCTGTGTCCTGGGATCCTAAATACTGCTCCTTTCTATGCCTTTGGTCCCATCACCCTTTATCAATGTTTTTTTCTAATATGGACAATTGTTTCAAAAACAACAGAATTCAATGAGTTTTTAATGCCCTAGTTTCATCTCTTATTCAAATTTACATCTGCTTCATATGTATTCACAAAACTGCATTGGAGAAAGTGATCTGGCAGGCACCAGAGAATTTCAAGCTACTTCAGGTATGCAAGAAATTTTACAGTCCTTAATTTTTAAATACAGCAAAATTATCCTGTCATTTTTCATGGTTGTAACTTTTATGGTTATAACTTAATTTTTGTCTCAACCCCCCATTATGCTGAGCATTGGAAGATAATTTAAGTAAATTAATCAGTCAATTTAACTAAATTCTTGTTAATTCGGGGCTCCATCAATCAGATGGGAATCCACTTAGCTTCCTCAGGGATGTATTCCAATTGCTTACACAAAAACAGGAGCTGGAGAAAAACAGTGGCACTAGTTCACGGCCACCTGACACTCAAGTCCCAAAGAATATGACTGCATCCTCCTTACCCTGAGTATAAGACCTGTCTTCTTATCCAGCCTTTATTTTGCCTCAGGGAATGGAAAATATGGCCTTCATCCTGTCCAGTTACTTGCCTCCCCTAGATAAATTTAACACGTACTGGCTGAAGGAGGGAGAGGAAGTTGAATGGCATGTTTCTGAGAGAGGGCCCTCTGGGTGCTCCCCTCCCAGTCCTGGGCTGAATCCTAACTATGAGGGAGGGCATGACAAAACAAAAAAAGAAACAAAATAGGGTGCCTGGGTGGCTCAGTTGGTTAAGCGACTGCCTTCAGCTCAGGTCATGATCCCGGAGTCCTGGGATAGAGTCCCGTATTGGGCTCCCAGCTCCATTGGAAGTCTGCTTCTCCCTCTGACCTTCTCCCCTCTCATGCTCTCTCTCACTCTCTCTCTCTCTCTCTCTAAAAATAAATAAATAAAATCTTTAAAAATATAAATAAAAATATATTAAAAAAGAAAAAATTTTGAGGGATTTGAAAATAGAACCAACCAATCTTTCCTTACTTTCTAGGTGAAGCAATGGGTGACAAGTCTTAGGAAAAGACCCACATACCCAGCATGGCATAGAAACTGTACAGGAGAGCAGGCAGATAACCCACGTGGGTAGAGAAGGCCAGAGGCAGCCCCAGAGAGTGCCCTGTGGCCTCCCCTAGACAAATTTAACATGTACTGGCAGGAAAGTAGCTGGATGATGACTCTGCCCCCATTGAGGGCTGGAGAAGGAAATGAGTGAGAGACAAAGAGGGAACGGCCATCTTGGCAGCTCTCCCACCAGAGACCATATGGGAACTACAATGACTTGTAAAATACACCTGTCAATGACCAAGGACCAGCTCAGCACTCCATTGTTGGTGAACCCTGGGCCCTCCAGAACTCAGACACAACTTCAGATAGTGAAGTAGCAGCAGACATTGAATTAACTAAAACAAGGTCCCTGGACTTGAAGTATATATTGAATTCAATTATTGGTGGGGGGGAACCTTTAAGTTACATTTCTTGCATTCATGAGTTTGTGTTTTGTGAAATGTGTACACATTTCAGTAACAAACATGTGTACATATTGTACATATTCTTATTATTTTTCCCTCATTGATCATTATGTAAAAAATCACTTTTCATTGTAATAGTGTCTGTATGCCTAGCATTTTTCATGGCTGTGTAGAATGTTAACATGCTTCTATGCCTGTGATTTTTTGTTGGCCAGGTGAGTTGCTTGGATTCTTTTTTCTCTTTGCTATTAGCCATCAAACAGTTAATGTTAAATACAAACAGCTTGCTTTTTCATTTATTCCCCAGAACTATCAAACTTCCTCCTCTTCTTCTTTTTTTTTTTCATTTATTTACTCTTCAACAAGCATTTGTTCAGCACCTGCTTTATGTCTGGCATTATTCTGGTGCTGGTAATTCAATGGTGAGCAAGATAGAAGCCTGCACACATGGAATTTACATTCTGGGGGCCACGTCATACAGAAAGTAAACACAAATAGATTTTCAGGTAGTGACAAGAAGTAGGGGAAAAAATAAAGTAGGGAAGGAGATGGGAATAGAGGACTACAGAAGGGCAATTTAGACAAGGTGGATGCAGAAGACCATTCTCCCTAAGGAGACCAGAAATCTGAATGAAATAAGGGATTCAGACTTATGAGAATGTAGGGGAGAGAGTTCCAGACAGATGAATGGCACATGCAATGTATTTTGCAGGAAAGAGACAAGAATTAACAAAATGAGTGTCCAAACACATCCCAACTCAGGTAAGAACAAAAGAGGTCTCAGAATTGATGAGAAGCAACAGAGGGTAATAGTTAAGAACATAGACCCTGGAGCTAGACTGCTTGGGTTTGCATCCTGGCTCTGCTATATAGGGTAAGTTGTGCAACTTTGGAGCTCCATTAACTGCTCTGTGCTTCAATTGCCTCACCTGTCAAATAGTGGAAATGTATTTATCTTGTAATGTTTTTTAAGGATTAAGTGAGTTAGCATAAGTAAAGTACCTAGATTCACAACTGGCACTTAGTAAATGTTCAGCAGATGTTGGCTATTCTTATTTACTCAGTTGTAAACGAGGGCAGAGATGTGTCTGTTTTGTTCACGGTCACGTTTCCAGTACCTGGAAGAGCGGTGCTTGGCATACGGTAGACATTCAACAAACAGTTGTTGAGTGAATGGTGAATGAGAGTGATACACAAAGGTGACATTTGGGGGCGATGCTAATTATAATGACATGACTTGATAAACAGGAAGAGAGTAAGGAATGGTCAGATATCCTGAGGTAGGACAGACTTTCCCTTGAGGAAGAATAGACTAGGAAAAGTAGGAGACACCCTGACATTTTTAAGAGAATCTAGGTAAAGACAACTTCAGATTAGGGCAAAGAGGTCAAAGTTGTTTGAGCATAGAGCAGATGACCTCTGATCTTCTCTGATCAGACATTATACCCACAACACTCACAGAATATATGAAGGGTACTTGGCACTGTCCGAGTTGTATTGGAATTTACAGAGGCCACCTCTTTGGGAGTGATTGTGCCTGAGAAAGTTTGGCCCAATCCAATAAGAACTTGGCAATTCACTGAGATCAGGGCATGTGAACCATCTATGCTTGGCACACAAGCTAAGGTTTGACAGTTGTCCAGACTAGAAGACCAGAAGCAGGGGCACAGCAGTAAGCACAACCCAGTCTCTGCCCTCATGCTGAGTGCCAGAGAGGGACTTGGAATAAGTTATTACCAGGGTGCTGAGTGTCTTGAAGTAGAAGTGTAAGATGCTAAAGGAAATATGGTAAGTTTAGCCTGGAGTTAGGGAAGTATTCCAAGCAGAAAGGATAGCAAAATCTCTGAAGCAGAAGAGAGCATAGTATTTCAAGAAATGAAAAAGCCTGATGTGGCAGGAACACAGTGAGCAAAGAGGAGAGGGACTCGAAATAAGGCTGGAGAGATGGACTGGGACAAACCCACAGAATTTCCTATACCAAATTAAGAATTTTGGGCTTTATCCTAAGAGCAGTGAGGTACCATTAAAGGATTGGAGGCAAGGGAGCTGCATTTACATTTTGTAAAGGTTACTCTGAATTTGTGTAGAGAATGGAATTAGAAGGGGAAGAGTGTTGGCAAGGAAACCAGTAGGGAGGAAACTAGCTGAGCGATGGCAGTGCCTGGACTCTGGGGAGGTAACAGGAGGAGTGATGGGAAATTGGAGGACTAAGAACTATCCAAGGGACCTAAGATTCAGGACTTCGAGGTTCACATGGTTCTGGCATAAGCAACTGAAGGGATACTGGTGCAACAGCTCATAAAAGGAAAACTTTAGTGGAATTCACTGGGGAAAGATGAGAGGGAAGATCAAGGAGTTGAGTCTGGGACATAGCAGGTTTCAGGTGCCTTTAGGACATTCAGGTAAGGATTTCCAGGAGGAAGTCAGATTTGCAATAAATGGGTCTAGAACTTAGAAGATGAGGGTGACCTAGAAATACATATCTGAAAGGCCTTTGAATGTAGATGGTAATTCTGGAAAGATGCAAGTGGATAAGATGATGGGAATTGAGTAAGAAGAGAAGACCTGGGATAGAGTTCTAAAGAAATTACGGTGTTTAGTGATTGTCTCTTCTGTCGAAGAGGCCGAAGCAGCAGAGGAAGCTCAGAAAGAATGTCCAGAATTAGGAGAAGACCCAGAAGAATACGACACAGACCCAGGGTCTGAATTCCTTCAGGAAGGATAGAATAGTCACAAGGGGCAATGCTGTAGAAAAAAATCAAGTAAGGTTAAGTCTGAAAAGAGTCCAGGGGCTTTATTTACAGGGATGTCTTTGGTGATCTAAGAAGTGAGGATTGGCGGAGTAGGAGAGGAGGTTAAAGAATGGAGGTGTGGTGGAAGGAGAAGGAGGTATTGTATATAGACAACTTTTTCAAAAGTTTGCCTGTGAAAGGGAGGAGATAGTAAAACATCACGAGGGTGTAAGTAGCATCTTTTATTTATTTTCTTGTATGGAGTTTTAGAAAAGTATATTTACATGCTAATGGGGAGGATCTGTGAGAATAGGAAAGACTGAAGATAAAGGAAAGACAGAGATTATTCAATAGATTCCTGAAGCGGCAGGAGAGGATACACAAGTGGAGAGTGTTAATAGGAGAAATGGCATCTCTAATTGTAGCAGAAGGAAAGGAAGAACGTTCTTTCTGGCTTAGCTTTCTGCAGGAGATTCTTTTAGGGGAAGAGCTGTGATCATGGTCCAAGCTAGCAAGTGCATGATTCGCTTAGACTCTGGGTCTCCCCAGACATTCAAGATCAACAAGGTTAACGCTGTTTACAAGGCTGAGTCTTTTCCTGTCTTGCCTCACAGACAGGCGCTTCCTGCCACAATGGCGCATCTGCAAAATTTTTCATACAACCCGGCTTCCTGTGCTTTTTAATGCCAGAATAGGTCCAGGGAAGTGCTTGCTTTCGTTTCACCTAGAGATTATTGATTTTGCCTCCAGGGTGTGCCAACTGCTTTAGAAAACTATGCTTTGCCAGTTTATAGCTGTCATTTCAAGTGTCCTTTCAGAGCGTTCTCCTGTACTCTGATTGACCTGCGCTGTATTTGGTAGCCTTTGCACATAACACAATTTGAGTTTTACCGATATTTCCTAGTTTCATCAAAAATAGAGTTTGCATTTCTGTCTCTCAGGTTTGATGCCTTTAGTGGTTTCTTGAAGTAGAGGGGCAGCACATCCTTTTTTTTTTTTTTTTTAGGAAGATTTTTTTGTTTTCGAGGTATAATTGACAAAACTGTAAAATATTTAAAGTGTACCTTGTGATGATTTGATACATGTATACATTGTGAAAGGCTTTCCCTATCTAGGTAATACATCTGTCACACCTCACACATTCATCTTTTTTTTTAATATTCCACATAGAAGTGATACTGTGTAGCATCAGTATTTACCTTGCTCTGTCTGACTTACTTCACTTTGCATAATGTCCTCAAGTTTAAGGATAAACACGAAAATTTCCTTCTTTCTCGTGGTTGAATAATATTCCCGTGTTGTGGGGAAGGTATAGGGTGGGTGGGTGTGTCTCACGTCTTCTTTATCCATTCATCTATAGATGGACACTATTGTTCCATATCTTGGCTGAATAGTGCAGCAAAAAATATGGGGAGAGAAGGTGTCTCTTTGAGATAGTGATTTCATTTCCTTTGTATATATACCCAGATGTGGAATTGCTGGATCACATGGTAGTTCTATTTTTAATGTTTTGAGGAATCGCCATACTGTTTCCCACAGTGGCTACACCAATTTACATCCCCACCAGTAGTTTTCTCCACATCCTTGCCAACACTTATTATCTCTTGCCTTTTTGATGATAGCCATTCTAACAGGTGTGAGGTGACATCTTATTGTGTTTTTAATTGCATTTCCCTGCTGATTTGTGATGTGAGCATCTTTTCATGTACATGTTGGCCATTTGTATGTCTTCTTTGGAAAAAAAATGTCTATTCAGTTCCTCTCCCCATTTAAAAATCAGATTATTTGGGAGGTTTTTTGCTACTGATTTGTAGGACTTATTTATATATTTTGGATATTAACTCGTTATCAGCTAAATGGCTTGCAATTTTCTCTCATTCCATAAGTTGCATTTTCCTTTTGTTGATGGTTTCCTTTGCTGTGCAGAAGCTTTTTAGTTTGATGTCATCCTGTGTGTTTACTTTTGCTTTAGTTTACTTTTGGTATCAAACCCACAAAATCATTGCCAAGAATTTGCTTTTCTCTTTCTCAGTCTCCCGGATGCTTTCGTTGATTTCTGGAAGTGGAAAGAGTGGCACATTCGTTGCTCCATTATTTTAAATAAAATCTGTTTATCAAATTTTTATTTAGAACGTTTTTGTTTGAATGGGCAATACATTACACAGGATTTAAAACACACTAAAGGGCATATAAAAAAAGGGAAATATTTCTGTTTACCCAACTCTCTTTTCCAGAAACAATGTCCAAACCAGTTGTTTTGTGTTTCCTCCCAAAAATATTCTATTATGTTCAATTAAAAATACGTAGTCTTTCTTCTCCCTTGCAAATGGTAGCATATCATATATGCTATTCTGTGCCATAATTTTTTCAATGAATGTGTTTTCAAAATCATTCCACATAAGTACTCTTACACTTTCCAATAGCTGTTTGTATTATGTTGTATAGACATATCATAATTTAGTTAGCCATTCCCTTCTTGATGGGAAGTAAATTCTGCAGTCACTACACCACTTTCTGCTTGTATTACAGGTTAAATATCTTGACGTGAAATTGCTTTGTCATGGGGGTAAGCATTTTTAGTTTTGAAAACAAAGGATGTTCTGCATAAATATATCAACTTTCACCCACCTAAGCAATGGATTATCCTGGCCTTCAACCCTAACCCTCCAGAACACAATTATCAAACTGTCTGATCTTTGCAAATCTGATCCATGAAATAATATCTTAGCATAGCTTTATTTTGCATTTCTCTTATTTTGAGTGTTATTGGACATCTTTTCAAATATTTATCAACCATTTGAATTTTCCTTTTAGAAGCTATCTAATCACTTTTCTATTGGTTAGGTCTTTTTCTCATTGGTTTTTATGAGTTTTTACGTATTAATGAAATGAGCATTTTGTCTATAATATAAGCCACAATTATTTTTCTTTTTTTAACTTTATTTGATAAAATGTTTTGAAGATTTTAAAGGCTTACAAAGATTAAAAGTCATTACAGTGTGACAGTGAAAAAATAGTTTGATCTGTGGAAGAAAATGGACACTTGCATATGAAAGTATATGGGCATAGATGGAAATAACTTATGACCAAGATGAAATTTCAAATCCTTTGGAAAATAAGATATTATACAATAAACAGTGTATAAATAACCAGAGGTTGGAAAAAAATAAACTGGATTAATATCTTAATCCTTACTCAAAATAAACTCCAAATGCACTAAAATTTTAAGGGAAAGGGAAAGCTACAAAAGAACTAGGAGAAAATGTGAATAGGTATATTTTAAATCTTGCGATGAGAATGGTTGATATGCAAGGCATGAAAGTGAGGAAACATAAAGAAAAATGCAGATAAATTTGACTACACATTTTTTATTTACCTATAGGAAAATAAAACTTGGCAAAATTTGGGAGCATATATTTATTTTTATAATTCCTTTATTTTGAAAGAATATATATAGCAAAAAAATTCAAATACTACAGATGCATATACAAAGAAAACTATGTCTCTCTCTTATTAAAGAGTCTTGCTGCTCCCCAGTGTCCTAGTGCAATCTCTCAGTTTCTCTTGTATCCTTCATGCAACATTCTGTGCATTCACACACACACACACACACACACACACACACACACACGTGACTTTTTTTTAACATCTTTGTAAATAAATCTAACTCATCTTTTTTCACAATGGATTTTATCAGTTTTTTCTCTTCTTCTTCTTATTATTATTAGTAGTAATAGATATAGTATAAACAATGAACAGCATCTTTCCTTGCCATGTGGGCTGGTGTATCTGCAGAGTGCACATCTTACAGGAGAATTTACAGGTAGATCTGAAGCTGTATAGTTGCCCTCTGCTGAAGTGGCCTAGTTGCACATCCACATGGAGATTTAATGGACACAGCTAGGAATGAGCCTGGTACTTAAGGAAAAGATCAGAAACTCAACATATAATCTGGGGTAGATAGCATAGCGATGGTTTTTTAAGACCCTGGGGCTCAAGGAGATTACCTAGAAAGAGAAAAAAAGAAATATCAAGGAGAGAATGCTTGAATCTCTAACATTCAGAGGCAGGAAAGGAAGAGACAGGAACTGAAATTGAGAAGAAGCAGTCACTGATAGGGGAGAAAAACCAAGAGGTTGTGATGTCCTGGAAACTAGACAAGGGATTTCAAAGAAAGCGTTACAAATTCTGTCAAACGCTGTGCAAGGCAGAGTAAGGAGATAACTAGAAATTGATCATTTGAATGTGGAAGAGGTAAAAGCCTGATTCCAGGGGTCAGGGAGGGAACAGAAGTAAGAAAGAGTAGTTAAGTGTAGAAAACTCTTACAAGGAATTTTGTTGTTAAGGGGACAGCAGATGAAGAATTACATCTACTGAATGTAGATGTAGAAGAAGGTTTCCAGGGATCTTTTGAAAAGGGGAGATATACTTAAAACCTGTTCGCGTGCTGATGGGAATAGTCTGGAGAGCAGAAAAAGGGGATGACACAGGCCTTGAGCAGGTACAAAACTGGAATAGAGTGAGCTCGTGTACTCGGTAGGGTACAGAACACGGTGATAGACTTGTAGATTCCTTGGAAAGTCAGTGAAAGGAGGAAGGGTAAGTTCTTTTGTGATTGATTCTATATTCTGAGGGAAATGAAAAGGACCTGGTCAGTGAAGAGTGAGTAGATAAGGGAAGGTTGGAGAAGAGAGGGGAAGTGAGAAACGTTAGTCTAGAAGTGAGAAATGGAGAAACATGGCAGGATTTCTGGATTGTGACAAGCTGGGACTCATGAATCACTGGTGGGACCAGTCAGCATGGTTGTATAGTTTTTCTAACCAGGTTTACCTGGTTGGGTCCAGGTGTAAGAGTCTGCACGTTCAGGGCAAGAGAGGAGTGGAGAAGGGCAAGGGAACTGAGGGTGTCTGCAAGGGGGTATACAGAGGGGTGGACATGAAATCTAAGCCAGGTATATTGACAACTAAGAACATGACATAGGTGATGGGCAATTAAAAAATGTAGGGTCCATGCTTTGGAGGACTGAATGGGGACAGAGATTGGACTGCACTTCCTGGTCTGAAGGAGCTCAGAAAGTAGGAAATGGTCATCATCAGGGTGCCGGGACGAAGACTGCCAGTGGTATTAGTATTGACAAGGTCTAGGGGATGGTCAGGGGATGGGAGTCTAAGGGGATACATGGCTGACCGCTGTCGTTGACCACACCTGTGATACAGAATTCGAGGAGTCCGAACGGAGGTGCCCACCCTGCTTGACCAGCTTGGCTCAGAAGTATTTGATCTGGGAGTGCTGCCCCACGTGGGTGAAGCTCAAGACACTTCTCTTTGGGATCGTGACGGACCCCTTTGCGGAGCTCACCATCACCTTGTGCATTGTGGTGAACACCGTCTTCATGGCCATGGAACACCACGGCATGAGTGCCGCCTTCGAAGCCATGCTCCAGATAGGCAACATTGTGAGTGCACTGGCAGCCTTTGCCCAGGTGTCATGGGGGGAGGGGGCTTTGGGTGGGGTGGCAGTGTGCCTTCATTCAATGGAGTATTGATACAGAGAGGGGCAGTGTTGGAGATGTGGTGGCACCGAAAGCAGGAAGTGACGTCTGGAGAGCCAGGCTGAGCTGGTGCAAATTTCTTTCGGACAAACTAGCACAGGGAAACGGACCTGGAGAGTCCTGACCGGAGGGCGGCTAGCTCCCTGTTTATAGAACTTAGATCAGGCCCTTGGATTCTCTGGATCTCAGCTGCCTCTACGTTGAAATTAGGATAAATGTCACTTTCTAATCTAAAGACAGGCTATGGATTTGCAAAGTTTCCTCCTAGTTCTATTGCTTTTATGACTGCGAAACACAGTGGTGATGGTTTTTCAGTGATGTCATTTAAGGGCATAAGGAGTGGGGGAGGGGAGGGGAAGGCCGTGGGAGGGAGGGAACATGGAAATGTGGTTGCTGTTGTAACTAAACACCAGGGAGTCAGAACTTTTCTTTTGTATCTGGTTTGGACAGGATGCTACTTTGAGTGGTCTTCCATTATTTCTTTTTATTATTATTTGCTTTTAACAAGATAAAATCCCTACTGGACTTCACTACACGGTAAGCGGAAGCTAACAAGGTCGGGATCCTGCTTCCATGTTCACTGCGGTATCTACCCCACTAGAGGTGGCCTATTTGGTCTGCCAGGATTGTCCAGCTCTCCCAACTCCTCATAGGCTGCAGACTTAGGTAGAAGGAAGAGTCGCAGGGGAAATGTGACCACTCTTCCTTAGAAACCTCCCCTTCCCCCAGAATCCAGTGATGGGAAAAGGATTCCAGCAGGTTCTGGAACACTATGGAACCAGCATAGCTTGCCTTATGTTTTGGCAGCACCTGGACTGAGAGGCCACATTCTATTTATTTATTCATTTATTTATTTATTTATTTATTTATTCTCCCCAAATTTGTTTAATTTTTCAGTGTTACAAGATTGATTGTTCATGCACCACACCCAGTGCTCCATGCAGTACGAACCCCTCTCGATACCCACCACCAGGCTCACCCCCCCCACCCCCTCCCCTCCAAAACCCTCAGTTTGTTGTTCAGAGTCCACAGTCTCTCCTGGTTCAACACCCCACATTCTATTTAAAGTGGATATGAAGAGGGGAAGTGGGAAGAGAAGGAAGAACCTATTTCCGAGAGGTCAGTACAGACCACCGAGGGTCTCACGGAAGAGACCTCAGAGCCCACACTCTCATTTTGCAGCTGGAGAGGTTGTAACAAGAAAAAAGGCCTTAACTGTTGGGGCAGAGCATAGTGCCATATTTTAAAGGGTTTTTTTGCTTTTTTTTTGACGCAGAGAGAGAGATCACAAGTAGGCAGAGAGGCAGGCAGAGAGAGAGGGGGAGCAGAGAGCCCCCTCTGAGCAGAGAGCCCAATGCGGGGTTCAATCCCAGGACCCTGAGTCATGAGCTGAGCCAAAGGCAGAGGCTTAACCCACTGAGCCACCCAGGCGCCCCTAGTGCCATGTTTTAAAAAGAAAGCAAGAAAGGCAGGCAGAGTTTGGTGCTTTGTATTATCTCTACGGCACCGCTATGCCGTGAGGCTATCACCACCCTCATGGCCCAAAAGAGGGCACTGAGACTCAGAGAGGTTGAGTGTCCTGCTCGAGACGGCATAGCTCGTGGTGATGGACCTGACCCAGGTCTCAGTAGGACACAGGACCCGAGCCCTACCCCACACACCTCAGTTGTCTACAAAACGCACTCAGTGCATGCTCTTTGAATTACACAGTTGCAGTCTGTGGTATTAGGCAGATCACTTAAACTACCAGCGTTTCCTTCTGTGTAAAGGGGATGCAACCACCTCTGTTTCCCAGGCTGGTGAGAGGCTTCGCTAAGAGCAAATGAGGGAATAACACCCGACTCTTCTTCCTTACTTATCTCCCTTCCCTGCTGCTTTTCCCTTGAACTGAGCCTGTTCTTGACCTTTCTCAGTGTCATAATCCTGCCCTTTTTAAGACAACTAGAAACACCCAGGGGGGTTCCAGGATGGCTCAGTTGGTTAAGCCACTGTCTTCAGCTCAGGTCATGATCCTGGAGTCCTGGGATCGAGTCCCGCATCGGGCTCCCTGCTCAGCAGGGAATCTGCTTCTCCTTATGACCCTCTCCCCTCATGCTCTCTCTTTCTCTCTCTATTTTATCTCTCTCTCTTGAATAAATAAATAAATAAATGAAATCTTTAAAAAAAAAGACACCCAGAGCTGAAAGAATTTTAGAACTTATTATTATTGTTGTAGTTTAAGAGCTATTATTTATTAATGAGTTACTATTGGCCAGGACCTTTGCTGAGAATTGTGTATGCATTATCTTATTTTATGCCCATTCTACAGATGAGGAAAACGACTGTGTCTGCTTTCACACAAGCTGGGACATGGCTAAGTTGGATTTTTATCTGGGTCTGTGTTGCCCCACAATCCATGTGTTTAACCAACTGAACCAGATTGATTTCTCATTTATATAATTATATGATAATTATTCTCCTAATGATTATCCACCTCTACCACCATTCATATGAAAACACCGAAGCCTGGGTTCTAATGCATATCTCCTGAGCCCCGGTCTGGAGGTTTCTCTATGCCATCGCACTGTTTCCATCCCCAGTCCTTCAGGAGCTCACAGAGTATACAGAACCTGAATGAAAACAAAGTAAAATAATTTGTTCTCTTATTTTAAACTAGACGTTTCCCTGTTGCCCTCTTTGTCATTACTGCCTGACCCCGCTGAGACCTTGCTGAGATAGATCCTTCTTTCCAACCGCAGGTCTTTACTGTGTTTTTCACTGCTGAAATGGTCTTCAAAATCATTGCCTTCGACCCCTACTACTACTTCCAGAAGAGGTGGAACATCTTTGACTGCATCATTGTCACCGTGAGCCTGATAGAGCTGGGGGCGGCCAAGAAAGGGAGCCTGTCAGTGCTGCGGACCTTCCGCCTGGTAATATTCTCTCTTGCAACTTGGGGACACTCCCTCCGCATTCAGGGAGTCACACCTCTGGGAATAAATGCTGTCCTTCGGGGACCTCGCCAGCCAGCAGTCTCTTCCTCTCCTGTCCCTGAGTGGAGGAGGCAGGGCAAGGCTCCAGGGAGCTGGGGACTCGGTCTTTTCTACTTAAAGTGGGGCATGCCTTCTCATGTCTGGGCCGGGGCCCCCTCATCTGCACCTTCCTGCTCTCTTATCAAACAACAATAGCAATGATAATCATAGCAGCTACTGTTCCTTGAGCACTGACCATGTGTCAGGCACAGAACTAACCCCTTGACCCAACATGGCATGGCTTGTTAGCATGGGCTAATTATCATCCTCAATGTTCTCTGAGTGCCAACTAGGGTCCAGTGGCCAGCTTGGGAGAAAGAGGACAGAATGCCCAGCAATCTCACCGCGTGCACGTCTAGGCTAGAAAGTCTGCTTGGGGCCCTAGTGTGGGAGCCAGCAAAGCAGCCTGAGCTCCCTGACTTGGTTTACCTGCAGTGGGATGGCCAACTCAAAGGCCTGCAGGAATCAAGCAGGTGATGACACAAAGCTGGCCAAGCAAGAGATCTCGGCACTGGGTATTTGTCCCACATACACAGGAAGGCAGACCCCACCCTTGGCTTGACTTCAGGGAGGGGCATTTACATAGAAGGTGGCCCTATCCATCATCGTCATAGTTTGCAACTTTTCATGAGAAACAAGAAATCCAGACTTTAATACGAGCTACTACACTCCTAAAAGCCAAATGAAGCACGTCCTGGGACACATTTGTGTCATATACCACCAGTTAGGGACATCTGTCTGAGATGATGTCTTTCATTGTCCTATGGAGAGAAGGGCATAGTGGGCCTATAGGGCCCATAACCTGGAAACTTGAGAAGATAGGCATTAAAACACTTTTTTTAGTGTCTTAGAAGGACAGATGTTTTTAGAAGGACAGATTTTTAGAAGGACATTTTTAGAAGGACAGATTTCTCTAAATATCTAGAAAATGATGTCAGGAGGCTGGCACCTGTTAATGGTCTGTGTAACCCCATGTACAAACACTGTACAAACACTGAGGGAAAAAGAGTCCACACTCCCGATGTCCTAGGAGGGCCTGAAGTTGGTTTTCTACTAAAATATGAACATTTTTGGCCCACTTGGGGAAATTCAAGCTTGGTTTTTTTCAAGTCTACATGCTTCTTTTGCCGATTCCATGAAGCCTATATTCTCAAACAACCACAAATAGCTGGGTTTACTCCATAGCCTTGGCCTACAGAATTCTCCAGGGACCTGCCCCTCTGGCCCCACCTTCTTGATCCTGACATGCTGCTCATCTCACCATTCCCTAACTACAGCCAACACCCCCATGCTTTCCTGGGGGCCATTAGTCCTCCTCTTCCACCATCTCCCCATTCCGCATTACGTGACTTAGATACTATGGTCCATCAGTTATCATCATACTCTTGAAAGAAACTCAACCACCTTTTGGCTCTAGCCCTTCACATTTTTGTATTTGGCGAAACCCTACCAAATATTGAAGTTGAAACCAAATATTCCCTCTGCTGTGCATAACCCCTGAGCTGTGGACATTACCGTGGAAAATTCACACAGCCCAGATGGTAAGTTTCATCATTTTTATTAATAGACTTTATTTCTTAGAACAGTTTTAGACTTTTCGGAAAAATCGAGCAGACAGCACACAGAGTTCCCATATACCTCCCCTGGCCAACCACAGGCACAGTTTATGCTAGTATTTTCACCTTGCGTTGCTTACAAGTAACTCTTCAGTGGTCTCCCATTGTTCTGAGGACAAAATCCAGAGTCCTTGTGATGGTCTCCAAAGTTTGGCATAATCAAGACTTGCTTACCTCTGCAAACAATCTCCTTTTGCCCACTTTGCTCCAGCCAGAGAGGCCTCCTCTCCCTTTGTCACACTTAGAACTATTCCTACCTCCATTCCTTTGCACGTCCATTCCCTCGGCCCAGAATGCTCTTCCCTGTCTTTACTTAGATCGTTCATTCTCATTTCTCCTGGCTCAACTCATACATCACTTCCTCAGAGAGGTTCTCCCCAGCCACATCATCCTAGATTGGATTCTCCCAACAAATTGACCTGTTTTACACAGTTTGCAATTATCCGTGAGACAAAACCCAGGGTTTCCTTGTCTACTGTTCTATCACAAAGCCCAGCATGTAGTAGGAACTCAATAAACACTTGTCAATTGAAAGAGAGAAGGAAAGGAAGGAGGAAAAAAAGGAAAGAAGGAAAAAATGAAAATGCTGTGTCTTCTTTCTTGCTTTTTGCTCCCTCTCGAAGTAGCATTGCCTCCCTTCCCATCATTGGTCTGTTCTTGTAGAAATACCACGTATCTTAAGTATTGCAATTGCCTTGAGTGTGTCTGTGTCTGTAAAGCAACTTACCCAAGTCTTATTTCTTCAAGAATATCTCGGCCCCTCCACCTCCGTATTCATTTTAGAATCAACTTGCCAAGTTACATCCTGCCCCCCCCAAAACTGTTTTTCTTTTCTATTGGGGCTGTAATAATTTACACATCAATTTGGGAAGAAAAGCAACCTTTATATTATGTAGTCTTCTGACCTATGAAAACAGCACATTCTCCATTGTAGTTGTATAATCTCTCCCTCGAGTTTTATAATTTTTTCATAAGGAATTTTCTCCATCTTTTGTTAGATTTATTCCTAGATAGTCCCTAGTTCATTATGCTATTATAAATGAAATCTCTTTTTAAATGTCCTTTTCTGAGTGTTTTTCTTTTTTGCTAACATTTTGCTACTTAGTACTTTTGTATCCAGAAATTTCTTATTAATTCTGATTTATCTATATAGTCTTTTAAATTTTTAAACACAATCATATCATATGCAAATAATGAGTTTTGTTTCTTTTTTTCTAATGCTTATGCCGTTTGGTTCTTTTAACTACACTGTTGTGATGATTAAAATGCGTGGTATACTGTTGAAAGGAATGTCTGTTGAAAGGATGTCTGTTATTAGCAGACATCCTTGCTGTTTTCCTGATCTCAAAGAGAGTGCTTTCAATATTTCACTGAATCTAAAATTTGTTTTTTTAAAGATAAAAAAGAAACCTTTATCAGTTTAGGAAGTTCTCTTTCGTTAAGCATACTCATCATGAATGGATGTTTAATTTTATCAGACAATTGTCCTGTATGTATTAAGATAATCAAATGGTTTTGTCCTTTAATGCATTGAAGTAGTGAATTATATTAATTGATTTTCTATTGTTATATCAACTTCGCCTTCCTCAGATCAACCCAACTTGATTATGATACATTCTCTATATAATGGAAGAATCAGTTTGCTTATAATTTGTTTAAAATTTGTGTATCCTTCTTGACGAGTAATATTTGACTTGTAATTTTCCTTCTTACATTGCACTTGCCAGGTGTTAGCATCTAGGTATCGAGGTTGTGCTAAATTCCATAAAAAGAGGTGAGAAATAGTCCTCATCCTCTACACCCAGTCTTTGGGTAAAATTGGAATTACTTATTCCTTATAGGGCTGGTAGAATTCACCAATGAGGCCATTTAAGGTCAAAATTTTTCATGACTGAATATTCTAACTGGCTGTGGGACTAGTCAGGTTTTCTGTTTCTCAAATTGGTTTTGGTAAGTTACAGTTTTCTAAAAATTTCCCTTATCTAAATTTTCAAGTTTTTTGGCATAAAGTCATGTATGCTATGCCATTATATTTTAAGGGTCTATATCACCTGCATGTATGTTACCTTTTTCTTTCTTTAAAAATGGTGATTTGTGCTTCGTCTCGTCTGTTCTTATTAGCCTTGCCAAAGGTCCTCAATTTAATTAGTCTTTTTAAAGAATCAACTTTTAGCTCACTGGTCTCCTCTCCTTCATTGATGTTTTCTATTTCAAGTAATCCTGCATCTTATCTTAATTACATCCTCCGTCCTACATGTTTTACGCTTTTCTAACTTCTTAAGATGGAATTTTCAACCTATTTTCCTTTCCAATATATTCATTGAAGACTTCATATCCTTCTAAGAACTGCTTTGATATGTAGAATTTTCCTTATTGTTTGGTTCTAAATATTTTCTAATTTCAAATTTGGTTTCTTCTTTGACTCAAAGGTTAATTAGAAGCACAGTTCTTAATTCTTAGTTATCTTTACGCCATCAAGTTTTAGCTCAATTATATTACAGTCAGAGAACATACACTGCATGTTTAATGCTTTGAAATTTATTGTAATTTTATTTTGGCCCAACATGTTGAAAATGTTCCTTATTCACTTGAAAAGGTGTCTTCTGCAGTTGTAGGGTACAATACTCTGCATATATCCATCGGGTAGAGAAAGTTCATTGTGCAGTCCAAATATTCTAAATCCCGGCTTATTTTTGTCTGCCTGTTCTAGCAATTACTGAGATGGTAGTGTATAAAAATATCTCCCACTATGATTATGGCATGGTCTGTTTCTCCTTATGGTTCTATCTTGAGGCTGTGTTATTAAATGCATACATATTTTAAGTTGTTCTATCTTCCCAGTAAAGCGAAACTTTTATCAGTAAGAATTGACCTTCTTTCTCCCTAAAAAGGCTTTTTGCCTAAAAAAAAAAAAAAACAACAACAAAAAGCCTCATCTGCCTCATATTAAAATTAAAAAACTCTGTTTTCCTTTGATACAGAATTTGCACGATGTATCTTTACCCATCCTTTTTCCTACGACCTTTGTATAGCTTTAAGGTTTTTGTATGAGTCTCATAAATAGCATACAGTCAGATTTTGGATTCTTATTTCCTTCTGCCAATCCAATCTTTGTCTTTTAGCCCACCTACTTTATTGTGAATACTGATATGTTTGGATTTGTGCTTATCATTATATTTTGGGGTTTCTATTTGCTTCATCTGTCCTAGTATTTTCATTCCCTCTCTTCTTCAATTATTTTTTAGATTTTATTTATTTGTTTGTTTGTTTGTTTGTTTGTTTGTTTGTTTGAGAGAGAGAGAGAACACATGAGCAGTAGGGGAGGGGACAGACAGAGAGGGGGAGAAGCAGGCTCCCTGCTGGGCTTGGTCCCAGGAACACAGAATCAGGAAATAAGCCAAAGGCAGACGCTTAATCAACTGAGTCACCCAGGCACCCTCTCTCTTCCTCAATTCTTGATTTATTTTGGACTGTTCATTTTTTCCTGTTCCATTTTCCTCCTTTATTGGGTTGCAAACCTCTCTGTTTTTATTCTTTGGGTGGTTACCTTAGGAATTATTTAATTAAAGTCAAAGTTAGCTAAAACCTTTACTTTCCAGCACCACTTTTCACTCCATATATCCCTTCCCAACTTACTACCGTGCTAGCATTTTAATTTTATCTTGTTTTTAGAAAGCTATGTGATTCAGTCAATCATAAATAATTCCCAACTTACTATTATGTTACATATTTTAATTTTATCTTGTTTAACAAAGAAGCTATAGGACTTAATCAATGATAAATAATTCTATCTATCATACAAACAATTCCCCCAAAACTCCTTAGCTTAACCCAATCAACGTTTGTTGCTCACTCATGTCGTCGTCTGATGCAAGCCATTCAGCTCCAGGTGGGACTTCAAGAAGGATGTTGCCACATCCAAGGAAGGTCTGTACAATCTGCAAAGCTTGCCTCCTACTTGTGGAAACATGGCCGAGGCTTGTTTTCAGCTTTCAACAGTCAAAGGCTTTTCAATCAGGGCTCATGGCTTCTTTCACGATGCAATTCTTTCAGAAGTTAGGTGGCTTCAGACCTCTCTGTGGTCTGTGACCAAGTTCCCAATTCCCCTTTTTTTCTTTGCTTTCTCATCCCCATGCCTTTCTCTCTCAACTGGTGGCTCTCAAATGGTGGCTACAGCGTTTAGAGAATCTTTGCAGAGATTTGCTTCATTTCATTGAAAAAATTTAACTGGTCTTAAATACTTAAAGACTTGATGATATTGCTTAACTGATTGGGATCTAAAACAGTGTACTTTCCTGAACCTTCAGGGTTCCAAATTTCTGGATTCTATTTCTTTTATTTCTTTTTAATCAGCCAAAGCTCATTTTTCTTGTAACAGCTTGACAGACGTAACCTTCTACATCTGACCCACAATACTAAGGTTCTGTTCTGTAAACCCTTCTCCTACGGCTACTGGCCCATGGGGCTTATGATCTGCCCCACAATTATCACAGGCAATAGTTCTGCTATTGCAACACAGATGAGGACTTTTGGAGCCTTCTTATAGCACATCCACACCATGATCACTAAGCCAGCGCCACACATTTGCCATCTTGAAATGGCAACAGCTCTTTTCAATGTACCAATTTCTACATTACTCAAGATGAGTACTTCTAGTTACTGTGACAATCTCTACATCTGTGAGTTAACATAACAGTGAGTTAACATATGTTTCACAACATATCCAGTGCTGGTTGGGAATTTCTCCTGGAGTGTCTGCTCTGAGGGGTGACTCGGGGATCCAGGATGATATGATGTCACCATCTTCAATGGGTGTCCTCTACAGTAGCCATGGGAGGGGATGAGAAAGTGCATTGGTGTTTTATGGTTATGCCTGAAAGTAGTATATGCTACTTCTGTCTCCACCTGCATTCCGTTAGCCAGAATCCAATAACATGACCTCAACTATTTGCAACTGAAGGAGGAAAACAGTCTCCCTTTGTGTCTGAGAGGAACAGAAGTGCATGGTGACCATATAGCCAGTCTCTGCCATGCCCCATGAGACTTTATTATTGTAGCGACTCAATGCTTGTTAGATTCACCCTCAAGCTTAGCACATCCTGGCTCTTTTTACATTCTTGTGTGTGATAGTTTCGTTCTGCCTAAAGTAGATTTTTTAGAATTTCTTTAAGTGGTTGTCTTCTGTCAGGAAACTCTCTCAGTTTTATTTACCTGAAATTTGCTATTCAGTTTGCCTTTGTCTTTAAGAGCAATGTAAAGAAAGTTGATAATTGATAGTTACTTTATCTCAGTTCATTGAAGATATTATTTATTCCAAGTGTTCTAGCCTCTTATTGTTGCTGATGAGCAGACAGCTTTCAATTTAACTGTTGTTCCTTTCTCTCTGGATGCTTTTTTTTTTTTAGTTTTTTTTTTTAAGATTTTATTTATTAGGAAAGATTGAGAGTGAGAGATAGCATGAGAAGGGAGAAGGTCAGAGTGAGAAGCAGACTCCCCATGGAGCTGGGAGCCCGATGTGGGACTCGATCCCAGGACTCCAGGATCATGACATGAGCCGAAGGCAGTTGCTTAACCAACTGAGCCACCCAGGCGCCCCTCTGGATGCTTTTAAAACCTTCTCTTTGTCTTCGCTGTTCTGTAATCGCATTAGCATGTATCTAGATATGCATTTATTTATTTTTCCATTTATAATGCTTAGGAGTCTTTGATTTCTCGAATCTACAGATTTGTGATTTTCTCAGTTCCAGAAAATTCCAAGACATTATATGGGCAAATCTAGCCTCCACACCACTCTTTTTCTTCTCTTGGACTTTTATTAGATGTATATTAAACTCCCCCACTCTATTCTCTGTGTTCTTGGGGCTTTTTGATATTTTCCAGCTGTGTCTTTCTGGCTACCTTTAGATAATTTCTTCTATATACCTACAGTTCATTCTTTTCTAAACTGTATGGCATCTGATGTGAAACTTCTCCACAGGGTTTTTTAAGTGTATGTTATATTTTTCATTTCTAGAAGTTCCATTTAGTCATTTTTCAAAACTTATTACTTATAGTTTCTTGTTCTCTTCACATATCTTCCAGTTTGTGTTTTATTTCTTTAAGCATATTATATCTAACAATACTATTTTCTCTGGCTAATAATTTTATTACCTAAGGAAACTGAATGGCAGTTTCCACACACACGTCCTGGATTTCACTTCCTGGTGATGCCTCATTATTATGTATTTTTTTTGTTTTGTTTTACTGCAACTCAGACACTTTTGGGTTGGGTGCTTTGAGACCTGGAATGCAGGCTGGTTTCCTCACTTCAGAAGTGAATTTGCATTCACTTCTGCAAGGCACTTTGTAGGTTTGCTCTAAATTAAACTCTCAGGTTGAAATAACTTAGTAGTGTGAATTCTAGCCAAAATCCTGTGTGAGCACCACTTTGGGGGTCCAAATTCTCAGTGTCAGTTTCCCACCCTCTACCTGGACCAGACATTTAATTTTCCTGGCATTCTCCTGGGTTTATTTCTGGTTTGTCCTTACATGGAAGTTAGAGCTCTTTGGGATCTAGTCTTAAAGGAGGGAGAAATTCCTATTAGACCTTCTACCTTAGACAAGCCCTGAGATAAGTTTCCTTCTCTCCATGCTTCACGAGACCATTAAAACCTATGCTAGATTCACTCGGTTTTGCAAATGTCTTCTGAGAAAAAGCTAGCTTTAACAAACTGTTTCTATATCTGAATTCCCATGTTTATTTAATTTTTGGCTGAAGAATTTACTTGTTTTATTGATAGATCATCAATGCACCTTAGATTTTATTATCTAACATTTTTAAAGATTTTATTTATTTATTTGAGAGAGAAGGAAAGCCAGAGATAGAGCAGAAGCAGAGGGGGAGGGGCAAGAGGAGAGGATGAAGCAGACTCCCTCCTGAGCAGGGAGCCCCAGGCAGGGCTCGATCCCAGGACCCTGGGATCATGACCTGAGCCAAAAGCAGACAATTAACCAACTGAGCCACCCTGGCACCCTTCTCCCCATTTTTAATAGCTTTTTGATGGAAAGGAAAACCCAAGGGGGATCCAGTATAGTCCACCATATTACCCTATCTGTTGATATTTGTCGTAAGGCCCACTTCATCACCAAGTGATAGCCTCCCCAGTAGAGGACAGACTTACCTTTAGAATTACTTTTCATTCTATTCTAAAAGTAAAGCATCCTAATTAAAATAAGCTGACATAATACAGAAAAGTTTAACTCTAAGATTCAAGATATTTGGATATAGTTCCATACAAATTTGTCCATGTTACCAAGTTGGTTTATCTCCTTCCAGTCTTTTCCCCTCTAAATAGAAGTTTTTATATTATGAGATTAACTAGAAAAATGGTTAATTAAATGTGAAGCAATATTCAGCAGCACTTAAAAGCAATAGTTTATAAATCTTACACGATATTATAAAGAAATTCTTTTTGAGGGGCACCTGGGTGACTCAGTTGATTAGGTGTCTGTTTTCAGCTCAGGTCATGATCCCAGGGTCCTGGGATGGAGCTCCTCATCAGGCTCCCTGCTCTCTCTCTCTCGAATAAAGAAATTCTTAAAAAAAAAAAAAAAAAAGAAAGAAAAAAACTCTTTTTGATGTATTGCTAAGCTGGGCAAAGTGTAGAGAAAGTAATTGCATGGGGGCGGAGGTGAGATTCTCGGGAATCATGGATGCATGTGGGGCTGCTCTCCGGGTCCCCCTTACTCGAGACACCAGCAAGAGCCAGCCAGCTCATTCAGGGCCTCGACTGCAGGCACTCTGTAAATGTGTGTTGACTGATAGCGAACACTAGAGGCCCCCAAGCCAAGTTATCTCTAGAACCGCAAGTAAAGGGCTCTTGTTCTCTTGCCTTCCATAGAGACAATAAAAGAATTTATAGAGGACCACTCAATTCATGTCCTCTAATGACAATTACACACGATTTGCTTGCAGTTTAACATAAGGTTAATTATAGACCACAATTTGTTACCTAACAGTATTCTAATATTATATATTTAGAAATAATGTTTCTAAACTCCCCACCCCCACCCCAACTAGCTAAGGAACCAGTGGAAACTTCAATTCATTTAAGGCAAGAGCCAACACCTGGTCCTTTGCTTATGGCCAGTGAGCACGCGCACGTGTCCCTCACTGTCCCCAGTCGTGCCCCACAAGGGCCCTACTCCAGTCTCTGCCTTTGCACTTGTCCAGAGTTTACTGCGAGAGTGGAAATCTGTGGCAATGATGTTGCTAAGGAAACTTGGCATTCTCCCAATACCTTCCGATAAACGACTCCATCTAGTTTCCAGGGCTCAGTGTTTGTTTGGGCTTATAAGCTACCTCTATGTTTAGTCTACAAAACTGGTGTTTTAGGCTTTGCTTCCAATATGAAGAGAATAACTTTCAGGTTGGGTCTAAGGTGAGCATAGATCATTGCACGTACCCCCCCACAGGAATGGAACTTTCTGTATAAGAGGATTAAACCTCCCTTGGGGCTTAGTGCTGTGTGGCTGCTGAAACTATTATTGCACTGCTCTGTTCAGCATTGCATCTTAATCCCTAGGCCAGAGCTGGACTCTTACCGGGGGCTCCACAAATACCCGTGACAGCAGAACCCAGATATTTCTTTCTAACAAATTAAAGAACCACACAAATATATTTTTTAAGTGTCTATACACCTATATGCATAGCGTTTATGCTCCCTTGTGGGACTTAGCATGTTTACAATGAAGGCTTTTCGGATCTTTGCCTATTCTTCGTAACTAAGCCGCTAGTTCCATGAGAGTAAGAGCCCACATATCTCTCTCCACACACCCCACAGGTTCACACAGCACGATGCACATGCGTGGCTGGCACTCAATGGCGTGAGTTGTTTGGTTGGCCAGCTAAACAAACATGTAAATGCTGGGTCCATGAAATCATATACTTGCCATTTCAGAGCTGGTGGTGGTAGCAGATGCCGTCTGTGGCCCCAAGATGAGAACTGCCCTAAGATATGATTCACCAATACCTTTCAAATACAGTGGGTCCTGACCTCCCTGCAGAAGGCTAAGGTTACATCAGGTCAAAAATGGGTCATTCTCACTTATTTGTGAGCTCCATCATGCCGCATAGAATAGACCAACATTCAGGAAACCTGTGGCTACAGAATAGAATGCATATGCCAAGACCATTGCCTCAGTATAAAACTCCTAACTGCCACAGTTGCTGAAGCATGTTGATACATAAGGACCCATAGAAGGCTGGTCATATTTTTAAGTAACTGATGACAGAAAGAAAGGTCTCTAAAAGCAACTTCCCAGGGCCGCCTGGGTGGCTCAGTGGGTTAAAGCCTCTGCCTTCAGCTCAGGTCATGATCTCGGGGTCCTGGGATCGAGCCCTGGGTCGGGCTCTCTGCTCAGGGGGGAGTTTGCTTCCCCCCCCCCCTCTGCCTGCCTCTCTGCCTACTTGTGATCTCTCTCTCTGTCAAATAAATAAATGGGGTCTTGAAAAAAAAATAAAGTTAGTAATTTAAAATAACAACAACAACAACAACAATAATAATAAATAAAAGCAACTTCCTGGGAGCACCCCCATCTTAATGAAATGAGCTGCCTGTGCTTTTCCCTGACCCTTGGTTTCGGGTCAAGACTTGAGATGAAAGGGGATGAGAACAGCAACCAGGACCTGACAGTCTCTGTTTCTCTGCAGCTGCGAGTCTTCAAGCTGGCCAAGTCTTGGCCAACCTTAAACACGCTCATCAAGATCATTGGGAACTCGGTGGGGGCGTTGGGAAATCTCACCATCATCCTGGCCATCATTGTCTTCGTCTTCGCTTTGGTTGGCAAGCAGTTACTTGGAGATCATTACCGTGACAACCGGCGTAACATCTCCGCACCCAACGAAGAATGGCCACGCTGGCACATGTATGACTTCTTCCACTCCTTCCTCATCGTCTTCCGGATCCTGTGTGGAGAGTGGATCGAGAACATGTGGGCCTGCATGGAAGTTGGCCAGAAATCCATATGCCTTATCCTTTTCTTGACAGTGATGGTGCTGGGGAACCTGGTGGTAAGTGCTGAGCCCCCCTGGCGGCACTGTCTTGGGGACAATGGAGGAGACTTCTGACTTCTGGGTTATCCTAAAAATAACCCAGTTTATTTGAGGTTGCACATTTTTATGCCCCCATCATCCCTCCCTGACTCTGACTGTAAGTCTTCAGACTTTGCAGAGTCATGTGGGGCATGTTCTAAGAACTGTCCGTGGGAGGGTAACCTGACCTGCTGGCGTGAGCACATAGGACAGGGATGGAAAGACCTGTTTAGAATCCCAGCTCTACCACCCGTAAAGCTGGATGACCCAGCACAAGAGACAATCTCCTCAAGCTTTAATTTCCTTAAAATCAAGAAAATAGTGCTTATTCATAGGCTTACCCAGGGAATTAAATTACAGCAGATGACATATGCAAATTGCCTAGTGCAGTGTCTAGGCCACAACAAGAACTCAGTAAATGTTAGCTGTTAGTTGTTGAAGAAAAATTTCCTTCCCCCCTGTAGGAGGTCTCAGAAGATCTTTTTCTCTAGGGCCATGAGAGCTGACTGATTTCTCTGAGCTAAACAGGTCCTAGCTCTGAGCAGGAGGGCGGGCATGATGAAACGAGGTGAAAGGGAAAGCTGGGTCACGGACGACATTCAATGCCACAATGTCAATAACAAAATCCACTCCCACATTTGGAGGAGCCTCACTGAAGACCTGCCCCCCTTCTCTATCCTAGTTGGCCCTTGCCCTTAGCTTATGCCCACCCACTGTGGTTCTGGGCACCCTTGCTGTGCCAGCATTGGCTGCTGTAGGGGGACATGTGGGCCCTCAGAAGCCCCTTTCTTACTGCCCTGAAAGTCAACCAACTTGGATTCTTTTCCTCTGAGAGTTTTACAGACACCAGAAAGCTAAACCAGAAGAGATGAAACAACAAATCCAGATTTGCAGTCTTTCCCGCCTGGGTCATGGAGCCAAAGATGCTTCCCCTGCGTCCCATTCCCGAGTTAGAGGGCTGGCTGAAGATCCTTTCTTCCAGGCTGAGCTCAGCATGCCTGCAGAGCTATAGGGGCCCCTTACCCTCGGGCAGGAAGTTTCTCTCTCTGAGCACTTTTATAGCCCTCAGGTAGTTTCCTCTTCACAACCCTCCAGAGGGGTGGGAGTCCCCACTCCCTGCTCATAGGGAAAGAACGTGAAGTTGGAAACAGCAAGGACATTGCCCAGGACCCCAAAGCGAGGAAAAGAACCCAGGGTTTTGGCAGGTGACAGTGGTCCCAGGGCAGACCCATACATGTTCCTTTCTGCTATGCCTGAATGTCCCTTGGTTTAGAAGGGTGATCCTTCTCCATGGCAGACAGTGCGCTTCCAAGCCTTGTCCACATGAGGCGGGTCGCTTGGGACACCCCCAAGACTCCCTTCAGTGGCTTTCAAAATGTCCATCCCCCCAGAGGGAAAGCACATGGAGGGGGGAGGCAAAGAGAGGCTCAGGTGTGGCTGTCTTGCCCTCTGGCTGGCTGCCCACCTGGCAGACTATGGAGGGACTCCGCTCATTGGTCGAGCCATCATTGCTTCCACTCCTACTCTCCAGGTGCTCAACCTATTCATCGCCCTGCTGCTGAACTCCTTCAGCGCCGACAACCTTGCAGCTCCAGATGAAGACGGGGAGGTGAACAACCTGCAGGTCGCCCTGGCGCGGATCCAGGCATTTGGCCATCGTACCAGGAAGGCCATCTGCAGCTTCTTCACCCGGCCCTGCCCGCTGCCCTGGCCCAAGACAGAGCCCCAGCTGGTGGTGAAACTCCCACTCTCCAGCTCCAAAGCTGAGAACCACATTGCTGCTGATGCAGCTGTGGGGAGCCCGGGACGGCTGCCAGGGTCCAGAGGCCCCAAGGACGCCTGCAACGACTTCATCACCAATCCCAGCATATGGGTCTCTGTGCCCATTGCCGAAGGAGAATCTGACCTCGATGACCTGGAGGAGGATGGTGAGGACGATGCTCGGAGCTCCCAGCAGGAAGTGATCCCTCAAGGGCAGGTGAGAGTCCTCCCATGGGACAGCCTCAGGGCCGGAGTGACAGGGGCAGAAGGGAAATTTGAATTAGGAGGTTGCCCAACATCGGGACTGGCACGGACTCGATGAGCCCTCGGGCAAATCCAGGCTAGGGGCACTCGATGTCCGGAAGCAGATACCATGCCAAGCTTCTGGAGGAGGTGGCCTTTGAGCAGGGCCTGGATAAAGGGGTCAGAATTCCCCAGGCAAGCGAGAGCAGGGGCAGCACCTTAGTCTCAGGCCGCTTTGAGGTTCTTGGGATGGTCTTCTGCACAACTGCCCCCCTTACTTCGCCCAACGCCAGCTCTGTGCCGAAGATGCGGACCATACTCCTCTAAGAACAGAGGTTGTCCAAGAGCAAGATTCATCTGAGCTTCATCAGATGGGGAGTCCTGATCATCACGGGACTCATTTATCCAGCTTTTCCAAAGGATGTCACAGGGAAATGACACTTGTTCTTTTTGGCCCCGAAGAATTTAAGCACATTTGGTAATAAGAATTTTAAGCACATTTGGTAATATATATTATATTTATAATATTAATTAGTAATTAATAAATAAATTGATTTATTTATTAATAATTAATTATTATTAATTAATTAAATATATAATATATTTAATATATATATTAAATACTCTGCACAGTTCCCCACTACCTGAAGCTGATGTGTCAACCCTCATTGACCTCTTCTCAGTGACTCAGGGCCTGCATGCCCTTCTGCACGATATGGGAAGGCAGGGGTCCCTGTGGGGTCTGGAGGTTGGCAGGGCTGCTGGCCAGGCCACTAAGTGGCCTCAGACAGCTGTGCTTTGAGTCTGTAGCTCTACCACAGCCTTCTTCCCCTGCAGCTGTCACTTCTCTTATGTTCTAGCAGCAGCTATTATCAGCTGCCATATTTCACATGCCTTTGTATGGGTGACAGCCGCGGGCAGGGCGTCAACGTCCCTGGAATAAAGGACGTGAACTCCGTGGTGACCATCTCTACTCAGAGGCATTTTCAGTTACTTTGGGGTTCTTGGGGGACTTCAGATGGCCAAAGTCTCTACCCCTCTGACTTCTGGACAAGTCATGATGGTCGTGGTTAATATCTACTGACCCGAGCACTTCATGCCAAGTGTTCTACAAGCCTTCACGTATCTAGTCAGCAAGATCACCGAATAGAGTAGATCTTGCCTTCTCAGTTTTGCAGGTGGGAAAAATGGAGATCAGGTTGAATATATTTGCCTAAAGCCACATGGCTTGTAAGGAATGGAGCCAGGAGTTAAAAAAGATCTGGTTAGAGAGCCTCCAGGCTGACTTCACACGAGCGTGTGTTGCGGGGATGCCTGTATGTATGCTGCAAAGATCAGGTCCTTAGCTCTGGCAGACTATGAGGGAGAGATCGCTTCGAACTGAGAAGCAGTCAGCTGAGGGTGGGCACAGGTGCCCAGATGGGACCCTCTCTCACTAGCAGGAGCAGCTGCAGCGAGTCGGGAAATGCGAGGGTCACGTGGCACCCAGGAGCCCGGGCTCTGGAATGTCCTCTGAGGACCCGGCTTCCCACGCGGGTGAGAGTCGGAAAGACGAGGCTGCTGCCCAGGCCCCTGCAGAGGTAGGTATGTGACCTTCCAGGAGAGGTTGAACAGCCCACCACTGACCGGTGGGAGGGTAGGGGCTGGAGGGTGGGGCTGCTCGGGAAGTGGGGTGTCAGACCGCGGTCGGCCACGTAACCTCACGTCTCTGCGTGAGGATTGTTAAGGTCCGTCCTGCCCTCCAGGCTGGTCGGCGCGATCTCAGTGGAAAGAAGGGCGGGGCGGGGGGGGGGGCAGGTTTCCACGGTTGAGGGTGGGGAGGGTAGGCGGGGATGAGGACGAGATCTGCGACCTCTCTGAGTCTCCTCGTCTCCATCTCGGAAACTGAATGGTAATGCCTACCTCAGAGGATTCTTTTGAAGCTTCAGTGAGATGCTGCTTGTCAGATGTTTAGTTCCTGCGTGAGAGGGAATAAGTGCCCAGAAAATGACAGCCAAGAGAAAAGGGAACAAAAGACAATGCCCAGAGCAAGTGTGTTTCTTTCAGCAGATGAAAGTCAGAGTCGCTCGTGGGTGAGGAAGGCTTCCCTGTGACTCCCCCTGCCCCCACTCTCTTTTGTCCACATCGTTTTTTCCAGCCCAAAACGTTCTGGTGCTCTGGAGGGGCTGTCCGTAGTGAGCAGCGGGCCGAGAGCCTTACACAGCCTGAGCAGGAGGCACAACCGGGGTTTAGCGATGTCATGTGAGAGGCAAAAGGAAACCTGGTGGCTTCATCACGCATCTTGGATGAGAGCAAGCTACAGGGAAGAGGCGTCTAGAACGACTTAGCGTCGTTAATGCCACGGCATTAAACTCAGGACTTTAACTTGACACCCAGCCTCTCTGAGAGCTGACGCTGTGACAGGAACCAGGCTGGGCAAAGATAAGGAAGACATCATTCGTGCCCAAAGTTATCGTGCCCTTCAGCCTGAGGAATGTCAGCCACTGGCTGTGTGCCCCTGGGCAGGGATGACCACAGCAGGGCGAGAGAAGAGCGTGGGCTGAGCGGGGGTGGGGGACCAGGGCTGAACAGAAGCCGCTTGGTTTCTGCTGGGCGAGGGTTGGCACCTTCTAGACGTGGACATCATTGCATTCTCAGGATTCCCCTGGCTAGTTGTCTCTGCTCCGTGTTTTCAGCACATGGCCGCTGGGTATCGGTTTTGGTTTGGATTTGTTTTGTTTTGTTTCTGTCCACGACCCTGGCAGAAAAGGGCCTGACAGTGACAGATGGGGACCCACCCCACCATTTGGGGCCATTAGGCAAGCTATCAGGTTTACTAATACGAGAGCGGCTTCAACTCCTAATTGAATTCATCTGGAGACATTATAGGGCTGGAGCTGCCAGGAGGGCAGCAGGGCCCCTGCAGCATTGCTCCGTGATTAAATATTGAAGCCCAGTGAATGCCTCGAGTCTTTATGGGTGTAATTACGGTGTCTCGGGCCCTCGCCAGCACTCCATCAGGGGCCTGGAGGTTTAAACCCACGTGCTAACCCTCTGGGGCTCCGTAGAGAGCATCACTGTGCTGGGCCTCAGCTGGCGAGGCCCCAGACGCACAAGGATCGCCGCGGTGGGTCCAGCCCCGACGGGTGCTCCCCGCCTCTCGGAGCCCTTGGCCGGGCAGACCTGCCGTGACCGCGTGCAGACTCACTGGGGCCCTCAGAGAGCTGAGCTCGCTGCCGTGGGCTTCTGCCCTGCAGGGAGAGGATGACACAAGCTCCTCAGAAGGCAGCACGGTGGACTGCCTGGATCCCGAGGAGATCCTGAGGAAGATCCCTGAGCTAGCAGATGACCTTGAAGAACCAGATGACTGCTTCACAGAAGGTAAAGCGGTGGCCACAGGACTCCTCATGCGGACATTCATTCGGGCCAGAATCCCATTCAGCAAGCTCTCATCCGGGCCGCTGTGTGTCTGGGGCCCTGGCTTGGGGTCCATGAGGGACAGACACACAGGGCCCCTTGCTGCCTCCTCTCCAAGCCAGGGGCGGGGGACCGGCCTCAGACACAAACGCCCACGCTCACAGCAGCCTAGTGACTCCCCACAGACCTTCCTCCTCACCCTCGAAAACACCCCCGAGTTATGAACCAGGCCTCTTGAGGTCGAACAGGAAAAAGGCAAACACTCTTGCTTGGGGACATAAAGCACCCAGAGGAGTGTCAGGCCACATCTGTGTCCCTCAGTCTTTGGTGTAGCTCTGAAAGGCAGAACAAATGTCCACGGCCGTGGCACCCTGAACGCACCCCATCTTGTCCTAAAGGCAGAAAACACATCTTACCCTTGGTTTCCTCCGTGTTTAGAATAGAGAGGCACATTGTGCTCTCACTAGATCTGCCTGCAATAAGGGGATAGACATATAGTTCACACTATGAGAGTCACTGTGGCTTCAATAATAATAAAAAAAAAATCTATAAACTAAAAAGCAACAACACTTCCTTTAGTTTCCAGTCCCACACAACCCTGGGCTAGACTGGGCCCAGGCCCCATTCCGGCTCAGGGTGTAGCCCCTCAGACAGCACTGGACCCAGGCCCCGAGGCTTGTCAGGCTTCCAGAAATGGGTGGGCTTAGGACAGGGGCCACCCGTATCCTCTCCAAGAAGGACGATAATCAGGGAGGACTTGAGAGTGGGTGAGACCAATGGTAGGGAGGAACACTCAAAGGGCAGGACCGAGAGGCTGCCCGAGAGGGGTGCAGCTTCTCTCATATTCCAGAGGATTCCTTTCCTATGGGGTGGCAAGTGGGTTTCCCAGCAGAGTGCTTTCCCGGCGGGGCCAGAGCAAAAATGCTCTTCCCTCCCCAGGGGGACATCCCTCTCCATCAGTCACCTCTCCCCATAGGCTGCCTTCGCCGCTGTCCCTGCTGCAGAGTGGACGCCAGCAAGTTTCCGTGGACCGTGGGCTGGCAGGTGCGCAAGGCCTGCTACCGCATCGTGGAGCACAGCTGGTTTGAGAGCTTCATCATCTTCATGATCCTGCTCAGCAGTGGGTCTCTGGTAAGGGGAGGCGGGATCCCCGCCCCAAAGCCCTCCAGGTCGGGTCTCCTGCAATCTCAAGTGCCTGGAGCTGGAGCAGGGAGCTCCGCTGACTCTCAGCCTGGAAGCCCCCCACGGATGGCTGGCCGAAGAAGCTGCAGCCCAGCACACGGGCTCCTTTTAGCAGTGGGGGAGGGTGGGTGCTTGCAGTCTGCACTTGCTCAGCCTGGCTGCAATATTTCCGGCGGCAGGGGGGGCTTGCATCCCACTCTGTGGACGAGGAAACTGACACACAAAGGGCCTGAGGCACTTGTCCGTGTTTACCCAGCTTGTCAGTAGCAAAACCTACTTCTACCCTCATTTGATCCCGAAGCCCTGGCTTTCTACCCCCTGGCCTCCCAAACACCGGCCTTCTCCGAAGGCCCAGTGCAAAGACTGCCATCCTTCTGTCTTATCAAGCCACTTGCAAATACTATTACTCGTTCACACCTCACAGTGCGTCATTTTATCAGCACTTCTCGAAATGTAATTACCTGGGGAGCTTGCTGAAAGGCAGATTCTGAATCAGAGCTGGGGTGGGGCCCGAGAATGGGCATTTCCAACAAGCTCCTGGGGATGCTGAGGCTGCCGGTCCAAAGACCACACTTTCAATGACAAGGCCTTACTGGCATAGAGACGCTGACTTCCGAGCCACTTCCTTAGCCTCTCGCTGAATGGCCAGCTTTGTAGGACATGGAAGGATGCTTTGCTCGCTCCCTGCACAGTCTCAAGTCATCTTCCCAGTGGAGCAAGGTAGCTGTAGATGCAGGAGGGGACTCATCATCCCCAGGTGTCTGCCTCTTACGGATGAGGAAGGCACAGCCCAAAGACGTGAAGGGGCCTGCCTGGGGTCCCAGCTAGTTAGTTAAAGGGAAGATGAGAAGCCCGGTCTTCCGACTCAGGGCTCCAAGCGTCTTCACTTGTTTTGCTCTTCCTGTGTCATTTACTCCCTAAAAACAACCTACTGGATATCTGCGCACCTCCTTAAATCCCAGATTTCCCCGGAAGGGTGCCAAAGCTGCTCAGCGTAGGGCCTCAGCCCTGGGGAGGAGCTCAGGCAGGTGAGAAGACATGATCTGGGGGAAGGGGGTGGCCAGGAGGGCAATGGCCGAGGGCGAAGAGAGTCTCTGGGACCTGGGCTGCTCTCCACCACAGGAGAGGGGAGAGTGTGGCAGCATCCGAAGGGGCCCACTGCTGGGCACAGGGCGGCGACTGTCCAGGCCCCAGCTGGTTCTGTACAGCTCTGGTGCACCGGCCACATCGCCGGGCAAGAGGGGACCGGGTGGTTGAATTCTCCCCACCCTCCCCTCTTTCCTGTCCTCCTTGACGAGGACAGTAGTCACATCTGCTGTTGACAAGGTGCTTCCCTCATTACCTCCTCCGCTCCTGTCTCTCCCCATGGGCCTCCTCTCCTCATTTCTCTTCTCCACGCTCCCCTGCTCCTTCCTTTCTTTCTGTTCCCCGACTCCACTCACCCCCTCCCTCCCAGCAGGGAGTGCAGATTCTGCACCCGCTGCTGGGCCCTCACCCCCCCCTCCTTCCCCAAGGGACTGAACAGGCTGGCGCCAATTTTAGTCTTCCTTATGCTTTTACTTTGAGTACTTTAAAAAAAATAAATAAATAACATGAGTTTTCATCTGACAAAGTAAAGTGCAAAAAAAAAAAAAACTTGGAAATCATGGGAAGATGCAAAGAAAAAATATCACCCATTTTCCTATCACTCAAAGAGAATCTCACTTTGAAAACATTTTGGTGTACTTCCTTCCCATCTCTCTTATGCATATAATATATAAATATTACAAAGCTGAAACCACATTTATGCATTCTGTAATTTCTCAGTAAATTCTCACAGTAAATACACTCCTACTATCTGACTTAGTGGCTGCAGTGCTTTCCATTATGGGAATGCGCCAGCACTTATGTAAACAATCCCGCTGTTTACTTCTAATAAGCATTGAATAGACTCCATTGGCTTCTTCCCTGTCTTGGGTCCGGTTAGAAGCAGAATCCACAGCAAGGGTTCTTGTGCAAGCAGCTTATGGAGGGCATGCTCTGAGGGGGAGCCCTCACGACAGATTAGTCTCCCAGAAGACTGACTGGGGTTTGCATCCCCCAGTCAGGTAGGAGAGGAGCGACCGCCCCACGGCCACAGCAGCCCTGGCCTTACCCTCGTTCTTTTCTCTCTCCGCCAATCTCATAAGAGAAAAATGGCATCTTCTTTCCGTCTGGATTTCCTTAATTACCAGTGAGCTAGAACATTCTTTTTCAGAGGTTCATGGACAATTCTTACTTTCATTTTTGTGAACTGCCTGTGAACATCCTTTGATGCTTTTATTTTTAAACCAAGTCGCTGTTAGGATCCCTTTGGTTCACTTCCAAGCCCCAATTTGAGAAGGTTTCTTTTCTCCCTTGCTTTCAGCTCCCCTGCAAAAAGTAAGCCAGGCTGCAGGCCCCGTTCGCTCCGGGGGGGTCCCGGTTTGTGTCGCACAGTGCCTCTTCCACTAGCCCTCTGAACCCCAGCCCCCACACACATACACCCTAAGCAGAGAAACCGAAACGATACAGGCAAGCAGGTTCCCCAAGTCCTCCCAGGGGCCGAGGGCAGGGCTGGTGGGGTCCTTCCCCATCACTGGGCACCAGGGCTGTGGGTCCAGGCAGCCGACCATTCTGCTCCCTTTCTTCCTTCCAGGCCTTTGAAGACTATCACCTTGACCAGAAGCCCACAGTGAAGGCCTTACTGGAATATACTGACAGGGTGTTTACATTTATCTTTGTCTTCGAGATGTTGCTCAAGTGGGTGGCCTATGGCTTCAAAAACTACTTCACCAATGCCTGGTGCTGGCTGGACTTCCTCATTGTGAACGTGAGTGGCTCACTGGCACGCATGGGGTTTGGGGTCCTCAGCTCTGAGGGATGGCTGCGGCTAGCTCAAAGGAAGCGGTAGCCTCGCCTCGTGGGCCCCTCCGAAGTCTCGAGCTCTTCGCGAGGCCTCTGAGAAGAGCTTGCACACTGGTGAATGGTAAGATCAGACAGTCCACAATTCTGGTGCAGTGCTGGCGCTCAGGTGAGTCCTGGGTTCCTAGGCCTCCATCCTGGAGGCCTCTGACTGCCCTCCGTGTTTTACATCCAGAACAAAATGACACATGAGGCTCTCGAGGGTCTTAGGGCCTGGCATCCCTCCACAGGGCTTCGGGACGGATGGGAGCCAAGGACTGCACGGCCCAGAGAATCTTCCCACCTGCTGCTTTGGTGGTCCTCACCCCTGGCTATACTTTAGAATCACCTGGGAACTCTTAACAAATACAGTGAACCCACAATGATACTCCTGGGGATCCCGATCTCTCCGGTCCTCGGCAGAGCCCAGGCATCAGGATCTTATACAAGCTCCTAGGCATGGTCCCACATGTGTGCCACCAGATGGAGAGTCACTGAGCTTGCCCACCAGCTTCTAGGGTCCCTTTGGAGAGATGCTGAGTTGAAGCACATGTGTTCAGACACTAACCTGGGGCCCCTAACCGCTACGCGAGAAAATTGACCAAGTGCCTCCCACAGGCTAGACCTGTGATGCCTCACTGCCGAGAGGCGGCCATCCTCAGTGAAATCTCCCAAGACCTTCCTCGACCCCAAAAGCCAGGAGTGGTCTCTCTCTCTCATCCTACCCGTGACGATCCTCTACCTCTGTCCAGGTCTTTGCCCTCTTGGCTTTGCAGGATGGCTGCCCATGTTATTTGCTCCCTGCGGCACAGCTGAGGGTCCCCACAGGCCAGGGGACGGCTCATGCCGTGTTTGTCTCTGCCTCCCACACTCCAGCAGCCACCAGGACCAAGGTCTGCACATCAGAGGTGTCAGGAAATGTGTCTGTATTCAGGGCTCACCTCCTGAAGCTGGCTGGGGTCCAGTAGCAGAACATTCTGCTGGCAGGTGCCCCACAGCAGGTCTGTGGACTCAGTTCTCTTCTTGCCTGAGACCAGGGCGCGCACAGCATCAGGACACCGTGCCGCAGGGATTAGCCGTGAGGCCTGAAATCCGAGTCACATGGGATAACTTCGTGCATATGAAATAATTATTTATAAATGAAGGAAGAGGGTTTTATTCTGGCTTCGCACCCCTGTTAGGGGCGCAGTCACTCTTACCTACATACGTCTCCCTTGTTTAAGTCCTGATCACCCTAAATGCTCGCCCTCTCATTCCATCCATCCTCCTCCTAATTCTCCCTTCTGATCATCCATCCTTCCTTCCACACATCCCTCCGTCCATCTACCCAGCCAGTCACCCTTCCTTTTTCTCTTCTTCTAAACACCCATTCATCTTTACTTCTTCCATTCATCCTGTCGGTCCTCTCCTTCCTTCCATCCATACTCATTCTTTCTCTCCTCTTCCGCCTATCCATTCATCCTAACCTTCCTTTCAACTGTCTATCAACTGGTTCTTAATCCTTCTATCGTTCTATCTTTTGGTTCACCTTTCTGACTATTCGGTCATCTAACCTTCTATTCACTCGTTCGTGCATCTTTGATCCAAGCGTCCTCCTAGCAATTCGTTCTTCCATTTTCCCATTTTTCCTTTAACCATCTGCCTATCCTTCCTTCTTTGTAAAAAGATTTTATTTATTTACTTATTCGAGAGAGAGAGCCCATGCACAAGAGGGGGAGGGATAGAGGGAGAGGGAGAAGCAGACTTTCCCCTGAGCAGGGAGCCCAATGTGGGACCCATAACTGACCGAGCCCCCCAGAGGCCCTCATCCTCCCTTCTTTGCCACCCACCTACCCATTCAACCATTTGCCTTCCATTCCCCCACCCAATCAATCAACTTTCCATCCATTCTCTAATCTCTTCTATTCATTTATTCTCTCTCTCTTTCCATTCATCCATCAGTCCTTTGACCCAGCCATCATTCTTCTCCCTTTCACCCATCCCATCCATCCACTATGCTATACTTTCATAGTTTGTCCTTCTTTCTTTCATCCTTCCTTTCAACTGCCTGTCCTATCCATCTTTGTGTCTTTTAATCTATCCGGCTTTTAATTCTATCCAACTATTCTTCCATCCATCTTCCTTCCTTCTCTTTTTCCTCTCATCCATCCCAACATGCTTCTATATTTTCTTCAATTTATCAAATGTTTATTTATGACTACTGAATATAGGGTTGTCTTAGGCAGTGTTCTAGGAGGGGCAGAAGCCAAGAAATAAAAACTCCCTATCTCCAGGAGTTTGTGCTGTAATCTTTCAGCAGATAAGACACACAGAGAAAAATAAACCTATTACGGGGTTTAATTTTACGGGGGGGGGGGGATGTGGTGAGCTCTGCTGGAAATAATTAGTGTCTTAGGGGGAGAGAGACAAGAGCCTGTGGGAGTGGGGTAGTTGGGAAGTCTTCATATAAGAAATGACATTAAATGCGGGGTTTAAAATGAGCAGGAGCATTGAGGTGCAAAGAGGACTAGGGGGGAGCAATTTTATTTAAAAGATGACCCTGAGCAAAAGTACAGACACAGGTATATTGAGGGAATGATTTTACTTAGCTAGGCTATATGAGTGAAACATGACTGAAAAAGGACCCTGCAGCTATATAATACAGGCTAAGGAATCAAGGACTTAACCTGAGGATGATGAAACACCAATGAAGTCTGGGAGTAAGAGACACACATGATTATAATCAAATTTACAGTGGAGAATGAATGCAATACTAGAGACCAGTTGGGGGGCTAGCAGCCTGAGCCGTTAGAGTGAGGCTGGGCTTGGGTGGAGGGCTTTGATGGACAGACCCCAGACCCTTATTGCTCCAACTATAGATTTTGCACATGAGGCAGCCTTCCCAGGGGACTCAGCAAAAGACTGAATAGGGTCCAGCATGAAACTGGCCCCAAACCTCCCTACCCTCTGTCAGCCAAACAGCTGGGTGCCACCTGCTGGTGTCCAGAGTCCTGCATGGAAGAAAGAAACTTCCATTCCAGTTCTTTGGCCTGATGGAATAAGCCACCCATTCAGAGAATAGACATTATTTGAGGCTCTAGCAGCCACATGTAGACCCCTTCCTTCCTGAAGGTCTGGGGTATCTCCCAGACAAGCTAAGCCTGAATTCAGCCCACCAGTCATGGTGCAGTTGCAGTCTTCCAGGATTGGGGCGCAGTCTCCAGCAAGCTCAAGCCTATGCATATAGTACCACGCTGGCACCTTCAAAGTTCCTGGAAGGTGTGACCATTTGTCCATGTCCATTTGTGACCTTTACCGTCCTCAGTCCAACACTTAAAAAAAAAACAACAAACAAACAGGGAATCACGACCCAGTCATTATATCTCAGTCATCTGTCAAAGCTGGATTTCATGGACCCATGCCACTCACTCTAACTTTGACTCCCTCATTTTATACAGGGGGAAAATATGACCTGAACTAGCAAAACATTGACCCAAAGCCACAAAAAAAATCAATCAATCAATCAATCCGGGGTTGAAAGGGAACTAGACCCCGCTGAGACCAGGACTCTTTGCCTTCTACTTTTCTGAACAAATACAATTGAGACTCACTTTGCATTCTTCAAAATAGACTTTCGGCATAACCCCCACAAAGGAAATCATCTCTCCAAGTCTCTGAAAGTCAGAGTTTCAAGGCTGTTGAAGTCTGGCCAGTACCTCCAGAGGGGAAAAGGAAGGTTGATATAATACACTGGGAAATTGACCACCCACACACCACAGCGTGTGGAGGGCGGAGGTTTTCTTTCCCAGAGGATCAAGAAGTGATAAATGAAATCTTTAATAGGGGAAAGAGACAGAACTGTCTCTAGACCTTTCACTGGAGTTCAAAATAAGATGGGAGCCAGGACGATGACTTGGCTAGAGTGTGGTATGGGAGGGATTTCCTGTCTCCTTCTACCAGAAGCTTCTAAACCTAGAGTAATGCTTTTGCTCTCTGCCTGCGTTCAGATCTCCCTGACAAGCCTTATAGCAAAGATCCTGCAGTATTCTGACGTGGCATCCATCAAAGCCCTTCGGACCCTCCGCGCCCTGAGGCCCCTGAGGGCTCTGTCTCGATTCGAAGGCATGCGGGTAAGACTTATCTCCAAAGCGTTCTGATCTGCAGCATTTGGTACTCCTTCCCCCCTCCCATGCCCCCCATACCCCTGAACCTGAGCTCTGGGCCTGCCCCAACAGGTGGGCTCTGGGTACTTGCTTCCCACTGGGACTTGGGTAGCACTGCTGTGTCCTAATGCTCTGGTTTTCCTTCTTGTCCCTTTGTGAGCACTCTTCCCTTCTCAACTCAAATATCATGTCCATCAGCACCCAGACTCACACTGTCCTGCCCACAGTGAAGTGCTCCTGCTTTAACATCTCTTACCTCCGTCTCCTCAACGTGCTGTTGTTCTTTTCGCCAAAATCTCCAGAACACCGCAAACCCTTCATTTTTCCAAGACAGATGAGCCTTTCCTCTGACACTCCATTCGAATGTGGTG
This sequence comes from Nasua narica, assembly GCA_028533885.1. Classification (NCBI taxonomy): domain Eukaryota; kingdom Metazoa; phylum Chordata; class Mammalia; order Carnivora; family Procyonidae; genus Nasua; species Nasua narica. The sequence goes on along the minus strand of CM052799.1, from coordinate 59,111,947 downwards.
GCGCCATGAGCGCAACACCATGGCTACCACTGGAGAGGAATGCCTCCTCTCCAACACAACGTAGTCGTGGGGTCCTATGGAGTCTTCCCTTTCATCCACCCATTCCTTGCCCATCATTATCACCTCCACCCTGCCCTCACTGTCTTCCTCATGAGGGAATGCTCACAAGCCAGGCCCTTGAACTACTGGGGGGACAAGGGACTGCTAATTTGTCCCCCTCCCCTTCCTCATAATTACAAAAGGCTCCAGGTACTGAAAGTGAGGTTTTGCCTTCTTCCACCATTGACTCAAAGAAGACATCCCATCCTCAAAAACAAAAGTGGACTTTAAAAATACACTTGTACCTTCACAAACACTAGGAACTTATGATTGAACTAGTTTGAAATTTGTTTTATTTTATCTCTGGGTCTCTGCTTCACAAATAAGCATGTTTGTGAACATGGATTTTGATTTTCACTGATTCTTGACCAAGGCATACCTTGAACTGTATTTTTAGAGCCCTTTTAAAATAGAATTTAAGGGGCGCCTGGGTGGCTCAGTTGGTTAAGCAACTGCCTTCGGCTCAGGTCATGATCCTGGAGTCCTGGGATTGAGTCCTACATCAGGCTCCCAGCTCCACGGGGAGCCTGCTTCTCCCTCTTTCTCCCCTCTCATGCTCTCTCTCACTGTCTCTATCTTAAATAAATAAATAAAATCTTAAAAAAAATTAAATAAAATAGCATTTAAGAAGAATAAAGCAAGGTCCTAGAAGTCCATATGTGCAAGCACAACACGCACTCACACCCCTAAAAGAGCATGTTTGTACTGTAAGTTCATCCATCTCCTCAGTCCTGGGGAAAGACCCTAAAACCTGCCCAGAATGTTTAGGGAAAAGATCTAAACTCATCTTCAGCTACCCAGTGCCTCCCAGTCTTCTGAGTCTGAATTATTGCTCTAATTAACCCACTTCTCTTGCTGTTTCCAAAGACCACTGGCTCATGAAGCAGCGTGAGTGAGTGTAGACAGAGGTGGAATCCAGCAAGAAGGGTTCCCGATCCTTTTGCACTTCTTCCCAGGTGGTGGTAGATGCCCTGGTGGGCGCCATCCCGTCCATCATGAATGTCCTCCTCGTCTGCCTCATCTTCTGGCTCATCTTCAGCATCATGGGCGTGAACTTCTTTGCGGGGAAGTTTGGGCGGTGCATCAACAAAACCAATGAATACCTTTCTCTTGTGCCTTTGTCTATTGTGAATAACATATCTGACTGCAAAGATCAGAACCACACTGGCAGCTTCTTCTGGGTCAACGTGAAAGTCAACTTTGATAATGTTGCAATGGGTTACCTAGCACTTCTGCAGGTGGTAAGTCCTGAAATTAACCATGTCTCTTCCTTGGGCTGTTTTATAATGTGGAGGGTCTGGGGTCTTCCAAAAGTTGCTATGTAGAGACTTTGCAAAGGGCAGCAATCAGTAGGAGCTGAAGTCACTACCTATTCCTACAGACTAGCATGAGGCTGAAGGGCCTTATCCTTGAAAGTGATGTCACAGTGGTGCAATTAGACAAGTGTGGGCTGGCAGCCTAGAATAAAGGGACTGACCTGCAATGCAGTTGTGTCAGGTGATGACCTACGATTCACTATTTGTACAAAATAGGCATGATAGAGCCACCTGTTCATTCTTCTACTGAAGATCCTCTCCTCGACAGCAATAAATTGTATTCCAGGTCTACTATCGTGATAGAAAGCGCTGGCGGCGATGACAGGCAAACACATCCGCACTCCCATTCATTCATTCCTACCTTGCCTTCATCCAATCAAGTGTTGATGCAATTGCTTATACATTTGTCGCTCAGTTACCCACACCTTCCTACAGCCCACTGTTGGTCCATGCATTGGTTCAACAAATAATCCCTGAATAGCTATGGTGGGCCAGGCGCTGTGCTTAGCCCCGGCAGATACGGAGAACTGCCTCCAGGGAATGCATGCTCTATGAGAAAAATCGGACAAACAAGTGAATCAAAACAAGAGTTCAGTGTAGGCTATGGTGAGACACTGAGTGGCCTCTGCTCCTTGTTTCCAGGCAACCTTTAAAGGCTGGATGGACATCATGTATGCAGCTGTTGATGCCCGAGATGTGAGTCTCAGCCTGCCGTGCCTACTGCCTTCCCCTCGGTGCATCCCACTCACATCAGTCTGTTTGCAATGGGCCGAAGCCGGCTTTGGTGCCAGAAAAGGCAACAGCTTCACCTTATCCCTCCCTGGAGCAGCGTCCAGCTGGCCCTCTGTCGAATGTTTAAGCCAACCTCACCTGTTCCCCCTACCGGGCACACCTCCCCCCCCCAGGCTTTCCAAGTTCACCTGTTCACCATTGAGGAAAATATCTGATAACCTCCCCGGGACTGTGTGTGAGGGCACGCCCTGGGCAGAGGCAAGGGGCAGGGTGCCGGCCACAGCAAGGGTGTCCCGTGGCAGCTGGTGGGGGCTACTGAGGAAAGACCCTTTGCTGCTGTGGCAGAGCTGATGCCCTGCCCTCGTCCCCTCAGCCCACCTCTTGAGTGCACTCCCGCGCTGTGCTTCTGATTCTCTGAGGCTTGACTTTCTTCAGTGCCTCGGAGCTTGTTCAGCAGTCCCTCCGCCAAGGCTGAGGGATTAAAGGTCCACAGGGGCCACCCTCGCAGATAAGTTTGGGGAATCTGCAGATAAGTGCTCCAGCTTCCCCATCCCCTAGAGGTACAGTTCTGAGATGCATTCTACACAGTTCTCTGGAAAACCCCAACAGGATGGAGCACCGGTTGCCCCCAGTGATGGCCCGCTTAACAACACCTCCTCCGGCTTTTCTCCTGCTCCCCCTCCCCCTCCCTCAGTCCTGCTCCCTGACTCTCGAGTAAACCACCCACCCACACCCAGGTCTTTGTCTCAGGGATGAACACAAACACACACCCACCTGCTCCCCATGCCTCACCTTGTCTGTTCACAGGTGAACTTGCAGCCCAAATGGGAGGACAACGTGTACATGTACCTGTACTTCGTCATCTTCATCATTTTTGGTGGCTTCTTCACACTCAATCTCTTCGTTGGGGTCATTATTGACAACTTCAATCAACAGAAAAAAAAGATAAGTGGGGCTCAGGTGTTTCCACGAATCTTCTACTCCCTGTCTCCTGACTTCATGACTAAAGCCAACACTATCCCTAGCCTTCATGTCTGACCAGGAGTCCAATTTTGGCCTTTCACACCAATACCCACCTTTGCACCCCCATTGCAGCCTTCACCCCTACCTGGTGTCCTGGGGTCGCTGTTGGAAGAGCTGCATTTCTCTGTGTCAACAACATCCCCTCTTCCATCCGGGTCCCCTCCTCTTTCCCAGAGTGCCCGGGTCTTCCCGGCTGGAACCAGGGGTGCAGAGTGTGCCCCAGGTGGCCCTTGGGAAATATCAACAGGGAAAGAAAGGGCTCCAGAACTTGCTGCCTCTTTCTGGAGCTCTGATCCCCAGAAGCACTGAGTCAGGAGGCCTCAGCAAGGGCCAGAGCTCCAGTGTTGGCAGAATCCCAACCCTCCTTGGGATGGGGAGGAAGACCCTTGCCTCCATGGTTGCTGACTCTGATGACTAGGAACTGAATCCCATTAACTTCTCATATTTACATTAAAATGTTAGGGCATTAAAGGTGTAAAATGCTTTCTTGTTACCCCCTATTAATCCTTTCATTTAACACCCTCCATTACTTTGAGGTAGATAAAGCACCATTTTAGACTAATGTAAGTTGAGATCCAGAGGAAAAAAACAGGGTCCTATGGATAAGTCACATAGCATGGCTCCAAGAACCCAGCATTGGTTTTGGCATCATATAAACCTGGGCTTGCATTCCCAACTCAACCACTCGCTAGATGGCTGACCCTAGCAATTTCTAAAAACTCTCTGAGCCTCAGCTTTCTCATCCTTTCAGTGGAATTAATAATACCTGCTCATAAGATTCCGGTGAGGGGAAAGTAAAAACCTGTACAAAAGCACCTAGCTTAGGGGTGCCTGGGTGGCTCAGTAGGTTAGGCATCTGCCTTTATCTCAGGTCATGATCCTGAGGTCCTGGGATCAAGCCCCGTATAGGGCTTTCCACTCAGCAGAGAGTCCTCTCCCTCTCCCTCTGCCCTCTCCCTCTGCCCTTTCCCCCTGCTCATGCTCTCTTGCTTGCTTGCTCATTTTCTCTCTATCTCAAATAAATAAATAAAATCTTAGGAAAAAAAAAAGAAGTACCTAGTTTAGGACTGAGCTACTGTACTATTATATTTTAAAATAAAAGTCTAATGGCATAGGCTTCCCACCTCTAGGAAGTCCTTGACCAGAGTTCTGAGCATAAGAAGTGGGCAGCCCTGCTCTACCCCAGAGGGGGTCAGCAAGACAGCTATGAAGTGCTGATCAATGTCATCAGCACCCTTGAGGGCTTTGAGACCATTCAAGCAATCCCTTCTCCCATTTTATAGATGAGGAAACTAAGTGAGATCTTGACAGGGAGTTGGTCATGTTAGGTAATAGAATGAGATAAGCCAGTGATGAAGTTGAGGGGGGGCTATATTTGCTGACTCCCTGCCCAGAATTTTCAGTGTGGCCCCACCCAGTGCTCCCAACCCTCTGCCCCTACACTACTTGATTCTGGCCTTGGCATTGTATTTCTGCAGAGAAAGGAGAAGGTGGATATGTTCTTCTTCTCCAGCATGCTCTGATTTTGGTATCCCTGGGAGTTCTTGTTACTTTAATAACAGTGGTGTGTGTTATCCTCTCCTGTACTTAGGGGGCCAGGACATCTTCATGACAGAGGAGCAAAAGAAGTACTACAATGCCATGAAGAAGCTGGGTTCCAAGAAGCCCCAGAAGCCCATCCCACGGCCCCTGGTGAGCCCCAGAGCTTCCCTGAAGCAAAACATGTCTGGAAATACAATTGATAGCTTGTGCCTATGGTGGGTAGGGGCTGACCAGCTCTCTCTGTGAAGAGGGAAAACTGGGTTGAATTTGGGGAAGATGTAATGAGAGTTCCCTGGCCCAAGAAATGAGAAGTCTAAAAGAAGGAACTCTGGTCTTCTGGAGAGAATATATCTCCCATGGGTACTCCAAATAGACCTATTTAGGATAGTACTGAGTTCCCCAATCAGTTCAGGTTTCAATCACAAGATTGGGAGCAGGTTAGGCTAAATGATACTAAAGGTGGTAAGAGCCCTGAGATGAAGTGTTTGTGTGGCTATGCATCATGATCTAGGTTGCAATGAATCTCCAGCCTCACCCTACATTCCACCCCATGCCTACGGTACACAGACAGGAAATGGCCAAAACCCAAGCCCCTGGGATCCTGGCCCCAGTCATGGTCATTGTCAATAGGAACCAAAAGTTATCCCATCGTGGTGTTTCAATATTGACCAAAACTTAGTGCTATACTCCACTTTGATTCCTTTATTCACAAAAACCCTAAGAGACATGTCCTTTTATTCCCCCATGAAACACAACACCCAAACCATACATATTATCACCTAAGTTCTTCTCGGTCCTCCACCAGAAGATGGAAAATTTCAAACCTCTAGTTCGCCTCTGTTGAAAGTGAATGAACAGGTTTGTCAGTGGGAGTATTATTATGTAGGAAATGTACAATGGAACCTCTTCCAAGAATTTCTGAGCCATCAGAATGGAATTGACATCTTGTCTGTTTACGTAACCTTTCTGTAGTTAAGATGCAGTAACTGTGAAGAGAATTACAGGTGCTAGAACTACAGGACACTATGCCATTAGCACCCCCCCACACACACCACCACCCCCAGGGCAAAGCCTAAGGACCTACAACAAAAGAGAGGACCTTTCCCTAGACTTAGGGAGACATATATTCTGTTGGCCAAGGCAGTAGGATTTCTAAATCAAAGCATGAGGTTTGTATAAGTTACTAAAAACTTCATGAGCACATAGTCTTGAAAACATTTATGGGGGAAAATATTCTATGACCTTTGGATATACTTTACTTGGACACAGTGGTTATAAATGTTTTGCTTTATGCTCAGTTCTGATAAGAAGTATTATAATTAAGGGGTGATAGGATGTTCAGACTTCTGTAGGGGCAGAGATTTCCTTCTAACTCCCCCATCAAATCAAGATAACTGGGGTTCAGTGAGCCTAAGTCACAGGGAGTACCCCTCTGCCAGCCAGTCCAATGGGCAGGAACAGGCTCAGAATTAAAAGTTGTAGGTAAGTGGTTGAGCCCAGGCAATTGGGGGGAGGAAGATCCTGAGACTTACAGAGAAACAAGCAGCTGAGTCCCTGCTGGCCTTCACTGATGGCTGAACTGATGCTGAATCTACACTTGAGCCAGACACTAAGGAGTCCGGGCTAGGGACATCCCTTGGCAAAATCATGACAGTTGTTAGTACCTTGCCCTACACACTGCTCAATCTCTCTCTAACATCTCAGATTCTCCCCTTTTATCAACTAATCCCACAGGCCACCATAGCTTCCTCCTCTCAAGGAGGACAATTTCACTGGGATAGGATGAGCTACATTTCAAAAAGGGACCCTGGAGAGGACACTATCTTAATACAAAGGTAGGAACCTAATGGTGAAATTCCAGGCACTACAGTAGGTGTGGAAGTCAATGGTTGGGTAGGAAGACCTGTGACAAAATCACCACTTCTCCTAATCAAACCATAACCAAGACCCTCCAAGGTTGGCAACGGCAGAGGCCCACCACATGGATAAGGAAAGTGAGACCTCAGAGCCCAACTGTGTTTCTGAGAGTCATCATCCCTTTGGATGGAAAGGGGGTATATTACTAATTAACCATCAGTACTGTCCCAGCTTTAGTGGAGGAATGTGGCTCTCTCCTCAACACTCTGTTCCAAACACAGCCAACACTTTTTTCCCACTGTTCCCCTATCATAGCTGAGGCAAGCCTGGAACATTTAAACACGTCTTTGAAGTCTTAGGGATCCCAAAGAAGAAACTAGAAAATCAGGGGCCCAAGCAGCAACTGCATATGGCTGCTCTTCAGGGCCCACAAGTCTTGGCCCATCCTTGCTCCTGGCCAGCAGCCATATAGAAGGCAACATCTTGGCACCCACCACCCAGTGGGATAAGCCTGATCATCTGCCTTCTTCAAAGTCCAGAGCCAAGAAGGAAACACCAGCAAAAAAAGAAATTCCCACTCCTACCTAAGATTCACCTTCCCAGATCCAGCTGTCTGTTTGCTGGATTATTGGCACTGGGATGCTCCTCTTCTTCCCTTAGCAGTCCCAGCAGGTTGAGCTGGTCAGTAAGCTGAGCATTGACACAGGAGTTCTGCCCCACAGGAGCATGGGTCATTTCACAGCAGGCCAACCTGGGATACACACATACACGTACACACACATACGCACACACACACACACGCATGCACGCACTAACACACTCCTCCTCACCACTGGCAAAGCTCAAGTTCTAAATTGTATGCTTCATCCAGAGCAAAGACTACAGCTTCCACAAGACTGGGAAATTTTATTCTGTAACGTTCTGTGCTATAGAAATTACTAAAAGCAGGTTTCACATACTTCACTTTATAGGAAAATAATAGGCTCCAGAATATCATATCATCAATCACCCACTTCACCAGCTCTGAGAGCACTGAGGGTTGCGAAGGAGTAAACCCTGCCCACAAGTTAAGCCGAGAGCAGCCAGGCAGCTGCTCCATTCCCCAGCATCCAAATATCCAGGACAAACTTAATGCCCACAGCTTGGTAATGTTGTCACCTGCTCTGTTTAATTAGAAGTTGTCTGGCCATGAATGGGCCTTTATTTTTTCACCATCTTCAGTGATGAAATGGAAGTTATTAGTGGCTCTTCAATCCCCCTCCCACTCCAGAAAAGACATCGGCCAGCAGTTATGCCCAGAGCCAGACCTACCTGGGTCTGATTCTTCGCTCTAACTCCACAGGATAATAACCTCTCCCCACCAGGACGAATAAAGCAAGACCCAGTCTCCATCACAGCCCTTCTCCCCATGTCTGCATTGCAACTCCTGTGAGTTCCCTGATGAGACTCACGGCAGGGTCCCCTCTGCCTCCACTCATGCAGAGCCTGGCACATAGGATACACTCACTAAGTGCCTATTGTATACAATAGAGTGGTCTTCTAATTTTATTTAAGGTATGGGTAATTCAGAGCTGTCAATTCTGTCATCCATTCATTCATCTATTTACTGAGCATCTATTACATGCCAGGTGCTCTGCAGACACTGGGGATAAAGCAGTGAGCGAACACATACAAAGTTCCTGCCCTTAAAGGGACTATGGTCCTGTGACATAGGAAAAAAATTAGCAAAAATAGCACACATACCAATTCACAGGTTGGAGAGATTCTCAAGAGAGAAAGAATGGGGTGAAGGGCAAAGGGCGTCCTAGGACTGAGCCTTGAAGTGCTCTAATATCTAAGGGTTGCATAAAGAAGACTCAAAAAAGAATAGCCAGAAAGACAAGAAAAGAATCAGGGACATAACGCATGATGGAGACTAAGAAGGGAGAGTTTCAAGGTGGCAGGTGTGGCAAGTAATGCCAAACAGGTGTCCTTGTACTTATATTCTGGAGGTCATTTGTGATCTTAACGAGAACCATCTCAGTGGCAGGATGTGGACAAAAGCCACATGTGGGGGCGAATTGAGGAGTGAATGGAAACAGTGATTACACAAAATACCTTCAAGAATTTCATTGTGAAAGTGAGGGGAGAAGTAGGGTGATAGCTGGAGGGAGATGTAAGGTTCAGGAAGATTTTTTTTCTTTAAGCTAGGAAGTGCTAGGTCATTAGAGAATTAGCTAAGGAACCAAGAAGTAGTAACCAAGAGTGGGAAAGTCTGGCCAAAAGCCTCACTCCTCAGTAATGAAGCCGAAGGACCGGGAGGTTGGTAAGTGGCAGCAATGAAGAAGAGATGAAAGTGAACTACCTGGGGGACACAAGCTTTGAAGGAGGAAGGGTCTTTCAAGATGCAGGAGGAGCAAAGGTCTGGAAGTTATGGCAGGAAACAAGAAGGACTCCAGGCCTATCCTCCTGCCCTGGAGTACCTGGTGTAGGGGAGAAGGAACAGCCACTGGGTTTGCAATTCTTGAACTCATACCATGTAGGAACTATGGGAACACAGTGTTAAATAAGATATGGCCCCATCTTCAAAGAGCTCACTAACTAGTAGAGAAGAAGAGAAGCCCACATGAAAAGCTAGAACTCAAGTCTGACTATAAAGGCTGTAGGAGAGAGGAAATAGGCAATGTGGTGTGATGTGATTAAGTTATTAGGGACATCTTCCTGGATGGAATGGGGCTTAAGAAAAATGGATCACTCAAGACTATTGGGATTTAGATAGCCGAATGATGGGATGGGAAGAGCTTGCAAATGGTGCACCATTTGCAAGCGAGGAAAAAGTTCCTGGTGACTTCAAGGGGGTGGGAAAGGCAACGAGGACTTGAACTGAGGCATTGAAGTAGAATCAACTAAGAATAAGATTTTGGAAGGAGTAAGGACAGGACTTGGCTTCTGTTTGGATGTGGTGTGACGAAGATAAGAGATAGGTTTCAGGAAGCCTTCTATGGAGAATGCAGCCTCTCCAGATGCCTCTTGTATGGTGGCCAGAAAGGCCCTGATGGACCATCTCTTGTTTTTTCAGAACAAGTACCAGGGCTTTGTCTTTGACATTGTGACCAGACAAGCTTTCGACATTGTCATCATGGTCCTCATCTGCCTCAACATGATCACCATGATGGTGGAGACCGATGAGCAGAGTGAAGAAAAGACAAAAATCCTTAACAAAATCAATCAGTTCTTTGTGGCTGTCTTCACGGGCGAGTGTGTCATGAAGATGTTCGCCTTGCGGCATTACTACTTCACCAATGGCTGGAATGTGTTTGACTTCATCGTCGTGGTCCTCTCCATCGGGAGTAAGTAGGCTTACAGGTGGTGGGGAAACCCAGACTCTGCTTGGGGTTGTTTGGGCTGGTTTTCTTCCCCAAAACCAAGAGGGCAACCAACAAACTTTTTCAATATACATTATATGTTAGAGGAGCCCAGTATTTGCTGCTTTCCAAGAGCAGCAGATTTAAAATGCCCCTGTCCTCTCTATGAAATGGAGAGTTTCCATTGGCCTTCTCCATGCTGTAACGAAGTGTTTTTAGGCACCTACTGTGTGCATAGCCCATTGCCTGAACTTTGGGGCTGATAGGGACAATCACTCCTCCAGAGGATATTTGATGGAATTTCCAGTGGGCCTTATCTTGATGGTCTTCAAAGAGGAGACTGGGTGGTATGATTTGAGTGAGTCATTAAATACTTTCTGGAAAAGGAGGTGGTTGCCAGAAGAGTGAGCAAAGACTAAGCATGTCCAAAAGAGATTCTTAAGTCAAGGATCTGCAATGAAATCCTTAGATAACTGTCTACTTAGGGAATGTGAGTGATAGACAAGTCAAAGGATCAATTCCAAGAGATCAGTGCTCTTAGAGCCTAGTCTAGGTGTTGAATGATAGACCCAGGATTTGGGGGTCAATGAGTGTTCAGAAAAAACTCATAAAGTCAGAAGCTAAAGTGGGGAATGGAGCCACCACAACTGAGTACTTGCTGGCTTCTGAGGACTGGGCTGGGCTCCTTGGATCTTCACGACAGCTCTCGGAAGGAATGTCATCATCCTCATTTCATACATTTTAAATTGAGCCTAACAGATTAAGAAAGTTATGCAAGGTCATATAGTTGGCAAAAGATAGAGCTGAATTTAGACCAAGCTAATGTTTCTCTAATGAACTAGCTGCCTTCTACCAACAACCAAAAGAATGTCCTTAGCCTTCTTGTGGTTTAGGCAAAGTTTGGCCCTACAAAGCCCAAATCCCAGTGCACCAGCTTTACTTTGCATTATAAATATATCCTGACTGGTTACATCATGACCTGCTTACTTTTCATGTCAGAGCATAGCTGTAGATTTAATTTTCCATTGATTTATCTTCAAGAGCTAATAGCATCTAAATACAACTTGGCAGAACTTAATCAATCTCCCCACTCTGGTGCTGAAACACAGCCTTGTGTTTGTTTGGGAGGTTTATGTTTATCTTTTTTTCTGTTTTGTTTTCCTGTTGCTGCTGTTTTTTGTAGGAGGTTTGTTTTGTTTGTTTGCTTTCCAAAGTGAGGAACTCTAAAGGTCATTTTGACTTTATGGTAGAGAAAAGAGCCTGCTTGTGTGACTTCCATATCAACACTACAGAAATAAAATACACTTGAAGTACTCCGTTCTATGATGGGGATACCTTAACTACCGATTCCTATGACCTACACAGCAACACAATCCACTGGTTAGAAATCAGTCATAGAGACAGCTGGAAAACAAGCGAAAGAACCCACCTCTTAATCCTTCTGCCCTCCCTCTCTCCCTTTCTTCCTTCACACTAGCAAGATATGTATTGAGTATCTAATTACAAGTATGAAGACTCATAGTCCCTTGAAGTATTATGTAGACTGGTTGGCTGGAAGAATCTTAGTAGATTATATAGACACATACCCTATGCTTTGGAAAAATATTCCAGTTAAACTTGTCTTAAGAGAGGGGCTTTCATAAAGATTTTATAATACAATATGATAATTACTTCCCAAATCTCTTCCCATTTCCTTCCTCTTTCCAACACAATACTGTGACCACCCATATTCATATGACAAAAGGCAAGTAGAAGAGGGTCAAGGGAACCCTGGCAAGGAGAGAGAGCTTGCCACCACACTCCTCACCATTCGTCCTGAGAGGTTTTGAATCCTATCTGACCTAAAGGCTTCACCTAATCTTTCATGGTCCCAATAGGCATCCATGGCCCCAAGATCAAGCTTGACAAATCTTCAAGTTAGATATATAGGGAGACGTATAAATTCTTCATCTTTCCAACTTTGTTCACAGTTGGGGGGTGGGAGGGCCATAACTGACCCTAAACAAGCCCATCTCCAGGCCCTAACATAGAGTTCAAACACAGCTGGAGATGAAAGAAACAAATAAAAGCCATTATGCAGACAGCTGGCCATTCAAAGCCAGTCTACTTTAGCTGTCAGTAAGTTGCCCGACTCTTCAGGCCCCCTTATAATTAACACCAGGCTCTGTACAATTATTCACAGGACCATGTGCCAGGAACTGAGTTAATCTTCACAGTAGGAGATGAGGAGATGAATCACAGGGGATCCTGGCCTTCCCAGAGCACAGAACCAGGAAAAGGTGGAGGAAAAGTCATGTCCCAAGGCTGAATTCTCAGCGAAGAGTAGGGCCTGTGTCATAGACAGAACCAGACAAGGCCTGTGTACATGTGAAATGTGGTGTAGTTACTTTCAATTAAACTAGGCTGCAGAAGATAGAGCTTTGACCATGGAGGTTGACTGAGAAGAAAGCATTCGGTAGAGGGAAAGAAAGATAAGAACATGGTGGGAAGTGTGGGACTTGAGAGAGAAAAGATTTATGCAGTGAGCACATGCTGAGCCCCTACTTTATGCCAGCCACTGTGCAAGGCTCAGAGGGCCCAGAGTCCTTGAATACAAATGCTCGCATGAAGATCCAAACAGAGCAGAGATGGGAGACTATGATTGCAGCCAGCTTTGTCAGGGCTCATGCTCGCAAGTACTAATTAGATCATTTCCCCCTCTTCTAAAGGCCTGGTATTTTCTGCAATTCTTACGTCACTTGAAAATTACTTCTCCCCAACACTCTTCCGAGTCATCCGCCTGGCCCGAATTGGTCGCATCCTCAGACTGATACGAGCAGCCAAGGGAATCCGCACACTGCTCTTTGCCCTCATGATGTCCCTGCCTGCCCTCTTCAACATAGGGCTGCTGCTCTTCCTCGTCATGTTCATCTACTCCATCTTCGGCATGGCCAGCTTCCCCCATGTAAGTTGGGAGGCTGGCATCGACGACATGTTCAACTTCCAGACCTTTGCCAACAGCATGCTGTGCCTCTTCCAGATCACCACGTCGGCCGGCTGGGATGGCCTCCTCAGCCCTATCCTCAACACAGGACCCCCTTACTGTGACCCCAATCTGCCCAACAGCAATGGCTCCCGGGGCAACTGTGGGAGCCCGGCCGTGGGCATCCTCTTCTTCACCACGTATATCATCATCTCCTTCCTCATCGTGGTCAACATGTACATTGCAGTGATTCTGGAGAACTTCAATGTGGCCACGCAGGAGAGCAGTGAACCTTTGAGTGAGGATGACTTTGACATGTTCTATGAGACCTGGGAGAAGTTTGACCCAGAGGCCACTCAATTTATTACCTTTTCTGCCCTCTCAGACTTTGCAGACACCCTTTCAGGCCCCCTGCGAATCCCAAAACCCAATCGGAATATATTAATCCAAATGGACCTGCCCTTGGTCCCTGGAGATAAGATTCACTGTTTGGACATTCTTTTTGCCTTCACTAAGAATGTTCTGGGAGAATCTGGGGAGTTGGATTCTCTAAAGGCAAATATTGAAGAGAAGTTTATGGCAACTAATGTTTCAAAAACATCTTATGAACCAATAGCAACCACCCTCCGATGGAAGCAGGAAGACATTTCAGCTACTGTCATTCAAAAGGCCTATCGGAGCTATGTGTTACACCGCTCCATGACAATCTCCAACCCCCCAGGTGTTCCCAGGGCTGAGGAGGAGGCTATATCACCCCCAGATGAAGCCTTTGTTGTATTCATGGCAAATGAAAATTGCACACTCCCAGACAAATCCGAAACTGCATCTACCACATCTTTCCCACCATCCTATGACAGCGTCACTAGAGGCCTTAGTGATCGAGTCAACATGAGCACATCTAGCTCAATGCAGAATGAAGATGAAGCTACCAGTAAGAAAGCAACTGCCCCTGGGCCCTAGTGAAGACACTCCAGCACGGACCTAACCAGTTCTGATGTGACCTTCTGCTCCGTGATAACTCTTTCCCACTAAAGGTGGACTCAGTTAGGCACTCAGTTACCACCAATGCATGCTACAGGTCACAGTGTCAGAACTGGGTAGAGAACGCATTTGGTGCCCACCTTTGGAGAACCCCTCAAAACCAACAGGAGTCAGAAGCCAAGAGCATCTCCACTGTGACAAACAACTCTTCTGAATTTCAATATCAGATGATGTATTCTCTTACTTTCCAGAAAATGTCCCTGGTCCTTTTACCTTAACTGTGACCAGAGCTTACATTTACTGTGATAAAATTCTCAGGACCAGAACTTCCAAAGGTATATGGCAAGGACCTGAGGACCTTCAGCTTAGGTCCTTAGTTGGACCTAAGTTGAAGATCCAACTTAGTCCTCTGTGAAACACCACACTGAGATCGACAACGTTATTTAGGATTTTGCATGACCGCATGTTGAGAGCTGCCAGACATTTGCTCCTGCCCAAGGTAACACCTGTGGTCTATGTCATGAAAGGCCTTTGAGATATCCATTAAAATTAATATTTTTAAAGGTATATCAAAATCAATGTTACATCTTAAAGTATCATTTTTTTAAAAAAATCATGTAATACTGTCATGTGTCATAAATCACTTCTTTATTTTCAGGGTTCCTAATACTATTTCGCAATTTGAGCTTGAATCTGGGTGGAGCAGGAAGGAGCACTGTCCCAAAAGTTTGTTCTAATCCTAAGTATTCCACCAACAGCCATGGTACCTGTACCACACTCCTTCCCCACTTGCAAAAGTGGTGGGAAGCGGGAGACAAAATGGACACTTCCTATAGCCCTTGCATTTTTTTTCCGTAGAACTCATTGGTGCTTTGCACCAATTTAGATAAGGAAAACACTCTCTCCTGAAGTAACAATGGTTAGACTTTTCTGCTGTGTAGCTAAAGAGATAGCTTTGGATACATTCCAGCACCTGTTTCACATCCCATAGTCAGATCTTAAGAAGGAAGGTTTTCACATTCCCCTTGGGCCAAGATTCCATAATTAGTATAATCAAATGAAAAGGGACATTTTGAAAAAGACTATTTGAAAGATAAAAGGTATGGTTAATATTTTCTTAAATACATCCTACAAATGTTATTAAGTACCTATTATATGACAGGAAAACCCTAAGCATAAGAGATAGTGAAAACTAACACATATGCTTACTTGGATTTGTGTAGTGAGTGTAGAAAGAGTTGTCAGAAAAGAATATTCAGGCTAAAGAATGTGGTGGATCTTAAGATGAAGGAGAGAAAGGAGTTTTGTGACAACATGGGACGTAAAGGTTCATAATGACAGCTATGATCTTCTATTAGCCCTTGGGACATTTCCTGGCACAATGATAAGGATCAGGTCAATTTGTTGACCTACATTTGATCACTTCGTAAGATTTCCCCTTTATATAATTACAAAGCCTAGAGACTAGTCTACCATACATGCCTCATGGGTACAGATTTTCTGAGGTCTTGATCTCCTTTCTCTGTCATTGTTAGCCCATCAGAGGCTGAAGAGGCTGTCAAGATGTTTGTTGGGGTTTGCCAGCACCCACAGATGTAGATTAATAAGACAATGATGAAATAGCTGAGGGCTGGGCTTTCCCCGCACAAATCAGATGTTCTCCAGACGTGTGGTTTGTATCTTAAGAATGAGTTCAACAAAACGGCTCTTCCTTACTGCTTCCACTGAGAACAAGGGAGCACAGATACTGACGGTGCCACTTCTTCAATATCTAAATCCCATGCAGTCAGTGAAAATGCCATCTAAGACAGCTGGATAGACAGAGAGCTTGGGACTGGCTTATTTTTATGTTATATGGAAGAATTAAATGTACCCAATCATCAGACTAGTTTTATTAAGTAGATGATATTATTCTCAAAGATATTCTTGATACATTTTTTGCCCCAGGCAGTAAGTTGAATTGTGCCCCCCCCCCGAAAAGATATGTTGACGTTCTAACCCATGGTACCTACAAATGTGACCTTATTTGGAAATAGAGTACAGATGAATCAAATTAAAACACAGTCATACTGGATTTAAGTGGGCCCTAATCCAATGACGAATGTCTTTAAAACATGAGGGAAATTTGGACATAAACACACAGGGAGAAGAACGCCATGTGAAAACACACACACAGAGTGAGAAAGCACCTTTGTGAGAACAGAGGCAGAAGTTGGAGTGATATGCTTGCAAGCCAAGGAATGCCAGGTATTGCTGACAAGTACCAAAAACTAGAAAAGGGCAAAGAAGGATTCTTCTCTGGAACCTTCAGAGACAGCACAGCCCTATCAATATCTTGATTTCAGAGTCTGGCCTCCAGAACTGGGATAGAATACATTCCTGTTATTTTAAGCCACTTGGTTTGTAGTACTTTGTTACAGCAGCCCCAGCAAACTAGCACACCCCGCATTTACTTCCATACAGACCCATATCCCAATTTATGATGCGGACCACTGGAAAATTCATGCGATATACACAGCTTGCATTGCACAGAGTTTTCAGAAATTTATTCAGTGCAAATGCAGGCTTAGCCCTTGAAAATTTCATTAGACCTAGTTTCAAAGTTCACCTGGTGGTCCAATTACAAGATAGGAGCAAATCTGAGAGGTCCAGGGAAGATGGAGAGTCAGAGGTAGCTTCTCAGGCTCACCCAGAGGAGATGGCCCTGGAATCTCTCTGATCCAGATTATGTGAGTATACCTAAGTGCTGAAGGGGAAACAAGAGACAGAACAGTGGTGTTGACTGTATAAATATCTGGAACCTGCAGGATCCCTAAAATGTCTCCACCATAAACACCACCCTGACTTTTTTTTTTTAAGATTTTATTTATTTGACAGAAAGCATGAGAGAGAGAGAGAGAAAGAGAGAGAGAGAGAGACCAAGCAGGGGGAGTGGCAGGTAGAGGGAGGATCAGGTTCCCTGCCCTGGGATCATAACCTGCGCAGAAGGCAGATGCTTAACTGATTGAGCCACCCAGGCACTCCCTACCCTGACTTTTAAATCCATTAAACTGTATAACACACAGACATCAATGGCCAAGAACATCAAGAAACATTCAGCCAACACAGATGAGATGTTGGCAGAGCCTTGGTTTGCTAGAGCATTTGCCTTAAGTGAGGTCACTTTCCGAAGGACTAGGGATGTAAAAATTAGTAAGACACATCCTCCGCCTGGAGCTGAACATAAGCTAAGGTTTAATTGAAAAAATTTTTTTAAAAATCCCAAGATTTCCAGCAGTTACAAGCTAGGTTATTTGAATCACCCCTCCTATTGAAAACAATGAAAATGCTAGATAAATACTAGACAACAATAATATGTAAGTTGGGAAGATGTGAGTCAAATAAGGGTTCTAAAGCTTTCCTTTTATTCAAAAGGAAAATAAAAGTTTGTATTATTATTAGACTTTGATAAGTTAAGAATTCGTGAATTAATTAGAAGGATTGCCACTAGCAGAACAGAAACAGAGTATATTCCAAACTAGGATGGGGGAAATATACTAATAAACAATTAGACAATCAAAAAAGTAAGATAAGAAAGAAAATAAAAGAGAAATCCAAGAACAAGAGGAACGAGTTCAAAAGACCAAGAAATGTAGTATATTCGAACACAAATATATCAACAATAATGTAAGTGAGCTAATAATGTAAGTGCTTCAAAAAATCAGCAAAGATTGTAAGACAGAATTTTAAAATTCTAATAAATAGTGTTTATAGAAAGACACAACTAAGACCTAAGATTATCAAAAAGATAAAGAGAGGGGAAAAGATATACCATGTAAATATTAAACAAGTAGCTGCAAAATACATGTTTTTCCCCCCAAGTACTTAGGGAACATTTAGTTGGAGGGAGGAACGAGGTCGCTGGGTTACAGACATTGGGGAGGTATGTGCTATGGTGAGTGCTGTGAATTGTGTAAGACTGATGATTCACAGACCTGTACCCCTGAAGCAAATAATACATTATATGTTAATTAAAAAATAACTAGACATCTAATAAGATTTTGAAAGTTTTCAAGAAATTAAAAGGATACAGGGTTTTCTGATCATAGTTTGATTTAGCTGAGAATCAAAAACAAAAGGAAACAGACCAAAGCATATATGGACACGTAATATAAGACAAAGTTGGCATAACACAACAGTGAGGAAAAGATGACCTTCCTACAAATAGTAATAGGACAATGGTGTTTCCATGAGAAATAAAACAAAATTGGATCCCTACTCAAAACTGTACTTGAAAAATCAAATTCAGGTGTACCCAAATGTGAAAGGCAAATCTATAAAGCTTTTAGAAGATAATAAAGGAAAATATCTACATGACATGAAATAAAGACTGATAAATTTGATCACATTAAAATTTAGAACATCAGTTCATTAAAATAGATCATTAAAAGAGTGAAAAAGCAAACTTCATAGTGGAAAAAATATTTAAAACGTTTAGACCCAACAAAAGTATAATATTCAGAGGAGGGGTTCCTGGGTGGCTTGGTGGGTTAAGCCTCTGCCTTCGGCTTAGATCATGATCTCAGGGTCCTGGGATCGAGCCCCGCATTGGGCTCTCTGCTCAACGGGGAGCCTGCTTCCCCCTCTCTCTCTCTCTGCCTGCCTCTCTGCCTACTTGTGATCTCTCTCTCTCCATTAAATAAACTAACTAAAAAATATATATTCAGAGAAGACCTTTATTAATTTCTACAAACCAATACAAAATAGACAACACAGTAGAAAAATGGCAAGATGGTTTCTTCACAAAAGAAGAAATCTGAATAACCAAGAAACATGAGGGTGCACAACCTAATTAGTAGTCAGAGAAATGCAGATGAAAACCATAGTGAAATACCACTAGACATCTATCGGATCTGCAAAGCTTTTGGAGTCTAACAAATAACTGTTAGCAAAGATGTTGAGAACAAGAACTGCACCACTGGAAAGTTATTAAATTGTCACAATTATTCTAAGAAACACTTTCCTAAAAGATACATATACCTCTGACTCAGGTTTTCCACTCTAAGGTATGAAACCCAGAGAAATCTATGCACATGTACTCTAGGAGACATGTACAAGAAAATCTCTTATCAACATTGTTCATAATGGACCCAAATTATACACAACCTAATGTCCACCAGCAGTAGAATAAATCAATATATCATGGTGTATTTTTGCAAACGTAATTTTGTGCAGTAATGAAAATGGATAATATATAGCTACAGATAAATCTTAGAAGCACAATATTGAATGAAAGAAGCCAGATATAAAACTACATATAATATGTGATTAAAAGAGGTTCAAAAACAGGTAAAAGCAAATATATCATTTAGGAATGCATAAAGAAAGCAGATTACCATATAAGAGTTAGGGTAGAGATTTCCACTAGGAGGAAAGAGGCATTTGTGGCTGGGTTTTTGGCCCAGTTCTAATTCATCACCCAGGTGGTTCTCTTAAGGAGTGTTGCCTTTATAACTAAATGTTAAGATAAACATATATGTCTAATGTACTTTTCTGTATGTATATCTCACAATTAAAAAAATTAATGACTTATCTTAGATTCCCCTCCTTCTCACGGAAGTAGTTACTATCTGCTACTCTGAATCATGGTGTTTCTATCTTGGACTTGGATTATCTGAGTTGAGTTATAAAAGGGGGAGTAAGAGTTCAATAGAGGCATACCATGTTTGTTGTATGTCTCTTTTTTTTTTTAAGATTTTATTTATTTATTTGACAGAGAGAGATCACAGGCAGGCAGAGAGGCAGGCAGAGATAGAGGAAGAAGCAGACTCCCTGCTGAGCAGAGAGCCCGATGTGGGGCTTGATCCCAGGACCCTGAGATCATGACCTGAGCCGAAGGCAGAGGCTTTAACCCACTGAGCCACCCAGGCACCCCAGTTGTGTGTCTCTTTACTGCACTTCACAAATACTGTTTTTTACAAATTGAAGGTCTTTGACAACCCTGCCTCAAGCAAGTCTATCGGGGCCATTTCCTCAGTAGCATTTGCTCACTTCCTGTCTCTGTGGCACATTTTGGTAACTCTCACAACATTTTCAACTTTCTCATTGCCATTATATTTGCTTTAATGATCTGTGATCAGGGATCATCGATGCTACTATTGTAACTATTTTGAGGTGCCACAAACTGTGCCCATATAAGTCGGCAAACTTAATTGATAAGTGTTGTATGTGTTCTGACTGCTCCACCAACTGCCCATTTCCCCCATCTGTCTCCCACTCCTCAGGCCTCCTTATTCCCTGAGATAACAATATTGAAATTGATAATGCTTAGCGGCCTCTGAATGTTCAAGTGAAAGGAAGAGGGAGTCACACATCTCTCACTTTGAGTCAGAAGCCAGCGACGATTAAGCTTAGTGAGGAAGACATGTTGAAAGCCAAGCTAGGCCTCTTGCACCAATCTTTCAGCCAAGTGTAACAGCAAAGGGAAAGTTCTTGAAGGATATTAAAAGCGCTATTTCAGTAAACACAGGAATGATAAGAGAGCAAAACAGCCTTATTGCTGATCTGGAGAAAGTTTTAGTGGTCTGGACTGAAGGTCAACCCAGCCACAATATTCGCTCAAGCCAAAGCCTCATCCAAAGCAAGGCCCTAACTCTCTTTAATCCTGCAAAGGCTGAGAGGGGTGAGGAAGCCACAGAAGAGTTTGAAGCTAGCAAAGGTTGATTTGTGAGATTTAAGGAAAGAAGCCATCTGCATAACATCAAAGTGCAGGGTGAAGCAGCTTTTGCTGGTGTAGAAGCCACAGCAAGTTCTCCAGAAGGTCTAGTTAAGGTCATTAATGAAGGAAGCTACACTAAACAACAGATTTTCAATGTAGATGAAACAGCCTTCTATTGGAAGAAGATGCCACTGGGACTTCCAAGGTGAGACAGAAGTCAGTGCCTTGCTTCAAAGGACAGCGTCACTCTCTTTAGGGGCTGATTCAGCCAGTGATTTTAAGTTGAAGCCGATGTTTGTTTACCAATCCAAACATGCCAGGGCCCTTGAGAATAAGGCTCAATCTGCTCTGTCTATGCTCTGTAAATGGAACAACAAGCTTGGGTGAGAGCACATCTTTTTACAACACAGTTTACTGAATAGCCCACCGTTGAGACCTACTGCTGAGACCTACTTAAAACTGTCCTTTTAAAATATTACTGCTCACTGACAATGCATTCAGTCACCCGAGAGCTCTGATGGAGACGGACAGTGAGATTAATGTTGTCTTCATGCCCACTAAGACAAGATCCACTCTGCAGCCCATGGATCAAGAAGTAATTTCAACTTTCAAGTCTTATTATTTAAGAAATACATTTCATAGGACTATAGTGCCATAGATAGTGATTCCTGTGGTGGATGTGGGCAAAGTAAGTTGAAAACCTTCTGTAAAGGATTCACCATTCTAGATGCCATTGAGAGCATTTGTGATTCATAAGAGGAGATCAAAACGCCAACATTAGCAGGAATTTAAGAAGTTGATTCCAACCCTCATGGATGACTGAGAGGCTCAAGACATCAGTGGAAGCTGTACTTGCAGATGTGGTAGAAATAATAAGGGAACTAGAATTAGAAGTGGAGTCTGAAGATGGGACTGAATTGCTGAAATCTCATGGTAAAACTGAAATGGATGGAGAGATGCTTCTTATGGATGAGCAAAGAAAGTGGTTTCTTAAGGTGGAATATACTCCTACAACTCTTTCTCTCTTTCTTTCTCTCTCTCTCTCTCTCTCTCAAATAAATAAATGAATCTTTAAAAAAAAAAATGGGGCACCTGGGTCTCAGTCGGTTAAGCATCTGACTTATGATTTTGGCTTAGGTCATGATCTCATGGGTTGTGTGATCAAGCCCAGCATCAGGCTCCACACTCAGTGGGGAGTCTACTTGAGGTTCTCCCTCTCTCCCTCTCCCCTTCCCCCCACCCCCCTATTTGCACTCTCTTTCTCTCTCTCAAATAAATAAATAAATCTTTTAAAATAAAGATGGAATATACTTCTGGTGAAGATGCTGTGAAGATTGATGAAATGACAACAAAGGATTTAGAGACTGTGGGCTCTGAGAAATAAACAGCGTTTGGGAAGGGAGGGAGGTGGGGTTTGGGCGAGCCTGGTGATGGGTATTAAGAAGGGCATGTATTGCGTGGAGCACTGGGTGTGGTGCATGAACAATAAATCTTGGAACACTGAAAAAATAAAATTAAATTTAAAAAATATTATATTAATTTAGCTGATAAAGCAACAGCAAGGTTTGAGAACACTGATCCCTTTTTGAAAGTTCTACTGTGGGTAAAATGCTATCAAACAGTATCACATACTACAGAGAAACCATTCACGAAAGGAAGTCAATCAATGCAGCAAACTTCATTGTTGTTTGATTTTAAGAAATTACTAAAGTCACCCCAGCCTTTGGTAACCACCACCCTGATCAGTCAGTGGCCATCAACATTGAGGTAAGGCCCTCCATCAACAAAATGATGACTCCCCAGAAGCCGGAATGATGGTTAGCATTTTTTAGCAAAAAATATTTTAATTAATATATATTATATATTATAAATATTATATATAATAATATATATATATGGGGCACCTGGGTGGCTCAGTGGGTTAAAGGCTCTGCCTTCAGCTCAGGTCATGATCTCAGGGTCCTGGGATCAAGCCCCGCATTCCCCCTCTCTCTCTGCCTGCCTCTCTGCCTACTTGTGATCTCTCTCTCTCTCTGTCAAATAAATAAATAAAATCTTTAAAAATATTATATATATACAATATATAATAAAAGTAAAAAAATACAATGAACAGAAACAAACATAAAAAATATATAATGTATATATAAAAATAAAAATTAAAAAGGAATTAAAAAAATAAGACAATAAGTGAAAAAAACTGAAAGACCAAAGAATAACTTAAAAACCTGCAAATGCTGTATACTGTTTTCCCCAAGAGCTGAGGTTTTGCAGTTCTCTATGATGGGTAAACTTGGTGCTAGCAGGTTGTTCCTGCTGGTCTATTGGGAGACGGGCCTGTTGCACTGATTCTCAAGTGTCCTTGCCTTGGTGGAGTTGTGCCTCCCTTGCCAGGGGGCCAGGCTCAGTGTAAGAGGCTCCAGATTGCAGTATGTGAAACTGTTTTGCTCCCTGAAGACTTTGGGCACCAACGTGGAGGATAAAAATGGCAATGCCCCAAACTCTAACCCGAGAGCTGAAAGTTTGCACACCCCTCTTCAGTGAGCAATTTAATTGCTTCAGAAAAGCAATTAAAGTCAAAAGCAGTTTTGACTGGTTTCCCACCGAACTGGTATCTATGCTACCTAGAGAAATCTACATATTCAATGCAATCCCTATCCAATTACCATCATCATTTTTCACAGGAGCTGGAACAAACAATCCTAAAATTTGTATGGAACCACAAAAGACCCTAAATAACCAAAGGAATGTTGAAAAGAAAACCAAAGCTGAAGGTATCAAAATTCTGGACTTCAAACTCTATCACAAAGCTGCAATCATCAAAACAGTATGGTACTGGCAAACAGACACATAGATCAATGGAACAAAATACAGAACCCAAAAATGGACCCTCACCTATATGGTCAACTAATCTTCAACAAAGCAGGAAAGAATATTCAATGGAAAAAAGACAGTCTCTTCAACAAAGGGTGTTAGGAAAACTGGACAGCCACATGCAGAAGAGTGAAACTGAAATCACTGCCTTACACCATACACAAAAATAGACTCAAAATGGATGAAAGACCTCAAGGTGAGACAGGAATCCATCAAAATCCTAGACGAGAACATAAGCAGTAACCTCTTTGACCACAGCAACTTCTTGCTAGATACAACTCCAAAGACAAGAGCAACAAAAGCAAAAAGGAACTACTGGGAATTCATCAAGATAAAAGGCTTTTGCATAACAAAGTAAACGGTCAACAAACTGAAAGGCAACCTACAAAATGGGAGAAGATATTCACAAATGTCTTATCAGAGGAAGGGCTAGTATCCATTTCCCCAAAGAAGACAAACAAATGGCCAAGAGACACATGAAAAACTGCTCAACAACATTCATCATCAGGGAAATAAAATTCAAAACCACAATGAGATACCACTTCACACTAGTCAGAATGGCTAAAATTAACAACTCAGGAAACAACAGATGTTGGTGAGGATGTGGGGAAAGGGGAGCCCTCTTACACTGTTGGTGGGAATGCAAACTGGTGCAATCACTGTGAAAAACAGTATGGAAGTTCCTCAAAAAGTTAAAAATAGAAGTACCATACGATCCAGCAATTGCAATACTAGGTATCTATCCAAGGTACAAAAATAGTGATTTGAAGGGGCACATGCACCCCAATGTTTATAGCAGCAATGTCCACAATAGCCAAAATATGGAAAGAGCCCCAATATCCATCAATAGATGAATGGATAAAGAAGATGTGAGATTATATATATCTATTATACATCTATAGATGTATATATATACATCTATATATGGATGTGTGTGTATATATTATATATAGATAGATCTATATATCTATACCTGTAGATATATAATAGATATATATAAATATATATAATATTATTCAGTCATCAAAAAGAAAAATTTTGCCATTTGCAATGACATGGTTGGATCTAGAGGGTATTAAGCTAAGTGAAACAGGTCAATTAGAGAAAGACAAATACCACATGATTTTACTCATATGTGTAATTTAAGAAATAAAATGCATGAATAGAGGGAAAGGGAAGGGGAAACAAAGTAAGACAAAAACAGAGAGGGAGGCAAATCAT
The DNA here is from genome assembly GCA_028533885.1 of Nasua narica. NCBI lineage: Eukaryota > Metazoa > Chordata > Mammalia > Carnivora > Procyonidae > Nasua > Nasua narica. Next base: position 59,087,302 of record CM052799.1, on the reverse strand, counting down.
AAGAGACTCTTAACTGTAGGAAATAAACTGAGGGTTCCTGGATGGGAGGGAGACCAGAGGATGGGGTAATTGAGTGATGGCCATTAAGGAGGGCACTTGAAATAATGAGCACTGGGTCTTGTATGCAACTAATGAATCACTAATTGTAACTTTGAAACTAATAATATAGCATATGTTAATTAAATTGAATTTAAGTTAAAAAAATTTTTTAATAATATTTATGAAGATGAGGCAATAATGTGAAAATGTTGATACTCTAATGTTAAATGAAAAAAGCAGTATGAAAAATTACATATGATGTAATATTACAATGATCTTTTAAATTCTATGCATTAAAAAAAGAAAAGATTAGATGAATACACCAAAAGGTTTTACAATGGTTTTGTTTTGGTGATGCTAGAATAGATGATATTATTCTTTTTACTTTGTGCACTATCAAAAACATTTTTGTATTAATATTAAATAAAAATTCTTGAAAATATTACTTAAAGTTAGTATTTATGTTTAAAAAACATATCCAGGATTTGACCACTTCTTACCACCTTAACAAATCAACTTTATCTAAGTAATTATCATCTCTCACAAGTGTTATTTCAATAGTCTCCCAAATGGTCCCCCATTTTTACTCTTATCCTCAATAGTCTTTTCTCCTCAAACAGCAGCCAGAGCTTAAAATCTGTCCATGGCACCTATGGTTCTCTGAATAGATGTCATTACAATGGTTTTACATAATTTTCCTCTCATTCCTTTTTTTTTAAATTTAATTTATTTATTTCACAGAGGAGAGAGATCACAAGTAGGCAGAGAGGCAAGCAGAGAGAGAGGGGGAAGCAGGCTCCCCGCTGAGCAGAGAGCCCAATGCGGGGCTCAATGCCAGGACCCTGAGATCATGACCTGAGCTGAAGGCAGAGGCTTTAACCCACTGAGCCACCCAAGTGCCCCGCCTCTCACTCCTTTCTGACCTCATCTCCCAGCCACATTGTCCTTCCTGCTGTTACACCAGGCATGCTCTTGCCTTGGTATAAACACCCTTGGAATTTGCTTTTCTCGGCCAGTATATCCACATGGCTCATTCCTATATTTCTTTGGTTCTTCCCTGACCAACCTGTCAAATTACCAGCTATACCCATAGCACTTATCGCCCTCCCAGATATCATACATGTACTTGCTTATGATCAGTCTTCCCCACTGGAATGTAAGCTCTATGAGGGCAAGGACTCTACCTACTTTGCTCACTGATAGATCCCCTATACCTAGAACAGTGTCAAAGTAGATTCACAATATTTGTAAAATGAATGAAATGCTTTCTTCTTGATCAATCCACAGCTAGCTTCTTATAGCTAGTCATCTGATATACAATAATATAGGATAAACATTTAGCTCTAGTAAAAAAAAAAACAAACAAAAACCCTATTCAGAAAAGAAGAAACCACATCCAGAAGTACAAGTCCACAGTATACACTGGAGCATGTACTGCTTGCCCTGACAGTGGAGGGATTTCTTGGTTCTGCTTCTGGGAGAATCTTTCATCCACTGTCCTACTCCCTCATGAGAAGGAGCATTGGGAAGAGACTCCTTCTGAGGAATGGACAACTTATTGCCCTTTCTGTTGGCATCAGTGGGCTCTGGAAATTGTCTTCAGGTTTGAGCAATCACAAGCCATTATTTGCCTGGACTGAAGTCTCTCTGGTAATATAACTCCCTTAAAACAATAATATGATTTCATCTTTTGCATTTTAGCAACTCAGTAGTTTTTGTTGGGTTATGGTCTTCCAGTCTAGACTTGGGACTGAAAATTACTGCCTTTTAGCAATAAACATCTTGTTCCCTCCACCCCAACCAACAGTCCTTGGCTGAATGGCCTTCATCCTGGCCTCAACCAGCCACCGTATACAGATACTGTTGAAAAGAGTTGGCTTGGGTGTGGAGGCACATCTCACCTGCCCAATCCCAGTCTACATCCCACTGGGAAGCTCTGTAAATTAGAGTCATGTCTCCTTTTCTCTATAGGAAGTGGAGTGATAGGATCATCCAGGGGGAGAAATGGGGGGGGGGGGGGTGTCAGGCTTCTCCCAGGTCCTGTCATCTCTCTGTTTCCAATCACTGGTATGCTGGCAAATGTTTAACAATTAGCTCTTCAGGGGGGAAAATCTCTGATTTGTGGCACTTTCTGATTTATCTGGTATAAATACTCCCACCATGGCTCATATCAAGCTACAACATGACATCCCTGAAGATAGGACAGAGAAGAAATGTGCACAGTCAACTTGAGTCAGTATGAGCTGGTTCCAACACATCCCTGTTTCCAACCATCAAGGAACAGTATTAATCTAGGACAGAAATTTGTTTTTCCACTCTCCAAGGCCTAAGATTATAAGACCTTAGGGTACTAGCCATAGCCAGAAAAGGCCTCCCTTTCTGCTTTCACATGGACCAGTTGAGGAAAGTTTGCCTTTCTTTATGTGCCTCCACTAAGCCTGCAGGAAGGAGCCCACAGCTTTCCAAATCCTAGAGTTTTGGGGGGGTTTTGGGGTTTTTTGTTTTGTTTTGTTTTTTGTTTTGTTTTGTTTTTACAAAGTCCTTTGAACTCCTGCTGCAAAGAGCAGGTGATCTGAGTCTCCAGATACAACAAGTTATAGCTAAAAGCATAACAGAAACTTCCAGATTCAGGAGTGCCTTCCAGGTTCAGTTGGTTAAATATCTGACTCTTGATTTTTGGCTTAGGTCATGATCTTAGTGTCATGAGATTGAGCCCTGCATAGGGCTCCATACTCAGAAGGAGTTTGCTTAAAATTTTTTCTCCCTCTCCCTCTGCCCTTCCCCCTGCTTGCGCTCACTCTCTAAATAAATAAATAAGTGAAATCTTTTTTTAAAAAAAAGAAAGAAAGAAACTTCCAGATTCAGATCTGATATGAGAGTGTCTCAGTATCCCACCACTTCTCAATGTATCCAATGTCACACTTTAAGGTCTATTAATAGCAATGCCCACCTCCAGGTATCAGTTCCTATGTTGGTTAGAGTTATTTGATTACAAACAATAGGCACCAATTCCAACATAAAACAAATTTACTGGAAGACCCTGGGGAAGCTCAGAATGGAAGTAAATGCTGAATAATCAGCCAGAATAGTAGCCAAATCCGGGTAAGTTTCTGAGCCATAGGCACCAACAGACAATCTCTTCAGGAAGCCAGAACCAATTAGTCCCAGCCTTTTTTCCTGCAGGTGTCCAGTCAGAGATTTGATTGGCCCAGCTCCAGCAAGACAGGGGAAGGGCATTTTGACTGATAGCCCCAACAAGACTCCAATCAATTACCCTCTCCCACCATCATGCTCCCATCCCAGAAACACACACACACCAAAAACAAGTTAAGGTACTCTTACCAAATAGGAAGAAGTGACTGGACAGGCCAAAATGCCCAATGAAGGTTACAGATGAATTTGTGTCTTGTAGAAATCACTCTGGCCGCAGTGATGAATCCTGGAGAAGCTGAAGTTTGGGACAGAGAGATTGGAGGTTGTGTCAAATGGGAACCTGTACTACGGATTTTTGAGTCTCTGGAGAGATTAAAATCACTAGGTGTGCTCAGAGAGAACCTCCACCCCCCCACACACACAATATGGACCAGAATGTCAGCTTGTATCTTCATCTGTGGTGACAAGTCCAAATCCTTTTCTTCCGGACAAATAGTTCTCTTTTTTCCCCCAAATACTTTTATTTTTTCACTGTTAAAAGACGCATTGTTCATGCACCACACCCAGTGCTTCATGCAATACATGCCCTCCTCAATACCCACCACCAGGCTAGCCCCACCCCCGCCCTTCCCCTCCAAAACCCTCAGTTTGTTGTTCAGAGTCCATAGTCTTTCATGGTTCATCTCCCCCTCCGATTTCCCAATTCACCCTTCCTTTCCTTCTCTCAATGTCCTCCATGTTTTTCCTTATGCTCCACACGTAAGTGAGACCATATGATAATTGACTCTCTCCGCTTGACTTATTTCACTCAACATAATCTCTTCCAGTCCTGTCCATGTTGATACAAAAGTTGGGTATTCATCCTTTCTGACGGACAAATAGTTCTTAAACCCAAATATCAGCAATGCACTCTGTCTCTGGAAAATCACTCGTATATTCCCTGAAGTGGAAATATGTTTGAAGTGTGTTCTCTTCAGTGGTCCCAAATGAATCATCATCCAAGAGAGTTCAGGCACAGAAAAGCAGGGTTTGCCTACAGACATCAAATCTATACCAAGAAAGCTCCTATCTACTGTTGACCCTTTAAAACACTGGTTCTGACAATAGAACCAACACCAAAAACAAAGAAAACAAATTCTAAAGGGGTATACCTAAAGAGGACTCATTTTTTTTTCTAATCAGAACTAAGTGAATTTATTACTAGAAATGTGGCTGCTCCTGCTTACAGATTTAATCATATTATAAAGCAATACAAAGGCACGTGTGTGCGCCTGCTGAATAATGATGGTTCCTATAGTTAGAACAAGGAGTACCAGAACCATGTGGAGGCTGAAGATATCTGCAAATGATCACTCAGCTCATCAGGTAAGCAATATGGTGCTCTAGACTGAGCTCTGGAAGAGTGGGCAGAAGGTTCCAATTTGATTCTAGGCCTTCCCTTGCTGACATGTCACAACCTCTTGGAACAACTTCCCCTGTCTGTACAATGAGAGTAAAGATTCCTGCCCAGCAGAACCCACCAAGAGAGTTTGAAGTGGATAAAAAGGCTCTCTCTGGCCACTGAAAGAAGCAGAAACATAACAGAGGAGGAAATCAGAGAACCCATCCTGCCACAGTGTGCCCTAGGGTAGTTCACAGAAAGGACAATGCAGCAGCCCCTCACCCCTGGAGTGTGGATGTGTTGGGTGGGTAACACCATGCTTCACGTGCAAAGGAGCACCTGACCACATGCAGGTTCCTCCCCGGGCACATCCAGCACTTTGAATGGTACAGAAGCTAGAGGATAGTTTCTCCAAAACCCATTTGGGGAGGTCATGCTTGGATCCTACAATTTTTGACCCTAGAGCAAATACTACACCCTACACCCCATTCCTTGCCTCATCTGACTTTGAATAACCACGCGGCTTTCCACTCTCAGGGCTTTCTCCAAAGTCACTTTTGAGTTTTTCTGCACATGCGCACAATAGGCACAACAGCCCAGGTGTGTAGGGAGAGTGGGGGATGTTGACAGCCTTCAGCACAACTCTCAACCAATGCAGGACAAGAGTTGAAAGACCAGTAAATACCCAGCCTTCTAGGCCTTAGAGGGACAGTTCAGAGTCAGCTTGATCAGAGAAGCCTAGAAAGTCTGAGCCCTGGTTATAGAGCCAGCTTTTCACAAACCTGAAAGTTAAAGCCCCTTAACTTTCATGCCTTAGGTGACTCTCTTGGTTCACCCACCTCCTGCACTGCCCATTTGCTCACAGCCTTATCCAGCTTTTTTGGGAATTTCTCCTTTCTTTGGCTAACTCTCTCGGCTTCTTCACTTTTGTCACCTTCCAAATACTACCTGTCCCCAATTCTTTGTCTCAGTTCCTGATTTGAGGGAACCCAAATTAAGACAAACTCCCAGATATCCCATTGTTCAGAATTAGGAAACTGTTTTCTCAGGCTGTCCACATACCCATCATCCCATCTGCAGGCTTGCTGTACATCATTCCCGGATAAAAGCTGCAGGAAGGGAATCACTTCCCTAGGTTATGTGAGGCATATACGGAGTCCTACCCAGAAGTGACTATGTCATCTCTCTGTTCTAGCTTCCTATCCATCGCCCCCTGCTCCTGATTGATGATGCTGGGGAGGCTCCTCTCCCCATCCCTTCAAAGTACTACTGAGGTTTGATTTTGGAGAAACTGCCTTAGGACCAAGTGAATCCTTGCCTCCCCTTCAAAACTGTTCTGTGATAAATAAAAGGTTCATTACAAGCTCAAGTTTGGGCTTTTCAGCACATCTTGTAAACTGACAAGATTCTTGACAAGTCTACAACCACCTATAGCCCCCCTTTTCCATCACTGTATTGTACTGGGCATCTTAGAAGTCCACAGTTTACAACAAGACTTTACTCAGAAGTTGTCATGTGCCTTTTCCTGGCACGTGGCATTATGTCACGTGGCACATGCTACGTGGCCATCAGTTAACAAGTAGCTTCATCTGTGCCACTCAAAGCAGCAGAGGACTAAGAGAAACTTCCTGGTTTCCCCCACCCCATAAAAGAAGTCAATGAGCATGTGAAGCTCTCTCCTGAGCACCAAGAAATAAGGAGTCAAACTGATGCCTTCATTCCAAGTGGCATCATATGTGTGGACTGTGATGTCCAACTAACCCACCCACTATCCCGGACAGAGCCCAAACTGTGTTTCACAAACTTCTAAATCTCTGAATATGAATCTCCTTGAGGAAAACAGAGAGCACTTCCAGATGTCTTTATCCTGCCAATTGAAACATTTCCTATAGCAACCAGTTCTCAGAATCCCTCCCTGGATCTCTCCCATAGAGAATCTATAACCAAGACAAGCTTCTCTTACTGTGTGATGGGGAGAGGACTCCTGTGTCACCCTTAGCCTTCCAAGAGCTGATGTCAAGTCATAACTATATGTGCAAGAGATTTATTGGGTAGACCTTTACGAAGAATAAAAGGGAGGGAGAAGGAGTCTGCAGGGAGAGCCTCAGACAGAAATGTAAGTCTGATGCTCTGGAAGGAGAAAAGGAAGGAAGTAAAATTGGACAGGAAAACCCTCAGACTGCATTGCAGCTATGAGAGTTGGGGTGGGGGGAGTCCCAGAACAAAGACTGTCCAGTGGAGGACTATTTGTTGAGCAAGAATGGCCCAACTCTTGTCCCCCTACCATCTTCAGTCATTGGTGGAAGCAGCACAGAAAAAGCAGAGCTTTTGTATTGCAGTAGATCCTGAAGGTGCCATAGCTGGAGCCCACCAGAGCGGATATCCAGCAATGTATTGTCTGAGAATCCTTAGCCATATTGGACCTGAAAAGTTGTTTTCTAGTTAGATTTAGCAACACCTCCTGCCAAGTGCCCACAGTTCTCATGGATTGCCCTCAGGACCGTGAAGCAGGGTTTCTGAAATAGAGGTCCATTCAAGAAGCTCCCCCATGGTAATTTTGACCTTTCCCAGTATGCAGAGTACTCGAAGAGAAGGATAACCTCCTTCCCTCCGTCAGGGATGTTCTTTCCCCTCTAGAATCATCTACCAGGCTGGGACAAGAATGAGGCAAGTAAAATTTAGGGAAGGGTTCATTCTCAAGTGCTGATCTTGCACTTGCATTAACCCAAGAGTGAGTGCCTCCTTATATTTTACACCCTGGTATCTTTTTTGCTTCATCCTAATCCTAATCCTAGACTTAATGACAAGTGCTTTTGATCCATCCACTGAACTCTGGGTATCATCGACAGTAAGTTTGAGGTAATTCTTCACCACTCATCAATGCCATGGCCTCCGGCTCACTGTTCCCAACTTGTTCTTCTCCTTAGTCCCAGAGTGATTCATCCAATACACAGGTTTCTCAGGCTCAGTGATGATATCCTCCACCCTACATTCATCATTCACTCGGGCGGTCATATTCTGAACCTTGTCATCACTCATCACAACACTAATCTCCTAATTTTGCCAACTATTCCCTCTCCAGTACACTTAACTTATTATTCCCATTGAAACAATTCTTTCAGTGCTGTAGGTCTTCCGTAGGTCTTTGACTTCCATCACTCCTATTCTCTCCTTTCCTTTGTTCCAACAAAACAACACTTTGTTGTTGTTTTTTAAGATTTTATTTATTTTGAGAGAGAGAGACCTAGAGAGAGAGATTGATTGATTGATTAATTGCTTTAAGGCCAAAAACACAGTTGATTTGATATTTAGAATCTTGGTCCCATGTAATAGCCAGGGCTTCCAACTTCATTCATAGTTCTGACTACTCCCCTCCTTCAGGTTGAGGCCTGCTGCAGTATGCTGCCGGCTGCCCAGGAAGAGTGCTGATTGCTGTCTCACTCACATGCCTTCCCCTCTCTCATAGATGCTCTGTTTGACTCTTACAGGGCTTGGGATTGGAGAGACAAGGCAAGTAGAAAATTCTGCTTTCTGAGTCTGGGCAATGTTTAAAGACCATTTTGGGGTAACTTTTATAAGTTCATCTAAAAGCTCTCATTCCTGGAGATCTCTCAGCTGTAGTTCCTTTGTTTGGAGTAATGTGCTCTTCTCCAGCTCATCTGCCCACTCACTTCTTTCCACATCCCTGAGAAACCCTGAGGTGGTCCACCCCCAGATTCTGTCTACTTAGAGGCCTTGCTACTAGATGATCTCTCTTTCTCTCTCTCTCCCTCTGATAGCTCATATTTGATGCATGGGAACACACAAGGTCCTCTACCTGAACAAATTCTGTCTATCATAACTCCTTCAGCTCAACAGAGACAGCTGTTTAACATCTTTAGCTTTTTAATGTCCCAAGCAGGAATCAAACATTAGCCACTACATCTCCCATCCACATAACTCTCAAAATGGACCTCCTCACAAGAGTCAGATAAAAGACAGGTACCCCACAAAACACCTCTCCAGGGCATTGGTCTCTATACACTGTCTCAGTACATGCAGTATCCCCATCAAAGATTCATCCTCAAAAATCCTTCTACCTTCATCCTGACAGCCTCACCTCTTTGGCCCTCAATGTGGGTAGAGTTTAAGAGTCATGTAACTATTTCATTAAAAAGCTGCATCTTGGTTTAACACCTCACTTCAGTCTGTCAGTTCTATTATATTTTGGTGTCTCAATCAACATTTTCTATTTTTTAAAGTTTTTATTTTTTTTAATTTTTATTAACATATAATGTATTATTTGTTTCAGGGGTACAGGTCTGTGAATCATCAGTCTTACACAATTCACAGCACTCACCATAGCACATACCCCCCCAGTGTCCATCACCCAGCCACCTTATCCCTCCCACCCCCTCCCTCCAGCAACCCTTAGTTTGTTTCCTGAGATTAAGAGTCTCTTATGGTTTGTCTCCCTCCCTGGTCCCTCTTGTTTTCATTTTTCCCTCCCTTCCCCCCTGCCCCTCCTCAAATTCCTTACATCAGAGAGATCATATGATAATTGTCTTTCTCTGATTGACTTATTTTGTTCAGCATAATACCTTCTAATTCTATCAACATCATTGCAAATGGCAAGATTTGGGGGGTTTGATGGCTGCATAGTATTCCATTGTATATGTATACCACATCTTTATCCATTCATCTGTTGATGGACATCTAAGCTCTTTCCATAGTTTGGCTATTGTGGGCATTGCTGCTATAAACATTTGGGTGCACGTGCCCCTTTGGATAACTACATTTGTATCTTTAGGGTAAATACCCAGTAGTGCAATTGCTGGGTTGCAGGGTAGCTCTATTTTCAACTTTTTGAGGAACCTCAATACTATTTTCCAGAGTGGCTACTCCAGCTTGCATTCCCACCAATAGTGTAGAAGGGTTCCCTTTTCTCCACATCCTCACCAACACCAGTCATTTCCTGACTTGCTAATTTTAGCCATTCTGACTTGTGTGAGGTAATATCTCATTGTGGTTTTGATTTGTATTTCCATGATGCTGGATATAGTATTCTTGGCTGCATATTTTTATCATTTAGTTCTCTGAATATATCATGCTAGTCCTTTCTGGCCTGCCAGGTCTCTGTGGATAGGTGTGCTGCCAATCTAATATTTCTACCAGTGTGTGTCACAGACCTCTCGTCCCAAGCTGCTTTCAGGATTTTCCGTTTGTCACTAAGACTTGTAAGTTTTACTATTAGATGAGGAGGTGTTGACCCATTTTTATTGATTTTGAGGGAGGTTCCCTGTGTCTCCTGGATTTCAGTGCTTGTTCCCTTCCCCGGATTAGGAAAATTCTCTACTATAATTTGCTCCTATATATTTTCTGCCCCTCTCTTTCTTTCTTCTTCTTCTGGGATGCCAAGTATTCCAATATTGTTTCATCTTATGGTATCACTTATTTCTCAAATTCTCCCCTCATGGTCCAGTTTTTTGTTTCTTTGTTTTATTTATTTGTTTTGTTAGTTGTTTGTCTCTCTTCTGCTCAGCTTCTTTATTCTCCATCATTTGGTCTTCTATATCACTAAATCTCTCTTCTGCCTCATTTATCCTGGCAGTAAGAGCCTCCATTTTTTTATTGCACCTCATTAATAGCTTTTTTTATTTCAACTTGGTTAGATTTTAGTTCTTTTATTTCTCCAGAAAGGGATTATATTTCTCCAGAAAGGGATTCTCTAGTATCTTCTATGCTTTTTTCAAGTCCAGCTAGCATCTTTAAAATCATCATTCTGAACTCAACTTCTGACATCTTACTAATGTCCATATTGATTAGGTCCCTAGCCATAGGTACTGCCTCTTGTTCTTTTTGTTGACGTGAGTTTTTCTGCCTTGTAATTTTATCCAGAGAAGAATAGATGAATAGAAGAATAGAATGACTGAGATGAATAGAATGAATAGATGAATAGAAGAATACATGAATGAGAGACAAAATACTAAAAGGGCAGCAACGACCTCAGAAAAACATACACTTGCCAAATCAGAAGAAAGAAACACACACACACGTATATATCAGAATAGAACAGATGCTACACACTTGATTTTGGGTGTATTTTGTTCTGCTAGAAGAAAATGCCTCCCAAAATTTTAAAGAAAGAAAAACTTATATAAATACAAAAATAAGGGTAAACAGGATGCAGGGATGGAATATGACTATAAAGATTAAAATAAAAAAATATTTCAAAAAAGGAAGTGATAAGTTGGTTGAAAAAAGAAAAAAAAAGGAGAGAATGTGATCAGGCTGGAGACAAAAACAGAGCCATAGGCTAGATTTAGGGTATATTTTAATCTGTTAAAAGAAATTGTATCCCAAATTTTTAAAGAAAGAAAAACTTATATGTATACAAAAATTAAGGTTAAATACAATGAAGGGATATAGTATGACTATAACAATGAAAATTTTAAAACATTTTTTTACAGATATTGATTATATAGAAGAGTTAAAAATGTTAAAATAGGAAAGGGAAAATTTTTTAAAAATAGAATAAGACAAAAATGAAGTTTTAAAAATTTAACTTTGAAGACTAAAGAATCATGGGGAAAAAGCCACAAACTCTATATGTTGCTTCCCCCAGCTCTGGAATTCCTCAGTTCTCATTAATCAGTGAACTTGGTCTTGGCTGGATATTCTTGCTGATCTTCTAGGGGAGGGGTCTGTTGCAGGGACTCTCAAATGTCTTTGCCTGAGGCAGAATTGTACCACTCTTGCCAGGGGCCAGGCTAAGTAATCTCAGTTTGCTCTTGTAGCTTTTGTTCCCTGAACACTTTCCGTACAGCTTTGGAGGATGGGAATGAACATAGCGACGTCCAAGTCTCCAGCTGGAGGAGCCGAGCGCTCAGGGCCCTGCTCTTCAGTGTGCCTGCGGAGACAAGCAGTCAGTCCCTCCCATTTCCCTGGTCTCCGGTGGCACTCTGAGCTCAGATGGCCTGTTACAGAGAGTCTCCGTCTCTGGCGCACAGCCCCGTTTGGACCCAGCCGATTCCCACGGCGTGCTCCCTGAATCCTCCCAGAGGAGGATGGTGAGTTTCCCTGAATCTGCGGCTTTTGGGTCCCTGCTCGAAGAGCAGTGGCCCAACTGTACCTTGGATCACAGTTTAAGGTAACCCCAAGCTGAGATCCCACTGCATGGCTTTGTCTCTGAGGCCGGCTTCTCTGCTCAGCCTGAGGGCTCTGCCACATTCAGGCACTCCTGGTCTTTCTGTGACCCTGCGGGTCATGAGACCACACTGTCCCCGTGAGGGCCCCGCCCCCCGCTTAGCCTCTGGAGTGATGTCCTTCCATCCCTCGGCGGAGCAGACTTCTAAAAGTCCCAATTTTGTGCTCCGCTGCTCTACTGCTCGCCTTCCCCCCGTGGTCTATCTTCCCACCTCGGATTCACTTCTCCACATGTCCTACCTTCCAGAAAGTGGTCACTTTTCTCTTCCTAGAATTGCTGATATTCTTTTCTTCGATCTCCTGTTGAGTTTATAGGTGTTCAGAATGGTTTGGTAACTATCTAGCTGAACTCCTGGAACCCCATGAGATTTAGGTCTCTTACTCCACCATCTTGCTCCTCCCTTAATCAACACTTTGAGTTAAACATCCCATTACACTTCATTGAAAGAATAAAGTTATCAGATATCTTCCCACTAGATGAATCTACTTGGCTCTATGAGCATATTTTCAGAATTTCTTGCTCTTAAAATGGAAAAAGAGAGTTTCATCTCCAGTGAAGTCATTCTGTGCCCTGATCACATTACACCCTCATCCCTTCTATGGTTATCCTTTCTCCTTCATCATCAATGTTATTTTTCCCATCAGCCTTCCGGTATGTTCTATATCTCATCTTAAAACACACATGCTCCCTCATCTCTTGTCCCCACATCTTCCTCCTGACCCATCTCCCTGCACTCCTTCACAGCAAAATTGTCTAAAGAATCGTCTAGACTCACTCTCTGCTCCCTTCATTCTTGTTTGTTTGGTTGCTTTGGAGGGTTTCTTTATTTCTTATTCTTATTTTAAGCTATAGAGGAAAACACAAAGAACAATTCCACAGACTGCCCATTTACCCACCTCTCTGAATAACAAATGCTGGCCCTTCAGTAATTAAGGGCAGGGCCCTGGAGCAAACCTGCCTAGAATCAAATCCAGATATGCCCACTCGGGACTTGAGATGAGTTATCTAACTTCTCCTGTCTCATTTTCCTCTCTGCAAAAAGTGCTAGAAGTTGCATCCAACTCAGTATTGTCAATACTCAGGGATGGAATCAAAGACTCGGATCTGTGCTTGGAGCACTGTAACTGATTAACAATTCCATTACTTAAGATCTCTTCCTTTTATTATTAAAACAATTCAGACATTAAAGATGAGTTGAGGTGTCCCTTGACTGCTTCCCAATTTCTTCTTCCTCCCTTTTCAGAAGCAACCATTTTCAGAGATTTAGAGCACATATATTTTTGCTGGGTTTTTATATTTATATTACATCAACAACCTCAGCTATTTTTGTAAAATAGGTGTAAATGACATTTCATGTGATTTTCATTCAACATTATTTTTTGAAGCCATCATTCATTTTAACTATTAGTTATTTTTCATCTTATGAGTATACCATAGTTTAAATAAATCATTTCCAATTGTTAAACATTAACATTATTTCAGATTTTTAGTCTTAAAAGCAATGCTGCTCAGAACAATCTTATATACACTTGTTTGTACATATATAGGAAAATTTCTTTAGGGTGCATACCCCTCAAGGTTTGTATATACTCAAACCAAAGTGTTCAAAGCAAATTCTACCAATAGTGTAGAAATTTCCTACTTATCCACCACATTTAGCTGTCAGAAATTTAACTTGTATTAATATAAAGAAATAATAAATCATTGATATTTTAATCCTACTTTACAGTTTCCTATTTTTTCTTATCACTTAGAATTTTTATTTTGTACCTATTGAAATAGCTCTTTTAGATTTTTTTTTTCAAGTAGTTGCCACACACTGCATGGAACCCAACGCAGGGCTTGAATTCACAACCCTGAGATCAAGACCTGAGCTGAGATCAAGAGTCAGATGCTTAACCAGCTGAGCCACACAGATACCCCTACATTTCTTTAGACATGTATTATATATCACTTCTATGAATACATGACAAAGAATATATAAGTAAAACTTTTGTACACCGGAAACTAATATAACACTATATGTTAATTATACTGGAATTTTAAAGAAATGAGTATATCATGCAAAACTAATAATTTAAGTTAATCCTAAAACTTCCTCAAAGTCTGACTTTTCAAATCATTTTTCTTTAAAAAAAAACTTATTTTGAGATAACTGTATGGTCACATGCAGTTGTAAGAAATAATTCAGAGAAATCCCATATGCCCTTCATCCAGTTTTCCCCAATGGAACTGCCTTTCATAACTACAGTATAATATCATAACCAAGAAATTTACACATTGATAGACTCCACAAACTTTATTCAGATTTCACCAGTTTTTCAAGCCTTCATTTGGGTGTGTGTATTTTGTTCTATGCAGTTTTATCACTTATAGTGATTCATATGACAGCCACAGTAAAGGCACAGAACAAATGCATCACAAAGATTTCCTGTGTTCCCCTTAACAGCACAGTCCCCGCCCTCTCTATCCCACCCTTAAACTATGGCAACCACTAATCCATTCTCCCTCTCTACAATTTTGCCATCTCAATAATGTTACTAAATAGAATCATGCAGTATGTAGTCTGATTAATATGTAATTCATTTTCTTTACTCAGCATAATTCCCTTGAGATCCTTCCAAATCATTGGGTGTTTCAATAGTTTATTCTTTTTGATTGCTGAGTCACATGCCATGGTATGGATGTATTACAATTTGTTTAACCACTTACTCATCGAAAGATATCTGGGTTGTTTCCAGTATTCAGCTATTAAGAATAAAGCTGCTATGGGAGTGCCTGAGTGGCTCAGTTGGTTAAGCGTTTGACTTCTGATTTCACCTCAGGTTATGATCTCATGGTGATGAGATCAAGCCTTACATCAGGTTCCGCACTGGGTGTGAAGCCTGCTTGGTATTCTTTCTCTCCTTCTCCCTCGTTCCCCTCCCCCCACCCTCACCCCTTGCTAGCACGTGTGCACTCTCTCTCTCTTAAAAAAAAAAGAATAAATTTGCTATGAACGTTCATGTGCAAGTTTTTGTATAAGTTTTCATTTCTCTGGGATAAATGTCCTAGAGTGCTTCTCTAGACTGAATGTTTGTGTCCCCTCTAAATTGTGTGTTGAAGTTTAATTCCCATTATGATGAACCTTTGGGAGGTGTTAGGTCATGAGGGCAGAACGCCTATGAATAGGATTAGTGCCCTTCTATAAGAGATCCCAGAGATTTCCCTTGCCCCTTCCACCACATGAGGACACATTGTGAAAACAGTCATCTGTGAACCAGGAAGAGGGCCTCACCAGATGGTACATCTGCCATGCCCTTGATCTTGGACTTCCCAGCCTCCAGAACTGTGAGAAATAAATGTCTGTGTTCATATGCCACCCAGTCTGTGATATTTTGTTATAGGAACCCAAATGGACCAAGTGTAAGTGAAATTGCTGGATGATATAAATGCAAGTTTACTTTTGTAAGAAATTACTATTTTCCAGAGTGACTACCATTTTATTCCCACCAGCAATGTCTGAGTGACCCAATTCCTCCACGTTCTCATCAGCATTTGGTGTTACAACTATTTTGTATTTTAGCCATTGGAATAGATATACAGTGATATCTCCCCATGATTTTAATTTGCATTTCCTTAGTGATTAATGATGTTGAACATCTTTTCATGTCTTTATTTGCCATCTGTAAGTCTTTAGTGAAATGTCTGTTCATGTCCTATGTTCACTTTTCATTTTTTTCTGGTGTTTTTTCAGTATTATTCGATGTTTCTGTGTTGAGATTTGAGAATGCTCTACATATTCTTTTTTTTTTTTAATTTAATTTTATTTTTTCAGTGTTCCAAGATTCATCGTTTATACATATTCTAGGTAGTTGACCTTTGCCAGATATGTGATTTACAAATATTTTCTCCCTGGCTGTAACTTGTCTTTTCATCCTCTTAACAGGGTCTTTGGGGGTGCAATAGTTTTAAATTTTGACAAGATGCAATTTATCAGGTTTTCCTTTTATGGATCATATGTTTGGTGTCAAAGTCTAAGATCTGAAATTTGACATATTTTTCTAAGGTTTTTAGATCTATATTTACATTTATGTGTGTGATCTATTTTGAGTTTTTGTGTGTGTGTGGTTTAGGCTCATGTTTTTGCTCACAGATATCTAACTGCCCCAAAACCATTTGTTAAAAATCTATCCTTTCTCCATTAAATAGTTTTTGTACCTTTGTCAGAAATCATTTGGACATATTTGTGTGGGTGTAAGTTCTCCGTTGATCGATGTATTGATCCCTCCACCACTGCTACACTGTCCGGATCACTGTAGCTATGCAGTAAGACTTAGCATCAAGTAGAGTGATATCCCCACTCTTTTTTTCAGAGTTATTTTAGTTATTCCAGGTCCTGGGCCTTGCCATATAAAATTTAGAATAAGCTTGTCAATGTCTACAAAAGTTATTGCTGAGGTTTTTTTTTTAATAGGAATTGCACTAAATTTATAGATGAATTTGGGCAAAATTGACATCTTTACCCTAGTGAGTCTTAAAAATCTATGAATAAGGTATGTCTCTCCATTTATTTAGATCTTCTTGAATTTTTTTATCCACCATTTTGTAATTTTCAAGATCTAAATCCTATACACGTTTTGTTATATTTATACCTGAGTATTTCATTTTCTTTGGAGTAATTATAATGCTATTGGGGTTTTAATTTCAGTCTCCATGTCCTCATTGTTAGTATATAGAAATGTAACCGAAATTTGTGTATTGATCTTGTATCCTGCCATCTTATTTAACTCATTGATCAGTTCTGGGTTATTGATTTTATAGATTCCTTGATATTTTCTACTAGACAATCATGTCACTTACAAATAGGGAGTTTTAGTTCTTTCTTTCTACTCTGCATGCTTTGGGGGTTTTGTTTTATTGCCTTATTGTACTGGCTAGAACTTCCAGTATTACATTGAAAAGTATGGTAAGAATTGACATTCTCACCTCATTCTTATTCTTAGAGAAAAAAGCATTTGATCTTTCACTATTAAATAAATTAGCTGTAGGTTTTTTGGTAGATGTTTTTTATCAAGTTGAGGAAATTCCCCTCTATTCCTAACTTGCTGAGAGTTTTTATCACGAATAGGTGTTAAATTTTGTCAAATACTTTCTTCTGCATCCGTTGATATGATCATAACATTTTTCTTTTTTAATGCCTGTTGGTATGGTGATCACATTAATTTATTTTCAAAGATTCAAATTATTTTCCAACCAGCTTTGAATACCTGGAATAAATCACACTTGGCAATGGTGTATAATAATTTTCAAAAAATTTTTTTCATACATTGCTCAGTTAAATTTATTAATTTTTTGATGATTTTTGCATCTAAGCTCATAAGAGACTTTGGTCTCTTTTTTCTTTTTTGGTACTCTCTGGTTTTGATATCAGAGTAATACTAGCTTCATAAAATGAGTTGGGAAATGTTCTCTCCTCTTTCATCTTCTGGAAGATATGTAAACATGATTCCTTTTTTTAAAAATTTTGCCATTCGAACCTCCTCTTCTATGGACTGCCTCTTTGTATTTTTTGTCCACTTGTCTCTTACATGGTTTGTCTTCTAAATTCGTGAGAGTTTTTTATGTATTCCAGATATAAATTCATTACACTGAAAACATCTTCTCCCAGGCTATCTTTTCTCTTTCTAGTCTATTTAGAAATTAATTAAGAGCAGCAGGATATATGGTGGTCATGTATGTGGCCTCTGGTGCATGAATGCTAAGGGTCAAGCCCCACTTCTGCTAGTTACTAGGCCTATGACTATAAGCAAATGGCATAGCCTGTCTGTGCCTTCATTTCCTCATTGACAATATGCAGATAGCAATGGCACAGACTTTAGAACATAGTCTTGACCATAAATGTGTAATAACTAAAAAGAAATTCAGAACAATGACTTGCAAAGAATAAGCCCTCACCACATGTTAGTTACTATTTCTTTATTTTTAATGATTTTTGTAAAAAAAAATTTTAATCTAAATGTAGTCATATATGTCAATCTTTTCCCTTTTTATGATTTATCTAAGAAATTAATCCTGGGACACCTGGGTGGCTCAGTTGTTTAAGCAACTGCCTTCGGCTCAGGTCAAGATCCCAGGGTACTGAGATCAAGTCCCACATCGGGCTCTCCCTCAGCCTGCCACTCCCGTTGCTTGTGCGCTCTCTCTCTCTCTCTCTGTGTCAAAGAAATAAATAAAATCTTTAAAAAAAGAAATTACTCCTAATATGATAGAAAATATAAAGATATTTTTCTATGATTCTACTAAAGGTTTAAATTTTTGTGTTTTGTTTTTATGTCTTAGTCTTTAATTCACCTGGAATTTTATTCTTTGATATATGAGGTATAGGTCTATGTTGGTTAGGATATAGCCTTGGCTGCTGTAACAGAAAGAATCGTATTAACAGAGACTTAAACAGTTAGAGGTTCATTTCCCCATCACATAAAAGTCCAGACAAGAAGTGTAGGACTAGAAGGGCAGCTCTAGAATGATCAGGAGCCAAGGTTCCCTTTATCGTGCTGTCTGACATCTTCACTATGAAGCCTCCATCCCATGGTGCAAAAGGTTTGCTCTGGCTTCTGCTGTTACATCCACATTCCAGCCAGTGGGAAGCAGGAAAGAGAAGGGCACATTCTTTCCTCTAAATGCGTAACTGGAAGTTGCCCACATTTTTCCTCTTGCAGCCCCCCACACAGCTAGAGGTTGCCATATCACTAGGTTCTAACAAGAATACATTCCCTTCTAGGTTCTGGGCCTCCATTATAACGATTCATCACAGAAGACCAGTTCTGGGGCGCCTGGGTGGCTCAGTTGGTTAAGTGTCTGCCTTCGACTCAGGTCATGACCCCAGGGTCCTGGAATCGAGCCCCGGGTTGAACTTCTTGCTCAGCGGGGAGTCTGCTTCTGCTTCTCCCTCTGCCTGCTGCTTCCCCTGCTTGTCTTAGTGTTCTCTCTCTCTCTCTGTCAAATAAATAAATAAATTTTTTTAATGCCAAAGAAGAAAATGAAGAAGAAGGAGGAAGAGGAGGAGGAGGAGGAGGAGAAGGGGAAGAAAAAGAAGACCAGCTCAGGCTGCACCCTTGGGCAATGGCATGCCATCCATTAAATCACTTCTAGAGGTCAGATCTGGCCTACCCATAGTCTCAGCCAATGGTGACCAATT
Organism: Nasua narica; assembly: GCA_028533885.1. Taxonomy (NCBI): domain Eukaryota; kingdom Metazoa; phylum Chordata; class Mammalia; order Carnivora; family Procyonidae; genus Nasua; species Nasua narica. The sequence continues at coordinate 59,068,363 of CM052799.1, read as the reverse complement.
CTGAAGACCAGCTCCAAACCCACACTCTACGGTAAATTCCTCTACCACCCACAAGCTGTGTGTTCCTGGGGTATCTATTATCATTCTTTAAATAGCCTTGGGGGCGGCATACTCCTAATAATTTTTTTGCCACTATTATGGTGGAAAATTTTCCTCTGTCCTGTGGTGGCTCTTTGTCACATCTGCTACTTTTGGATCCATTAAAGTTTTCTTTACTTCTTTTAGTAGTTAAGCACTTTCTAATTATTTCTAATAATTTAATATTTTGTATTTTCCTTATGTGAATAACTAGTGTGGTTTCTGTCTCCTAACGGGGCCTTGACTGATACAGTGGCAGTGTGCCCAACTGAAAATTTTATTACTTTGAAAATAGATTATCTCTATCACAGAATTTGATATTTTTCTATATTACTTAACATTTGTTCCAATATCATTTTTTTTTGAGAGCCATTCACTCCCAAGTGATCTGAAATACCACCTCTGACATATATAGTATCAAGTTCCTACATATGCTTGGATATGTTTATGGGCACTCTGTGCAATCCCACTAACGTACTTCTTTATCCCTGTACTTGTAACACACTATGGAAATTACTATTTACACTATGTACATTACCTAGTAACTCTAGCAAGCAGTCCCCCTTCCCTGGTCCTACTCAGAATTTTATTGCTGTCCTGGCCTTTTCATTTTCCATATGAATTTTTGAGTTATTATTTGTTCCATAAAATCACCTGCTAGGATATTTATTGAAAATACAGTGAATTCATAGGTTATTAGGAAAGAAATGACATCTCGAAAATATTCATCCTTCCAGTCTAATATCAAAATATTGCTATCTATTTATTCAGATCTTTATGTCCTTCAATAATATCTGAGAGTAATTTTCATAAAATACTTGCAAGTTTTTATTATATTTATTCCTAGGAAATACTGTGTTACTATTATGAAAATATCTTCGTTCATTCAGGCTGCTATAACAAAATACCATAGAAGTAAGGCTTATGAACCCTAGAAATTTAGTTCACACAGTTCTGGAATCTAGAAGTCTAAGATCAGGGTGCCAGCCTGGTTGGGTCTTCTGGATTGCAGATTTCTCTTTGCACAAGCAGGCAGAGTGGCAGGCAGAGAGGGGCTAGAGAACTCTTTGGGGTCTCTTTTGTAAGGGCTCTTATCCCACTCATGAGGCTAGCCACCTCCCAAAGACCCCACCTCCTATTGCCATCACCTTAAGAAATAGGATTTTAGCATATGTATTTTAGAAGGACACAAATATTCACACGATAGCAGAAAGGTACATTTTACCTTTTATGAGTACCTTCCAAGGTTTATTATGTGTGACCCGCATATCAGCCCTTTCCAATCTAATCCTTAAAATAGTCAAAGACCCTTCCCTTCTCCAAGGCACTGAAAAATACACTAGTGAAGCGGGGGAGAACCAGCGTCTTTGAGAAGCTCTGTATGTCTGTCTTGTGCAATCAGGTATATTGATGGTATGCTGCCAGTGACCTGGGTGCCTTGATTTCAGGAGGATGATGGAATTCCAGAGTAGCAGAGGCCAAAAGGCAGTGTGTAACTACCTTAGTTAAAAGACAGGGGAGTGTATTTCTACTATAAGAGGCAGCAAAGGAAAAGAGGTAATCAAAATAATTTGCAGCATAGCAGTCATTGAGGATGGCTAATTGATGGGAATGAAATAGATGGGAAGCCTACTAAGATTCACTTCATCTACTTACCCGGAGAAACTCCAGATCCAGTGATCAGAAACAACTTGAGTCACTACAATTAAGAGTCGAGCCTCTCCTCCTTAACAACTTCACAAGCTAAGATCCCTTCACTTGAAAGGAAGACAAATTCTCCTTGAAGAGTGGCATTGCAGAGCTCCCATAAGTATATACTGTATATCTTCTACCAGGCTTTTCTCAAAGGGATCTGCAACCATTTACTATAGTAACTGTGCACCGGAGCAAAAGGAAATACTCAGACCTTTCAAATGTTAAAACACTGACTCTGAATTGACACCAATTTAGGGGAACACAAAATACCTCTATGGTCTACCAGGCAAAGTGGGGGTTTATAAGGGTCAGGTGATGAATAGAGTCAAGGTTAAATCATAGTAGATCCTGTAGATTCACTGATCCATGCCCTAGTTACTGAATCTAGATATATGTAGTTCAATGGAGTCACTACTAGCCATATGTAGCTGTTTAAATTTAAATTTCCACTATCGCTGGAAGTTTTATTGGAAAGCACTGGTCTAGACCAGTAATTGACAAATTATGGCCTGTGGGTCAAATCTGGCCTTTTGCCTTTTTCTTCTTTTTGTTTTGTTGTTGTTGTTGTTGTTGTTTCGTTTTGTTTGTTTTATTTGTTCTTTGGTTTGGGGGGATCTTTTGTTATAGCCTGCAAACTAAGAAAGTTTTCTACCTTTTCTTTTTTTTTTTTTTTTAGCATTCCTGAAATAAATCCCACTTGATTGTAGTGAAAAATTTTCTTAATTTACCATTGGATTAAGTTTATTAATATTTTTTTAAGGATTTTTGCAACTATGTTCATCAAAGATACTGGCCTAGTTTTCTTTTCTTTTCTTTCTTTCTTTCTTTCTTTCTTTCTTTCTTTCTTTCTTTCTTTCTTTCTTTCATAGTGTCTTTATCCAGTTTTGGTATCAAGGTAATGCTGGCCTCACAGACTGAATTTGGAAGCTTTTCTTCTTCTTATTCTATGTTTTTGAATAGTTTGAGAAGAATAGGTATCAAGTCTTCTTTAAATGTTTTGTAGAATTGGCCTGTGAAAGCATCTGGTCCTGGACTCTTGTTTGTTCAGAGTTTTTTCAATTACTGATACAATCTCATTGCTAGTAATTGAAATGTTCAAATTTTTTATTTCTTCCTGATTCAGATTTGGAAGATTATATGTTTCTAGGAATTTATCCATTTCTTCGACATTGTCCAATTTGTTGGCTACATTTTTAAAGTGCTAAGAAAGAGGAGGAGACAACTATCTGTCCCATGAACATTTAGTATCTGGTACTTTACAAAAAAAGTTTGCTGATCCCTGACAGTTGGAATGGCATAGCTGACAACAGGCAAAATCCCCACATTGACTCTGACGTATGGTGCAAGGGCTAGCATAATAGAAAGCTCCTTGAATTTGCTGTCTTTAACCAGAGAGTAAACCAAAAGTAGCATCACACCCCTGGGGGAATTGAAAAGATTGGTGCCACCAACAAAGACTTTAAAGATGCAAAGGTAATGATACCTATCACATTCCATTTAACTCTCTAGTTTGTCCTGTGCAGGAAGCAATTGGATTTGGAGAGTTGCTGTGGATTATTGTAAACCTAATCAGGAGGTGGTTTTAATGGCACTTGCTATTTCACATGTAGTAGCTTTATTGGAATAAATCAACATAGCCCCTGGCCCCCATATGTAGCTAGTGACCTTGCAAATGTTTTGTCCGCCATATCAATTTGTAAAGATTACCAAAAAGCAATTTGTTTTTACCTGGCATGGCTAACAATACTATTGCACAGTTTTGCCGCAGGGCTAATAAATTTGCCTGTTCTCTGCGATGATATAGTCCACAGAAATCTTCAGCATATTAACATAATAGCATACTTCATTATTTTTTTTTTTTTAGATTTTATTTATTTATTTGACAGAGACAGAGAGAGAACAAGCAGGCAGAGTGGCAGGCAGAGAGAGAGGGAGAAGCAGGGAGCCCAACATGGGTCTCGATCCCAGGATCCTGGGATCATGACCTAAGCCAAAAACAGACGTTTAACAGACTGAGCCACCTGGGTACCCCAGCATACTTCATATCCTTGATATTATGCTGATTAGATCTGATCACCAGGAAATAGTAAGTTTTTTAATTGCCTTATCAAGACAGATGTGAACCAGAGGATGCAAGATAAACTCCATTACAATGAAAGGACATACAACCTCAGTAAAAATTTTCAAAGAATCTGAAGCATGTTGAGATATTTCCTCCAAGGTGAAATATAAATTGAAATTTTAAAATAATTTACAATAGCACCAATGTTCAATACTTGGTATAAATATAATAAAATAGTATGTACAGGAGATATAAATTAAAAACTACAAAACCAATGTAAGAAATCAAAGAAGAAATAAATATTCATGAATTGAATTGTTCATGAATTGGAAAACTCAGTATTTCTAAGATGTCAATTCTCCCCCAGACTGATCTATAGATTCATCACATTCTCAATCAACCCCAGCATAATTTTTTGTGAAAATTGACCAGCTGGTTCCAAAATTTATATGAAGAGACAAAGAAACTAGAATAGCCAAAATATTTTTCAAGAAAAAAGTTGGAAAGTTCTCATTACCTGATTCATTTACTATAAATCATTAGTAATCAAAAAGTGCAGCACTGATAACGGGAGACACATGTAGATTAATGGAACAAAATAGAGGGCCCAAAAACAGATCCATATATTTATGGTGAATTGATTTTTGACAAAGGCAATTCAATGGAGAAAGAATGGTTTTCTAAACAGACAGTGCTAGAAAAATTGGACATCCATATGCAAAGAAAAAGAACCTCAATCTTTACTTTGTATCATATATGAAGATGAACTCTAAGTGGACTATAAACCCTATTAAAAAATCTATAAAACTCCTACAAGAAAATATAGAAGAAATAGTTTTCAGCCTCAGACTAGGCAAAGATTTCTTAGATAAAACACAAAAAGCAATATATATATAAAGAAAATAAATTATACATCATTAAAATGTAAAGCTTCTATTCTGAAAAAAGACATTTAAGAAAATGAAAAGATAATCCACAAACTGGAAGAAAATGTCTGCAAAATACAAATCTAGTAAAGGACTTGGATCCAGAATATAATTTTTTAATCTAAAAATTAAATAATAAACAAATAACAAACTAATAAAAAAAAAAAGCAAAAGATTTGAACACTTTACCAAAAAAAAATTTTAAAAAGGTATAAGGATAGCAAATAAGCACACAAAAAGATACTCCACATCATTAGTCATTAGGGAAATGCAAATTAAAACTATAATAATATACCATACATACAGAGTTAAAATTTTAAAAAACTAACCAGACCACGTGTCAGGAACTATGTGGAGGAAGTGGAACTGTCATACAGCCTGGTGGGAACGTAAAACGGTACAGTCACTTTGGAAAACAGCTGATAATTTCTTAAAAACTTAAATATACACCTACCATATGATCCAGCCATTTCACTCCTAGGTATTTTTACCCACGAAGGAAAAAAAAAGCATATATTTACACAAAGACTTGTACCAAATGTTCACAGCAGCTTTATTTACGAAAGCTAAAAACTCGAGACCAACAGGATTGTCCATCAACAGGATAAACAGACTATAATACAAACATACAGTGGAATACTACTCAACAATAAAAAGGAATGAACGATTGATACATACAACAACGTGGGCGAATTTCAAAATAATTATGCTTACACGAGCCAGACCCCCACAAAAAAAGAGTATGGCAAGGACCTCTTTTTTTTTAATAAACCTCTAGAAAACTGAAAATTAATCTATAGTGACAGCCACAGATCTGGAGTTACCTGGTGAGAGGGGTTGGGTGTAGAAAGGGTCAGGAAGAAAGGACTGCCAAGGGGCACCACCAAATGTGATCTAAGGATCAGTGTTTGAGTTGTCTACTGAGAGGTAACTCCCTCGCCCAAAACTACATGGGCTTAAAACAATGACCATTTCGTTTGCTCAGAAGTTTGAGGATCGGCGACCTGGGCAGGGCTCAGCTGGGTGGTTTCTCCATGTGGCCGAGGGCGGGGGTCATTCACCCAGCTACATTCAGCTGGTGGTTGGAGAAGCTGGGAGACCCAAGAAGGCTTTACGCACACGGTGGCATCTTGGTCCTCCTCCACACAGATTCTCTCTTTCCACCTGCCAATCTTGGGCTTCCTCACAGCATGATAGTCAGACTTTTCCCGTCGTTTTTGACCTCCAAGAGAGCCTTCCAGAAAAATGAAAACAGAAGCTCAGGCCTCTTGAGGCGCAGCCCCGTGAAGTTATGCAGCATCACTTCTGCTACATTCTGTTGGTCAAAGCAAGTCTCAGGACAACCCGGACTTCAGAGGAAGGAAAGCAAACTTTGTCTCTTGATGGGGTTGTGCAAAGCATCTGCAGCCATTTTAATCCACTACAATCAGGGAGCCACGGCGAGTGCTACATATTGCCTCTTCCTACACACAAATCAGGTTACATATCACTGAGATACTGACAGAGAAAAGCCCAGCATCTTCCCGACGTGCTTGCCAGTAGTAACAGCCAAAGCATTAGGAAGATGGTTTCTGCTATTCAAATTCCCTGTAGCACATCTAGTTGGTGGAACCTAAATTCAAATCCGGAGTTCAATCTGCAAAAGAATCTCAGAAATCTAGTTTCTGGCTTGGGTACAGAAAGGTATACCAGAAGGATGCTAATGTGGAAGCCGAGTGCCTGACCCACTATGTGTATCACAGCAGGGATTAGATGGTGCCAGAAGCCATCAAAGGGTTCTTTTTTGCTCCTAATTGTGGGCCAATGGGTATGGACCCAGCATGTGTGCCAGGAGGCAGATGGAGAGCATCTCCCTGCTCTCCACCCCCAGAGGCCTGGATACAACTGTGGAAGGTGTTCCTATTGGATGCTTATCTGCTTGGGAAGGGCGTCCCAGCTGGCAGCTGGGGCCTGGGGTTATAAATTGAAGGGATTCCAGCTGAGGTCTGGACCCTGGGGACAAGTGAGACAAGGTTGGGGGGGCGGGGGACGACAAGCCATTCAATAAGAATTTCTGAAAAGACAAAAGCCAAGCCAGTGTTCACCCTTATCTTCCCCTCTAAAGGTCTGCTGATAGATGAGAGTGTGGCCCCAGTGTCAGCCCAGGCTGAAGCCAAGGCCCCTGGGAAATGTGACCAATCTGGTCCCCAACATTCCTCCCCCAGAATGGGGTGGCCATAGGGGTCCTGTCCTCACAGCCCTCAGAAATTACAAGGCTGCCTCCACCAACAGATGAGTCCAGAAGAGGGTCACGCTCCCGCAGTGCACATCTGGGGTGCCACGTCCCCAAACCCTCTGCCAGGAACCCCAGCAGCGGCCACAGCCCCTTCCAGGCCCTCAGCAGATCACTGCTTGTCCTGGGCCTGTCTCCCAGCACGACAGGCCAGGGACTGGAGTGTTTGCCGTCTCAGCCCTGGCAGCCGGGATGCTCGGAGCCAGGGAGAGTGGGAGGCAGCTCTTCTATTCTGTCAGCGCTCACTCGAGAAGCCTGCGCTCCAGCCCCTGCCGCTTGATACGCTTACAGATAAGAGGCAGCTTTTCTCAGTCGCCTCCAGTTCTGAGCATTTTCTGGCCTGTAGCTCTGACTTCCAGTGAAAAAACCAATTCCCCTACAAAGTCTTCTGATTTCTCCTGTCAGGTTTGGCACCCTTGTTCATGCACTTCTCTTGGGAGCCTGCGGACAACGTGAGGCAGGTGGTGTGCCGGCAAGGGCCACCCTGGACCCCTCCCGTGCCTGTGGTCCTAGGGCTTCCTTCCTTCCTCACTGCTTGCCGAGTGTTAGAAGAGGATTTCATCATCCCTGGGCTCTTCTCTTAAGAGACGAGGAAACTGAGGCCCAGAGGAGTCTGGCTGCCGTCCTACACAGCGCTAGGGATTGAATCCATGGGAGCGGCTGACCCCCTCCCCAATCCAGTCCTCTTCCTGTGAACAGAACATTTTGTATTTTTAGGGCGCGGCGGATGCTGGGGGAGGGCGGGTGCTGGGGAGGCTCCGAGGTTCCCTAAGTGCGATGGGGACTCACCTGCAGCCTCCCCCACCTCGTCTCTGCCACTGCAGACAGGAAGTATCTGAGTGGAAAAACAACAACATTGCCATAAAACAAAGCAGGACCAAAAATAAAAAAAATAATAAAATAAAATAAAAACACCAGTCTTTTGCTTCAAAGTCCACGACCCCTGTTTCTGGGCAACCAGAGCCTCGAGTTCAAACTCATACACAGAGCAGTAAAGATTGAACACCTGAAGTCCAGGGACTGCTCCAGCAATTTGGGGCTCAGAACGGCGGCTCTGACCCCCATCTCTTCAAAAATCACACATACCTGTTTCTCTTCCACTCACACACACCCCCTCACACATTCCTGAAGAAACCGCCACTTCTGTTAAAAAAGGTAAGGATGTCTTCATTTTTATTTTTAAATTTTTAGTTTATTTCTATTTTCATTTATATGCCGGCAAATTCGTGCTTTTTGGCGTAGAGTTCTGAGTGTTGACACATACAGAGTCAACCCACGGTCAAAAGACAGAACGTTCCATCGTCCTGAAATCTTCTTTCCCTCATGCTATCCCTTTGTGTTCAAGCCCAGCCCTCCCTCCACACCCAACCACCCAGCCGTCACTGTTCCTTTAATTTTCTCTTCTCTGGAATCCCATATACATGGAATCACACAGTGTATGTAACCTTTTGAAGCTGGCTTCCTTCACCTAATATCACACATCTGAGATCCATCCATATTATGTATATCAATAAAAATGCTTCTTTGGCGTATAAAAGTTAGGTGTGGTAGAGAGTCAGTGGCCAAGCACGGTGCCCATCCGGTGAGGGTCTCCAGCTCTGAGCATAGGGGCACCTGGGTGGCTCAGTGGGTTAAAACCTCTGCCTTTGGCTCAGGTTATGATCTCAGGGTCCTAGGATCGAGCCCCGCATCGGGCTCTCTGCTCAGCAGGGAGTCTGCTTACCCCCCTCTCTCTGCCTACTTGTGATCTCTGTCTGTCAAATAAATAAATAAAATCTTTAAAAAAAGAAAAATAAAAAAAAAACCCTCAAATGCCCACACGGCCATGCAGGTAATGTTAATAAACCTAATACAACAAGGAATGGTGGGAACCAAAAAGAACTGGGGCGTGTATGTCCCAGCAAAAGACATTCACGGTGGTATAAACTGTTCGACACACTGTAACTGCCCCTTGAAAAGAAACTACATCTGTGGGCTGCATTCAGGGGCCGGGATCCCGTCTGCCACCTCTGAATCTCTCGAATGTCCCTCCACTCCACCACTGCACTGACAGGAACTACGAGAGCACACAGGGCTACCATGTCACCATTCCAAAGGAGGCAGAACTCAGGGGGACCACGTGTTCCCCACAGAATGTGATGGGACATGGGGAATCTTGGGTTGCCCTATGGGGACTTGATCTACTTCTCTGGGATATGCTTCATGCAGGTAAAGCTGTCAGAAAGGCTGACTGAGTGGAAGGGATAGTCCCAAGGAGACCCCATGCCAGCCCCAGCAGCCTGGGGCTCCTTACTCTCCACTACTCGAGCCCGCAGAGGTTACCCAGTGTGCAGAATCCATCTTTGGCTCTTTCCTCATTCCTGCCTTGCCAAAGCCACCAAGAACAACACACTCCCGGACATACACAACCAAGGGTAAGGGGATGAGGCGAGCTCCCCAGAGTCCCTCTTGGATAGAGCTCCTGTTGTCCCTCCAGCTGCCAGCAATGTGGCTGCTGAAGGCTCACAGCTGTGTCCTTTCCTGGTGTCACCCTTGCCTCAAGGGAGCTGCTTCACCCCAGGTTATGGCGGGTGAAACCAAACACCGCGACTGGGTGAAGTAGAGGTAGCGAAGTTTGTTCCCTCTCCTCTGGTCTCAGTTTTTGGAAAGATTCCGAGGGGGTTATCCAGCTCCAGGGTCTCCTGTGGGCTTAGCTGAGACCACTGGAGGTAACTCCTCCCTCTGCCCAACCCTGCTTCCCTCACGCCCTGCAGATGTGGTTCCTGAGAGCATCCCTAGAAACCCCTTGTGTGCAAGTCTCCATCTCTGAGTCTGTTTCTAGGGAACCCAACCAAAGGCAAAGGGCGAACAGGCTTTCATTTGTATGAATATCAATGTCACCCGTAAGGCATTCCATGTCTCCAACAGTTGTCCAGATGTTATTGCACTTGATCCTGTCAACAACTCAATGAGGTGGGCGGATATCTAGTTACTCCATTTATTTATGAGTAAAGTAAGGTCCAGAAGGGTTTTATGTCTCATCCGAGGTCACACGGTCAGTAATAACCCGATCTAAGCTTCTGGCCCTCCAAGCCCGGCTCTCTAGTTCCCTACAATGGCCAGAGCTGCTGATGGGAGTGGAGCAGCATTTTATAGGGAGGCAATGGAACAGGCAGTGATAGAAGCAGGCTGCCCCGGTACGCTTGGGCTTCACACAATCCTGGAGCATCATGCACATTCCTAGACATCGGATTTATGTGTATTTTCTCTCAACTCTCCAGCAGATGGCAGTCGAGCAACTTGAGGAAGGGGCAGCTCTTCCTCATTTGGGCTAGTGGGGAGTCAGCAGCAGCAAGGGGCATGCACACTCATGTTCGTGTGCATGTGTGTGTCCGTGTGGGTGCGTGAGAGAGAGAGAGAGAGACTAGGGCAGAGGGTACATGTGGGGTATGCTGGCAACAGCCCTCCAGATGAAAAAGGTAGCCTGTTCATCATTTAGGTACAGGAGGGATCAGGTCACCATCCCCATGGAAACACGTCCTTGCCTTTGACAGTGAGAACATTTCTCTCTTCCTCTGCCCCTCCTAAGATAGAAGGTCTCAACTGCTCGAGTTCCAGAATAAAGCAAAATGTCTTCTGAGGGCCCCAACAACACAAGGGTACCCTCTGATCACTCCTTACAGTTATCTGGGCTGGGAACTGAAATGGAGGACTGTCTCCAAAATACAGTGGGGTGAAATCCCTCTTGCATTGTCATGAAAATGGCAACGCAATAATTTAAAAAGGTATAAGCATCACAAAAACAAAAAGGAAGCGTGGAAGAGGAAGCAACAGCAGTGTCCACCAGAACTTTTTGGAAGCCGGAGCAGCAAGTGACTTGGCAGAGCCGGAAGGCTGAGTTCACAGTGCTCACAGAGGGAGAGGTGCCAAAAGAAAACAAAGGACGCCCTCGTTCCTCCTTGAAATTTTAGCATGTTTCTGGGACTCCAGCACAGGCATGGGCACTGGGGGTACCTTTGGAAGTGGGGAGGAGGGGTTCAGCTAAAAACAAGAGGGCTGGGCCACAGCCTGTATTAAGAGCGCAGGGGCTTCCAGATCCTTCCCCAGCAGACACAATTGGGCTCCAACTTCAGAGAATCAGTCTCATTCATTCACACGCAGAGTGGAAGAGAAGCATGAAGGTGTGGGCTTACAGTTGACTGTACTTGAGGGCCAACATCTGCAAATCTCCTGGCTTACCTCCATGCTCGTGCAATGGCTTTGCCAGCTCCAAGTATGGTGGCCTTGTTTGAGGCAGGAAGCAGGGGAAGAGAGCTCAGCTAGCTACTCCTGTCCTCTTTTATCAAGAAAGCAAATGCTCTCCCAGAAACCACCCGGCCCCGGGCAAACCGTGCTCAGGACTCGTGGCCATCGTCCAGTCACATGGCCGGCATTGGGCCCAGGGGACATGGGGAGGCAGGTACTTAGCTTGTACAGCCTTCCTGGGAGAGCCAGGCAAGGAGAGAGGGTGGGGATGACCCTGGAGCAAGCAGCACTCCTTGTCAGGGGGGATTTACGGTGTGTGGGTGGGGGGTGCCCAGGATCAAAGACCTTTTCTCTCAGGCTGGTCATTTTCTCAGTATGGAATTCCCCCATCCTTTGCCAGAAGTCCAGCACCTAGCAGGGCTAGGGAACCAGGGGTCCCACTAGATCTCCTTATTCTCAGTCAAGCCCCTCACTCCTGCCAGATGCCCCCTCCCAGAGTCAGAGATAGTTAGCCACTGATGGGGGAGGGAGGGACCAGCCCCTGGCTGAGAGGGCAGGGAGACGCATCTCTGGGTCCTCCTGGCTTTTGTGGAAGCTTTCTACCAGGCCTCCTGCTTTCAGTCCCAACCTGTACCTCGGCCTTCCAAGATGCCTAGTCCTGAGCGTTTGTGGGTTCTGAACCCCAGACCAGCTTGTGTCTTCACCTGCCCCGACCCCAGGAACGAGCAGAGTGAAGACAAGAGAAACACAGGCTAGTCACTGCTCTTTCCTCCAGTTACCATCTCCCACCCTACCTGTCGTCCCTCTCTAGGGGATGGATAAATAAAGCGCGGTGGGTGCGTAACAGAGAACACTCGGCAGCTGTCAGAAGCGAAGAACTAACTGCCCACACCGAAATGTGGATAGAGCTCCAAAGCAGAGTGTTAGGGGAGAAACATAAGAAAAAGAATGGAAGTTAGAACAATACCCATTTATATAAATGAAAAGCACATATACACAAACGGCCAATAAACCATGAAAAAGTGCCCAATTTCATTAGTCATCAGGGAAATGCCAATTAAAAGTACAATGTGAAACCTCTGCACACCCACTCAAGTGGCTAAAATGAAAAAGATAAAAATACCAAATACTGGAGGATGTTGGAGGATAAACCAGAACTCTCATACAGTCACAGCTGATGGGGTATATATTGGTAGCACCACTCTGAAAAACTCTTTGGCAGTGTCTACTAAAAGCAAAAACACTCTCTCCCAGCAACTCCCTCTCAGGAATGCATACATACGCTCCCCAAAATTCATGCACTCGAATGCTCATAGCAGTGCTATATATGGGAACCCCGCATTAGAAACTACCGGACACCCATCTGCACTAGAACGGAGAAATAAATTGTGGTGTATTCACACGATGGAATTCCAAAAGGCAATGAGAACAAACAGCAATATGGATGGATCTCACAAACTTAAAGTTGTTCAAAAGAAGCCAGATACAAGAGTTTCTACTTGATGATTCCATTTTTAAAAATATCAAATCTAGGGGCGCCTGGGTGGCTCAGTGGGTTAAGCCTCCGCCTTCGGCTTAGGTCATGGTCTCGGGGTCCTGGGATCAAGCCCTGCATGGGGCTCTCTGCTCAGCGAGGAGTCTGCTTCCCCTTCTCTCTCCGCCTGCATCTCTGCCTACTTGTGATCTTTCTCTCTCTGTCAAATAAATAAAATAAAATATTTTTTTAAAAAAATCAAATCTAAGCAAAACTGGGGCACCAGGTGGCTCAGTCAGTTAAGCGCCTGCTTTCGGCTCAGGTCATGACCCCAGGGTCCTGGGACTGAGTCCCACATTGGGTTCCCTGCTCGGCAGGGAACCTGCTTCTCCTTCTCCCTCTGCCCCACCGCTGGCTTGTGCTCCCTCTCTCTCTTTCACTCTCTATCTCAAATAAATAAATAAACTCTTTAAATAAATAAAATAATAAAATAAAATAAAATAAACTAGGCAAAACTAAAATGGGGAATTCAATGTAAGCGAGTATAGTAGGTTAACCCTGGGGGAGAAGCAGCAGTGACAAGTAGAGGGAGTGGAGGGGGCTTCTGGGACACTGGTGGTGCTTTACGTCTTGACCCGTGTGCTGGTTATACAGAGGTTTTCCAGCAGCCGTAATCCTTGAGCTGAACACCTAGGGTCTGTGCCCTTTTCCATGTGTAAGTTACAACTCAGCAGAAGTAACAGAGAAAGAAAAGCCGGGGGCAATAAAAACATAAAACACATAGGTGCAAACAACAATATTACACATTCTACAAAGATGTGTACATATTTAAAGACCTGCTTTTTCTCCTAGAGAGGGAGCCTGTGTGGGCCAGGGAATACACTGAAGTGATGATGGTAGCCAAGGGAAGAAAGAAAAGGAAGTAATACAGGAGCGGAGTCTTGAATGGATGTGCAAATACAATGTGCTCAACCCAACTTGGAACTGGAAGTAAGGGGGAGGGCGGAATAAAGGAAAACAATAGTCTTAAACACTTTGATTGTTCTGGACTGCTAACTGCATGTTCTTGCTTCAATTAAATGGGGTCTGGGGCCCTTTCCAGACTTTTCCTGCCCCCTGCAGTCTCTCTCAAATCAGCAGATACGTTAGCTGAATCTCCATGTGGTCAGAACTCTGATTCCTCCTTCTCAGGGACTTCCCTCCCCTCGTTTACATCTGCGGTGCCTATAGATGCACGCCTTAGCCTACCTACCCCGCTGGCAACATCCAAGTGTCCAACGCTAAGGAAGACGGTGAGAACTCCACCTCGGCTGGAGGCAGCGGAAGGGAGGGGGCTCTGTAACGATCCCTCCCCCCACGCCCCCGGCCCCAGCAGCCTCCGTTCCAGCTTGGCCTCCTGCTTGGCCCGATGTCCATTTGTAAATTTGAATCTTCATTTTGGGGTCCAGAATCTGCTAGTGGAAAACCTCCGAGGGAGGGACCCCCATTCTACAGCCCTGTCTTCGCAACGAGGAGGTGTGAGCTCAGGGAAGGCGGTCCCGCACCCGGGGCTGCAAAGTTGATGCTGTCTGCACTTCCCACTCTGGCCGCTAGTGGGAGATGCTGGCCAACCTGAGGCCCGTCAGGGGGCTAGAGGCCGGCGTGGGGCTTTGTGATTCATCTGTCTGGCCTAGAGCCATCCCACCCAATCCAGGGCCGGAAAGGGTCCTGTGTCTGAGACTTCCCTGTAGACAGACTTGCTCGCGGATTCCCCTACCCCGGACTGGCTGTCCTGAAAGCATGGGTGTATATGTAAGGCCCCCAGTGACACCTGGAACCCCACACCCGGGTCCCAGAGGGACAATGGTCTCATCGTCACGTCTCCAGGGTCCCAGTGGAGGGCCAAGTCACTGTCTCTTGAGATCTCAAACCCAGCACCTCGGTGCCTTCTGAGACACCAGCCCCCCATTTTGCCCTCCGAGAGCAATTCTTGCATCTTGGAGCTTTGAAAGGTGTCAGAAAAGCACGGAAGACAGCTCTGGGCAGGGGCCACGGTGCAGGGCAAAGCACTCCATCCCTTCCAACTATGTTACTGGCCTGAGGGGAAAATCTGGTAGCCCGTTTTCTTTTAAAAAGCTGTGTGTCTGGGCATGTTTCCCTATGGGGTCAGCCTGGGTATGTGAGCCATAATTTGTCACTGGTCTCTGTGTCCCCGTGTGAGAGGCAGTGTCTAGCTCAGTACCCACATGTTTGGGTGTTTGTGTGTGTGTGTGTGTGAAGGTGTTGGTTGCACGTGTCCCAGCAAGGTGTATGTATGTGAGCACGTGTGTAAGTCCATTTCAGTTGGATGTCTCTGTATTTGTTGGGTGTGCCCTTGTTTCTGGTCTGTGTGAGTGCAGGAGTCTTCTGTTGTGCAGAATTGTGTGCTATCCGTGTTTCTGCAGCAGAATGTGGTCCCATGTAAGTGTGTGCCTCCGTGTCAGGGGATGCGAGTCTGAGTCATGTATCACTGAGTTTGTTAAGAGTGTGTCTGCCTCAGTGTATGTGTGTGTGTCAATGATGTGTCTGCCTATGTCCGTGTGGGAGTCTGTGTGTCAGCGCAGGTGTGCGTGTGTCTAGTGTGTCTGTGTCAGCCTCAGGGTACGTCAGCAAGCGTGTCCGTGTGTGTCAGTGAGCCCGCAGCAGGTCTGTCTGTGTCCAGGATGCTGGTTCTCCGAGGCAGGGTCCCCAGGTCAGGGAGGATGCCTCTGTGTATTCTCTGGTGTGTGCCGGGATGCGTGCCTGTCCGTGTCCGCGTGGGTGGCTATCTGTGGCGAAACGTCCCTGGGTCTGTGAGTGTGTACTCCAGCGTGTGCCCGCGTCTGCGTGTGTCTGTCTGTGCCCGCGTGGGCGGCTGTCTGTGGCGGGGCGCCCCCAGGTCAGTGTGGGGGTGTGCGCCCCGGCGGGCGCCCAGGGGTTCACCCTCTGAGCGGGCGGAGCGCCACGTGCGGAGTCCGGGGCGCGTCGCTCTGGGGCGGAGCCAGCCCGGGGCCCCAAGCCCCAGGCCGAGCCCAGGCGGGGCCCGCCCCCGACCCCGCCCCCAGCCCGAGCCCGCGCCGCCCGCCGAGCCCCGGAGCCCGAGCGGAGCGGCGGAGCCGAGACGGCGGCGGCGCCCGTGGGATGCGGGGATCGCGCCCCCGGGGCCGCTGAGCCTGCGCCCAGTGCCCCGAGCCCCACGCCGAACCGAGTCCGCGCCGAGCCTCAGCCGCCCATCCCGGGGCCCGGGCCGGGGGACCAGCAGGTGAGCGAGCGCCCCCGTGCCCGGGAGCCCCGGCCCGGCCGGAGCCCCCTCCGCCTGCCGCCGCCCAACTTTCCTCCCCGAGGGTCGGAGCCTCCAGCCCCTGCGCACCTCCTCCTCTGCCCCGGGTGCGCCGGGCAGTTCCCTCCCCCATCGCTGCCCGCGAGGCTGGGAGGGGGAGAAGAAAGGGTGCAGATCCGCCGGGCTGGAAGGGATTCCCCCGGGGGGAGGGGGCAGCGTCTGTAATCGCCGTGCGCCCCCTCCCCATCGCTTTCCTTCCGGGTTTCCCGGTGCGCTGTCGAGGGCCGGGGGAGGAGGAGCTGCGGCCCCGGCTTCCCGGCCGACCCTGGCGCAGGCTCGGGGAGGGTCTGGGATTGGGACCCGGATTCCCAAGGCCGGAGACCCCAAGGTCAGAGCGGCGACTAGGCGCGCAGTGAGTGTGGTTCCAGAGAGCCGGGGAGCCGACCAGAGCAGGGCTGGGAATGGGGGAGGGGGCCAATCACCCCCTTTCTCTGGGCCCCACTGAGCGGTCCTCTAGGGGTGTCTTCTCTGGGACCGGATCGCTGCCCGTGCTGACCTGGGAAAGATCTCTGCGCTCTGAGGGAACAGAGATCTAAATATGTGCCCTATCTCTGCGCGCTTCGAGCCCGAAGAGATCTCTGTGCCCTCTGACTCCCTAACGGGGCCGCATCTGGTCTCTGTGCGCCTTGAGGGAGGAGAGATCTCCTTGTGCTCTCAACAAGGGAGATCTCTGTGCGCTGGGATTGGAGAGAGTTCTCTGCCCTCCTCGCTGTCGCTCTGACCCGGGCAGGTCCACTTGCCTTGACGGGAGGGAGGTGGCTTTCATCCTCTGTGTTATTTGATCGTCTCTGGGGGCACCAGGAGGAACGGTTGTGCCTAGCCTTGTGGAGGCTGGAAGTGTGGAGAGCGGTAGTGAGGGGAATGCTGGGGACAAGGCCCTGCCCATAGGCCTGCCTTGCAAACACCTGTTGGAGGCCAGGGCACAGATGAATCAGGAAGCCATGGCTGAGGTTGGGGCAGGAGTCAATCTTCTTTCCTTAGAGCCTTGAGACCCGTCCCAGGAGGGCAGGATGAGTCTCCTCTTAGGGTCCTGGGCTGGCATTTCATCCCCCCAGCTGTCTCCCCACCTCCCGCTGGGACCCTAGTCACCTTCCTCAGTGAGCCTGGACAGCGCGGTGAAGACAGGCACACCATATGACCCGCACCATGCAGCAGCGGCTCGGCCTTCTCCCTGATTCCCACCAAGCCCCTCATGATCTAGAGGGACCCCGAGTAGCAGAGGCCCAGGCCCTTGCGGCTGTCCTCAACTCCATCTCCTCGCCATCGACTCCTCCCTGCTGGAATTGGGCAGGTGCACGTGAGTGGGGGGTAATGGAGCTGGAAGGCGGAATGAGGGTGCCTCGGGCTGATAGGGCAAGCCACGCTGCAGTCACAGGAGCGTCGGGAGGGGAGGCTTAGGGGACAGCCAGACCGTGGAACTCGGATTTGATGCTAGAATGTCCCGCCCTGTGCTGAAAATGAGACCCGCTGAACTTTTAATCGAATCCTGTCATCACTGCCACATTGAACAGGGGGAAACCGGGGCCGAGAGTGGGTCAAGGACTTATCCAAGGTCATCTAGAGAGTCAGTAGATTTGGCGCACCACTCAGGATGGAGATTCCTTGGGAACTACCTCCTGGGGGCCGAAGTGACCTAGGACTGACCAAAGAGGTTGTAAGCAGGCAGGGAACAGGCTCTGGGGTGCCGACAACCAGCACTCAGCCCTGTGTGGCCTGGGCAGCTGCTGCGCCTCTCTGGGGTGCCCGGCCTGTCTCTGGGTGGTGATCAAAGCTCTTCTGGAAAAGTTCCAGGATTGACTCACTCAGCATGAAGACTGAGCTCGCAGGAGTGGTGGGAAGCACCAGAGACAGCTGGGCGTGGTGGAGCAGTGGAGGCTGGTGCCCAAGCCATTCCAGGAGGGAGTCCTGCAAACATCCTGGGACAGTGGTCAATGGCAGAACAGTCTCTGTTCCCGGTTCCCAGGAGATTAGTTCCCACTGACCCTTGGGAAAGTTACTTGAAGGGTGTGCAGTAATAGAAGTGTG
Organism: Nasua narica; assembly: GCA_028533885.1. Taxonomy (NCBI): domain Eukaryota; kingdom Metazoa; phylum Chordata; class Mammalia; order Carnivora; family Procyonidae; genus Nasua; species Nasua narica. The sequence goes on along the minus strand of CM052799.1, from coordinate 59,050,270 downwards.
GCCCCATAGCCCACCTGAAAGAGGAATGATTACCTACGGCCAGAGGAGTCAAGAGTATCTCTCTAACAAAAATAACCTTCTCCGTGGGTTTTGAAGGATGAATAGGAGTTTTCTAGATGGAGAAGTTGCAGTCTAGCCATCAGGACCGGCATGTGCTGCACAGATTTGTGAAGCAACACCCTTGTTAATTCATCGACCCGTTGGGTCTCATGGTGTGAGGGAGGGAAGAGCAGAAGCTAAAGCCAAGGTCATAGTCACGGGGGCCCTTGTGAGCTCTACTCAGGAATTGGGAATTTATCCTCAGTAATGGTACTAAAAATAGCTAACATTCACTGAGTGCTTTCTGTCAGCCAGGCATGGCAGTAATCACTTTATAAGGCTCATCTCAGGAATCCTTGCATCAGCCCGGGAGGGGGGACCGTACAAATGACAATACCTCAGGCGGCGAAACTGAAGGCCCAGCAAGGTGAACTAACTCGCTCACTGTCACACATCTACTAAGTAGCAGGCCTCGGGTTTGAACCCAGGTGTCAGTATTTCTGCTCTAGGTTATACTCCCCTGCCCGTGCAGACCACGAGTGCCATCAGAAGTCTTTCAGTTGAAGGAAAGGAACAGTCAGGTCACCGCAGGTGGTAGAACCCGTGGCATCCCAACTTTCTTCTCTGTTCAGAGACGCGCCACTTCTATCCCTGACTGATTGCTCATTAAAAGAGATTCCCCACTGCCCCGCCACACCGTGAGAGTGAAGTTTAGGTTGGCAAGCTTGATAAAGAACAAAGGAGAAGTGACGGATGTTTCGGGGTACCGAGTAGAACCGTCAGCACTTCCGGAGAGAGACGCCAACCATCCAGCTGTCAGTTGGAGGGGAGGGTCCAGTGTTTGGGTAGGAGACCGGGGCTGGAGGTGGAAACTTGGAATCGTCTGCAGAGGCCAGCTGTGGGAGACATGGCAGTGAACTAGGTTGTCTGGCGAAAGAGCAGACCAGTCGTCCTCAAGCCTGGCCACATTAGCATCATTTGGACAGCTTTTAAAAATTGAAAAACAAAAACAAACTAAACCACACACACACACACACACACACACACACACACACAAAACCTATTCCCAGGCTCCACTCCCCGTGGCTGTAATTCACCGGACTCCAGGGCGAAGCCTGGGCATCGGAAATTTTGAAAGCACCCGGGTGATCCTGATGTGGGGGAGAGGGTGCAAGAGAACAGGGTTGGTCCAGAACCCTAAGACATGCCAACAATTGAGGCCGGAGAAGTCTGCAAAGGAGGCTGAGAAGGAGCAGTCGGAGAGGTGGGAGGCAAGCCAGGAGTGGGAGGTGTCACAGAAAGCAAGGAGAGAGCTCATCCTAGAGGAAGGGGAGTCTTCTATTTCTTTTCTTTCCACTGAGTGTAAAGAAGATGCTTTCTGAGAAGTTCAGGCATAGATCAGGAAGAATGCCTGATTTTAAAATGAGTGTCCATTGGACTGGGGAACAGTGAGGGTGCTGGCGGCTCCGGCACCAGAAACTTCCTTAACACCTCACCAACACAGAAGGTCAGTTGTTGAATGAATGAATGAATGAATGAATGAATGAATTGGTGAGAATAGGAGCCAGTTTGGATTGGGTTCAGGAGTGAGCAGGAGGTGAGGACGTGGAGACAGCATGTGTAGACAGCTCTTTGCAAGAGTTTGATGGTTTAAGAGGGAGGAAGGAGATAGAGGGGAGCTGGCCAGGGGTGGAGTCAAGGGGGGGATGTAGGGAGAGCCCAGAGGGGACACTAGGTGCGCGTGTCCATGCAGTGTGCCCGTGGGCGGTACTGATAGGGTAAATACTTTTCCCAACAGTGAGGGGCCAGAGGTCTGAGTTGAAGTTGTGCCTCAGAGAGGGATTTTGATGGCAGGAATTGTGATTCCTCCTGGGGGTGGGGGACAGGAAGGGGAGGGAGATCTTGCTCTGAGGACAGAAAAGTTCCAGAAAGTGGTGTTTGGAGACACACTGAGGTCCTCGAGAGCGGATACCCAGGAGTAGAGGGGCTAGGGTAGAAATCTTGTGGCAAACTCTATGAAGGAGGCAGAGAGAGGAGAAGGGATGAAGCCAGGGGGCAGCCTGTGGACGGAGACTGGATGCTGCAGAGAGCAGAGCAGGCATGGGGGGGGGGGGTACTTACTTACTCTGTAGTAAGCCAGGACTGGATGCCCACTGCTTTCTGCCACCCCAGACTGGCCTGAAGTGGTGGTCTGAGGCAGAGTTCAGCTTGGGGTGGTGAGGGAGGGCCTGGATAAGATATTTAGCCTCTACTCGGTGCCACAGAAGATTCTAGAAGGTGTACAATTCTGATTCAGTAACTGCTCTCATGAAGTTTACATACTATCGGGGAAAGACAGACTGGATACCACTAAACAAATAGATACAGAAGGTAATTTTAAATCATGACCAGGGCTATGAAGGAAGTAAAACAGGATGATGTGTTGGCGAGACAGGAGTGATCCTAGACTGGCTGTTCAGGGAAGGCCTCTTGAAGGAGGAGACTGAACTGAGACCTGAGTAACAAGAAAGAACCAGAGACACCTGGGTGGCTCAGTTAATTAAGTGGCCGACTCGTGATTTTCGGTCATAATCTCATGGGTCATGAGCTCAAGCCTGGAGTCAAGCCCCGAGTTGAGCCCCATGTAGGGCTCTGTACCCATCGGGGAATCTGCTTGAGATTCTCTCCCTCTGCCCTGCTGCCCGTTCTCGGGCTCTTTCTCTCTCTCTCAAATAAATCTAAAACAAACAACAAAACAAAACAAAACAAAAAAACAAGGGAGAATCTATCCAGAGGAAATCTGGAGAAAGAATATCTTAGAAAGAGGAACTGCAAGTGCAAAGGCCCTGAGGCAGTGACAAGCTCCGGAGGCATGGTTGGCTTCTGTGCCCAGAGCAGAGAGAATTTGGTGGAGATGGAGAGGTTCCATGCCTCAGTTTCCAACCGCCACCCTTTCCGTCATCTGCCTCCTTCAGGCTGCCCCTCTTGTTATGCACAGCTTATACCACTGCCTGGGCCTGGCAGTGGTTCCTGGGGATGGGACTATTTTTAGACACAACTCTTCTCTCCATGGGCCTAGAACATACTGTGTCTTTTTAAGATGATCAATATGGAATGGGTGCTATTTATAGAGACCCCACATCAATTCTTGGGGCCAGGGACCCTCAAATGGGGGAGGGAGTCCAGGACTAAGCTTTTCAGGGGCAAGCACCATAGCTGGCACAGCTTTGGAGCCATGTGACTCATGGGCTCTTTGAAACCTGTGTCACCTCCCTTGCCAGAGGTACAGCCATCGCCTGGGGAGCTGGGTACCCACAACTCTACCACCTCCAACTTCATTTCCTGGAGGAGGATCTGGTGTGCCCCAAGCCCAACAGAAAATTTAGTGGTTATTGAAGCTAGGGTCCGGTGGGACAGTTCTGTGACTCTCTTTGTCCATTCTTCACTCTGTTTACTGCTCTGGTTAGACAGAAAAGGATACCAAAGACTCTTGGGGCCTAGCAAGTTCACCCCTGGGGCCAGAGGAAGGCTGCTCAGGACAGAGGAGATGGATGGCGGGATTTGGGGGTTCGGCACACGGGCGTGCGCGCACACACGCGCGCACACACACGCACACACACCAGTGGAGGTCCCTGTGGCCCAGAGCTGCCAGGGGACGGTGCCTGGAGAGGGTGCGATTAGAGCCCAGCCATGGCAGATGCACAGAATTGGGAGAGGCGAAAGGGATCAGACTGTCCAGGGGCCTGTTGTGGGAAGAGAGCATTTATGCTCTGCAGCTGGAGTTCAGTTCTTTCTTTCTCCTCTTCAGTTTCTTCTTCTGACTAAATCTCCAGGGAGGCAGTGAGAAGTCGTGCCCCCACAAGGGTGTTAAGCTAGTGAAAGGACGGAGCCGCTCTCCTGGCAGCCGTGTGGGCGTGGGAAGGTCCCTCGCCCACTTGGAGATCCCGCCCTTGTCATCCCCAGGGCGCGTGCTCCCCTCCTTATAGCCCTGGAGGCCAGGGCGTGCTGGTCAGCCTCTAGGTTCAAGGTCACTCGGGCACAGGGGCTGTGCTCAGCCCGGGGCCGCGGTGCCCCGCCTCCGCCCCCCAGGCCGTGCCCAGGCGGTCCCCGTGCTTTCTGGGAATGGATTTTGAACAGTAGAAAGGCTCTTCCTGGCATCAAGAGGGTGGTAAATGCCTTTCTGGCGGGTATTGATTCCTCGAAGTCCTGCGCGAAGGAAGGGCCTGGCTCAAGAGGCGGTGTTCAAAGGCATGGAGGGCAGAGAGAGATTTGGCCGGAGGCACTGATTTCAGTCCTCGGGCTATATTAGCCGTCCCTCCATCTGGCCGGGTTGGGAGATCTAAGATCGGGGGGAACATCAGACCATGGGAGAGACCAGCCCAGCCCCGCCCCATTAGTACTTCCTGCGTGGCCATCAAAGCCCCAGCCTCATTGACCTGGGCCAGTAGCAGGGAAGGGTTCCAAAAAGCCCCTCCGAGCCAAAGTGCCTGCCTCGGGGCCCAGCCCTGGGAAGAACCTCACCCCCCCGAGTCCGTTCCCCCACCTCTAGCCAGAGGACTCCCAGCTGGCGTGGGGGGGGGCGGCGAGCAGGCAGAGGGGGCCCCCCACAGCCAGACTGGAGCGAAAGAAGGCACAGGAGCCGGGCCGGCCATTTGCAGCGCCCACCCCACCACCGCCACAGCCGCCGCCACCTTCGTAGATCGGGTGCGGCACAGACTGCCAGTTAAATAAAGCGACAGCTAGTTGCTAACAAAAGTGGAAACCCAGGGAAAGCCCCCATTCGCTTGCTGAGCTGGGTGCCGGTTAGATGTATAATTGCTGAGTTTCGGTTTCAGGAAATGTCTGAGGGAAGGAGAGGAAAAGACTCCCTACGGATCCCCCGGGGGCAGCTGTCCCCAGAGATAGCTGGACTTTGGGTCCTTCCCCGTCCTCGCCTTTTATGATCAAGTGAAGGACTTGTCCCCAGCTGGGTCCCGTGTGGTCACAGTGCATTGCAAAGGGAACTCAGATGGCCGTCCCCAACAAATGCAACGTAAAAGTCTCAGAAGCATTATGTCGAGCAGGAACATTTGACGCAAACGGCCCATACACTGTGCTTCTATGTAGGCGAAGTTCTAGAACAGGCCAAGCTAACCTATGATGATGGAAATCAGAAAAGTGGACCGGAAGGGTACACTAGAGAACTTTCTGGGGCAGTGGGAATGTTCGCCAGTTTAACAAGTGTATATGTTTGTTAAAACTCATTCACCTACTATACACCTAAAATCAGTGCATTTACATATATATCTCTGTATATGTATAAAATACCTCAGTTTCAAGGAGTATTGGGGGAAAAGGATTGCAGATGTCCCCATACTGTCTCATAGACATTTTTGTGGCATAGATTTTGTGTGTGGGTGGGTTGGCTTATCTCTCTCTGGGGGCTAAGGGACCCTAAGTGCCCTAGGCTTCTCTAGGGAACTTCTGCGTCCCTCCATGCACACAGTAGGTGCTCCATAAATGCTTTGGTTGCCATGGCATCAGTGCACAGTTCCCCTGTGAAAGCTTTTTTTTTTTTTTTAGCCCAGGTATTGAGAAAAATGAGTTGGAAGAAACAGGGCTAGAGACTTAGGATGCTGATTGCCGTCTCAAGGGCACCTGTGTGCCAGCTGGGGGCTTCCTGGGCCACAGGTGGGCATCTTTCTGGCCCAACTGTCTGTAGCGTGTGGGTATAGACGGTCCACGGTCTGGGGCGGCAGTGCCCTGTATGACCCAACCGGCTGTCTGTCTTCTGAGTTCTGTGGTCGCATAGTGGACCCTCCAGGCCCCCACCCTGGAGACCCGGGGCCCCTAGGCTACCTTGGGCCTTGAGTAACATCTCAGTGCCCTGGCATAATGTTCCAGACCCCCTGTGCGTGGAGAAATAACCGGGCTTACAAGGCAGACTCGGACCTGGAGGGAAGTGGATGCTGGGCACCCTGTGGAGGGGGCCCTGAATGATCTGGGGCATTTGCAGTTCCCCTGACCTGGCACCAGCAATACCAGGGAACTCGAGATGAACGGGCCCCTTCCAAGCCCCCATAGGGCCCTGTCCTTACTGTGGGGAAGGAGGAGTTTGAAAAAACAGGGGCTTGGGCTGAATCCAGGGCTCGAGCCAAAGGTGCCCCCACCCTATTCCAGCTCTCCGCTCAGCTCCCACTCCAGAAGGAGGGGCCTGGTCTCGGGTACCCCATTTTATCCTGCCTGGGGAATCACTTAGGCAGAGCAAACGGGTGGGGTTTTCTTGTCAGCTGAATTAGCCTCGGCTTCAGCCTGAGTGTTGGAATAAATGAAATGCAAATGTATGTAAATGAGGGCATCCCCGGCTTCTGGGGTGGGCGTGTTCCCCTCCAGAAGGGATGGGGGTGGGGATTCTGTAGGACTTCCCCAGATTGCTGGGGGCTGGGATCGGGACTAGAGAAGGAAAGCCCCCTGGGGATCATCCTCCCCCCACTAAGCTCGGGCTCCCCACTCCAGGCTCCGGGCTCCGGGCTAGACAGAGTTAATGTCTATGCAGCCTCAGGGAGTGGAGCCTGCAGGGAGCCGGTTTGCTGAGGCCCTGCACAAGGACGTGCCAATGTGCCTTTGATGTGGGAGCAAGGACCTGAATGCACAGGCCACGAGCACCAGCTGGCACCCCCACTGAGCCTTTGTCCCAGCCATTACCCTGGGAGAGCCAGGACTGTGCAGATAATTGCCTGGGCTGGAGGGATGCCGTCGACCCCTCCCAATTCCCCCTCTCCCCCACCCCCATCCCCACCTGTGGCTCCAGCCTGCACCGCCACCCACAGCCACTGCCCCAAACCTGGGTGGCCACTTTCTGGGCTACTGAAGACAACTCTCCTTCAACCCATCCCCACCCCGTCCTCCCCCTCCTCTGCTCTACCCCACCAACCAACACCCCTCCCCTAGGGCTAGCCTGAGGCCCAGCCCAAAGCAGGTGGAACTCTGGCAGGAAGGGAATGCCATCCGGTAGAGAGAGAACTGGGAACTACCCATGCAATTCACATATGCAACTTAAAATTTTCTAGTAGCCACATTTTAAGAAGTCAAAAGAAACAAGTGAGATTAATTGTAACATTTCATTTAACCCAGTATATCCAAAATATTACCAGCCTAAATTGTAATTGGGGTTTAAAAGTTAATAATGAAATCGTTGACATCCTTTGCTGGACGAAGCCTTCAAAATCGGTGGGGGTACCTCTCTGGATGGCCACTAGCCTCATTCCAAGGAGACAGTAGCCACGTGGGTTGGGGGCTACCTTGTTGGACAGGGTGGTTCAGCTCTCTTCAGAGCTGGAGAGAAAAACTGCTGGGGAATTGTTTCTTTCTTTTTTTTTTTTTTTTAAGATTTTATTTATTTATTTGACAGAGAGAGAGAGAGATCACAAGTAGGCAGAGAGGCAGGCAGAGAGAGAGGAGGAAGCAGGCTCCCTGCTGAGCAGAGAGCCCAGTGCGGGGCTTGATCCCAGGACCCTGAGATCATGACCTGAGCCAAAGGCAGAGGCTTTAACCCACTGAGCCACCCAGGTGCCCCGGGGGATTGTTTCTGATGGGGAAACTGCTGAGTCCCTGGGCGTCAGCAGACATCGGCCAGGGCTCTCTGGGAGCAGCTGCTCACGCGTGGGCACAGGCAGGTCAGCTGGCCCGGCTGCCGAGAGTGAGGACCAGCCTCGGAGGAGGCCGACAGGGACGGGATGGGACTCCTCGCGTTGTAGTGGGGATCACAGACATGCCCCACCGCTATCGCAGGTCGACCTTGCCCCTCCCTCCCGGCAGAAATAGGGGGCAATGCAGTGCCTTGGTGAGACCTGGCTTTCCCCAGACAGACTGGGGCCTGCCTACTTAACCTCGAAGCATCAGATTTCCCTTTGTGTAAAACGGATACTAACCTCCCCTCTCCCTAGAATTGTGGCAAGAATGAAATAAGGTGATCACAGCAGCCCTCCCAGCAGTCCCAGACGCATCTCGAGCCTGGCATCCTGCTGGATTCTCCCGCCCAGCTCGGGGCTGAGAAAACCGAGGCCCAGGAAAAGGGAGTTTCATGATGTTGCTCTCCAAGTTCACAGTGTGACCTGGTGGCTGGGCGATAGGAAGGTTAATCTGGCACTCATTCATTCATTCATTCCCGCATTCATTCACCAGGCCTTTAGAGGCACCTCTGCTGGGCCAGACTGCAATTCGGGAGCCCAGGACACAGCTGAAGGGAGAGGCAGGCGTGGAAGGAAGTCAGTTACTGCATCCTGTGATGAAGTGCATATGGGAATACAAGGGTACTGGGAACGAAGAGAAGGGAAGGCCAGCCTGGCAGGGAGGACCGCGGTGGGGGGGGGTGGCAGTGAGACAGGTTTGTTTTGTTTTGTTATTATTTATTTGACAGAGAGAAAGAGATCACAAGTAGGCAGAGAGGCAAGCAGAGGGAGAGGGGGAAACAGCCTCCCCGCCGAGCAGAGAGCCCGATGTGGGACTCGATCCCAGGACCCTGAGATCATAACCTGAGCCGAAGGCAGAAGCTTTAACCCACTGAGCCACCCAGGCGCCCCAGTAGGTACGATTATGAACCCCATTTTACAGATGGGAAAACTGAGGCGGAAATACATCATCAGTTCACTCTCGTGCGGACACATGGAAATAAGTGGCCAGGACCAGACCCACACAGGCAATCGAATCATGTCCCTATCCCATATAGAAAGAGAATATCCTGCGGAGAGGGATGTAGGGAGGCCAAAGGCGGAAACAGAACCAGGCACAGGTCTGGGCTCTCTGGCCCAGGGCGTTTGCTCATGGCCCATCTCGGCAAGGCTGAGCAGAAATGTCCTTACAAGCCACCACAGAGTCTCTTTGCTGAGGGCTCGTTCTCATCTCCCCGTCATCACCTGTTGATTTAGGATCCATTACCTTGGGAAGAAAAATGTTCTATGAAGTCATTTGTAGGACCATGTGCGCAGCGGGTGCTGATTACTGAATCATTGGATTAATAAAATGAGTCTATGAGTTGAGGTGTTAATTAGTTTTAACTCATTCTCCTCGAGGAAGAAATGAATTCACTCCTGCTGCCCTCACCACCACCTGTGGCTTCATGGGCAGCCACACGCTCTCCCTGAGCCTCTGGCTAAAGGACTGAGGGGCAGTGGCAGGCAGGGCCCTGGGGCCGGGGCACAGGTGAGCTGAGTCTCCAGGGCGGGAGGGAGAAGCAGGGAGCCGGAGCCGAGGAAGCCAGCAGAGATCTTCTAGGAAGCCTGGGAACCACTTCCACAGAGCGCCTTGCATAAATTTACATGGCAAAGAATATTCTTTGCATGCTGTGTTCCAGAGGCTGTGATTCCAAGGCGACCGAAATGCTAGAGGTGACTCAGGACGCCGCCAGAGCATGCCTGCCTTGGGATTTAGGATTTAGGATTCCCCCGGAGGGGAATGGGCAGGAAAGCTCCGCAAGGAGGGGCAAGGAGGGGTGAGGCCGGAGTCAGGCCCCTCTTCACCCCTCGGGCGACCGACCTTTCTGGTTTGTCCGGGACCAAAGGGTATTGCCTCTCAGGATGCAGGAATCTTAGTGCTGAAGCCAGAGAAGTCTGGAGCGTCACTGCCCAGCCCTGGACCGTCCCCACAGCTGCACTCTTGTCCTCGACCTGGCGTGGTGACCACCACAGATTGAGCACCAGCTGTGTGTCCCGTGTGTTCGGGCAAATCTTCCTTCAGGAAGGCCAGCTGAAGAGGCAAAAAGGAGACAAGTCCAGAGGGCTCCGGTCTGTGGTGTGGAGAGTCATGCTCTCCCTCACGGCATCTCCACCCTGTTGGGAATACCCGTATGGACAGGCCAGCGACTCAGAGGAGAAGGGACCCGGCCCTCCCCTAAAAGAGGTTTTCGGGCTGTCTGGTGAAATCAGACTCACCCCAGGGACTGATCATCAGGGAGCAGCCGTGGCCAGGAAGCACGCAAGGGTTGGATGCCCAGAGGAGGGAGGTCAGTGTGGGTGGGTGGTCATAGAAGGTGTCCTGGAGAAGGGAGGTCGTGAGGAGAGCCTGAGGTGGCCCTGCCATCGCACCAGGCAGGGGACGTGTTTGGGAAGGGCCAGGCCAGGGAGTGGTGGAGCTGCAGGGCAGAGGCAAAGAGGGAGGAGGCCAGTGGCCGTGAGGTCAGCATGGTCCCAGCTGGGCGACAAGGTCTGCCCTGCCCCAGTGGCATCGGGAGCCTGGGATGTTTGATGGGGGTGGGGCGTGTAGCCAGGGTCTGAGGAAAGGATCAGTTTGAAAAGGGGGCTTCACAGTTTGCCTCCCTGGGCTCTCGGGAGCCCGCAGAACTTTGGGAGAGATGTCCCCAGTAACCAGAAACGGATAAACTTGGGACAGGATGGGGCCGGGGTCCCCTTGAACTTGAGCGAGGCTGACAGAACAGAGGCAGCCGGGTTGGGCGGGGTGGTCAGCTGGAAGAAGCTGCCCCAGCCCAGGGGGTGGCGACAGGGCTGATGGAGACAGAGAAGCTAGCCTGGACAGGGAGAGAGTCATGGGGGTGACGCTTCTGGAGGTACCGGCTTGGAATCAAATCGGGCGCAGGCTCCCCCAACATCGCATCTGTACAAGACAGAGAGCCGGGGGCCTGACCTGCAGGAGATGGCTGGGTCCGTCCTTGGGGCCAGCCCCAGCCCCCCCGCCCCCCCGCCCGCCTTAGCCTGGCACCACCGGAAACCTTGCAGCCGGGGCTCAGCCAGTCTCGGCCGCAGGCAGGGCGTGGGCCCTGAGTTGCTGAAGGAAGAGCAAGGCCAAAGCCAGGTGCAGGCAGGGGGAGAACAAGGGAGAAAACGGATCCATCCCAACCGCCCACCCGGCACCGCCTGCGGGCCCAGAGACAAAGGACACTCTTGACTGGTTTACTTTGGAACCTGAGGCTGCCTGACTGGGGGGGCAGTAGGAAACGTCCTCTGGTTTCAGAAACCACAGAGTCCCCAAGGATTCAGGTGCTCTACGGGAGGCCACGGGGGACAAGACCCTTCCTCAGACCTGGGCCCCTGTCGTCAGCGCTTCTTTATTAACGCGTGAACTAACAAGATCTGGCAGCGGGTCTGATAAGCCTCGTAATTGTGAATTATCAGTGAGCGCTCATGATATTTGAGATCCTTGGGGTGCCGGTCACAGACCAGGAGAATGTCAGCAGGTTCTACTGGTCACAGGCACTGCCAACACTATCCCTTTGCTGCCTGTATTCAGGATTGAGGCAAGGGCTCAGTTGCAGTTAGAAGTTAGTAAGAATGAGGAGCCCTTCCTCCTGCCCCGAATTCTTTCCCACCCATCCAAGAGGCCGTTAGGAACCCCTGAACTCCCCAGACAAGGAAAGCTATCTCTACCATCAGCAGTCGGGAGAGTGGTCGCCCCTGGCTGGGGAGGGTAGCTGGCGACTGGAGGGGAATCCGAGTGTAAGGGATGGGGAACAATTTTTTCCTTGACCCGGGTGCTCTTTCCAGCTGTGTTTAGTTTGCCGAAATTCATCCACCTGTACACTTAGAATATGTGCGCCCATCTGCGTGAATCATTGGTTTCGATACACAGTTGTTGTTTTAAGATTTTATTTAAGATTTGACAGAGAGAGACAGGGAGACAAGCACAAGCAGGGGGAGTGGGAAAGGGAGAAGCAGGCTTCCCGCCGAGCAGGGAGCCCGATGTGGGGCTCGATCCCGGGACTCCGGGACCGTGACCCGAGCTGAAGGCAGACGCTTAATGACTGAGCCACCCAGGCGCCCCTCAATACACAGTTTTAAACATCTTTACCAGAACAGATGCATATGCAGGTGTGAGCATGCACGTTCTCTCTCTCTCACACACATGCGTGCATACACACACACACACACACACACACACACACACATACACCAGTATATACTGGTGAGCCTCTGCGCATCCATGGGCATACACGTGTCCCCAGAACCCTCGCAGGCATGAGGACACAGATGGATACGGTGAGACAGAGAACACTATTTTTAGGAAATAATTCCAAGCCAAAGAGGAGGCTTCCTGATTTACTTAGTGATTCCTGATGGTGGAGAGGATTGCCCTGGAAAGGGCCGTTGTCATCTTGGCTGGCTTCTTTTTCCTTTCTTCTTTCTTCAATAAAGACTAATGACCTTATTGTTTTTGTGAAAAATAATACAAGATCATCCTAAGTAATTCAAGCACCGAAGAAAAGTACAAAAAGGAAAGTGTAACATGGCCCACATTTTTACCAGCGAAGGAAAAAAAAAATAACCATTCACGGGGCGCTCTGGTGGCTCAGATGGTCAGGCTTCTGCCTTCGGCTCAGGTCAGGATCTCCAAGTCCTGGGATCGAGCCCCTGCCTCGGGCTTCCTGCTCGGTGGGGAGTCTGCTTCCTCCTCTGCTACTCCCTCTTGCTTGCACTCTCTCTGTCTCTGTCTCAAATGAATAAATAAAATCCTTAGAAAATAAAATCACCATTCACCTTTGGTGACGAATGTTTCTTGTTCTTGACGAACCTTTCTTGTTCACTCCAAGACAGAAGCTAGACAGGACATGCTTTTATAACATGGGAACCTGCTCCCTCACCTGCTATTTTTAACAAAGATGTTCCTTTTTTTTTTTTTTTTAAGATTTTTTATTTATTTGACAGAGAGAGAGAGAGAGATCACAAGTAGGCAGAGGGGCAGGCAGAGGGGGGGCGGGGGGAAGCAGGCTCCCTGCTGAACAGAGAGCCCGATGCGGGGCTCGATCCCAGGACCCTGAGACCATGACCTGAGGCGAAGGCAGAGGCTTTAACCACTGAGCCACCCAGGCGCCCCTAACAAAGATGTTCCTTTAACTTGTCTTGAGTGAAACAGAGGAACGAGACCCCGAAGGACAGAGTGGTTCTTCAAGTGCTAGGTCCTAGGACCTCTCCTCTGACTTCCCTTCACACCTGCCTTGCTGCCTTTCCCTGGGGACCAGAGGTGCCCTTTTGAGGCCTGGCTGTATTCTGCTTGCTCACTGTTTACCTGTCAGCCGGCCAGGTGCCCACCTCCCAGCCATCCTGGGCCCAGGCCTGGGACCTCTGTGGGCTGTGTGCGAGGGGCGGTGCGGCGGATCGCTGGGGTCACCGGTGACGTGTTTCCCGGGAGCGAGATCAAGGCGAAGCCTGCCTCTGGTTGCCGGGAAGGGATTCTGTCCTGGCGGAGATCTCCAACAGGTGTCCGCCCTGCCCCCTTGAGCGGGTGCCCGGCCGATCCTGGTTTGATGTGGTAATTAGCGACACTGCCTCCCCCTTTCCCCGTGGCGTCCCAGTCGGGAGCTGCTGTGCCTACCACATCCTGTTTTGCTGGGACAGTCAGGAGCACATTCTTTGGTCTCCATGTCATAGGCAGACCATGTCCACACCAGGTCCCAGATCGTTTGAGGCCACTGGGGCCCACACTCTCCCGGTCTGGCACGAGTCCCGTGCAGGTGCTGCTCGGACACCCGGGTGGAGGGTAGTCACTGTTTTCTGCTTCTGCGGGCACCGGGCGATCAGCCCTCATTGGCTTGGATTTGGGAGGAGGGAAGCACGCGGGGAGGTGTAAGAGCCAGAAATGCCCCGTCTGAGCTTCCCATCTTCGGAAGAATGCTCACCCTGGGGATTTGGGGGGGGGAACGTCCCAGCGGGACGTGACTGAAGTTGTGCTCACCGGGGTGCTGGCATCTGGATGACAGCTCCGAGCTTGTGCCCCTGCTGTTTCCAAACCCCCCTGGCATTTGCCTGGGCCTCATTGGGCAGACACAGGTGCCCCTGCGGGTACCAGGCGTTGGCACCTCTGTACCCCAGGGAAAGTCTGGGCAGCCTCCCCCTACAGTTACGTGGTGCTCTGGGGAAACAGACAGAGGACCCCCCACCCTTTGGCCCTACTGCCCAGGCTGCCTCTGCCCAGAAAAGAAGCCCCGTGTTTGGGCATCGGCCCAGGAGGCCTCCAGTCATCTTCCCCAGGGCTCCAGGGTTTCCTATGGAAGGGACAAGCTTGAGAGGAGGGCACTGGGTACCTTCCAATGCCCTTCCCTCACCTACCTATTCTCCATCATTTCTTCCATCATTCATTTGTTCGGGACCAGCCTTGCCAAGGCCCTGGGACGAAAAGATGACAGGTCCCAGCCCTGCCCCAGGGAGTGTCCCTCCTAGTCCAGAGAGCGTCCACACCTTTGAGGGAAGTGTCTCAGTCGGCTCGGTTCAGGGACCCACAGGCGCAATCGTTCCCTTTTGTGTTGAGTGGGGCGGAACAAAGGACTTCAGTGGCACAGCCGCTCGTGCCTACTTGCCATCAAACGTGCTCACTGGGACGGGAAAGGGACCCTCGTGAGGGTCCCCACGCAGAGCCCACAGCCCAGGGGACACTGGGTTTGCCCAGGCCAGCGCTGGCCAAGTGTGCCTCTGGAGGGTTCGGGGACTGTGGCCTCGCCCTGCCCTCCGCCTGCACAGCTCGTGTTCTCTGGCTTCCCCACAGGCCACGCGAGGACTGCCTGGGCCCCAGAAGCAGGATGAGAAGATGGCAGCCTTCCTGTTACCTCGGGGCACCAGCAGCTTCCGCAGGTTCACCCGGGAGTCCCTGGCGGCCATCGAGAAGCGCATGGCGGAGAAGCAAGCCCGAGGCTCGGCCGCCTCGCAGGAGAGCCGGGAAGGGCTGCCTGAGGAGGAGGCTCCCCGGCCCCAGCTGGACCTGCAGGCCTCCAAAAAGCTGCCAGATCTCTATGGCAACCCGCCCCGAGAGCTCATCGGGGAGCCCCTGGAGGACCTGGACCCCTTCTATAGCACCCAGAAGGTGACTGCCGCCCACCTCCCCGCCCACGCTGTCCTGCAGCTCCCCTCTCAGCGCAGTAGACAGGGAGGGGGCCTCGCCTCCATGTGGGGCTGCGTTCGGGGCGGGCTCCCTGGGCTTTGGGGGAGTGAGTCACTGGGGAGCTATAGTCCAATCATTTTCATTTTATTCCAGAATAAAAGCCAGAATTATGCAGCCTGATACGGTCTGGTGTTAGAAGAGAAGGAGCGGGCAGCCACAGTTGAAATCTTGCCTCCGTGGGGGGTGTCTGCTATGGGGGTCATCTGTGGTTAGACTTTCCCCTCGGGCAGACGCCGGCTGTCCTGCGGGGTGTATGATTTGGAGTTGGGCCCCAGAGCTCCGCGTGTGGTCCCGGCTCCTACTAGGGACGGCATGTGGCCCCGAGGATTCCCTGGGCCTTGGCTGTGCCTGGGTAGCTCAGGCTGCGGGGCCGCGGCAACAGCTCCGGGGCCTTGCAGGCTGGCAATGGGGCAGGGAAGGCCAGCGGGAAATCGGAGAGGGGTGAGCAGGGAGCTTGCTCTGCCATGGTCTTCCTGAGTGTAGGAAGACAAAGTAGCTTTTGTCCACTAGGCAGGGCGACTCAGGCTGTCTCCCAGCAGGGATTTCCACCCAGGAGCCGGATTCCCCCATCTGGGTGCCCTGCCCCGGCCTCGCGGCTGAAACCACAGGCACACGAGGCTCCCACAGAGGCCCGGTCCCCAGCTGGTTGCCCTCGCTTCCGGGCCTCGCTGCTGGGGGAAGGCGGGTTTGCATTTATTTGGTGGCGGCCGTTCCCCAGAAGGCCAGGTACAGAGGAAGACGGTGGCTGCCCACGTTACTGGGGAAGCGCCGGAGGGCAGACGGGGTCGGTGCTCCCAGGGCAAGTGTGAGCCTTGCGGGTCTCTGGCACTGGGCGCCTGAGTGTGTGTGTGACCAGGCATTTAAGAGACCAAGATCCTGGGGACAGGTGTGGTGCCCTGTTGGCTCCGTGTGTGATGGGAGTGGGTGTGGGTGTGTGTGGGGAAAGGGAAAGCCCAGCTTATGTGCACAGGTGAGAGAAGAGACCTTGAATCCTGGTTCAAGTGATGCAGGTGGGGGTGGGGCCAGGGGTAGTTTAGAAGCTGGGATCGGTCAGGGCAGGTGGGTCGAGGTCATGGTTGGTCACAGCCGGAAGTAACAGTTTTAGGGTCGGGGTCAAGGCCAAAGCTGGTGGCCGGTGTGGCTTTCAGCAGCAAGTGCGAGTGGCAGCTACGTTAGAGTCGGCTGGGACAGGCAGAAGGCACGACAGGAGGACCCAGTTGGGGATGGAGTCAAGGCTGGGCTGGGTCAAGGACACTGTTTTCTATCCCTGCAATCAGGAATACTTGAACCATGGCCCAGGTCTGACTCTGGCCTCTAACCTTCTATCTCTCCTTGCTAACCCCTGGCCACACTGCCCCAAGTCCCAAGGGGTGACACAGGCAGCGCAGCGGAACTTTTGGTCCTGGTGTACCCGGTCAGCTTATCTCTCCAGCTCAGATTAAATAGAACTTTGTCTCACCAGCTCAACATTTGGAGGAGTCCAACCCCAGAGCCGTGCCCCCTCCTCTGTTCCAGCCTTAGCCTGGGGAGCTGGGGATGCACGGGACTCAGCCTCCAGCACCTGCTGTCCATTCCCATGCCCCGCTGTGCTGTGCGGACAGCGTCTTCTGGAAGCTTGGGGAGAGGGTCCACCTTGGGCTGCTCAAGATCGTCCCGGGGGAGACACTAGGTCATCTCCTCTGGGGTGAGGTAGGGCTGACACCTGTCCTGGGCCCCGAGACAGGGCCTTAGGGAAAGCGTCTCTCTCCTGCGCTGCGGTCTCTGCTTTCCCATCCCTACTTGTCACCCGTTAGTCTTCTCCATTGACCCAGCTCCCTCATTAGCGCGTCACTCCCAGCCAGCAGGGAGGGGGTCAGATGGGAGAGGGGGAAGGAGCGGGCATCCTCCAGGTCCTGGCCTCTGCTGTGCACACGGCTGGGCTAGAATCACGAGAGGCCCTTTCTTGTTAGGACTGTTGTTTGGAAACTGAACTAAGTCCTACCCAACCTGACATTCCCCTAAACTTGACCGTATCCTGCTGCAGCCACGGGCAACACTGTGAGGGGCCACTGACCTGTCCTCTCCGTGCCCTCCCCTTTCTCTGTCCCTCTCTTCCTCCCACCCCCCCCCACCCCTTAACCGGAGTTCTAGGGCTCTGAGCCAACCACTGCCCCCCAGAAACCTCCCTCCACAGGGACCTAGGGGCCACCGCCTCAACTTAAAGCCGCTCTCTCTTCACAGACCTTCATCGTGCTGAATAAAGGCAAGACCATCTTCCGGTTCAGTGCCACCAATGCCTTGTATGTCCTTAGTCCCTTCCACCCTGTCAGGAGAGCGGCTGTGAAGATTCTGGTTCATTCATATCCTTTGCAGTGAGTCCCTCCTGCATGTCTCCTCCGGGCCCCACACGGGGTGGGCAGGGCGTTTGGGGCTGAGAGTGGCGCCGGTCCCTAAGAACCCAAGCATCATGGTCATCACCTAGTGGCAGGCTGGAAACGTAGGGCCCTTGGACCCCACCCCGGACCTGCCAAATAAGCATCTGCGTTTCAGCGACATCCCAGGGAATTCTTGGGCACGTGAAAGTTTGGGAAACCCCGCTTCTTCAGTAGAGAAGCACCCTGGCAGCCAACTGAGGATCCCAGGAGACAAGAGTTCTGCCAGTGCCCGCCCCCCCCACTGCTTTGGCTCCCAAGTCCCCGCCCACTGCCTGCCCATCCCCGAGCAGGGACCTCAAGCGGGGCTCAGCCAAGGAGAATCCACTTCCCAGTAAAGAGGCCTCTGGTTGATTCACACGTGGGCACCCTTTGAGGGAGGCAGCACTTGCTTTTTGATTAGGTGTTGACGAAATGTTTGCAGTTTCAGAGTTCTCTCAAAGAACTCTGGTTAGCATTAAATTATGTAAACCGCAGCCTAAAAAAGCCGCCGCCGGCTGCAGAGGAGCACTCTGGGGAGTGCTGCAGAGACGGGGGACAGGACTGGCCTCGAAGGGGGCACGAAGGGGGCCTCATTCGGGCTGCACGGGACTTGGGGTGTGGGACCGGGGCACCCAGTCACGGCTGTTCTGTGGACTTCAGAAAGGGGGCCCCACAGATGGGAGGGCGGGGGGCGCTCGGAGGCCGGGGGGCCGGATGCGGTCGGAGGCATCTGTGTCTCGCGGTGCCGGCCTGGGCAGCCTTCCTTTGGCCGGCAGCTGGCTGGGCTGTTAATCGAATCAGGGCTGCTGGGCTCTGCGGAGTGATTAGCCGTGGGCGCGGCAGGCTGGCCCAATAGAGCTCCCCAAGGTCCCCCCCTCCGTTCCCCACTCTGGGTGGACCTTCTCCGAGGCCAAGGCAAAGACCCATTAACCTCTGAGCAGGGCCGGAGGCTTCAGGAAAACAGCTGCCCCATGAGGAGCTCAGTCACCGAGGCAGATGCTGACGGCTCGGAGGCTTTTCCTGGCCGGGCGGGGATGAGGGATTCCCATTCCCGTTCCCAGCTCCGCTTCACCTGTGCCCCAGTGCCCGATCCTCACCCCAGGGCTTAATCGGAGGAAGCTCGGTGCCAAATCTGTTCTCCGCAGGCAGACCCTCTCTCCCTGCCTCCGGCTCGCTCTTGCCTTCCTCCTAGGGTTCGCTAGCTGTGTGTGTCCCAGCGAAGTCCCCCGTGCAGCCACGGCCTTGGCAGCCGCGGGGTGGTCTCTGGGGTGGGCAGACGCCGAGAGGAGGGGCTCTGTTCAGGGGGCAGCCTGCCATTGCTAGCTCTGTCTTCCTTTGTGACTCAAGGGCATGTCTGGATTGAATTTTGAGCCATTCTGCAACTGTTTCTAAAGTCCCTATAGAGGCCAGGCACTTTGCGGGGCACCTTGGATGTATGGAGCTGATTGAGACCTGGTCCTTGCCCCCTTGGGGTTTGTACCGTCCCCTAAGACTGATACGACGGCTACAGGAATTGTTGTCATTCCTGCCGGTGTGTAGGCACGGCCTGGTGAGGACAGCGGCCTGGTGAGGACAGCGCAGAGGGAGGAGGAAAGGCCAGTCTCCTCCTGAGCTCGAGCTCAGAGCTGGGGGCTGGTCTCTGCCTCACTCCGAGGGCGTGGCCTCCCTGAAAGCATGCTCGAGCTCCCACCTGGGGCTTCTCCTCCAGGTATCTAACCAACCCAGCACTGTTTGGCAGCCAGGGCCACCCCCAGGGATGCATCGGCAGCCCCAGGATTCCTGCAGGGCCCTGGGCTGGGGCTGGGGTGGGGGTGGCCACATGAGGCCAGGGAGGTGGTTAGGGAGCACTGGCATCCACAGGCTGGCCAGAGAGTCCATTGAGCAGTGGCCGAGGCTGTGAGGTGCTGCTGGTGTCCCCTCCCCGCCCCGCCCCCGCTACCACCCCACCCCCACTCCAGGCCCGCTGATCCTGAGGCCTCAGAGCCAGCCTGTGTCCCCCAGGGCAGCTGCCCCAGGGAGGTGGCTTGCCATGGTTGAGGCCCTGCAATAGGCTCCCCGGGTGGGGAGGGGGGGCTGCTGCCTGGATCCTCAGGCTGCCGAGGATTGGGAGCACTCCGCTGGCCCTCAACAGCGCCCCTTAGTGGGCTGTGGGGAGCAGTGGGGAGAGGAAGGGTCTAGATCTGCGGGGTTTGGGACCCCCCCTCTGTGCCCTTGAGCCTTGCCATTCGGAGTGTGGCACACAGACCAGTAGCAGCATATGAGGATCTCGTATGAATTGCCGAGTCTCGGGCCCCACCCCAGAACCTGCATTTTTGCAATGGCCCCGCGATCCGAGCACACAGCGCCCTGGGCAGGTGTTTCCAGGTGTGGGTCTCTGAGGGTCATCATAGGCTCACCTGGGCGGTTTATTCAAAATGCAGATTCCTGGCCCTTTCCAGACCAGAGACCCCCAGGATGAAGCCTAGGAATCCACAAACTCTCCGTGCACTTTTTTTCCTTAGTTGAAATATAATTTACATCCCATACAACGTATCTTTTTGAGACGTCCAATTGAGTGGATTTTAGTCTATTTGGGGTGTCGTCACCCCCAAAAGGAGCCCCGTGCCCCTTAGCAGTCGATTATGAATTTTGAATGCGTACAGCTCTCGTGCTTGGAATAGTGAATTTTCACTCTGCTTTACATTCTCTTGTATTGTGGAAAAAAAAAAAAACAACCCACAGAACATAAAATTTACTGTCTTCACCATTTTTTGGTATACGGTTGAGTGGTGTTTACTACGTGCATATTGTCCTGAGGCAGAGACCTAGCACTTTTGCCAAACTGAAACTCTGTACCCATGCTTGGCTTACATTTGAAATATCCATTCAGACCCCTTCTGAGCCACCATGGGCGCCCTTCGGGGCTCGGCCCTTTGGAAAGGGCCAGGAGGCCAAGACGGACGGACGGATGGAGGGGCAGGAGGGCGGCCCCTGCTCTCAAGGAAGAAAACCCACTCACTAGGAATGAGGGAGGCATTCCCGGCGACCTACTAGCGAGTGCCCCGTAATTCAGCTCAGCCGAGCTCTGAGCGCCGCGCTCGTTCAGCATCCTTGGGAAGTGGCCTAAAAAGCAAGTATGGGTATGTAGAATTATTTTTTTCCAATGTATTTTTGTTATAATCCTGCAGAATGTGTTCCTGCCAGGATTAAATAAAAGAAACCAACTGAATTCCCAATTCCTACCGCAGTCACATTCAGAGAGGCCTCACGTTCACGCCGGGAAGCTTTCTGCCTTCCTGGGTGCACAGGATCTGTTCACAAAATCCTCCCACGTTTCTCTAGCAGATTCAAATGGGCAATCAAACCACATGTTTGTGTGTGTGTGTGTGTGTGTGTGTGTGTGCGTGTGTGTGCGTGTATGTGTGTGTGTGCATGTTCGTTGAATAGCACAAATATATGAAAATGCCCCCCACGGCCTCCCTTCTGTTTGCGAGGTCTTTTTTTGTGGTGATTGTTTTGTTGTTTTGGCTCCTTGGGGTCTGAAGACAGGCAGGTCAAGTTTCAGGCATTCCCCACCACGCGTGCAGGCAGTCCTTGCTGGCATTTTAATCATGAGGCTGGGAGTGGGTGTTTGGGGACAATGACACGACAGGACTGAAGATGTTCAGCGGAGCTCAGACCTAGAGAGCTGGCCTTTGCCTCTGCCCACACATGGGGCCAGCTCAGTCATCGGCCTGAAATTGCCAGGCGGTGCAAACAGGTGTGCCCCAGGCCGGAGTGCACTTGACTCGTCTCTCTGGTATTGGCTGCCTGCCGGGCTCCGTGGGGGACCCGGCGACGCTCTGAGCAGAGTCACGTGGACTAGAGGCACCTGGAGACAGGAAGAGACCACACACATACAGGAGTGATGGAGAATAATGGAAAGGTGGTCCTCAGGGTCGGGAGAGCCAGGCAGGGTTTCGAGCAGTCAAGTGGCCCCCCGTCTAGAGTTCGCTGCACCTCATTCTAAGCCGTTGCCTTTTGTCGAAAAGCCAGAACCCAAGCAGGCAGCTCCTGTCATTCCACACCGTGGGATGTAGGCCCTGGCTGGCCGCACTCAAAAGGGCTGTCTATTCTGGCTCTTTCCCCAAGTCTTTTGATGCCAGAGTTCAACTCACCTGAACTCCAGCCGAGTCTTTTGGTCCAAGGCAGCCTGTCCACACTGCTGCTCTCTGCCCAGGGGCCTTTTCACTCCAGTGAGAGCCTTGAGAGGGGTCTCCCCAGTTAGCCCACCTTCCTTCACCGTGACCAGCTGCGCTGCTAAAGGAACCCTGCCTAGCCTTGGGTGCTGTCTAAATGCCTCCTCTAGGAAGCCTTCCTGCCCAGCCCAAGGCAGGTCTGGTTTCTCATAATGTCCCATCTTGGAGCTGTTCCCTCCCTGTCTCCCACCCAGGGCCAAGCACACATGCTTCTTAGGTCTGTTCTTTAAAATGACCAGCAATTTCATCTGCCCCCTCCCCGGGGTGGCACTCTGCACACACTTTCTTTACAAAGCCCTTCATTCATTGGTTTTACTGCCCTGTGGGTGGCGGAGGCCAGGTATGGGGTAGCACTCCCCTTGAAGCAGCGTGACTCGCCCCAGCCCCTCAGTCTGGAGGCAGTGGGAAGGCCCCTCGGTGTCCTCACGCAGAGACAGCTCAGGGGCAAGGCTCAGAGTGGGGGGGCCTGTGCAGGGCTGGCTGGGGTTCAGAGCTGGGCTGGGCCGTTGACCAGCTTTGTACTGACAGTCTGTGGCCCCTGCAACAAGTCACCACAAACATAGTGGTTTAAAACCACAAAGATGTAGCATCATACAATTCTGGAAGTCAGAAGTCCAAGAAGGTCTCACCGAGCTAAGCTCGGGGGTGGGGGGGTGCTGTGTTCCTCCCTAGAGGCACTAGGGGAGACTCGGGGCCTAGTCTTTCCCAGTTTCTAGAGGCTGTGTGGACTCCTTGGCTTGTGACAGTCCCGTGTGCAAAGTCAGCAACCACTGGTGGAATTTTTCCCACAGGCAAGTCTCTGATCTCAACCCTCAAACCCTCTTTTTGCTTAGAAGGAGCCTGTGCTGACATTGGGCCCACCCGGACAATCCATGGTGATCTCCCATCTCAAGACCCGCCATTTAATCACTTCCACAAATCCCTTTTGCCATATAAATTTTTTTTAAAGATTTTTATTTATTCATTTGAGAGAAAGAGAGAGAGAGAGAATGAGAGAGAGGGAGAGGTCAGATGGAGAAGCAGACTCCCCAGTGAGGTGGGAGCCCGATGCGGGACTCGATCCCGGGACTCCGGGACCATGACCTGAGCCGAAGGCAGTTGCTTAACAACTGAGCCACCCAGGCGCCCCCCTTTCGCCATATAAATTAACATTTGTGCTTGCCAGGGATTCGGATGTGCTTGTTTGGGGGGTGGGGAGGGAGGGCTCTTTTTCTACTGGCTATAGTAATCTCCAGCCTGACTGGGCTTCAGTCTCCTCGTGTACAAAATGGAGACAAAGCCCCCACCCCACCCTGCATAGGGTTGTTGGGAGAATTGAATTAGTTAATGGTTACAGAGAGCAGAGCCTGGCACCTAGGAAGGGCTCAATAAATATTTACTCTTAGGGTCATTACTTTCATATTTCAGGAATCACCTGGGATCCCCAGTAGTGGATTGGGCGGGGGGTGGTGAATAAAGTGGGTTGAGGAGGCAAGTTAACTGTCTGCCCAGTAAGGACAGCCTTGGCACTGGGCCTGGTCGTGGGGAGCATGTGCGTGTGTAAGGGAGAAGGGAGTAGGCTTGGCCCGGGAGACCTGCCCACAGGCAGAGAGGGATGGGCAGCCCTCCAGCTGGGCGACACCCCCCCCACTCCCTGCTGCACGCTGTGCCCGGAGAGGTGGGGCCGCTCTCAGGCTGAGGGAATCCATTCCCCCCCACTTCTCCCTCGACCCCTTACCCCCCACCACACCTCATGCCTGGAGAGGTGTCCTCCCACTAGGGAGGAATCAGGACTTCCTGGAGCCATCTGCTTTAACTGAGGGAGGTTCCCAAAACCTGATCCTCTTTCATCTCAGGTGAGAAATTGGAGAATTCATTATAAACTGGGGGTGGGGCTTGGCAGGCTCTTTCCTAATGCCCTCAGTTCCCTAGAAGGAGGACTACAAGTGTGGAGGGCTGGCACCTGGATTCTTTGAGAGGCCCCACTCACCTCCCCTCCCTCCCCAGCTGGGGCAGCCCCGCGCTGTCCCAGAAGTCAGCACCCTGGCTCGGCTGACTGCACTGGTCTCCCCCTCAGACCGGAGGCCGGGCCAGGCCTTGGAAAACGGTGGAGCTCTGCTAGGAAGGAAAGAGGCAGGCCCCTAGGGCTCAATTACTTCAGCTCCCTGGCAGCCAGAGGGAATCTCAGGCGGGCAGCTGCTGTGCACAGGGCTGGGGCCGGAGGCCACGTCGTGAGCCTGGGGGCAGCCACAGGGGGCAGGAAGCCCAGCCTCTCTTCTTGGGCTGGGGAGGGAATTTGTGAGAGCAGCCGAGGGTCCCTGTTCTGACTCAGGCCTCTTGGGGGTGCCCTGCCCTACTCCCTCCGCGGCCCCAGGGTCTGCTTCCTGCTCCTCTGTAGGTCTTGCTGAGGTGAGATAGGCCGTGGAGGACAGTCAGGGCTTCATCCGGCTTGAAGCAGCAGAGAGTTAGGGATAAGCCAAGGCCTGGGGCAGTTCAGTTCAAGGCCAGGGGCCCAGAAGGATGCCTAAGACCCAGCCTCTGAAGAGCTCCCTTTCTCGTGGGGAACAGATGGGCATTACCCCTTGGGAGCAAGGTGACACTTAACGGGAGATGTCCCATGCCCTGGGGGTGCAGTTCTCTAGGAGTCAAGAGTAGGCTGCTCAGAAGGGGTGCTCCTATTATAGCAGAAGGGGTGCTCCCTCCCAGAGAGGGTGCTCTTGCTCCCTGGGGGCGCCCATTCTGGGGGGTGCTCCGGCTCAGAGGAGGTGCTCCTACGCAAGGCGGGGGAGGGCAGGTGCCCCTGCTCAGAGAGGGTGCACCTGCTGAGGAGTTTCTTGAAGGAGGCGGAGGAGAGCACTAGGTGGAGCACGTGCAAAGGGCAGGAAGCAGTAGGAGGAGTCATCGCCTGCCTCCTCTGGGTCAGTGTGTCCTGACAAGGTATATGAGTTGGGGCAGCAGAACACTCCTTCAGAGAGGTCCTAGACCAAAGGTGAAAAGCCTCCCGGGAGGTAGGGGAGAGAACTGGGAGCCCCGCTGCCAGGGCTTTCACCCTCTCCCCACCCCCCGCCAGTGGCCCGAGGAGCAGTTTCCAATTCCGTCTCCCTTCCACACGGCTGTGGGTCAAAACCTCTGCGGTCTGGGGGTCTTCCTCCCTCCCCTCCAGGACACACCCTACGTGGGACTCTGCTAATGGTGCCGTGTCAGCTGTCTGGTCCCCGAAGGGGCTACAGAGCAGGGCAGGGGTCCCCCTGCAAGTGCCAGGGAGGGGAGAGGTGGGCAGGGCCCGGGCACAGCCCTAGGGTGTCCCCTTACAGCCCCCGCCTTACTGACCTGCCAGCACTGGCATGGCAGTGACAACCGCAAAGGTGGGACCCACGGGTGCCGGTGGCCTGGCCGGCCCACTGCACGCGGCTTTCCTTGACCCCCGCGCCACGCTGTTCAGTATGCTTATCATGTGTACCATCCTGACCAACTGCGTGTTCATGGCCCAGCACGACCCTCCACCCTGGACCAAGTATGTCGAGTGAGTATCTTCCGTGCCTCTGTGGCCGGCCCCTCCCTCCCTCCCTTTCCATCCCATCCTGTGGCCCCGAAAGTCACCCCCGAAGTCACCGGCAGGACTTGCCCACCTGGAGGGGCCTTGGCCCAGCCCCTTCCCTCTCTGGCCGCTCTTGGTCTTGCCATCGATGTCCCCAGGGGAGGAAGCTCTCCAGGTTGGCCAAGGGGGAGATTCCTCCCTGACCTCCCCTAAAGAGCACTGAGCCCTTTGAAGAAGGCTCTGAAATAAAATCCTGATTTATCGAGCACTTGGTGTGTGCCAGGCGCTGCCGTGGAGCAGTAAGCCTCATCTCCCCCGGCCCTCCGGGCAGCGCCATAGGGAGGGGACAGCCACTATCCCCCTTTGACGGTCAAGAAGCTGGAAATCGGAGGCGCACTTTGTCTGACAGGGTGTGGCCCAGGGGTGTGGCGGCCCAGCAAGGCTGGGGCAGTCCCCATTTCACTACCATCTCTGCTGCCTACTGGGACCATTTGCTCAATTTCAGGAGATGGCTTTTGGGTCCATCCTTCTCAAATGCAAGTACCTTGTAAGTTTCAAACAGACCCTACAGGCCCTTGGGGCATTTTGTGCCTGTTTTCAGGGAACTGACGAAATGTCAGGGACAGCCTCTCTTACCAAAGGGGCTTGCCTTGTGGCTGGCTGTGTTCGCCCAGGACCTCGGGGATGAAGGAAGTCGCCCGTGGACCACGGTCCCGGCAGCTAGGCGTCAGGATTCTTCAGGCCACCCTACCCGGCCTCAGGCATTGCAACCTCAGCCCCCTTTCTGAGCGCCAGGGAGACAGCTGGGCCCACCTACCTTAGGTAGTTGAGAATGGACCGTCGTCCCGTCACTAGCAGCTGAGGACCGACCAGCAAGGGTGAGGGAGTGACATGATCTGAGCGTCTTTACAGGGTAGACCCGGTGGCCACCAAATGCCCATGTGCATGGCCCCCGGGGCTGGAGTGAGGAGAGAAGTCAAGGGTCTTCCTACGCCCAGACAAGAGGGAAAATGGAAAGTTCAGAGGGGCACGGGACGGGCGCTCAGCAATGCTGAGTAGTCACGATGCGGTAATGAGTCCAACTCTTGGAGCAGGCCTCCAGCTCGGCCAGCGGGCATGGCCGAGGGTCTGGCCTGAGGGCTCCTAAAGAGCGGAGCTATCCAGGGCTCAGGCATGCATGTGAGGAACCCGGCCGGCCGGGCCGTGGACTGCAGCCTCCCTGAGAAACCTTGCGGACCTCTCCTCCCAGGTACACCTTCACTGCCATTTACACCTTTGAGTCTCTGGTCAAGATTCTGGCTCGAGGCTTCTGCCTGCACGCGTTCACCTTCCTCCGGGACCCGTGGAACTGGCTCGACTTCAGCGTGATCGTCATGGCGTAAGTACCTTGCTCTCTGCGCCGTACTGCGCCACCCCAGGCCGTAGTCAGGGACGTGGGCATCCTCCCCGGCCCTGGGCCACCAGTCCCCCTGGGCCCCCGCCGCAGGCCGCATGTGGCTGAGCAGCAGCCCACCTCGCGGCTACGGCACGCGGAAGACAGGATGGAGGCCCCCAGCTCCTCTTGGTGGGCCACGGCGGTCAGGCCCGCTGGCTCAGCTGTGGCCCCGTGGCAGCCCTGGGCTCAGAATTCACTGAGATTCAGGCTTAGCGTCCTCAGCTCTTGCCACCGCCGGAAACCATTGTTGCAGCCCCAGATCTCTGGACCACTGTGGTCAATGACCTGGATTCCAAGGTGATTAAGCATGAGTCAGCAGGAAAGACAAGGATCCTGGAGAAGTGACCAGGCATCCCCGGGAGCCCATGCCAGGCACAGCAGCGCCTCTGCTCTCTCCATGCACGGACTCCACATTTGGCACTTTCTAAGGCACCTGTCACTGACATGACCCACTGTGGTATCCTGGATGGGGATTCCTTGTCCCCATTTTACAGATGACAAAACAAGATGCCAAAGACACACAAGGAGCCTGCCGGAGAATGAATGGGAATATCCCCGGCCTGCTGCCAGGCAGTTTCCTTGTCTAGAAAGAGATCCTCGCCGAGGTTGGGTTGAGGCATTCCCCTTGGGATGTGTCCGCAACAGAAGCTGCATTTTTGGAGGCGACGACTGATCAGGGTGGGCCTCCTGGGTGGGAGCTGTGGCCGGGGCTCAGCCATCCAAAACCCTTTCTGGAAGCCTAATGTGTGTGCGGGGCTGGGCACCACACCCTGGCAAGGAGCGGAGCTCGTGGACCTGAGACTTCGTGCTTGCAGAACCTCTGCTCCGTGACTCGTGGAAGGGCAGTGTTGGCCTCGGTGGTATCGGAGGTTCAGTTCAGCGCCCGCTTTGTAGGATTCTCAGATTCACCGAATGCGCCTGTTCGTGCCTGACAAGGTCTGCCTCACGGCGGACGTGAGCAGCCCTGGCTGTGAGCTCAGCCATGCTGTGGGGAAAAGAAGGGAGAGCGGGCAGCCAGGCCCTGCTGATGGGGCGCTTTCCGGTGAGGTAGAGAGTCCGCTGGTTAGCAAAATGCATCAGGACCTCTGTTTCTAGGTGCTGTGCTTGTGAGTTAACTCCAGCCCGTCACTTTACAGGCGGAGAAACTGAGGCTCTGCGGTTACGATTTGTTAAAATGGAGGATGAAGGGAGAAGCTGGCAGAGGGAGGGAGGGACCCAAGAACGTAGATTGGAATGCATTAAGTTTGAAAGCATCCAGGGTGAGATACGGAACCTGCAACTGAATATTCCAGTCTGGACTTCAGGAAAGAGGTCCGAGGTAGGGATATATATTTAGAACCCATCAGGGTGCAAATGAGACTTGCAGCCAGGAGACCGGATGAATGAATCATCTAGAGTGAGCGTGGCCAGAGAAGGGATGGCGCCCGGGGATGCTCCAACAGCTCGAGATCAGGGAAGAAGGAGTGAACCAAGGAGCCTGGAGGGCACCGTTATGGAGGGTGGAGGTAAACCCGGGTGGAGGACTGGCCGAAGAGCATGGCTCCCCTTGAAAGATGCCCTGACGAGGCTGAAGAAATCCAAGGCATAAACCATGGCAGTCAGCGACGTGACACCACTGATAACACCACTGACGACCAAGACCCCGCTGATTGCCTTGACCCGACATGGAGGGGACAGACACCTGATTAGACAGGGCTCAAGAGACTGAGGCAAGTACAGACATGCACTTTGCAGGGTTAGGTATAAACAGGACTGCAACTAGGATGCTGGGGGTGGGGAAGACGGGAGGAGCCGCACCCGAGCTATCTTTGTAAAGGGACCCGGTGCAGGCGAGAGGGCAGCCTGATGGCGGAGGAGGGTGAGTTGCAGGGGCAGAGCCCTTGAGCTGGCCTGAGGGCTTGGGAATCTAGAGCCCACGTGGAACACTGGCCATCAGAGCAGAGAAAGCAGAATTTCAGGTGGGTTGGGAGAGTCGGTGATGAAAGAAGAGAATTTCTCTTCTGATTGCTTCTATTTTCTCCACGGTGAGAAGTGCGATCATCAGCCGAGAACACGGAGTAGGGAGGCTCCTGCTCTTGAGGAGAGAGGGAGACCGCTCAGTGCGGAGCAAGGACGTGGCACTGACTTCGGAAGGGGACAGGAGTGTCATGCCGGGCCCAGGCTCCACGGTGCCTACGGGAGGGGAGCAGTGCTCTTTGGGCTCCTGGGGGCCTGGTGCCACAGGAAGGGGGCTGTGGCAGAACAGGGCACGGCGTCTGCCTGTGTCTTTCCTACCTTCCCATCCTGGAGCCCGAGCAGGACTGTGTCACCGCAGGGATGCTCCCAGACCCTGGGTCCCTCGCCTAACGGTGGGTCTCCGGGAGATGCTCTGAATGACCTCAGGCCCTTAGCGAGTCCTGCTGTCTTAGCCCATGAGAGAATCTCTGTCTCAGTCCCCGTGGGATCCCACGGGGAACTGCTTCTTCCGCTTGGCATCACAGAGCAGGTGTGCTTTCCTCACCGAGGCCCACTGGCCTGCCTTCGCTCTGGACCGGAACCAGGGGTGACAAAGCACAACAGAGCCTCAGAGGCCAGCAGCCCATTTCCAAGTTCCCGAGCATCTCCGGGAAGTGGCACTTGCTTCCCCTGGGGCCGCAGGGACCCACTGGGATGTCAGGGTTCTGCTGTGGGCTGAATTGGCCTGGCAGTGGCCCTGCTTTAGGAGAACAGTGGTGCCCTGGTAATGTAGTGAAACGCATCCTCCTATAGTCAAATGACTCCGTAAGGGGGTGGGGGTGGGGCTTCTAGAATAATCGAAGAGCCTTGGGTGGCAGAAATGGTCGATTCAGTGAAACTCCCCCTTCCCCATTTTATAGATGGGGAACTGAGGCTCCGAGAGAGAGCCTACCTCTTTGCCCAAATTTGCAATGAATCAGCAGCCGTGCTGAAACTAAAACGGGTCCCCTCACTCGAGAGGCACGCCAGGTCTAAGGTTCCCACCTGATCCCCCTCCCACTCAATGGAGAGGTCGTGGGAGGGTCCGGGTTGCCAGGTGGCCTGCCAGGCAACCCTCTAGCCAGAGTTCTTCCCTGGGAGCCCCCTCCCCGGCTGGGTATTACCTGCCCGCTAGCACAGCCTCCCACCTCCTGGGGTTGTTATGGAAACCGAACCTAGAGGGGATGGGAGGGAGGGCAGAGAGGAGAGGGTGGGCTGTACCTCTCTGCCCAGCAGCCCAGGAGACGTTGAATAGGAGGGCCGCACAGAAAGAAGGGGGTGGAGCAGGAGGAGGTCTGCCCTTCCTCCAGTTCCTCCGGCTTCTAGAAGGGCTTCCCCTGCCCTGGGGCTGGTGTGACGGTTGGTGGATGGCAGACGGCATGCTCCCTCGGCAGCTTCTGCTCTTTCGGTGTCAGGGCCCGGGTTCTCCCACCCCACCTGTCTGCGCCTGCCCCCTTGGCCAGAGCAGAAGGAGTAGAATGGCCTGAAGGAACACTCTGCCAACCTCACAGGGGCAGAGCTCTCTCTACCCCCAGCCCGACCATTCCCAAAGCTGGCCCTTTGCCAGATATAGGGTCTCTCGGGCCACACATCCCGGGACCCCAAGAGAGGCCTCACTGGGGGTCTAGGGCCGAAGCAGCGAGGCCGAAGGCTCTGAATCAGGTAAAAGGGCAGCAGCTGCCATGTCCCGGGCATGGTCACGGACATGCCGAGCCCTCTCCCAGCCCTGCGTCTCACCCGCGAGACTTCCTTCTCTCGGCATTGCTCTCCCACGCGTGTCCTGACTTCACACACGGCCACCAGCAAGCCTGCTGGGAGCACACACCTTGGGATCTTGGCTCCTCTGTGCTCGGTACCAGCTGCTGAGGAGGCGGACCATGAATGGAGGGCAGGCCTGAGAGCGTGGGAAGGCGAGTTCTACACTGGGACAGGCAGAGGAGTCCAAGCTTCAGACAGGCAGGGCTTCCCTGGAGACATGAGGGGACAGACAGGGTCTGCGAGGGACAAGAAGGGAGAAGCAAGGACAGTGGGTTCCCTCTGATCTGCACAGCGCTCTACTCACTTCCTGGGACCAGAAGAGACAATCTTGGAACCGGTGTCCTGAGTGAGAAAGATTGTTGTCCCAGGCCACACTTATTTGTCCAGCAGCAGGAAATGGAGCCCAGAGCCACCAGCAGGCTGGACCCATGGCTTGTGTGTGATGGAAACATCAGCAGTGTTCTGGGATGAACCTGAAAGTCTTGTGGCAGCACCCTGTCCAGATGGAAAGTAAAGCCCTGAAAGAAGAATGTGGGACAGAGGTTTGAGGATCTGAGTCATCGCAGAGGATGAAATAGCCATCAAAAGCAGAGAGGGAGCTTGAACCAAATTAATAGGTGTATATGGGCCAGAATAAGGGAGGTGACTTCTGCTCCCCATCGGAAGTTTACAAGCTGAAGCGAGTCCAGGGGAAGGAACGGAAGCCACACCACAAAAAGGATCTGGTGCAGCCAGAAGAGAGGTTCTGAGAATGTGTCTGCTGACCTCTCATCTCTGCAGGGGCATGGTGAGTAAGGAGGGAGTAGGCATGGTCCTCCGGGCCCCATGAAGATGGAAGGGCCCCATGAGTAGACATAGAGGAATCTAGTGTCATCCCCGTGTCATAGGGCTGGACAAGGCAGGACCCAGCTGACCCCAGGACACTCTGTCCCTTGATATAGCCTACCAAGTCCTTCCGTGTGGATACCCACAGCTTAAAAGCAGGTTCGGAAGCTCTGAGCGGAGTGGAAGGGCCTGGAGGTCCAGACGGACCAGCAGAGTGAGTCCAGCTACGTGATCAGCCCACCCTTGACACTTGTCCAGCTTCATTGGTCTGTGGTCCTGGGTCTGATGTCACCAGGTCCGACACGCTTGGTTAAAAACCAGACATTCCGAGTCCACTGTCCTTTGTTAAACATCAGACACCTTCGCTTAAATGTCAGGTATCCTGAATATGAAATCTTTGGTTAAATATCACAAGTCACTTGCCGCTGTCCCGATGGTCCCGGTGACACACTGTCCACCCAGCTCTTAGACATCCTGGTCACGTGGCCCATCCATGCACGCCCTCACACTTGCTTGGGCAGTCCCCTGCCCGCCAGGGACTGACTTCTTCCTCCCGGGCCTGTGAAGACCACGAATGGATGACTGTCCCAGCTGTGTCCCAAGACATTGGAACGTCTAGGCCAATCAACCCCGCCAAGCGTCACTCGGGCCCAAGCAGACCTAGATGGCTGCACACTCCTGAGGTCCCTCCTCCTGTGAAGATCCAGGGCCATCCTTGGGGGTCTCCAGAGGTCTTGGGATGAGACTGAGGGGGAGGGGGGAACTCAGCCCTCAGAGACCCTACCACGCCTCTGTGAGGCTCTCAACCAGGGCTTGAGGGTCCACAGATGGGGGCAGCCAGGCACAAGCTGATCACAGACGACAGAAGATGCAGAGCGAAGCTGGGACCAGAATCCCCCTCGGCTCCTCTGTCACCTGGCCATCAGGAGCACTTCGCTGAGAGAGCCGCCTCCCGTGTGGGGGCTTCCTGTGTGGACATCCTTAAGTCATCTCACCGAGGGCCCGGTGTCAGGAAGGTGGAGAGGAGGAAGAGAACCGGAGGGAGCCCTGGGCTGTCCGCAGCCCTCCCTGTGGGAGGGGGAGAAGGGACTGTGAGGGGGAGAAGGGTGGGGAGGGCAGGCTGAGGTGCTGCTTTGTAATTCCCAATAACTGTGGTTTGATTCTGCAGGTATGTATCAGAAAATATAAAACTAGGCAATTTGTCGGCTCTTCGAACTTTCAGAGTCCTGAGAGCTCTAAAAACTATTTCAGTTATCCCAGGTAAGATGCCCAGATTTGCCTCTCAGATCTCAGCTACAAGTGACTCTCTCTCTGTCTCCCCTCCTCCCCCCAATCGTGTGTCTCCTACTGGCGTGTTGTCACTGTCTTGTGTGTGACTTTCCCTTGTTACAGATACACAACTGAATTTGTGGACCTGGGCAATGTCTCAGCTTTACGTACCTTCCGAGTCCTCCGGGCCCTGAAAACTATATCAGTCATTTCAGGTGAAAAATCAGGTTAAACGCCAAGGCCGGAGGGACACGCTAAGGCCTTCCCAGCCAGCTGGGCCCAAGGCGGCCCTTGGGAAGGCCCCTCCAAAGGTGCCTGTCACCAGAATACGTTTCCCAGAGCTCGGCTGTGGGGGCTGGCGGCGGCGGACACGGCTGTCCCCTCAAAGCCTCACGAGGGGCTTCGGGCTGCCCTCCCCCATCAAAGCCCACCCTCGCAGACGCCAGGGGGGCACGCGGCTCCCACGGCAGGTCCTGGCTTGAACCCCAGTTCTTCCCAAGGTGGTGAGGTCTTTCCCAAACTGAACTCAGAGCTTTGAAGAGCTGAAAGCGTGTATGTGAATTGCTTTGGTCAGAAGCATTGCGCTCCGAGAAGGAAACCAAAGAACCGAGTTTGAGGGAAACCACAGGCCCATGAGGCAGAGCGCCCAGTCCCTGCACCAGGCCCCCTGTGGTGACAAGGGCACAGTCGCCGCCACAGCCCCGTTTTGGGAAAGAGCGTACTCTGTGGACAGGCGTCATCGGGCCTTGGCGTCTACCAGCCCTCGCTGCATGGCGCGGTAGAGGCATAGCGGACCGTGCATGGTAGCCTTGGGAAGCAATTCTCCTTGACAGATGTTGGCAACTGCACCCGGGAAGTCCAAGCCTGGACGGCGGCTCTAGAAAGCCGGCCTACCCCAGCCATCCAGGGAAGCTCTCAAAAGGCTTACGATGATTTCACAGCCCACAGAGCAGTGCCGAGGTTCCTTCCTGAGCCTTTTCTGAATGCAGCCACACTCAGAACCGAAGAAGGTCCTTCTTTTAAGAAGGCAGCTGGAGACAGGTTGTGCATGCCACCGATCTGGGGAGGTGTCAGAGCCGAGGGAAGGTTTAAGTGAAGCTGATGGTTGCCTCCACCCCTGATTGGGAAAGGTGCTGGGCCCTTCATCTCCGTGTAGCTATTATTGTCCCCAGAAAGGCAGGGGCCCTGCTCAGAGCTCCTTGGAGGAGTTCAGACTCTCCCTTGATGGGGTTGATTATCTTAGAAGAGGACCCCCATCCACTTATGCTATGTTCAAACTGAGCCTCAGAATGTTTCTCTTGGCCTCTGAACCCCATAGGATGTGCTCCCCGCAAGTGGCCCAGACCCCTGCCAAGAGCCAATAGCAAGTGGGACAGTCTGCCCCCAGTGCACAGAGTCACCTCCATTGAGACTGGCGTTGTCATTGGCCTGGGTGCACACAGACATGCTTAGAAGCTCAGGGTCTGTCCTCTAGGGTCCCGGGGACAACCTCACATCATCCACCCACAAGATTAGAGAAGCACACTGACCACAGCAGTTGAGAAAAGGCAAAGTTCCAGTCTGTTTTATAAGAAAGGCTAGCAGAAGAAAATATTTCTCAGTCCCAGAGTAAAGGAGGAAGCCTGCCAGCCTCAAGCCAGGCCCTCTTCAGAGCTGCCAGCAATCCAGTGAGGACGCAGACAGCAGACCCTGAGAGTGGTCATTAGAACAGCGCTGTGGTCAGCATGATGGAAGTCTCCCTGGAGGAGGTGTCCCTTGACTTGAGGCTTAAAGAGCCGAGCCTTGGCCATCTCCAGACCTCGGTCCCCTCTGCCACAAAACAGGAAGGAAATGGGAATGGTGGCTTTCCAAGGGCTCCTCACCCAGCCTGTTAGAACTTCAGTGGCAGGAGAGTTTCCCAATTGATGCCCAGGACCCTTCCCCTCTTGGGTCTTTCCAGAAAGAATCTTGTTACTTCATTGGACTCATTCTTGCCGAGAGTGAACTCTGTCATCAGTATGAGATATGTTTAAAGGACTAGATCTGTGCTTTAACTGATTGTCCCCGTGGACACTATGTCCACGGGCCAGAAAGTGCTTTGCGGGGCCTTGAGCTGGGTGCTAGTTGAGGCAGAGTGGGCCGCCCGCCACCTCTTACTCTGTGCTCCCTGCCACACACAGTACAGAGTGCTGTACACATGCAGAACCAGTGTGCTCACCGAGGGGGTTCTCGAACCTCTGCTAGAGATGGGGCCTGCTGGGCTACAGAATGGGGATCCCCCCGCCACCACCCCTCCAGGCCCAGACCCCTGCAGGGTCCACGCCTGCCCAGGGCAGTTGCCAACATCTGCCGGGACAATTTCCACCGAGCACGCTGAGTGCCTCTGAGCTGTGGGCAGACAGCAGCGCTGGGGGCACAGTGGGAGGACTTCCTCCCCGCCCCCCCCATGGTTGCCCATCGCTGCCTCCCTGTCTCAAGGTCATGGGCACGGCAGCTGTGGGCACGGCCACCACGAGTGCTCCTAACACATTAACCGGCTGGACGATGGATGAATGGATGGATGGAGCTTAATCTGAGATCTGGCTGCTTGGGTGGGGGGTGGGGAGTGGCGGCGGGAGGCAGGGCTCTGCTGCTGGCAGAGAAGCCCCCTCCCTGCAGGTGCTCTGCTCAGACTTGTAGGACAGTAGCTCAGTGTCAGACCAAAGGTGTCTACACGTGCTTTTCTGTCACTTCGCTGTGTGATGCTGGCTTCTGCAGGGAGCTGGGCCGTGCAACTAACACATCACGGCCTCTCGGCTTTGGGGAATGGGATGGAAGGGGATGGGTCCCGGAGGGTCAGGGCAGAGGAGGAAAATGCAAAATAGGTCAGCCCCTCCCCTGCCCTTGAAGCTTTTCCAAAAGGGGGGCCCTAGCCAGGACAGACCCTTTAGGACATGACCTTGCCATGACCTCCTGATTGCCACCCGTCCCCCAAGCACACACCGCATTCCCCTACCAGGAATGGCTCACGTCTCCCCATCTCAAGGATCAAAGCAGATTCCATTGCCCTGGAATGGGCCTGGACCTCTGTGTCCTTCCCACATATCACATTTAAAGGCCTCCCTTGGGACCAGCCAGACGGGGACAGGCTTTGAGTGTTTTCTTCCTCAGGAAACCAGCATTGCCCATACCCATTTCATATAAGGTTAGTGGAGAGCAAAAGGCCTGGGCCCTTCTGAAAATCCATGGCCAGACTGGACCTCTGCCCCAAGGAGAATTAGGACGCAATCTCAGTAAATGGAGGAAATGGGGGCTTTGGTCTGAAAAGCCTGCCCCCACCTCATGATTGCCCACCTGGCCCAGCACCCCCTCAGGCCTGGCCCCCACCCAGTGGAGCGGGGAGCACGGGGCCTGTGGGTGACCCTCCCCAACTCA
This sequence comes from Nasua narica, assembly GCA_028533885.1. NCBI lineage: Eukaryota > Metazoa > Chordata > Mammalia > Carnivora > Procyonidae > Nasua > Nasua narica. The sequence goes on along the minus strand of CM052799.1, from coordinate 59,014,612 downwards.
TTCTTGCCTTCCCCAGGTCTGAAGACCATCGTGGGGGCCCTGATCCAGTCCGTGAAGAAGCTGGCCGACGTGATGGTCCTCACGGTCTTCTGCCTCAGCGTCTTCGCCCTCATCGGCCTGCAGCTCTTCATGGGCAACCTGAGGCACAAGTGTGTCCGCAACTTCACGGCGCTCAATGACACCAATGGCTCTGTGGAGGCCGACGGCCTGGTCTGGGAGTCACTGGACCTCTACCTCAATGACGCAGGTGCGGGCTCACTCTGTGGCCTGGGCAGGGCCTATGAGGCCACACGGGCCTCGCCAGATGGCAGACCTCCCCTCAGCTGTGGTTCAGCTGTGGCCAAAGAGCAGTGGTTCTAAAACTTCCACGTGTACCAGTCACCTGGAGGGTTCCAGAAAGCACATACCACTGGGCGGCACCCCGGGGTTCCTGAGTCAATAGATCTGGGGCGGCATTCGGGAAGTTCTCACCAGGTCCCCACTGCTGTCCTGCTGCCGCTGGGCTGGGGACCACAGTTTGAGAACTGCTGCCTAAAACTAAGGCAGGTAGCAGTGGGTGATGGGGACTGACCGATGGCCAGGGGTAAAGGACAGGACTGGGTGTCCCATATGTCCCCTGCCCTGCCTGAGCAGACCACGGTATCACCACGGTGACCTTAGCTTGTGTCTCTTGCAAAAGAGCTGGACCCAGACAGAGCTGAACAGTAGCCTGCCAAGACCATGCTGGGACTCAGTAGCCGAGCTGGGTCTCTGCCCAGACCCCTGCCTCCTGGTTCAGGGCCACTCTTGGCCCTGGGTGTCCTCCTGAGTGGCTCAGGGCAGGGTACAGAAGCCCCCTGTGGGGACTTCCTGAGGCTTCTGGGAGCTGGGGGGATGCTGGCAGCTGAATGAGGGGGAGCAGAAGGCAGGTCTGGGAAGCAGCTGGAATTGCATCAGGCCTGGCCAGGCAGAGGGTAAGGGTCAGGGCAGGGGCAGAGAAGAGACCACCAGTGGCGTCTCTACCTCCCCAGAGGCCTAGGCACAACGCGGGAAGCCCGGGAGTCTGGGCCACACACATGCCCTTCACCATCGGTTGTTCCTCTTTCAGGAAATTACTTGCTGAAGAATGGCACCTCTGACGTGTTACTGTGTGGGAACAGCTCTGATGCTGGGTATGTGGCACCCGCCCCCCAGGGCCACCTCACCCAGCAGGGGTGAGGTGAGGCGAGGGCGGCAGGCGAGGTCCCCCCTTCCTCGCTGCTTTCTCAACTGACTGTGCTTTCAGTTTATGCCCTTGACCCCAGGCCTCCCCCTGGGGGAAGGTTCTGTGCTATTCCGTGCTGGGGCCCTGGCATCTTGTCACCCCACCCCCACCACAGGGGAGGTAGCTCTGAGGCGGTAAAAAGATGAGGGCTCAGACCTGCAGGGAGGGCAAACAGAGCCCAGTGCCTCCTGCCAGCCCAAACCCGGCTTTTTTCCCTCATGGAAGCCCCCCAGAGCTGCTCCCTCCCCCTCCAGTCTTCTCTTCCTTCCGACCCATCTGTCCACTGGGTCAGGAGTAAGCATGGCTTCCTCCAGCAGCCTAAATGCTCCTCCGGGGCCAGCAGAGCCCACACCTGAGTGTGGTGCCCAGAGATGCCCCATAATCACGGGCCGCTCCTCGGGGACCTGTGCAGCCGGGGTCCGTATCAGTGTGACCGTGCCACAGTTGTTAGGGGCAGGGTGGGACCCACAGGCTCACCTACGGAGGGAGGGGCTCTGTGGGGCCGAGGTCCTGCACCTCTCAGTAGGAGGTTTCAGCCCTTCCTGTCGCTGAAGAGGTCGTCTGGACGGTCTTATTAGCACGTGAGCAAGGCACAGAGGCTGCATCCTCCCACTTGCCGAGTCCCCTTCCCCAAACCTTCTGTCTCTCACACTCATGAATCCAGCCCAGGGGTCCATCTTGGGGAAAGAGGCTGTCCCCTCCGGCTCTGTGACCCTTCAGTCTGCCTCACTCTGCCTATGTGCGCGGTTGTGCAAATGGGCACGTTCTGGGCAGATGTGGCCAGACCCCGGCCCGTCCACCCCCGCATCATCCTTCAGCCCCACGGGCTGGAGCTCGCCTTGGGCTCCGTGCTCTTCAGCTCTGTGCTGTTCCCCCAAGCGCCGCTGCCCTCCCTGTACTGCATGCCAGTTCCGTGCCCCTCTTCCCGTGGGGTAAACAGCCAGAGGAAAAGACGCTGAACCAGGCCCTTGGCACGTCCTCTGCGGGGTTAGAGGCAACTCACATAAGCAGCAGGGTGGGTATCGTGTGGGCAGAAGGGAGCTGGATTGAGGCCTAGCTGGATACAGATGGGTGGAGAAAAGACGAAGACGGTGTCCCAGGCAGAAGGCACGGCTGGAAAAGTCAAGGCAGCAGGACCAGCAGTGTGGGACTAAGTTCGCGGAACTCAGCCTCACGAAGCCTTGAAGCATGTGCTGGGCTGCCCAGGGAGAAGAGTCAGGCCCAGGGAGCATCTGGGGGCGGGAGGGGCCCTCACAGCATGGGACAGAGTCTTTGTGTCTGACTGCAGGACATGTCCCGAGGGTTACCGGTGCCTAAAGGCAGGGGACAACCCTGACCACGGCTACACCAGCTTCGACTCCTTCGCCTGGGCGTTCCTTGCACTCTTCCGCCTAATGACTCAGGACTGCTGGGAGCGCCTCTACCAACAGGTACATGGGTGCCCGGGCAGCAGAGGAACACCAGGAATAGACTAGGGATCCACATCAGGGACCAGGCTGCACAGGTGGTTAGCCAGTAGTGGCCCCAGCAGCTTCTCCACCGGCCAATGCTGGGGAGACTCAAGGAATAAGAGACAGGGACCTTGTATCTGAGGGATGGGACACAGCAGCTGAAGAAACTGTTTGCTGGTGAACAAGTACCCATCACTCTCTATGGGACACTGTGCTCTCTGAGTGCAACATTTCACCCTAAGTGATGGCATAGTTCCCTCCCTCTATGCATGCAATATTTCCTCTGTTGACTGGAACACTCTGCCTTCCTCTATGGGTAGGGCACTATCCCCTCCATGTAGGTCATTCTGCTCTATAGGTTAGGACACTTACCTCTAGAGACAGGAAATGCTCTACTCCCTCCCCAGGCCGTGGCCATTTGAACCCTTGGCACAGTCAGACTGGACAACTTAAAATTCCACGACCATGACTTAGAAGGGGCCCCAGTAAAGATAACCTCTATCGCCTTAATCCCCCAGACCCTGAGGTCTGCAGGGAAGATCTACATGATCTTCTTCATGCTTGTCATCTTCCTGGGCTCCTTCTACCTGGTGAACCTGATCCTGGCTGTGGTCGCCATGGCCTACGAGGAGCAAAACCAAGCCACCATTGCTGAGACCGAGGAGAAGGAAAAGCGCTTCCAGGAGGCCATGGAGATGCTCAAGAAAGAACATGAGGTGGGTGAGCACCAGACAAGGAGCCTCCAAGCCAAGCCCTCTCCCAACTGTGGGTGCCTATAAACCTGGTGCCTGCCTGGCAAAGCTGGTGCCTGTGGGCATGGCATCTGCTGAATAAAGCCAATACCTGTAAGTGTGGTGCGTGCTGGGTAAAGCTAATACCTGTAAGTGTGGTGCGTGCTGGGTAAAGCTGGGGTCTGCGAGTGTGATGCATGCTGGGTAAAGTTGGTATCTGTGAGTGTGATGCATGCTGGGTAAAGCTGGTGTATGTGAGTGTGATGCATGTTGGATAAAGCTGATGTCTGTAAGTGCGATGCCTGCTGGGTAAAGCTGGTGCCTGCGAGTTTGATGCATGCTGGGTAAAGCTGGTGCCTGTGAGTGTGATGCATGCTGGGTAAAGCTGGTGCCTGCAAGTGTGATGCATGCTGGGTAAAGCTGGTGTCTGTGAGTGTGATGTATGCTTGGGTAAAGCTGGTGCCTGCAAGTGTGTTGCATGCTGGGTAAAGCTGGTGTCTGTGAGTGTGGTGTATGCTGGGAAAAGCTGGTGTCTGCAAGTGTGATGCATGCTGGGTAAAGCTGGTGCTGGGAGTGTGATGCATGCTGGGTGTCTGCGAGTGTGATGTATGCTGAGTAAAGTTGGTGTCTGTGAGTGTGATGTATGCTGGGTAAAGCTGGTGCCTGCAGGTGTGATGCATGCTGGGTAAAGCTGGTGTCTGTGAGTGTGATGTATGCTGGGAAAAGCTGGTGTCTGCGAGTATGATGTATGCTGGGTAAAGCTGGTGTCTGTGAGTGTATTGTATGCTGGGTAAAGCTGGTGTCTGCAAGTGTGATGCATGCTGGGTAAAGCTGGTGCTGGGAGTGTGATGCATGCTGGGTGTCTGCGAGTATGATGCATGCTGGGTAAAGCTGGTGCCTGTGAGTGTGATGCATGCTGGGTAAAGCTGGTGTCTATGACTGTGATGTATGCTGGGTAAAGCTGGTGCCTGTGGGCATGACGCCCACTGAATAAAGCTGGTTCCTGTGAGCATGTTGCATGCTGGGTAAAGCTGGTGCCTGCGAGTCTGATGCATGCTGAGTAAAGCTGGTACTTTTAAGCGTGGCATCCGCTGGATGAAAGGCGGTTCCTGCTGGGTGAAGCGGGCATCTGCTGGGTGAAGGTATTTCGTGTGACTGAGGTGTCTGCCGGGTAAAAATTTGGTACCTCGGTACAGTCAGTGCCTGTTCGTGAGGTGCCTGCTAGGTAAGAGTAGTGCCCACGGGGTACAACGCTGTGAGTGTGGGGCCTGCTGAGGGAAGTGTTCCCTCTGACCATGGCGTCCTCTGAGAGAAAACAACACCTGCTGGGTAGGGGTGGTGGCTCCTGCTGGAAGAGACTAGTGCATGCTGGGTAAAAGAGAACCACCTGTCCATGGACTGAGTTTATCCTAGTCAAGGGATGCCTTCTGGTAGCTTGGTGAGGAAGGTCCGAGGCTGGAGGCCTGAGCCAGCTCAGAAAGTAAGCATGGCGCACTGGTTACCCATTGGCCCATACACAGGTGCTGTAGGCTGACTACAGAGCCAGCTGTTAGACATCCACTTTCTTCTCACTGCCCCAGGCCACCTCCCCCAGCACCAGTCTGGGCCAGCAGAACCTTCTAGAAGATCTTTTGCCCTCTAATTCTGTCACTTCCTGTGCTCGTCAACACTCCCCCTGCAACTGTTCCTCACACTCCCCTCTTCTAAGAGCTACCCACCTTAGCCACTTCTTTCCTCTTCCCTGGACTTTGATTTTTCTCAAAACATACTTGGTCTGTTTGAGCTCATCTCTCCATGATACCCTTGTCTGGGGTTAAGTGTGCAAGTCTACTTGCTGATGGGAAAAGTGAGATACTGAGAGTTGCCTGGCCTGCCTTAGCCTGAGGCTGCACAGAGTCTCAATAACCAAAAACATCCCTCTTCCACCTTTTCCAGGCCCTCACCATCAGGGGTGTGGACACCGTGTCCCGCAGCTCCTTGGAGATGTCCCCTTTAGCCCCAGTAAGCACCCATGAGAGAAGAAGCAAGAGGAGAAAACGAATGTCTTCGGGCACAGAAGAGTGTGGGGATGACAGGTTCCCTAAGTCCGACTCAGAGGATGGTCCCAAAGCAATGGTAATCCCCGGCTGTGGCTCTGGCCCTTTCAGGGTGGGTCTGGCATCAAAAGCCCATTGTATTGGGCCCCTGGTGCCCTCACAGCCCCCTATGGTTGCTACTCAGGGAGAGTCTCCTTGAGCCCCCCCTCTCCCAGCCTTTCCTGTTTCCCACGACCGTTCTTGGAGTGGAGGAAGTCCGGGCAGAGAGACAAGCTAGGTTTGGGTGTTGTGATGTCCCCTGCACGGGGACTGGGGCTGGAGGACACCCTGTGGTGAGGATTGGTGGGCACCCAAGGACACGCCCATGTGAGTCAGGTGCATTTCTGATGGCCCCGGTCGTGCTCAGGCCAGGCCTGTTTGCACCACCAGGAGCTTTCCTGCCTCCTCCTGCCCCTGCTCAGCCATGAGCACATCTTTAGGCCCAGGCAAGCTGCAGTCTCAAAGCCCCAGAGGCACAAGCTTTAAGGGAGCAGAAATCCCAGATGAGGCAGGATTGTCTCTACTCCCTCCTCTGAACACACCCTAGCTAAGCAAACCCTCAACCCTAGGTCCTGAGTGGCCAGCAAAAGCCCTCAATGCTTGGGGCATGTGGGTGGCTCAGTCAGTTAAGCGTCCGACTCTTGATCTCAGCTCAGGTCCAGATCTCAGGGTCATGAGTTCAAGACCTGGGCACGGAGCCTGCTAAAAAAACAAAAAACAAACCAAAAAACCCCAACTCTCATTGCTCTGAGAGAAAGAACTTCTCAGTCTCTGTCTCAGAGAACACCACAGGGGGCGTGGCACGAGCTCGTGAAAAGCTGACTTGGTCACTTGCCTTCTCCCTGTGCCCTCAGAATCGTCTGAGCAGCGCGCATGGCCTCAGCAGGACATCCATGAAGCCGCGCTCCAGCCGCGGGAGCATTTTCACCTTTCGCAGGCGAGACCTGGGCTCAGAGACAGATTTTGCAGATGATGAAAACAGTACAGCGGGGGACAGCGAGAGCCACCGCACGTCAGTGCTGGTGCCCTGGCCTCTGCGCCGGCCTAGTGCCCAGGGACAGCTCAGTCCGGGGACCTCGGCTCTCGGCCACGCCCTCAATGGTAAAAGGAACAGCACCGTGGACTGCAACGGGGTGGTCTCCTTGCTGGGGGCAGGTGACCCTGAGGCCACCTCCCCAGGGAGCCACCTCCTCCGACCTGTGATCCCGGATCGCCCCCCAGACACGGTAAGCCAGCCCCTCGATGTGGCCCCAGAGCAGGTCTGGCCCCCCAAAGTCTCTGCCCTCGTAGAACTTTTGTGATAATGGAAGCAGATGGGCAAACATCAAAGAAGGAAGAGAAATAGGTGTATATGTCCATGTGGTATATAATGTTGATAAACGGGGAAAAGAGTTAAATATTTAGCAACTGGTAAGGCCCGGGCACCGAGATGCCACGTTGGCACAGGACCGGTGTCCCGATGGCCCGGTGTGTGCCAGGTGTTAGCCCGTGGAGTTGCTGGATCTTAGGCAATGAGTGGGTAGGAGGGAAAGAGGCCAGAGTGGCCAAGGGATACTTACGGGGTTCTGGACAACAATTATTCATCAAGCCTAAATATATCAGTACTTTGCGAACTGATAAACATTAGCCCAAGTAATGAGTGCTGTGGGAGGGCACAATTAAGTGTGGGCGAGCGGGAACCCTTACCCATTAGGAGGCATTTAAACAAAGACCTAAAGGAGGCAGGGGTGGGAGCCCAGGCTGCTTTCTGAAACTGGGGGTGGGGGGTGATATGGCACCCAGATTCTAGACACAAGCTGAGTTTGAATTCCAGCTCATAGTTTACCAGCTGGATGGCTGTGGGCAAGTTGCTTTCTTTCTCCGCGTGTCTGTCATCTGTACAATGAATTAAAAACACCCATCTCAGATTGCTATCTCATATGGGTACAGCAATCAGGACATCACGAGTATGTTGATGCTGTGGTCGTGTTATAATAATATACCATCATTGTGTCATCTGAGGGAAGCTTGATCCAGGCCTCGAGAGCAGCCAGTGCAAAGGCCCTGAGGCGGGAGCGTGTCCAGCCTATTGAAGGAAATTCCATGAGGTCAGAATGGCCGGAACCTCGAGAGCAAAAGCGAAAGGAGTTAGAGTTATCGTCAGAAAGGCAGCGGAGGGACAGGGCAAAGTGTGAAAGACCAGCCAGAGCTCTGATCACTCAGTCAGCCCTGCGGTGTCCTTGCTGACCCCTGTGTCCGACACAGGGCAGCCTACCCGCGAAAAGGGCACGTGCGTGGCTTATACCTGCCATGGCTTATACGTGCCAAGGCCTGCAGGAAACAGAGGAGGAGAGACTGCCTGTATTGCTAGCACAAGACAGGGAAGGCGGGGTTGGGGCTGAAGAGAGCCCAGCCAGATGGGCCGTATTTCTCCAGACTGGCTCTGGCTGTGGGACTCAGCGCAGGTTAATGAATCGCTCTGTGCCTCAATTTCCTCATTGGTTAAGTGGAAATAAAATCAATATCCACGTCAGCAGTTTGCGGTGAAGACTAAAAGGGTTAGGAGCTGTCTAGTGATTTAGACTGGTACTTGCCTCATGTTTGAGTCATTACTGTTATTATGTGTTACCCTTTATTATTGAGGAGGAAGGAGTAAAGACTCCTGGGGTAGTCACACTCCTCCGGAGCAGGGAGTCGGAGAGAGGGTCCCAGGAGCGTGCTGGGGGCACACTGGAGGGTCCTGGCCGTCACCTGGAGCGTGGGACATTCGGCCTTTCAGGAACACTGAATCCTGGTGGCCCCCCTGCGGGTCCCAGTCTTGTGGAATCAGGTCAGCAGCCCAGAACACTAATAGAATTTCCTAATCTCATTAGGGAGAAAATCATCTCATTGTACCGCACATGTCAGGAGGAATCCAAGTTCAAACACTTCATTACCGGGAACTCTGACTTCACCCTTTCTCACTTCTGTGGGGCCCATTTGTAACCTCAAAGGGATTAGCAGGCCAAGGAGCTTATTTGCAAAGTTAAAGGAATTAGCGGACCAAGATGGAGACATTGCAAAGTTAAAGAGATTAGCGGGCTGTAGGCCCCTGGGAATGCTTTCTCTTCCTCCATGGGGGTCCCCTGGTGAGGCCCGGGCTGCCCAGTTCCAAAATTGAAGGCAGGGCTCGGTGTGGGTCCAATAGTGGGTGCTGAACCAAGACGAGAGGGGGGAAGAAGGGCCAGCCCACCAGAGGGCTCATGTTTAATTTATCCCAGTCAAGGGGGTAGAGGGTGAAGCTTTCCTTTGTCCACCATCTATAGGAGAGCATGTGGCCCAGAAGGCCAGATGGGGGTAGGAAAAACCATTCTTCCCGCTCCACGTGTTAGATTTGCATCCTCCCCTCCCCCTCCCCATCTAGCTAGTTAGAGGCAGGGCTAGAACTTAATCCCAGCCTTCTGATTCCGAAGTAATTATCCATCCGACCAACCTTTGTCCAACACCAGCCCACGGCATTGAGTTGGAGGCTCCAGGGATAGAGGGGGGAACAGAATAGACAAGAGCTCCGACCTGGTGGAGTTTACTTTGTTGTCAGGAAGACAGATGGCAAACTGGTCAACGTTTCCAGGTTAGCAATAAGGGTCATGGGACAGAGAGTTGCCAAGGGGAGGGTTAGGGATGGCTCTTAGAACCCTTGGGAAGTCCTTCCTGAGGAGGCAACATGAAAATTGGCAGGCAAATGATTTTAGAAGGCCAGTTCCAAAGATGTGGAAGAACGGTGTTGAGGGCAGAGGGAACAGCAAGTACAAAGGCCCTGAGGAAGAGGCGGCTTGACGTGTTCGAGGCATGAGAGGGCCAGGCAGGGCCAGTTGTGGTGACCACAGCAAGGAGGGATACAAAAATGCATTTAATGAGTTAGGATTTGGACTCTACAGTGCCTCATAGGCAATAAGAGTTTGGATTTACTCTGAGTAAGATGGAAAGCATGGGGTGAGGGGATATGCAGATTATCGTGACCTGATTTCCTTTATAAGGGAATCTCTTTCTGCTGTGTCGGGAAGAGGGAAGAGATGATAGCATGCACTAGGGCGGTGTCTCAGCCAGCTCCTGCTACATAATGCTGTGTAACGAACCAACTCCAAAGTCAGTGGCTAACAATAAGCCTTTGTTCTCACACTAACTTACCTGCAGGATGCCCGTGGTTTGGCTGGTCTAGGTAGGGCTTGGCCCGGCACCTCTGCTTCGGGCCAGGCATTAGTTTGGCTCCACGCCGTGGGTCAGGCTCGGGGGTGCTCCGAATATCTCCATGCTGAGGCTCAGGCCAAACATGTGGCAGCTACCTGGGAAAGTGTTTTCATAGATTATTTACTGGAGCCAAAGCCATTGTGTCATTAGTAAGACAGGAAAGGGTGCTTCCCCCACGGTGGGAAAGCAAAGAGTAAATATTTGCTAAATGATAACTCAGACTATCACCGTCGAGGAGCAGGTGGGACTGCTTGAATATTTCCGTGACCAGGAGCTCACTCCCTCGCCAGGCAACATTTCAGGGCAGTCCCGCCAATGGCAAAGGTTGACTTTAAGTGGAGTGCAGATCAATTTGGTGACCCCCCCCCCAAGGCCCTGACTCTGCCACGCTGGGTAACCCAGGCCCTCCTTCCTTCTGACCTACAGAGATTATAGAGTTTCACGCTTGCCCGCTCAACAGCCCCGTGCCTTCCGCAGCCCCCGCTCAGGCTCTTGCACTGTGGTCACACAGGGCCACGCTGATGTGAAGGCTTCGTGGCCCCCCTTCCCCACGGTACTGGGAAGCGGGGCTCTGAGTAAGCCTAGCAAGTTCCTGCCGCCATCTCCCTCTATCAGACACACGACATCTCGGTCTGCAGATCTGGCTCTTTGGCTTCCAGAAATGATGCCAGCACATTGACAACAAATCCCGCAGTGCAGAAGCATATAAGTGCAAGACTTCACCCTCTCCTTTGCCTCCCTCACCCCCACAACCCCATTCCCCATATATCCTCACCTTAACGATTCCGTGTGTATCTTTCAGATCTTCTTCTTATTTTTTCATCAAACTGTTCGTCTCGGAGATGCACCCATGGGAACACACATGGGCTTGCCTCTTTCTCTTTATGTCCATATCAGGGTCCAGAGTCAGACTGTATCCATAATTGATTTTAATATTCTTTCTATTGATTGGTTTTGTTTTTATGGTAGCAGGAACAATGCTGCAATGAACATCATTGCGTATGTATTTTTGGTGCACGTGCATAATTATTTATGAAGTTAGATGACTAGATGAGGAATTGCAGAGCCAATTTAAAATTTTCTTGGTAGATAGAGCCAAACTGCCTCCACAGAAGCTCCCACCAGCTATGTCTAAGCATTGTGTTTTATGCTTCTATTAATGTCACCGTAGAGCAGGGTAGATCTTTTTTTTCCTCTATGTTTCTTTACGCTCTTGACTCTGGGGAGCTTGTGGTCAATTAAGACTCCCAGATTGTTTTTGCAAGCACTAATGTATAATGACAGCATCTGGTTAGTAGAACTTGGGACATGTAGTTTCCTATCCATACCCAAGAATTACCACAGACAAGAGACGGCGAAGGAAGGGGAATGGAAATGATGATCGGCAGGAGGGGTGGGGGAAGTTACGAACAAGGAAGGAGTTGGGAGCAGAGAAACCCAGCATGGGACACCAGTGTCCCATCAAGACCCACATCCTGTCTCCCCGTGACCACCCCCCATTCCGAGTGTAGGATCGCTGTCCCAGGCCCAGCAGCTGCCCTGGGTTCAGCAGGAACCCCGTGCCAGGGCTGATGCATATTTCCTGGTTGCTCCCAGACCACACCGTCGGAGGCTCCATGCATGGATGGCTTCGAGGAGCCAGGAGAGCGGCAGCGGGCCCTCAGCGCAGTCAGTGTCCTCACCAGCGCCCTGGAAGGTCGGCTACCCCTGGCGTCATCCAAACGCTCCCGCTCCTGCCCTGGGCCCCCCTCCCGCTTAACCTGACCTGAGCCAAGCATCCCCCAGCTTCTGGGCTTGCCTCAGCTATCCCCACGGTGGGCCCAGACTTTCCAGTCTGTGTTGCCTGTTCATCCCCCCGAGCCATGTCTGTGTTTCTTCCAAACACCCCCACAGCTGTTCTGGGCTCTCCTGGGCACTTCCCAGTCTCATCCTGTCCTCTCCCAGGCTATGCCTTCTCGAGACCATCCTGGCCCAGGCGTGCCAACTCTAGCCTATTTTCAGCCACTCCATGTCCTCCCCAGGCTATTCCAGGCCTCCCACATCTGTCCCAGCCAGTTGCCCCCCCCCCCAGGCAGCCGCCAGGGGTTCCGATCTGAACTCGGCACCCCCCCCATCTTGTTTCCTCCTATCCCATATGTGTTTGCATCTTTTCTGGCCTGTTCCAGCCACCCGCCATCTGTCCTAACATGTCCCAGATGCCACATCTGTTGTTCTTGTTTTGGATGTCCTTAGATCCGAACTTGACTATCTCAGATGTTGTCCTATCCTTTTCAGCTTGTCCTCCCCTGGGTTGTTCCCATGTCTGTGTGAGACTGTTGTCTCAAGAGAGCCCATAGCTGTTGTAATCTGTCTTGCCCCAGTTGTCCCCACATCCATCCTGACCTCTTGTCCCTGTGGCGCTCTCCTATCCTATTTCCAGAGTAAGGGGCCGGGTCATAAGCCACACCTTCCCTTAGTCTTCCTGTCCCTCTCACTGTCCCCGTGTTACGAAGGAGCCCTGCCATCTCCCCAGATAAGTCATATGTCTTTTCTGGAATACCAAATTATATGTGAGTCAGTCCACAAAAAAACAAACCAGCTCACGGGCTGCCCCTGCCCCCAGAGTTGGAAGAGTCTCACCGCAAATGTCCACCATGCTGGAACCGCTTTGCCCAGCGCTACCTGATCTGGGAGTGCTGCCCGCTGTGGATGTCCGTCAAGCAGAAAGTGAAGTTCATGGTCATGGACCCATTTGCTGACCTCACCATCACCATGTGCATCGTGCTTAACACGCTGTTCATGGCTCTGGAGCACTACAACATGACAACCGAATTCGAGGAGATGCTGCAGGTTGGAAACCTGGTAAGGGCTGCCAGCAGCCGACACTCAAATGGGCATCCTGGTGTGAGGGGCTCTAGGCCAGCTGGCGCAGCCTTCGCGGGCAGTGAGGGGGGATGCAGAGCACAAAAGGATCTTCTGGAGGTGGGAGTCACCGTGGAAGAATCTTGGGACAGGAAGCGTCAGGATCAGGTTTTAAGGAGCTGAGAGATACAGCTGGGAGTGAGAAGTTGGGGATAAAGATGCCCAGGGGCTGGAAAACAAAAGTGAGCGGAAGGTGAACTTGAGATGTGCAGAGACGTGAGATATGGCAATTAGTAATGCAGGGGAAGAGTGTGCAATGAGGCAGTTCTTTCAGGGCAAGGATGGATGGATGGATGGATGGATGGATGGATGGGATAGTTGGGTGTAGTTGAGTCAATCAGTCAGAGCCAGATTTGAATTCTGACTCAGCTCTTACTATCTTACTAACCTCAGGCAAATTAGGTAGTCTCAGTCATTGGCACAATAAGTATTTGTTTAATTTAATAAATGTAAAATTAGTATGACAATCGCAAGCTCATAGGAAGCTAATGAGAATTGAATAAGATAATGTGTGTAATGGGCTTGGCTCAGAGTTTTATAAACAGTAAGCACTCAAAATAAATGATAGCTGTGGTCTGCGGTTATCATCACTGTCGCTGTTATTAAAGAGACTGCTCGTGGAAGTCAGAATGTTTGGGTTCTGATTCTAATTTTTTTTTCCTTGAGATCAAATCAGGTCCTACCTGTGTGTTCTAAAGATGGGAAACTGAGGCTCAAGAGGTGACATAGTGGTGGTAGAGCCGGGAATGTGACTACTGTCTCCTGAGTCTGAAAGACAGGGCCCCATTCTCCAGGGGATCCCGGGTCAAGGCTGGCAGAGAGCCCAGTGGCTTCTGAATGGAACTTACGGCATCATCACTGACATTGGGTGGAGGAGAGGGCCATTCAGTCCAAGCTTCCCCTTACTGCAGAGCCAGCCCTATCTCGGTCCCAACGGCACAGGTGGCCCCCCAGGCAGGCAGGTCTCCTACGCTGTGGAGTATGAGGATTTTCCTCCTTTATTACTTTCCATATCTAGAACTCTGGATCGTTATCTCAGGGTCTGTTCAGTTTTTTGTGTTTTTTTTGTTTTTTTTTGTTTTTTTTTTTTCACAAACCAGAGTCCATTTTGCTATAATTCTACTTTCTTTCCATTTATATGCAAACAGAATGGAAAGCTCTATTATAGTCTTTAGGGGTTCTCGTGGCACAATTGTGTTAGCCTTGTGAGGGGTCCTCAGGTGGCGGTTATGTAGGGTTGCAGCTGAATGTGGTTTTATAGGCATGCGACCACTGGCACTGGGCAGCAAATCAAGGTGATAAAGAGCACTTGGTGGCTTCCCTGGATCACTGAGTTGTGATTGAATTGAAATTGTGTGAAACTTGGGGATCTGTTGTTAGTAAGAGGCCTCATCCTTGGAGTATAGGTCTGTTTTGTTTCATTTGGATAGCTTTATTTCTACTGTGTAAGGTTTTATAATTGTGTTGAAGTTAATATATTCTCTGTGGCTTAAATGTTACATGTAAAGCACAAAACCACACCAATAAGCATGGGAAAATAATCTTGGTAGGGGAAAAACCTTTCTAAGCATGTCATTAAAGACCAGTTCCATAAAAGAAAAGATCAAAAGATTTGAGTTTTACAAGACTAAGGTTCACATTTTAACTTTGCTTTTGCCTTACTGACTAAATTAATAAATATATGACTGGATTATATGTTTGTATGATTTTAACATTTCCCAGAGAATTTGGATATAGTGTAGTTTAGATTAAAAATTCATGGCTCAGAGATATTGGCCAAAAGCTACAAACTTTCAGTTAGAAGATGAATAAGTTCTGGAATTCTAATGTGCAGCATGGTGTATTTAATAATAATACATACTTGAGGGGCGCCTGGGTGGTTCAGTGGGTTGAAGCCTCTGCCTTCAGCTCGGGTCATGATCTCAGAGTCCTGGGGTCGGGCCCCACGTCGGGCTCTCTGCTCGGTGGGGGACCTGCTTCCTCCTCTCTCTCTGCCTGCCTCTCTGCCTACTTGTGATCTCTCTATGTCAAATAAATAAATAAAATCTTTAAAAAATAATAATACATACTTGAAATTCACTGAGAGTAGATCTCAAATGTTCTTACCACATACAGAAAAAAATAGTAACTATGGGAAGTGATGGATATATTAGTTTGGTGGTGGTAAGCATTTCACAATGTATACATGATACACTAATATGGTATATACAAATACAAATACCAAAACATCGTGTTGTATATCTTAAATATATACAAGTTTTACTGTAAAAAATATTTTTTAAAATGGAAAAAAAAAAAAGATTTGAGTTTTAGACCATCATCTGAAGAGTAAATGCAACTTCTATTCCTAACATTGTGGACCAAAAACCCTAAAAAGTCCCCTACCAGTAAGTGACTAAAAATACAGCAAATATTCTTTGAAATGCGTATCGAAGCTCATGAGAAAGTAACAAAAATCCCATAGTGGCAGAAACAAAGAGGAATTTAAAAGCCACAGCGGCAAACACGTGAAATGGTTCTGTAGTTGCCCCTGTGGGGGCCAGGAGCAGGTGATATTGCTGATTTGGGTCATCCGGGGACTTGGATTTTAGGGGAAATATAGAGACTAAGGCAAGTCTTTAGACAGTGTGAGTAGGGGGTTGGAACTGAGTAGCCCCATGAGAATATAACCCTATTTTCAGTAGAATGGTGAACTAGAAAAAACTCCTGACACTGAAATTGGGAAATGATAAAGAAAGGAAGCTTGTCAGTCTCACCCAGGTCTGAAGAAGAGGGAAAAAGTAACCTCCGGAAGCTTGTGACTGTGAATTTGGCCTTATATACATTTGGAGTTCAGATTTTTAGCTCAGTGTTTCTCGACACTATGCCTAAAAACTTAACAGATAAAGTGATCCTATGGTATCTTGGGGCCCCTGCAAGAAGTAATCACAAAACTTCTCTGGAAAGACACACTTTTAACCCAGGCCAAGCATAGTCTCCAAATTAGAAAACACACAAGGTGGAAGAGTCAGCAGACAGATGGACATAGACACACACACATACACACACAGGCTTATCCTCTTAAGAACATCACATAATATAACTGTCTAATACAGATTATAAAAATAAGAATGTTCATAGGGGCGCCTGCGTGGCTCAGTCGTTAAGTATTTGCCTTCAGCTCAGGTCATGATCCCAGAGTCCTGGGATCGAGCCCCAAGTCAGGCTCCCTGCTCAGCAGGAAGCCTGCTTCTCCCTCTCCCACTCCCCCTGCTTGTGTTCCCTCTCTCGTTGTCTCTCTCCCTGTCAAACAAATAAATAAATAAATAAAATCTTTTAAAAAGATAAATAAAATAAGAATGTTCATAATAACTAAAGACATAGAAGAAGGAATTAAACATTAAAGAATAACACAGCTTTGGAAAAGAACCAAATCAAATTTCTAGAAATGGAAAATGTAGCCCCTGGGGGATTAAAATCTCAATGTATAAATCAAATAGCATATTCATATAGCTGGGGAGAGAATTAAATTAATATAGTTTTAGATCTAAGGACGTTTTCCAGAATGTAGAGAAATGAAGACACAGGAAATATGAAATCAAGGTTCAGAAACATGGAGTCAGAATGGGAAGGTCAAGCATACAGCTGATAGGCGTTCCAAAGGAAAAGATAGGACAATGAGGGCAAAAGAATGTTCAAGAAAAGAATAGGTGAGCGTTGATCAAAGAAATGAACCCTTAGATTCAGGAATTACATTACATCCTCACAGGATAAATAAAATATCTAGACACCATGAATGTCAAAAAGCAAAGACATCATACAGCAACCAAAACAAAAAAGATTGCCTATTAAGGAACAACAGTTAGATAGATGGCAAACTCCACAGTAGCTTCAACAAAATTCAGAAGACAGTGGAATAATCATTCCAAAGTTCTGGGAGAAAACAGTGCACACCCTCAAATTCTATTTATCCATTGTCCTCTCATTTACGAAAGACACTAACTACTGAGAGAGTCTACCACACATAAATTGTATGTTTGAAACAATAACAAAAATGTGTACTTCAGAAAGAAGTAAAATGATTGCAGAATCAGGATTTGAGAATAAGTTGCAAGGAATAGTGAGAATGTGGGTAAAGCTAAGCAAGTGTTGACTGTAAACACAATAATAAGAAGAATGGCTGATTGGAGGGTATAAAAAGTAGGAACTGAAACATTGGAACTAAAATGTTCCCCCACTTCCTGGGAAGCCACCATCAGCACTGCTCAGTGGCCCTCCCACCAGGAGAAGCATATAATGTAGGCACGGAGCAGGGATTGGAGATAAGACAGGCTGAAGTTCATGTACACTCTGAAATATTAATTACCTTAGACATTGTTAACTCAAGCCTGATTGTTAAAACTTTTAGAGAATAGGAATGGGAAATCTTAATCGCCAAGCCAGAAGAGAGGAAAATGGAGAAATATTACAACACAATCTAATAGAAGAAAACAAAGGGGAAGAAAAAATAGAAGACACAAAATAAAATGAAAACATAGGCCCAAATATACCAGGAATCATAATAGAGAGGTAGGGACCACAGTCATTAGTTGGTTTGGTAAGAAAATCAAACACAGCTATATGTTTTTTACAGAAGATACCCAAATATATTTTGAGATCCAATCCCTAAAATGGATTAAAGAAAAAGAGATGGGAAAAAGATAGAACAGGCAAATACTATCAAGAAAATTGATGCAGTTGGGGCATCAGGGTGGCTCAGTCAGTTAGGCGTCTGGGTTCTGGGATTGAGTCCCACGTCGGGCTCCCTGTTCAGTGGGAAGCCTGCTTCTCCCTCCCTCTGCCTGGTGCTCCCCCTGCTTGTGCTCTCTCTCTCTCTCTCTCTCTCGCTCTCGCTCTCTCTGTCAAATAAAACAAAATCTTTAAAAAAAAAAAGAAAATTGATGGAGTTATATTAATATCAAAAAAATAAACTTTAAAGAAAAAGTATTATTAAGGGATAAAGAGATCTAAAACATGAAGACGAAAGGAATAATTCACCAAGCCCATATCATTCTACCTGTATGCGCTAAATTACATAGCTTTCAAATATGTAAAGCAGACAATAAGATCCATTTAACAAGACCACAATCTTAGAGAGGCCACCCTCCATAACTGATGGGTCAAGCTTACAAAAGGGCACCAAGGACCTAGAGGACTTGGATAACAGAAATGAAAAGCTTGACTTAATGAATGTGCAGAGCACAGCACCCAATAGTTAAAGAAAACACCCATGGAACATTTACAAAATGACCACATTTTATGTCTCAAAGCAAGTCACAGCAAAGATAGGATATGTGCAACCTTCAATCTCCAACCTTTGTGCTACAATTAAAATGTACATGTCAGAATCTCTAAAAAATGTTCATTGACTGGGCAATTCCATTTCCAGAAATGTATCCTAAGATGAGAATTGGGCAAGATGTTTTAAAACAAGTATGTGGAAGGATATTTATTATGGTAATATTTCTAATAGGGACAAAAGAATGCCTACCACAGGGAAATACTATGGCACATCTGTGCAGTGGAATATTCCTCAACTGTGCTGGAAGGAAGGAGGGAGGAAAGAAGGATAGAAGGAAGGAAGGGAGAGAAGGAGGAAGGAAAGGAGGGAGAAAAGAGATGCCGTAGATCATATTTAATTGGCATTGAAGGATGTTCCCAGGAATTAAGTTGTAAAAGCAAGTTTAAAGATATTAAAGAAATATGGTCAAGGAGAATCTGAAGTTTCCCAAAAGTCCCCCCACTTCTTGGGAAACCACCATCAGCACTGCTTAGTGGCCCTCCTGCCCGGAGTCAGGGGAGGTGGGTCCCCACCCTCCAGTCTCTGCCTGCCAGGTCCCAGTGAGCCTATAAAACATGCAGAGTTGTTTGAAGGCAGCCCCTGCCTGGGCCTGGCGCTCTTGACTCCTCCCATCAGTCATAATAAGTGCTGCCCATGGTAACAGTAATGGCCCTCTGGTAGGGAGCATCTGCTCTCCCACCGCTGGCTCTAACTCTTAGTGACTTCCTATGGAGCCGTCCTTATCCCCATTTTACATATGAGGTCACTCAGGGCTCTTGGGAGATGGCCCAAGATCACACAGCGGCCGACCCAGCTTCGGAACTTGATTTTGGCTGCCATTCTCTACACATCTTAAACCCTCAGGCTTTGATCACATGGCCTTAGAAAGCCTGGGCTGGTCCTTTGGAAGGAAGAATCTGGCACCAAAATTTATGCCCTCGTAAATCAGTGGTTTGCAAGCTTAGCTACATATTAGCATCACCTAGGAAGTTTAAAAAACACTCAATTCCCTTTGCTCCCTTCCAGTCCAATTTAACTAGAATCTCTGGGAGTGGGACCCAAACATCTGCATTTTTAAAGCTCCTGAGGTGATTCCCAAGTGCACCACGTTTGAGTACCAGTGGCACATCTCAAACTTCAAATCCCCTGGGAATCCAGTCAGAATACAGGTTCCGCTTCAGCAGGTCAGGGGTCTTCAAGATTCTGTAGCTCTAAAGAGCTTCTGTTGGTTCCTTATCACTTCCCCCGAGAGGCATTCCCCAAGAGTTCCTGCTGTCTTTTTTCTTCTGACCTCCAGTGCTAACTAATACCCGCTCTCTTGCTGCCAGAACAGACTTGCACTTGGACAAAGGGAGGCGGGATCTCTCCTGAGCGCCTGTCCCAGAAATGAGTGTTGGTGCTCACGGGTCTGGTGAACCGGCCTTAAGAACCCACCCACCCTGGCGTGCTCAGAGCGTGATGGGGGAGACCAGGGGGCCACAGCAGGGGTGAGAGGAAGGGGCTTCACAGGCCCCACCCTTAGGGGTCCTCAGGGAGACCCAGGGCAAGGAGTGTGGCTGACAAGACACGGGGCGCCATAGGAGCTGAAGGTCAAAGGCCCAGCTCTTTGTGTGTTTATATTCAACAAATATTGGTGGGTTGCCTACTGGCTGGGCACCATTCTTGTACCAGTAAGACCGAAAAGGTCCCTCCTGTGGAGCTTGCAGTCTAGCCAAATCTGTAGCTACATCTACAGTTTGTTATGGTACCTGGTGGTAAGTGAAGGAAAGAAAAATAAAGCAGAGAAGAGGGAGGAGGAGTTTGGTGGGCGGGGGTCATGATTTTAAGCATCAGGAAGCCTCATCCATTAGGTGGCTTTTAAGCCCAAACCTGAAGGGAGTGAGCCCTGTGGGTGGGGGAGGGGAGATGGCCCAGGGAAAGGAAGCAGCAGGTACAAAGGCCCTGAGGAAGGAACAGTGAGGAGACAAACAGGCTGGAAGAGCAGTAGGGGATGGAAAAGTTATGGGTACAGAACCCCGAGACAGGCTGGGTACTGAGGAAATGGGAGAAGAACCCCAGGATGCCTCCCCACACGTAAGGGAGCCCAGGCATTGGAGCCGAGGCTGAGAGATGTCGCAGGCCCTCCCTTCCATAAGACTCCAGCTGATGGGAGGACGGTTCTGTCTGGACACAAGCCCTGAGTGGATCACTGGAGTCACAAAGGCTGGCTGGCTTGTGGTGCCCAGTGAGGCAGTGTAGACATAAGCGCCCACCGGCCATCTTGGTGCCCTGCCCCCTGGGCCAATAGCAATCCCTGCCCCCCAGCCCACTGCCACAGGGCCTTAGCTGAGCAGAGGGGGAAAGAGCTGGTGCAGGGATCCCTCCTTCCCTCCCTTCAGCACAGAGCCCCTGACGGGGTGCTGAGGCCTGGGTGATCCCCCCGATTGCTGACCCCAGCAAGCTCCTCAGCCTCCCTATCTCTCACCTCTTCCTTCACAGCCCTGGTACTGTCCCCAGGGATGGTCTGGCCCTCTGACCTCAGTCTTCACCCACAGAAGACCTCAGTGACTCCTTACCGTCCTCACAATAACCCCCTGGGCTCCAAGAAGGCCTCGTGTACAGGCCCAGCTTACTGCCAGCCATGCCCTCCTAGGACGTCCACTCCTCCGGGAACCGTCGGCCCCTCGAGGCTATTCGCACACTGAGGAGCTGTTAGAAATGGTCACGGCCACGTGGCCCACCACACGATAGGCTTCTTGACCACGGGACTCTGCTGGCCCAGGCTGGGGGGGCTCCAAACTATGTCTAACAAATGGAGGGAGACCCAGCCTCTGCCTACCTCAGGAATGTTTCCAGGAGGCAGAGGGGGTTGCTCTAAATCTTGAAGGACAACACCGAGTTCATTTCCTGGTTCTACGTGACCCCAGGCAAAGCACATAACCTCTCAGTGCCTCAGTTTCCTTCCCTGTAAAACAGGGACCATGATACTTTCCTCGTTGAGATGTTGGGCATTTGGAGAGCATTCGAGCCCGGACTGGCACGTGGTCATGCCCTCAACAAGAGTTGGGTGGCTGTTAGTCTAGAGACAGGAGTCGAGCGTGTGGACGAGATGAAAGCGGAATAGTGTGGGCAGAGGCCCTGAGACACGGAAGCCGTGAGTGTTTGCGGGAATGCGCGTATTTGGCACACAAGGAGTGAGAGTGCTTCCTGTGGTGACATGGCTGGAAGGTGTCAGGCTGGGTTGTGTCACCCCCACCTCAGCCTCCCCTGCCCCCAGGTGCTTCCTAGAGCTATCGGTCTCTGCAGGGCCTGAGACGGGTCCGGCTATTTCTGAGGGCCAGGCTGGCAGATCCCGGGTGGCGAGCCAAAGAGGGAGTGGGGGGCATCAGGCCACACGTGTCCCCAGGGGCCTGCGCCAGAGCTGAGCAAGCACCCACGGAGAGCCAGGGTGAAGTCAGAGCTGGCAGCCCGGGAGGGGGACCCTGCGGGAGCAAGAGTCGGAAAGCAGGGCACCCCTCCTGGCCCGAGGGGTCTTTCGAGCACAAACACTGGAAACCCCGACCTCTCTGTTCCTCCCCAGGTCTTCACGGGGATCTTCACCGCTGAGATGACCTTCAAGATCATCGCTCTGGACCCCTACTACTACTTCCAGCAGGGCTGGAACATCTTCGACAGCATCATTGTCATCCTGAGCCTCATGGAGCTGGGCCTGTCCCGCATGGGCAACCTGTCCGTGCTGCGCTCCTTCCGCCTGGTACCCGGCTGGACCCTCCGCAGCGGGGCGGGGCGGGGGCCTTTGGCACTGGGGCAACCCCTCTGAGGTCACCACTCAGTCACCTCTACTCTGACCCATCCTGTCTTTGCCCAACAGCTATTTGCTGGGTACCCCAGTGCTGGTGGGGGGGCTCAAGAAAGGAGATATCCCTCTGGGGAAGCTATGGACCTGACCATCCTGATGACTTGCAAAGCCCTTGATGGCTCCCCATGCCCCCTTTAGTCCTCATAGTATCCCAGGAGAAGAGCTAGTATTACTACATACCCATTTCACAGATGAGGAGACTAAGCCCCAAGTGAAATGGATTTCCCGAAAGCCATATGGCAAATAACAGGTGGAGCCAGGCCTGCCGACAGCCCTCCTGGGCTTCTGCCTGCTGGTTTCAGAGTCAACATTTTGGAAACTCTAATGCCCCCACAAATCATCCAGGGATCTTGTTAAACCGCAGTGCCTAATTTAAGAGGTCTCAGGTGAGGCCAAAGCTGGTGGTCTGTGGACCACTCTTGGAGTGCAGAATGCCTGAGAGGTCCACACATGGGGCTGGAGGTAGATCAGGGAAGGCTTCCTGGAGGAAGCCTGGGCAGTGTCGTTGGGTTCACTGGGGGCTTGAAAGGCAGGACGGTAGAGGTAGTAGAGAAAGTCCAAGCTATAGGTTCTAATCCTGGCTCCACTGCCATGAAATAATGGACTCAGAACTAAGTTACTCCACTTTTAAGGGTTGGCTTCTTCACCTGTCAAAGGAGGCAATAATAGTGCCACCCTCATGTGGTCGTTGGGAGCTCTGAATGAGGTGAGCATCCTAATAAGCACAGGCCTGGCAGAGCGGGCCATAAATAAATAAATGTTAAGCATCTGCCCCCTCCCTTTCCTGTGATAACTGAGCGGAGAAGGTTGGAGGCAATGGGGCAGGTCAGAGATGGTTTGACCTGATGAAGATGATTCTAGAAGAGGAAGCACACTCCATGCTGGAGAAATCTACTG
>CM052799.1:58960499-58991871 GCA_028533885.1 Nasua narica | reverse complement strand
CCTGACTCCCAGAGGCGAGCCCAGCAGAGCGGCCCTCGGGCTGTAGAGGGAACAGCAGTGTGTGCTCTTGGAGAAACAAGGGTCCATGGGCGGGGGGGGGGGGGGGAGGGGGGGGAGGCGGGGGAGGTGAGGGTGTCCATGGGGGGCAGGAACTGGAGCCCCTCACAAGGACACCTCCCTCCCCAGCTGCGGGTCTTCAAGCTGGCCAAATCATGGCCCACCCTGAACACCCTCATCAAGATCATCGGAAACTCGGTGGGGGCGCTGGGGAACCTGACGCTGGTGCTGGCCATCATCGTGTTCATCTTCGCTGTGGTGGGCATGCAGCTCTTCGGCAAGAACTACTCCGAGCAGAGGTACCGCATCAGTGACTCGGGCCTGCTGCCCCGCTGGCACATGATGGACTTCTTCCACGCCTTTCTCATCATCTTCCGCATCCTCTGCGGGGAGTGGATCGAGACCATGTGGGACTGCATGGAGGTGTCCGGGCAGTCACTGTGCCTGCTCGTCTTCTTGCTCGTTATGGTCATTGGCAACCTCGTGGTAAGCTGGCCAGTGGCCCCATATACACCACACACACTCACCAGCCCCGCCCCCACCAGTCATCCCTCTGCCCATTCGTTTAACTTCCTTCCGTCCACCCTCTCATTCACTCAGTCATCTCTCAAACCACCCGTTTAGCCACCGGTCTTTCATCATCCCTCCACTTACCCATCCACCCATCCACGCCCTCATCCATTCATCCGTCCACCCACCTGTGTACCCATTGACTCACCCATCTGTGCACTTACCACCACTCCACGTATTCACTTACCCGCTTATCCTTCCTTCTCGCTACTCATCCGCACATCTCCCTGTCTGGCCGTTGATCTAGTTATCAGGCACCTACCCACCAACTCACGCATCCAGCTGCCCGCCTCTCCATCAGTCTGTCTACTCGGTTACCAGTCCTCCTCTCTGTTCGCTCACTCACTCACCCAGCCAGCCGGCCATCGACCCCCCGCTTGCTCATTCTCGTGTCCATCCACCCATTCATTCACCCATCCGTTTATCTGTCCATCAGCCACCCATCCGCCAACCTCTCTTCATTCATAAACACACACCCCCCCGACCTATTCATCCATCCATTCACTCATCCACCCGTCCATCTATGCATTCATCCCTCACCCATATTTTTGTTCTCGTATCTATCCCTCCACTCACTAATCCACCCCCGCATCCATCTGTCAACCCACAATCCATTCACTCAGTCACCGGTCCTCTCCATCTACCCATTCATCCATCCAGCTCTCGCCTTCCTCACTCACTGACCCCTCCATCCATTGCCATCACCCCTCATTTGCTCCTTCATTCAGTCACCCACCTAGGTACCTGTTTCTTCATTAGATCCTCGTTCTTTATCCATTAACTTACTCATTTACTCATCTGCCAACTGCTTTATTAGTCACTTACTGTCGATGATTTATCACATGGTTTTTCAGTTCAGCTTAACCAACACTTACTGTGCCCCTGTTGCATGCCAAACATTACGACAGGAACTGCTGGGAACGCAGAGGTGAACGTGGCCCCGACATGGCTCAGCAGCTAGAGAGTGGGGAGGTGGAGAGTTCAAACAGGCCTGAAATAACTCTCTCGCGCTCGTCAGAATGATTCAGAGGCATTAAGGAGGCGCCCTTGGGTGCTGATCCCCTCCAGCAGGGGAAATCAAGGAAGGCTTCCTAGAGGAGGGTTTGGAGCAGACCTGACTGTTGATACTAGAGTGGGAAGGAACAAAGGGAGCAAAGCACAGGTGCAGCAGGTGGTGGTCCAGGTAAGGCAGGGTCCACAGGAGCTAGTATGTCACCCTGGGTAGCCACAGTGGAACCGTGTCACGAGGAACCCAGGCCTTGCTCCCATGGCCGTCTGTGCATCCTAGAACAGGTGCATCTTGCCTCGTATGTTTATAGTGTGGGGAATTCTGCAGTTGAGAGCGATCAAAAACCCCAATGCCAGAGAAGGAGCTTTGGGAAGAGGCCAGATTGAGGCCAGCGAGTGGTTCAGGAAGAAGTCAATGTCCACTGTGGACATGGGGCTACCTGCCTGGGCACGCAGGTGGTCCACACAGGCTCAGACATCACACGTGCTGGATCTGACTCTTGCCAGTGTGGACAGCATAGACTCCCATCAGCTCATAGAGGGCTCAAGTACCGTGGGCTGCAGGTTCCAGAGAGAGCCCTTCCCCAAACCTCCCTGGTTCTCCTCCAGTGTGCCCTGACCATGCAAGGGCGGGCCCAGGCCAAGTTGGGAGTCAGGCTCCCTCCAGCCCTGGTGGGGCCCAGAGAGGTGGCATCGGTGCACGGTGCCAACTGAACCCAGGTCTTCGGCTGCACCCCCTTCCACTCCTGCAACTGGCCGCCCCTCGGGCTGGAGCCTCAGCAGTCCTGGCCCCGCGCCAGGGGCCACCAGACTATGTATTCTAAGGAGGCTTGCGAGTACGCCAGGCCCTCAGCCCAGGGCCAGGCGTGCTGCCCTCCTGCACACAGCCCTGCCATTTCCTAGCGGATCTGCCTGGGGATGAGAAGATTAGAGGCTGCTGGAGGAGGGAAGCTAATGCAGCCCACGCTGCCCCCTCCCTGGTCGCCTCAGGAATTGGGCCGCTGCCGGGCGTGGGTGGGAGCAAGATTGCCATTGAAATGGGAAGCCATGATCAGGCAGGGGTTGGGGAGCAGCCGCCTGACTGACGGGGAAAGCTCTGGGAGAAGGCAAACCTCGGCAGCAGGAAACAAGGGAGGACCTGATGTTCTTGTGGGGGTGGGTAGGGTTGCCCAGGCACCTTCCCCCAAGCCGCCCTACCTCCCAGCCTGGGCCCCAGATACCTGGACGTGAGGCACGGGTGAGGGCGGAGGATCCAGGGAGGGCAACTGGGAGCAGAAGCAGGTCAGACCCAGGCCAGTGTGGCCGAGGCCGGGGGCCGGGCCAGAGGTCAGTGTAGACAGCAGTCCTGCGTCACGTCGTGTGCCCCGCCCCCCAGGGATGGCATTAAAACGGCTGGTAGGTGTCAAAAGTGATCCTCTCCCAATACGGAATGCCAGATCTTGTTTCTCCCCCATGCCATTCCGTCCTCTGAATGCGTATTGCTTCTCAAACCAAAGGCGTGTTTCTAACTCCTGGCGCTCCAGCCTTAGCACTGCTTTCTTCAGAATTCTGGTCCCTGGTTCTCCGACAGGCAGGACGTGTGGCTTCAGGGCTCACGAGAAGCCGGAGAGGGGCCCAGAGTGCGTTTCCAGTGAGAACCGCGCTCCCACCTTCACACACCTCCCTTCAGGGGGGCTCCCTGCTGGGGCTGGCTGGGGGGAGGAGGCACCAAGCCCAAGGTGGGGAGGCGGTGTCCCTGGCTCGTCAGCCTGGCGGTACTCCGAGGCCAGTCTGACCCATGTGTGGGAACAAGCCCACTGTCATCTTCATTTACCCTCCACAAGGCTGGGAAGGGGACTCACGGCCACCCTCTTGTCCCTCCACCACAGGGCGAAAGCTTTGCACTTGCAGGATGATTTATTAATAAGCAGTAGTCCAGAATCCTGCAGAGAGAGATGGATATCGCACACCTGGCTGAAGGCGTCTCAGGTCCCTAGCCCCTGATAAATAACTGAAGTGCTGTCCTTCTGGCACCCGGCAACCTCAGCCCCTCCGCCGGCTCCCGGCAGCTCCAACTCCAGGTCCCTTCACCTCGTCCCCAGCTGTCTGGTCCGCTACCCAGCTTCCGTCCCAGCACCCCTCACTGCCTAGACAGCCACGTCCTCAAGTCCCGGCCCTGCAGTTAGTCCCAAATGAGGACTGCCCTTACCCCTTCTCTCTGCTCCATCCCCCACGTCCCTCACCTGGAAAGCAGTCAGACCTGGAGACTCGGGTAGAAGGTGCTAGATTTTCAAGTGTCGAGCCAGCTCAGAGGCCCGTCACTAGCCCCTCCTTCACCAACAGGCATAGAGGCGCCTTCCCAGGAAAGCCCTCAAGAGCTCTGGATTGCTTCTGGGTGGGATTCTGTCTTGTCCCTGGTGATCCCAGATTGGATCCCACTTCTCAGGGAGCAACCCCGTGCTTATCCTAACCCCACTGTCCGCCATTACTCCCGAGGCAGCAAGATCCCATCTGCAGGCTTCATCCCTAGATGAACTCATGCTTCTCCCTGAGACGACGGGCCAAGACCCAAGAGATCTGGGGCCGAATGCCCTCAACCCAGACTGTATCTGAGCCCTTGGGGAGAAGGGATGAGAGCTGGTCTTTCATGTTATAGCCAAATTCACTATATTCAAGAGAACTGCGGGGTTAGGATGAGGGCCCAGGGCTCGACCCCAGAGCTGTTGGTCGTCAGCAATCCTTAGGGTCCCCGGGCCTCAGTTTCCCCATAACGGCCCCAAGGCTGGCTGCCCCGAGTATGGCGCCTGCCTTGATGAGCCTGATCCCTGGCCTCCACAGGTCCTGAACCTCTTCCTGGCCCTGCTGCTCAGCTCCTTCAGCGCGGACAACCTCACAGCCCCTGACGACGATGGGGAGATGAACAACCTCCAGCTGGCCCTGGCACGCATCCAGCGCGGCCTGCGCTTCCTCAAGCGGACCACCTGGGACTTCTGCTGCGGGCTCCTCCAGCAGCGGCCCCAGAAGCCCGCAGCCCTCGCCAGCCACGGCCAGCTGCCCAGCTGCATGGCCGCCTCCAGCCCCCCGCCGCCCCCGGAGTCAGAGAAGGCGCCTCCGGCCCGCAAGGAGACACGATTTGAGGAAGACAAGCGGCCAGGCCAGGACCACCCCGGGGATACGGAGCCGGTGTGTGTGCCCATTGCCGTGGCTGAGTCAGACACGGATGACCAAGAGGACGAGGAGGAGAACAGCCTGGGCACGGAGGAAGAGTCCAGTAAGCAGGTGACTGCCCCACCCTCCCACCCGCCCGCGTATCTGCAGCACCTACCTGTACAGGGCCGGGGGCTGTGCTCGCCGGGCCTCCCAGCCTCGCTCCGAGCAGCTGACCCTGCCACCCACAAGAGGCAGCCTCACAGAGGGGTGCTGAGGCCAGCCCAGGGGGGGACCTTGGAAGGGGCTGTTGTCCATCATTCGTCTGATGCTAGCTAGGAGCAGCCAACTGTACAGAAAGGGAAACTGAGGCACGGCAAGAGAGAGACTTGCTAGGAGAGCCTCGCACACCTACGGCGGACCCAGCACTCCCGCCCCCCCTTCCCCCGGCCATTGTCCCCCTCCAGGGCTAATGAGGTGGAATGTCTTAGGGAGCAGTGCAGTCTCCTGACCTCCCAACTGCCCTTTCCCCTCCTCCCTGGCCCAGGGCTAACTCGGAGATTTAAAAATAAGCATCCCTGAGATGGCAGGTGTCAGAGACAGCACTATCTTATCTCCCAACCTGTTATTTTTAACACTTAGGACCAGAGTCTGGACAAAAGAGACAGTGCCCCCCGCCCCCTCGGCTCCCCCGTGGCCTGAGCCAGGCGCAGATGGCCTCTCCCTAGGTCTTTAGGTCCAACGGTGCGTGTTCCTCTGACTGGGCCCGTCCTCGCTGCTTGCTGGGGGCCTGCGCTGGCGAGGTCTGCTGCAAAGAGCCGCTGCACCCCACGTGGGGAATTGACGCGCAGGCTCCAGGCTTGCTTCCACACCGTCCTGCCGCCCAGAGGTCCCAGAGGCCGGCTTCCCCCCCTTCGGTCAGGCTGTGGGGCAGGGGCCGTGGAAGCAGGGGGAGGGCAGTGTTGGCATTGCCAGACCACGGCCACCAATGATCTCCAGGATGCTCCTTTTGCTGTTCCTCTCCTGCTCTTGAGCCTGTTGACGCCGGCTCTCTGGCCAGTGTGCGTGCGTGCTTGTGCGCGCAGAGAGGGACATACACACGGGGTGCCATGTGAACTCATGGGGGAAGTCCATATGTCCCTCCTAAGTGGAGGTGCCGACATTTGGGAAGTGGGCATTGCAGCCCAGCCGCACCCTTCCAGGGAGTGGGAAGAGGGGAGACTTAGGCCAGGCTGACCGGGAGCCTCCCAGCGGGAGAGAGCTTCAGTGACCCGAGGCCCCATGAAGAGGGCAGGAGGCAGTGCTCCAATGGCTTAGAAGGGGCCGTGGGAACACTCCGGCCGGGGAGCTCACAGGCTGGGGGTCTCTTCAGCAGGAATCCCAGCCTGTTTCCGGCAGCCCAGAGGCCCTCCCAGAGCCTAGGGCCTGGAGCCAGGTGTCAGAGACCCCCTCCTCCGAGGCCAGTGTGGCTCAGGCAGACTGGCGGCAGCGGCGGAAAGCGGAGTCCCCGGCCCCAGGGTGCAGTGAGGTAACACACACCTTTGTCCCTGAAGCCAGCGGGGCGCCGCACTTGGACTGGAGCCAGCCCAAGGGGTCCTGGCACACACCTGCATTTGCTGGTTGGAGCCATAGCCACGGTCACAGGCAGTGTGGGGAGCACGGGCGGCCCCGTTCTGACAGGGGAGGGGTGGCATGGGGCCCAGAGCTTCCAGAAGATTCTGGATGCTGCCAGCCCAGGCCTCTGGAGGCAGAACTAACCCTACCCCTCCGTGTGCTCACCCCTCCTCACTCAGTTCCCGTGCTTTAGTCTTCTTTGGCAAATGTTTGTCCTGTGAATTACCCCATCCCAGGGGGCTTCGGGGGGGCCCTGAGAACAAGTTCTCGATGCATTGGCCGCCAGCAGCTTCTCTCCTGGACTAAGGCAGAGGCCGCAAACGGGAGGCCTACTCTAGAGTTTTGTTCTGGCCACAGAAGGGTTTTAATTTGAGTCCGCTACCAACATTTAAAACCTGGTAGCTTTTATAAAAAAAACAAAAAACAAAAAAAATCTGCATTTCTGAAATGCAGAAAAAAGTACGAAAAATGAAAAAAAAAATTGGAAGAACCACCCCACCGGAGACGAGTGATGACCGCCTCCGTGACACCGACTGGAGCTCCCTGGTTTGCCACAGACCCACTTGCCTAACTTCATTCCACTGCCTGCAAGCATCCCACCCCTATAAGCATTTCCGTCTACAGCCCCTGAGCTAAAGGACCGTGGCGCTACTCATGCTCCCCCCACCCCCCCCCCACACCCCGCTCACGCCAAGTATCGTGGCGGGTAGAGGGAGGTGTTCAGAGACAAGGCAGCCTGACCCCGGCCCTCAGTCCAGCAGTTGTGACTTGCTCCCACGGAGCATTTCACCTTTTGCCTTGTCCTTTTTGTGCGATGCGGAGACTTTGCGATCGTGACCAGCTCTGGAGCACGAGCGCCTGCTGGAATCTTCATCCTGACAGTGCAGGTCACTCCTCCCCCCCGGAGGGTCTGACACAGAGGCATGTGGGAGCAGGAAGATGCAGGAGGGGCACAAAGTCACGGAGAGGGGGGCTCTCATACAGGAATGATGGCACTTCTTCCTCTCCTCAAATCAGTTCACAGTGGGACCCATCAAAGGGAGAGAGAGGTGAGCTGGGTTTTCCTGGACAAGGACCCCTCATCTCACCTGCAGCAGGATCCTGAGAACCTGCCTCCCACCCAGTGCCCCCGGTACTTTGTGCGGCTCCCGCGTCTGAAAAGCAAAGTAGCGTGGAGATCTCCTCTGGCTTGTGCCTTTCCTGGCTCAGCTGCCCAACGAAGCTGAGGGCAGAAGGATGAGCCCTCAAAGCCACGAGGACCCCAGAAGGGCCACGGCTCCACCCTGAGCCCAGGGGCCCTCTCGACGTTCCCATCAGCGTCCAGCCCTTCCCCGTCACAAACACCAAAACTAAAGAGGACTTTGAGAAAGCAGCGGAGCGAGTCATGGAAAGAAGGAAAAGAAGACAGCCTCCGGAGCAGAGGCAGGCCCAGGGACTGCAGCCAGCTGCTCTCCAAGTGCAACAGAAGGCTGGGCGACCCAGGCTTGCCCGCTTAGCTCGCGGCATAGACAGGCATCCCAGGCCACCAACAGCTTCCCTCCCCTCTCAGAAGCCCCTGGCCCTTCTGTAGAGCGCGCTCCTAGGAGCAGAGCCTGAGATGGGCTTCCTGTGCCCCCAGAGGGAACGTCCCCAGAGAAGCTGATAGGGAAGAGCGAGAAGCAAGATGAGGCCAACGAAGAAGTTTCGAAAGGCCCGGTCCTGGATCCAGGCCTCAGTCTGGTCCAGTGGGGAGCCCTGGAGCACACGCCGCATGTGGCCTTGTCCCCACTCCCCCAGACGAGGGGCTGGCCTCGTGTCTTCCCACGTCAGTGCCACAGTGGGTGTCAGCACCCGCGGCTTGGGTTATAACCCCCAAGCCATTACCCGGCCCCGCCGCTCCCTGGCTACCGACAGGGTTCTGGAGAAGGGGCCAGCTCCGCAGCCAGCGTTCACGGTGCAGTGGGCCTACCCGAGGGAACTGGGCCCAGCACCGGCAGGGACCACTACTGCACCCCCCGATGCCCGCACCCACACGTGACCGACACAGGCACTCGCGACACCGCATGCGCACGGCTCTCTGTAATCAGATTGTGCAAGGGCGGGCTGGCAGAGCTCTGTGTGGCCAGCCAGGGCAGTCTCCGGGCCTTCTTGCTTTGACTCTGGGTTCTGCCCTCACCCCAGCACCCATGAGCTGGGCGAGAAGCGTCGGCTGGGTGTCTGGCCTGTGCTCTGCACGTCTGACCCCACACCCGTGTGTGCCTGCGGTGCTGGTTCGGATCGTGTTCTGGGTGTGGGGGACATGCCTGTTTCCTTCGTGTGTGCCAAGCTGCCACCGTGTGTCCTTGTCCGAGCGTGCGCCCGTGTGGCTCCCCCTGTCTGTCTGTTCCCAGCTGGACGCATTCCCCATCCCTGCTGCTTTACAGTCCCCTCTGCACCCGACCCTAGATCCCAGCAGAGCAGAGTCACGGACTCAGGAGCCCCTGAAGTCCAGCCTCCGTTCAACCCAGGGAGGTTCCCACGCACCCACCCTGGGCTCAGATTTCCAGGCGATGCAGTAGAAAGTAGTCTGGGCACCGCCCCTCAGGGAGCCCCTGGCTGCCCCAGACTCGGGGCTCGAGGCCGGAGGCTTCGACATTGGCCCTCACCCACCCTGCCCCACACCCCTGCCCACAGATGCAGGAGGACAGCTACTCGGAGGGGAGCACTGCAGACATGACCAACACTGCGGACCTCCTGGAGCAGATCCCCGACCTGGGTGAGGATGTCAAGGATCCAGAGGACTGCTTCACCGAAGGTACGGTCCCGAGTGGACCTTTGCCCAAGTCTCAGCCCCACCCGGTGAGGGGGGGGTCGCAAGAGAACCAGCAACCCCTTGACGCACAGGGCCATGTGGCACCCCACCTTGACCCCGATGCTCTCCCTCCTCATTCCTCATTTCCTCATGACCCGGGCCCCCCCCCCACTCCTACCCAGGACCCGATGACACGCCTGCCCATGGAGTTCTGGGCTGGGCAGCTGGGGGTCAGCCGCACGGAAGACCCGTGACTCTGCATTGGTAGGGCGACAACACAAGTGTGTGCCCCCCAGCAGCAGGGGCTCCATCCTCTTCCCCCGTGCCCCTGGCACATGGCTCCTGGTCCATCGCCGGCCTTCTGTAAATACCCACGGGTGTGACGTGTGCCCATGGCGGTCATCAGCATCTGTAGCTTTTATGAATTGGTGGTGAATACTCGGAAGGCAACTGGGGATAAAACGAGTTTGCCCTCCATGTGGCTTGTCATTTGGGGGCTTTGCCCTTCCCACGGCTCAAAAACTGCAAACGTGGGGAAGACCCAGGGACAGAGGACCCCAGGAGTTCTGGAATCTTCCCCCAGGGGGAGAATTTCCCAGGGGAGCAGAGGAGAAACTGGAGTCTAGCCCAGCCCCAGCCTTCCCCCTGCTCAGATCTGCCAAGCCCTTTACCCGCTCACTGGATGCCTAGTCCACCCGGCCTTTCCATGGAGTGCCTGCTGTGCCTGGGCACCTGACGACAGCACGGCACTGCTTCCGGCTGTCCCAACACACCTGCCCACCGTGTGACCCTATTCATTACTCCGCATCATAACCTCGTTCTCTCGGTCACCCCTTCCGAGGGGTGGGCATCATCTGCAGGCCCCGGACTGGGCCTGACCCCTCCTCCCCCCGCCCCCACAGGCTGCGTCCGGCGCTGTCCTTGCTGCGCCGTGGACACCACGCAGGGTCCCGGGAAGGTCTGGTGGCGACTGCGCAAGACCTGCTACCGCATCGTGGAGCACAGCTGGTTCGAGACGTTCATCATCTTCATGATCCTGCTCAGCAGTGGAGCCCTGGTACCCTCCTGGGGCTGCAGGGTTGGGCAGAGGGATGGTGGGGCGGGGAGGGCAGGACAGGGAAGTCTGCCGCTGAGAGCCAGGCCAGAAACTGGGGCAGAGCCTCTGCTGCTGATGGGCTTCCCCCGGCCCCCGCACGGGAGTCAGCTCACAGACTCACATCACCACCGCCGGGACGGAAGTCAGAGCAAGAAGGGCTCACGGAGATCATCCGGCCAGAGCCCTGGGTTCCGCCAAAGGGGAATGATTTGCCCCATTTCACGGCGTAGAGCCGCATAGGCGCTGGGGACACACCCACCTGCACCTCCCGCCATTAGGCCATTTCAGTGCAGTTAACGATGCTGCCTGAGATTCCACTGGTAGCTCCCCTCATTCTGGCTGTTCCAGGGCTAAAGGCTGGGTTGTGCAGTTCATACGTTGTCATATTTGATCCCGACAACAAACCTTTGTAGAAACGTTACATAACCTGCCTAAGGTCCCACCACGCGCAAGCAGCAGGTGTGGTGGTCAGATTCCGGAATCCTTTGTCTTGACCTGCCACTTGTTCGGTAGGTCCCTTCTAAGCTTTCCTTGTGTCTAGTCCTGTGAGCCATGGGGAGCAACAACAGGAGGAGGGGACTCCAGCCCCAGCCTCAGTGGCTGAGAATCTAGTTGGGGAAACCAGATTCGGTAGGTTTGAGATAGAGATCAGCTCAAGAGAGAACACTGAGTAAGAGTAGAGTAAATGACTGGGGGTCAGGGGAACTGGAGCAATCAGGAAGACTTCCTGGAGACAGCAGGTGAAGCTGGACTATGGACGACAAGGAGGTTTGCTGAGACCAGGAAGGGCAGGGAGACCCTCCAGGAATGCCCCACGTGACTCCCAAGCACCCTATTCTGATCTCTCAGAGTCCTTTTAGGAGGAGATGGGACAGTCCTCGAGAGGGTTCTATAAAACGCTGGTAAATGGAGAGATGGGTGGTCAAGAAGGCAGAGGAGACAATCACTTTCCTGGCCCAGGGAAGCAAGCACTTGATATCATTGGGGAGGTGAGAACCCCATGTTTGAGCAACTAAAAGGAATGCTTTGAACCCCAGAGCAAGAGAGAAGGGCGCTTTGACCCCAGGCTATGTGCCTCCACTCCATGCTGCCTCCTGGGCTCAGGTTTTGGGGAGGCACCCTGGCTGTCACCCCTATATCTCTGGGTCTCTCGTCCCATCCTGTACTGCCCTCCCCTGCTCCAGATGGGCCAGGAGCCCTGACTTACAGGCCGCATGTTGTTTTACCATTGGCAGCTAGAGCCAAATCTCCGTAGGCTTCAGAGAAGGACGATTTGACAATATGTTAACGAATTTTGTTTTTAAACAGCCACAAACAAGGGCAGCCAGAGCCATGTAGTCTGGGCTGTGGAGGAAAAACTCAGCCTGGCATAAGTGAGGAGGAGTTTTGGCAAGCAAATGGTGAATCTAATCAGGGTAGACAGCCAAGCACGGTTTAAAAAAAAAACACGTCGATGATATATTGAGAAAAAGAAGTCTGAGTGTGTTATTTAAAGTTATAAACTTGTTTAACAGAAAGCAAACTATATATCCCTTCCAAATTGTTGAAGAGAATTTTCTTTTAAAGAAAACAGAGCTCTTACAGCAGAAGATAGGACAAAAAAGAAGGAACAAGGAAATATTAAATCAGGAAACAGAAAATAAGGTGCCAGAGGCAAAAGCAAATATGTTTTAATAATAATGATAACTGGATAAAATTCATCTTTTTGAAAGGAAAGGAATCTGAGTGGATTTAAAAAACAAAAAATGAAAAACTCCACCTAGGTGCTCTTAAATGATAAACCAAAACACTCACTCAGAAATAGTAAAGTAAAATAATAAGACATGTGAGGCAAATGCAATCACGACAACAATCTGAGTGTTTTTGTGTGTTAATATTAAACAAGGTTGAATTCAACGTAAGAAGCGTGAGATAAAACAAAGCAGGTCCCAGCTATAATAAAAATAAAACCATCGGGGTGCCTGGGTGGCTCAGTTGGCTAAACATCTGCCTTCAGCTCAGGTCACCATCCCAGGGTCCTGGGATCGAGTCCCTGCTCAGTGGGGGGCCTGCTTCCCCCTCTCTCTCTCCCTCTGTGCTCTCACACGCTCTCTCTCTCTCAAATAAATAAATTTTTTAAAGTAAATAAAACTTTTAAGAATATATTTTTGCTTGGGATTGCTTAGCACTTATATCAAACAAAAACTTAGGAAAAGAAAGAAAAAGAAAAAAAGCGACAATGATGCAGTAGCACAGGGAGATTTTACCACACTTTTATTAGTTCCTGACACATCACATAGAAAGACCAAGACTATGAGAGATCTAAAAAATATATATGTAGTTAACCAATTTGATCTAGCCTAATAATAATAAAAACAATAACATTTAAATAGCACCCACTATGTGCCAGACACTGTTGTAAGCATTTCACAAAGATTAATTCATTTGATTCTCACAATAACCCTAAGAGATGAGTCTGTTATTAAGCCTATTTTACAGATAAGGAAACTGCTAGATATAGCAAAAATAGATTAAAAAACAATAAAAACAATCCTTAGAAGTGTAACAGTTATTCTTAAACTGTGGATCAAACAGAAAATAGTTTGGTAGTTAGTTCATGGGTGCTCATTATATTAATAAGTAAGCAAATAAATAAAATACAAAGGCTGCTCGTAGACCAAAGATAACAGTGTGTTGCAAGTCAAAGATTATGATTCAACCAATTCTATACCCTTAAGATCTAGAAAAATAAGAAAAGAAAATTAGAGGTAGAGAAAAAAAACTGGCCAGGGGGGATAAAAAACTACAAAATCATAATATTGAGAGTATTGCTTGTAGGATACAGCCAAAGCTGTAATACGAGGGAAATACATAGGGGTGCCTGGGTGACCCAGTTAAGCATCCCACTCTTGATCTCAGCTCAAGTCTTGATCTCAGGGTCATGAGTTCAAGTCCCATGTTGGGTTCCACACTGGACATAGAGCCTATCTGAAAAAAAAAAAAGAGGAAAATTCATAGACTTAAACACTTTTATTATTAAATAGAAAGAATGCAAGTTAATTATTTAACTCAAGAAATTACAAATGTAGCGACAAAACATTTTTTTTTAAAGATTTTATTTATTTATTTGAGAGACAGAGAAAGTGAGAGAGAGCAGGAGAGGAGAGAAGGTTAGAGGAAGAAGCAGACTCCCCGTGGAGCTGGGAGCCCGATGTGGGACTCGATCCCGGAACTCAAGGATCATGACCTGAGCCGAAGCCAGTCACTCAACCAACTGAGCCACCCAGGCACCTGCGACAAAACATTCTTAAGGACAACAAGAAAATAATTAAATTTTAAAAAATAAATCAATCAATTAAAAAGAAATAATAAAAACTGATATGAAATTCCAATGCTGATGCCTTGAAAAGTTAAAACAATAAAATAGATAAACCAGTAGCTAATCTGATCTCTCACATCTCCAAGGATGGGTTCTTTTGCATTCCCAAGGAAGAAAATAATTCCAATCCTGTTTAAAATGTTCTAGTGTATAAGGAAAGAAGGAAAGTCTGCATAAATAATGCTGAATTTTAAAACCTCAAGTATACCAACAGGAAAACCATAGATTAGTTTTCATACATCATACTTATGAGTAGTGTTGCAAAAATCCTGAAATACATGCAAATAAGAACCAGCAATGTATTTTAAAAATTAAATAAGTCATACCAGGTATGTTCAAAAATGGCAGAATAGTGCCATACTAAGAAATCTATGTATATGAATAGGACAGAGATGAAAAAATGTAATTATCTCAATGCATACCTGATTTTTAAAACTCTAGTAAGAATAGAAATAAAATATATTTCTTTAGTGAAAAATTTATTCTCAAATTAACTTCTATTATCATCATTAGTAGTAAAGCACTTGAAACATTTTTATGAAAGTCAGGAGTAAGAAAAGGATGCTTTAACTACTTTTTAGCTGTTGTTCCATTATTGAATAATAATCTTGAAGTACTAGCCAGTGCAGTTAATCAAGAAAAGTAAACATACAAAACAAATATTGGAAAATAGAAGAATTGAAGTTAATAGAGTCAAGTATAAAATCAGTAAAAATAATAGAAAGTAATAGAACTGTAGCAGTACTTATAATGATTGCTAGAAATATTTTAAAACCTATTAAAAATATTATATGGCCAGTCATAAAATAAATACCCAAGGAATTGTTGCTGTGGTTGTTTTGTACTAACAGTATAAAACAGTATATACTATACTAACAATTTAGTCATAAGTAACATTTCTGGACTAGTCCTTATTTGCCAGACACTGTAAGCACAAAATAACTGGGAATAAATATGACATGAGATGTTGCAAGAGGTTCATGCAGAAAACTCTAAAACCTTGCTAAGCACTGTAAAAGAAGACAGACTAATAAGTATATTATAAATATACTCTGGTCTTGGGTAGGAGGACTCCATATTAGATCCTAATGCAGTTAATAAATTCAGTGCCATAACAATAAATTTATAACATTTTTAAAGGGAATGTGACAAAAATTGCTAAATTTTATCTTGAAAATTACTAAAATGGCCAGCAGAATTCCTACTAATTCAGGAAGAGACAGAGAGCAATAAAAGCACACAGAGAGGTCCAGTAGACTTAAGCAAATATAGAAATATAGTTTATATGATAAAGTTGACTTCTAATCCATGGATTTGAAGTGGATTCTTGAATAAAGTGTTTTAACAGTGACAAGCTACTCTGAAAAAAATATATTAAAGTGGATATTTGCTCTTTACCAAAATATATTGGATTTTTAAAACTGTAATATAAAATAATGAATCCAGAAAGTTCAAAAGAAAAAAAAAAAAGAAGAAAAGAAGCGTCATTTTTTTCCCCCTAGCCTTAGACTAGGTAAGGGCTTTCTTAACATGACACTA
This sequence comes from Nasua narica, assembly GCA_028533885.1. NCBI lineage: Eukaryota > Metazoa > Chordata > Mammalia > Carnivora > Procyonidae > Nasua > Nasua narica. The sequence goes on along the minus strand of CM052799.1, from coordinate 58,976,733 downwards.
AAGGTTTTACTAGGCGAAATGATAACAAATGATATAATTCTATTAAATGATATAATAAATGAAAATAAAGTGTGGAACTCCAATATGGTAAACAAAAGTAAACAATATTTTTTTTATATGTTGATTTTATTTAATTTGTTTTCTTTTTCAAGTTTTTGTTTAAATTCCAGCTAATTAACACACAGTGTAATATTAGTTTCAGGAGTAGAATTTAGTGATTTATCACTTACATAGAACACCCAGTGCTCATCACAAGCGCCCTCCTTAATCCTCATCACCCATCCAGCCCATCCCCCACCCACCTCCCTCCATCAACCCTCAGTTAGTTCTCTATCATTAAGAGTCCGTTTTCTGGTTTGCCTCTCCTTCCCCACCCCACCCCCCGCCATGTTTATCTGTTTCTTAAATTCCACAAATGAGTGAAATCATATGGTATTTTTCTTTCTGTGACCGACTTATTTCACTTAGCATAATACTTTCTAGCTCCATCCACATCATGGCAAATGGCAAGGTTTCATTCTTTTTGATGGCTGAGAAATACTCCATTGCACATCCATACCACATCTCCTTCATCCATTCATCAGTCGATGGAAAAAGTAAACAAGATTTAAAGGCACACAACTAGGATGAAGTGTATAAAACAGTTAGCATCTCTGAATAAACCAGATACTCAAGTAAAAAAAAAAAAAAAAAACTAGACTAAGATGCACGGGCAGTTCGCAAAAGGAATACAGCAGATACCCAAGGGAATGATGTCAGCATTACTAGTAATAAAATAAATTAAAATGTAACAATACAGCTTTTATTCTTTAGGCTGAGAATAGTGACAAAGGAGAAACCCCACACCACAGTCAGGGGAGTGGCGAGGAAGGAGCCAACTTTGTGCACTCTGGAGGGAGTGTCAGTCGGTGTCCCCGGCTGGAAATCCTACTCCCTGTCTATACCCAAAGTACACCTTTGACCAGGCACCCCAATTCTAGAAATTTATCCTGAACAGATAATCAGACACACTGCTCACTGCAGTGTTGTTTCTATTAGTGATAAATCGGAACCAACTGAAATGTTTATGAACATTTAACTGAACGGTTTAACTGAAATGTTAATGGGAGTTTTGGCTAAAAACACAAGAGTATATATGCAAATAATAAAATGTTATGCAGCCTTTTAAAAGAATACTAGATATTGCATGTGTTCGCATTATAGAGTAGATAAACAGTCAAAAGACTGTTTAGTGGAAACGGAATTTAAAAGCAGAATATTTAGTTTAGCTTAGAAAATTGTGTACTCATATACACACACAAATAGTGAGGGTCAAAAAGAGTCTTGCCCTAAATGTTAGCAGTGGTTACTATAATGTCATGAAATCAGAGGTGCATTCTGTTCTTTTTTTTGTAATTTCTATATTTAATTTTTTGTGGGAAGCAAGCATTTTTTATAATCAGGAAAAAAAAAAACCCACCTACTTTTTGTCTTGAACAACTCCCAGAGTCCATTTTAGGACCTGAATTATCCTGCCATGCTGTCTACACTGACTGGATTAGCCACACATGTGCCTGGGTAGTGCACATCCGGGCTGATGGCACGGACCACCCGGGGCCCCTGCGCCTCACGGGGCCCCCCCCGCAGGCTGGCAGGGAGGCCCATGGTGACAGGCAGAGGCGACTCCCCCGGGCCCCGGTGACGTGTACAGTTGCCTAGCCGGGGAGTCTCCGAGCACACTGTGGGTGGGGAGAGGTGACTTGAGAGGCCCCGGGTACAGATCAGGACAGGAGGTACAAGAGGGCACCTGGGAGCCGGCAGAGGTCCTCTGTTGGCTCAGGAATTCAGGTTAAGACAGAAACAAGGTGGAGAAAGACCCCTGCTAGCATCTTAGAAACTCTTGACTCCTGGATTCTGAGGATTGCGGGAGCTTTGGGTTCCCCAGGATACCTGGTCTTACATTTTCCAAACTTCTTACTGAAAAACTGCCTTCACTGGCATTTACTGGAGATTCTGCTTTCGATCAGCGCTCCCTGGTTTTTGCGTGTTTCCATAAACGCATCGTAAAGGGAGACTTTTAATGATTGTCATCTTTGGACGCCAGTTTTTTGTCCTATGGAAAGTAGGTAACTGTATCAGGCAACTAGCGAGATGACAACAAAAGGAGGGTTGATGGGGTTTGCAGCAGGAGGCCCCAAGCTGCACCTGCACACAGGCTCCGTGTTAACACGGGAGATCCTCAAGTTTTGGAAAGGTCTTAGAGACACACTAGCCCAGAACTGAGCGTCGCTCTCCAGCATGAAGGGTTCTCGCTACACACTGTGTTTTGTTGTCCTCAGACTGTGTGAGATCGTTTCACGAGCCAGGAGAACGATGCTCTTCTAGTCCGGTGCTACCTCCGAGGGGCCCCTCCACCAGGGGCCTCGCCTCTGCTCCTGCCCTCTAGGGCAGTGCCTCCTGTTAGAGATGAGGTCTCGCGAGGGGTGGGATGGGCGGTGGTTGGGACGTCATGTCCCCCCTTGTCTGGCCTGATGTGTAGGCCTTCGAGGACATCTACCTGGAGGAGCGGAAGACCATCAAGGTTCTGCTCGAGTATGCCGACAAGATGTTCACCTACGTCTTCGTGCTGGAGATGCTGCTCAAGTGGGTGGCCTACGGCTTTAAGAAGTATTTCACCAACGCCTGGTGCTGGCTGGACTTCCTCATTGTGGATGTGAGTGCGGCCCAGAAGGGAGGAGGGGCGGGGAGATGGGCTGCCGGGGAAGGAGCTGAAGCAGAGGGACCGAAGGACAGAGTGACAGGGCGGGTGGGAGTCAGCCGCCGGACGTGAAGGCCCTCAGCTGGGCCGCGGAGCGGGCGGAGGGGAAGGAGGCCGCCGTCTGGGAGAGCCCCTGGGCCTGCCATAAGGTTCCCAGTCTGGGAGGGGTAGGAACCTGGGTGTGGCTATCGGAACCCCAATTTGGGGAGAGAGCAGAGCACGGGGAGACCTAGGTTTCTGGGTAGACTAGACTCAATGCAAGGGAGAGTGAGGAGTGGTCCAAGCAGGAGTGCCCCCCCTGCCCATGCCCACCGCCCTGTCGGGATGGCCAGAGGTCAGGGAGCAGGCTAGCCTGTATCCCAGCACCCCCCACGTGTGTCGTGAGGTATGTCGGCCCCCCTAGACAGCTGGCCGGTTAAGAGCCTCTGTGTCCACACATGGTAGGAGTCTGTCCGTGCAGGGGAGAGGGAGCTGACGGCCGGAGGGGACAAGGCTGGTGAAGGGATTCTGGGCAGGCCGGGGGAGGATCCTCCGGGCTCAGGGAGAAGGTACTACTGGGGGAGGATGAGAGAGGGGTGCAGTCACCTGTGAGAAGGCAGAAAGGCACCAACACTGGCTAAGGGGCTCTGGGTTGTAGTCCTGGACGACTAGGTAACCGGCACGGCTTCCCTGCCTGTCCAGGGAGGGTCTAGGACAGGAGGTGGCATGTCCTCTGAGCACCCAGTTGGCAGATAGAGTGGGAGGCCTACTGCCCCGCAGCCACCCAGACCCCAGGACACTGCTGGGTACCAAGCAGGGCGAGCGTTGGGCCTCACAGAGCTCCTGGGCACAGGTGAGCGGGAGAAGAACCAGAGGGGAAAATGAGACCAGAGTGTGGCACGGCCTGGGATCTGCACTCACTGAGGGTGGAGGGAACAGGCAGAGACGAAGGGCCCAGGTGAGGCTCACCGTCTGATGGCGGAGGGTCCTGTGGGACGGAACGTGGGTCAGCATCTGTAGACCCGGAAGGGCTTTCCAGAGGGCACCTGTGGCTTCTAGCCTCGGCCGCAGGCTCTGCCCACCAGCAGGGCTGTCCTTCCCATGGTTGCGCAAGAGGCTCAAGCCTCTGTTCAGCCCCCACACCCCACTCAGAGGTAAAGGGGGCGGGGGGCTCAGCCTGGGTGGGTCAGCCCATGGTGGCCATAGCAGGAGAGGCTCCTTGGGCAAGAGCCTGCGTGGAGACACAGATCTACGGCCTTGGACCTCTGGTTCAGGCCTCTTTCTATCACCCCCAGTGACTGAGAGGATCTAATGTTGGGGGGAGGGGCGTTAGGGGGGCAGAGAGAGTGGGAGGGAAGTCTAGCTGCCCTTATAGCCTGGAGCCCTTGAGAGGAAGGCCCCGGGGCTGTGGGAGGCCCGGGATCCTGGCAGCTTCCCTGAGGCCCCTCACCCAGCTATTCCTGCAGCTTCTTGGGAAGTCGGGCCTGCTGAGCAATTCTCAGGGAAGGCAGGAGACGGTTTGCAAAGTCTCCTGGGGAAGGCCCCCAAGCTGCCACCTTGGGGAACTCGGGCTGAGGCTGGGCAGAGGGGACCTTCCAGTGCTTCTAGTCCAGTCCCAGAACCGGAGAATTAGCCTGTGGAGAAGGAAACCGAGCAGAGAGGGGCCTTGCCCAAGGTCAAGGAGAAGGAAGTGGAGGTTGGACTCCAGCTTTCCTGATGCTGGCCATTCTGCCCCCTCACTTCATGGGAAATGCGTTCTTCAGGCCCCAGGGTCTGGAGAAGGATATTTCCAGAATCAAACCCTGCATTTTTTTTTCAATAAATACTATTGAGTGTCTACTATCGTAGGTGCTGGGGATCTCGGGGACCAAAATAGACTAAAACCTCTGCCTGCACGGAGGAAGGTAACTGCGAACAATAAACATACTCAGTAAGCCAGCTTTATACTCTCTTAGAAGCTGACGGGTACCAGGGAGAAATAAGATGCGGAGAACGAAAGGGGATTAAGAGGGCCAGGATGCCAGTGAGGGGAAGGTATAGATTACCACTTTAAATAGGCTGACCAGGTTGGGTTCACTGAGATGACATCGGAGCAAATGTGAAGGAGGTTGGGGTTAGCTGGGTAGAACCTTCCACGAAGAGGCTGGAACAGCAGTGCAAAGGTCCTGTGGTGGGAGTGTGCCTGGCATCCTTGAGGAACTGCAAGGAGGCCAGAAAGGCTGGCGCAGAGCGAGGGGGGGAGGGAAGAGCAGGAGATGAGGCGGGGCTACAAGGGGCAGAGGGGGGCGCCGCCCTGGAAACCCGTGGGCTTTTATTTAGAACGAAGTGTGAAGGCATTGCGACACTCCGAGCACGAGAGTGGCATGAAGTGACTGCTCTTACTGGAGGAGCCCAGGGGGTGGGGGGTAGGGCACCCGCGGAGGCAGGCAGAAGAGTCAGGAGGCCGTGGCGGCCATCCAGGGGAGAGAGGACAGTGGCCTGGCCAGGAGGGTGGCAGTGGTGAGAAGTATTTGGACTTCTGATGTATTTTGAAGGCAGAGCCAACAGGAAATCCTGCCGGGGGTGGACGGAGGGTGTGAGAGACGGAGAGGAGGCAGGGATGACGCCGAGGCTCATGGCCCGAGCAGCTGGGAGGATGGAGCAGCCCTCAGCTGAGATGGAAGGGCTCTGAGCAGGGCAGGTGCACGAGCTTCGATGGCACAGACGGCGGGGGTCAACTGCTGGGAACAAGGGGGGCAGACTGGCCAGGGCTGGTCGCTGGGCCGCAGAGTCCCTGCTCGCACCTCCCCTCTTCCAAGATGTCCGATGTTTTGAAGTCCGCCTTTGAGGAAAAGCCCCAAGATTGTCCGCTCACAGTCAGCCCAGGCTAGTCCTTCCTTCCCAAGAAGAGACTTCTTTGGGGGAGGGACGGGGCAGGCCCAAGAATCTGACTCGAAGGAGGGCCCAAAAGCCCAGGCTTTGTGCGCCCGCCCCTCGGTGCAGCGGCTGGCTTGGGAAGTCGGGTTTCTAGCCGTAGAACGGGGAGCATGCATCCCAAGCCCTCGGGTTAGTGAGTGCACGTAGCAGGCTCTCAGCGAAGATCTGAGAGCTAGGACACACTTGTCTCACACCCCAGCCTCCTGGGCCCCAGGAAGGCCAGCCCGGTGCACGGCGGCCACAAAGATGATGTCACCGGAAATATCAAAGACTGGACACGGGGAAAACCTGCCAGCTCTTCATACCGGCGCTGCTGTAGGTGGGCCGGGAGCCCTCCCACCCGTCTCTAGAGCCGTCCCCATGGCTCTCATTCCTGCCTTATCTCCCACAGGTCTCCCTGATCAGCCTGGTAGCCAACACCCTGGGCTTTGCCGAGATGGGCCCCATCAAGTCACTGCGGACGTTGCGTGCTCTCCGACCCCTGCGAGCCCTGTCACGATTTGAGGGCATGAGGGTAAGGGGGGTGACTGCCTTCCTGCCTGGGTGGTGGGAGGTGACTCCACTGAGACAACCCGGGTCCACTTGCTGACGGAGCGCCCAGCCCAGAGCTGAGACTGTGGCCCCCCAGCCTGGTAGGAGCAGGGTGCAAATCTCCAGGAGGGGTGCCGCTGGGCTCCCAGGCACCCAGAGGGTGGAGAGCTGTGAAAGCCCTCCCCCTGGGCCCGTCACCTCCCGCCCCTCTGCTTCTGCTCCGGGGCGGGGGGCCATCTCTGTGTGCGCTCTGCCTCCACGGGCCCGCCTGTGTGCCCTCCTCCTGGCAGACCCGGGCTGTCTTCTCGGTCTGCAATGGGCAGCAGGGTTGTGCCGGTCAAGGCGAAGGAAGCAAGGCAGGAGCAGCTGTACCCTCCCCCATCGCGCAGCCGTTGGCATTTGCTTAGCAAACGCTTTGGCACTGATTTCTAAGTGCAGAGCCCTATGCATTTTTTAAGTCATCAAATTTCACCAAAGAATATGTGCGTATAAGGCAACTTTAAAAGCCCCAGTCGGGCGCCTCGGTGGCTCAGTTGGTTGAGCATCTTCCTTCAGCTCAGGTCACGATCCCTGGGACCAGGGATTGGGTCCCCCTCGGGGCTGCTCAGCGGGAAGCCCGCCTCTCCCTCTCCCGCTGCTGCTCTCCCTGCTTGGGCTCCCTCACTCTCTCTCTCTGTGTCAAGTAAATAAATAAAATCTTTAAAAATAAAATGAAATCAAAGCCTCACCAAGGAAAAACATGACCCCATAATATATAGCAAGAAAACAAACACGTGTGTGCATTTGTGTGCACGTGTGTTTTGTGGTTTGTGTTTTTTTATTTTTTGTTTTTTGTTTTTTTACAAAACCTGCCCAGTTCTTCTGTGGCTTCAGCAGCCACGCCTGTGTGTCTCTCGCTGAGACCCAGGAGGCCTCATCCCACAGCCCCCATTCTGTTGATGGTTTCCAACTTTGCCCATACCCCCCAGAGAGAAACAAGTCGATTATTCTGGTGGGAAAGCATTCACAAGTGAATCATCCTACCTAAGTTCATTGTCTCTTGGGTTAAGGTCATTTGATTTCCTCCAGGGCCCGGTTGGGGGGGGGGGGCGGGGGGGGTTGAGATGCGAGCGGCCAGGAGTGCCTCCGATGGGGCTGTCGGCCATGGAGCCAGCCAAGGTCACACCTGAGCGTTGGGTTTCCCACCCTGTTCATGCCTGCTGGGGACCAGGGAGCCCTTCTCGCCTGCGCGTGTCTGCATCACCTGTCCCAGCCCCATGCTCCCCACACGGCCCCACACCAGCGTCACTTCCGATCTCTGTGGCAAACACCTTCCTGACCCCGGGACGGCTGGACACTCGGCCCTCGGGGGTGCAGAGCCCACCATATGCCTTTGCCAAGGAAGTTTCTCTGGGGTGCTCTGAGTTTTAATGACAAGACCAATGCCGGGGCCCCATGGGGTCAGAGAGCCGCTCCCGGGGAAGGCAGAGGCACAGGGAGCCCCCACATCACACCCCCTGCCCTACCAGCTCGGCCCTCACCACAGCGGTGTTGGAGACCTGCCGGAGCCCCCGCCAGATACGCCTCACGGAGGTCCCCGGGGCGTCCTTTAGGGAGAACACCCATCCTTCCTAGAAGCAGCAACCCCAAAATAAACCAGAAACTTAGCTCCGAGAATGTGTCTCCGGAGGCCCTTTCCCATCAGATTGCTGGCATACTTAACTAGAGAGACCCTGTTGAAATTTCGATTTGAAGGTCATGAATTCAGGGCAGGACCAGAAGGGAAAGACAGAGTTTCTGGAGTTGCCACGGACATTACTGTGCAAAAACAACAAAAAGTGTGTGTGTGTGTGTGTGTGTGTGTGTGTTTGCTCTCCCCCCACCCCACCCACCAACTCCCCATCACCTCTCCTTTTCTTCCCCATCAGGGCTTCTAGCCAGGGGTGGCCCTTCCTTGGGGACAGAAAGTGTCCCACCCCCCCACCCCCACGGGGACCTGTAAGCAAAGAGTTCAGTAGGGGAAGGGGGTGCGTGGGTAGGCGCGCCTTGAAAGGAGCATATGCTCTGGGCACCCCCAGGAACGGAGCCTCTTCTCTGTCCACTTGAGGTTGTGGTCAATGCCCTGGTGGGCGCCATCCCGTCCATCATGAACGTCCTCCTCGTCTGCCTCATCTTCTGGCTCATCTTCAGCATCATGGGCGTGAACCTCTTTGCGGGGAAGTTTGGGCGGTGCATCAACCAGACTGAGGGAGACCTGCCTTTGAACTACACCATCGTGAACAACAAGAGCGACTGTGAGTCTTTCAACGTGACCGGCGAACTATACTGGACCAAGGTGAAAGTCAACTTTGACAACGTGGGGGCCGGGTACTTGGCCCTTCTGCAGGTGGTAAGTCCCGGAGGGGAGGGACTTCCTTCCTCCCACTAGCTCTCCAGCAACAGGCACCTTGACCCACAGTGTGGGGGGACAGAGGGGCCCCTCTGGGTCCTCACAGTAGAGTTGCACTGCCCAAAGGAGGCTAAGGATTCTCCAGAGACTTCCTGGCTCCGTGGGAAGCCCCCAGATTTTCCATTCAAGAACAGGTGCCCCATTCCCCAAGACGCATGGCATGGGGGTCCAGCACTGAGGCCAACCCAGCTCCCCATCCAGTGGCCAAGTTGATAGCCTCACGCTATCAGTTTGGCGGTGCGCTGACACAGGCTAAAAATCAAAGACCAGAGACACACAGAGACTGAACTCTTAGCCACACTAATTAGATCCCGGCCTTCTGTTATAAAAAGTGATAGCACCTTCTGTGTTGTTTCTGATGTGCGAGATGTGGGATGTTGAAACACACATGACCCCACCCAGTCCTTCCAAAGTTGCCGTTGATTTGTGAGGCCGGGGGCTTCGGTGAGCGTGATACATGGCATAAAGTTAACCTTTATAACCTTTATAGCCTTTCTATCCTAATGTTACCCTTATACCTGGTGTAAAGTCGCCTTGACAGCAGAGTCTTGAAAGAGAACCATAACTTGTTTCACTTGCTACCCCAGTCTTAACCCAGAGACCTGTCTCTAGTCCCCAAAGCAGAGGGACACTCAGTGGGGTCTCATCTAAAAATTTAATGCACATCTACTCCCTCCTCCAGCCCTCCCTTCAATCCCAGGGATCGCTTTCTCCAAAGACTCCCCTGAAATACCTCCTAGAGAACAAGATTAGAGCCAAACCCAGAGAGCCTTCTGTCCCAGGGACTTCCCTTTAAATGTCACAACTTGGAAGGAAAGGCCATTCCGACAGAACGACACAGTGGCCGGAAAAGCAGTCACAAGCATCTCGTCACCTTGGGTGCTCTCCAGCAGTTTCCAGAGCATGCTGAGCCCTCTCTGCACTGGGCAGGGCTTCCTGGCACGGGGAGCTGAAGTAGCTTGCCTGCTCTGGCGCAGCCTCAGTTTCCCCATCTGCCCTGCCTGTGTCAGAAGAACTCTCAGAGATGAAAGTTTGTGTGGGCAGTTTACCCTGAAAGGAGGCTCGGGGCAGGATTGGCTTTTGCCAAGGACACAGGTGAGACCCCCTGGACAGTCGGCCTCGCCACCAGGCATGTCTCTCAGGCTCTTCCAGAATCTTCGTTGCAGCCCAGACTGGGGCGGACAGTGCAGGCAGCAACAGAGCCTTGTGGCATCTGGCCTCCCCCTCTACTGCTTGGGGCGGCGGGCTGCAGCAGGCTTGTGTGGGCTCACGAGAGCTGATTGTTGCATTTTCAGACACTTTGCAAGCTGTGATTAAAAACCAGATTTTATAAGCTTATAATTCACTAAGTGATATTAAAACAAAATCATGGGGTGCCTGGCCGGCTCCATCAGTGGAGCATGCCACCATTGATCTCAGGATTGTGGGTTCGAGCCCCATGTTGGGTGTAGAGATTACTTTAAAAAAATAAAATTTATAAAAAAATCAAAATCCACCATTACCACCTATTATCATGAACGCTCTTGAGGTTGTTTATAGTGCTGTATCCATCCAGTGGAAATACTATGAAACTCCACTCCTATGTGTCTCTTCCCAAGCGTGTGTTCAGTAACAGCCTGTTGGTAACTTGAAATTGGCCATGGTGGGAGTGTTTACCCAGAGAAATTGGCAAACACAACAATCAGGGCTTTGTTTTCTTCTGGAAAACCGTTTGTTAGCCACTTACCAACACACCATTGGCAAAAAAAAGACCCCCTTAAGTACGAGGGGAGGTGGGGATGCTTCACGGCCGTCCTGAGAGACCACAGAGCAGAAGCCACGGGCTTCTCTGAGGTCTGAGACAAAGGGGACCAGGTCAGCCCAGGGGTCCACCTCTCTGTCGCTGACCCCGCTGTAGGACTGCATCGTTTTAGAACCTAGAATGAAGGTGGATCTGGAAGGCAGACTTCCTTCTGTCCCCCTCAGTCTCCTGGCCAACATCGAGAAGCTTCTTACCTCACTCCGTGGCCTCCTTAGGGTGTGAGCTCAGCTGACCTCCCCTCCGCCTCCAGCCCCGAACAAGAAGGCCTTTCCCTCACTGCGCAGCCATGTGGACCCAGACGATGGGTGGGGCGCGATGCTTGCTTCTGGTAGGAGGGCTGTTTCCTGACCTCCTCTGTCCGGAGGGGAGCCGCTAGTAGCTCAAAAGATGCCACTTAAATGATTCTCATCCTTGTCTTTTCCTTCCAGGCAACATTTAAAGGCTGGATGGACATTATGTACGCAGCTGTGGACTCCAGGGGGGTAGGTAACCATGCTGGCCTCTCCCGCCAAGTTAGGCACCAGTGGAAGCAATAAAGATGCAGATCAAGTTTCTCCTTTGTCCTTGCGCCCCACCCGTCACAGTGTCCGCCCCCAGCCGTCACTTCTGCACCCCGTCCCCGCCCGCCCTGGCCCCGCCATGCACGCGCAGGCACGTGTAGACACACAGCCCTGTGCTGGTGCCCTCCCTGCACACGCACCCTCTCGCCCAGCCAGCCCTGCCCCGTTCCTGCCGGCCTGACCCCCGTGTCTGGCTTCTCCCCCTCAGTATGAAGAGCAGCCCCAGTGGGAATACAACCTCTACATGTACATCTACTTCGTCATCTTCATCATCTTCGGGTCTTTCTTCACCCTGAACCTTTTCATCGGCGTCATCATCGACAACTTCAACCAACAGAAGAAAAAGATGCGTAGAGCCCCTGCCCCTCTTCCCGCTGCGGTCCAGCAGGGGAGGGCTGGGTACCAGGGGACCAAGGAGCCGTTCTGGCCCCCGGCCCCATTCTGCCTTCCCGCTGGCTGCTGGGGACCGCCGGTCCCAGACCTGCGCCTCTGGAGTGGGTGGGAGAGGGGCGTGTCCGTGACGTAACAGGAAGGAGGGGCGCCATGCCCGCCCTAGCCTACCTGACCCGGGAGGCTCCTGAGAGGGGCTGGGCTGTGTTGGGACTACTCACCTGGTCCACAATCGAGACAGTGGCCCGGGGTCTCTCCAGCACTACCAGCTAGGCACAGAGAACGTCCAGGGTGGCTGAGCTGGGCAGGGTAGAGGGTGGGGGATGGGGACTGGATTTGCACCTCCCAAAGCCAGAGAGACTTCCAAGTGATGCGAGACAGGGACCCTGCAAAAGCAGATTTGGGGAGAACTCTCTGGGGCAGGATAGGGACATACTTCTCCCCACTGGGAGAGGAAGTGAGGAGGAGGCTGGCCAAAGCACCCTCATCAGGGAGACAAGATCCCTGTGTGCCCCATGCCGGAGCCTGAGAACCCCAGAATGAGCCTGGTGCCTGTGTCTCTGCACTTAGGGGGCCAGGACATCTTCATGACAGAGGAGCAGAAGAAGTACTACAACGCCATGAAGAAGCTGGGCTCCAAGAAACCTCAGAAGCCCATCCCAAGGCCCCTGGTGAGCCAGCTCCCGATTCAGCAAGAGTTGGGGGGTTGGGATGGGAGGGCCTGGGATGCTCCACACCCCAGGACCACTGAATTTTCCAGTGAAAGCCTAACTAAGCTTACCCAAATCGTCCACTCAGATTTGTCTGTTTCCTTAATGATAATAGTTCTTAAATATGTACTTTTCAAATTCATTGATCAATAGGGTTTTTATAGGATGATATCACCGGAAGTTTCACATTATAGGAAATGGAAATCTGCAAAGTTCGGGAAAATTGCTCCAAGAATGTATTAAGGAAAATAACACATGATTTGGCATCTTGTTTATCCTTTCTCAAACAACTTGCCAATGTCAGGAGTGGGGTTTGAACCCTAAAGGCTAGAGAAAGTGCCAAGAAGACCACAAAGAAGATTTACTATGCATTTGATCCATTCAAAGCGAATGAGAAAGGGTTGAAAACAGGGCTGCGAAAAATCAATATTCTTTAAAATATGATAGTATTTTCATATGAGCATTTTTATTCGGGCATTTTTAATCTGATGGTACTTAATGTAAAAGAATAAAAGAACACGAAACTGCTCCTAAAATTTAATTCCAAAAAAAAAAAAAAATCGTTCAGCTTGCCCCAGGGCGTCCTCGTCGGTCAGGGCGGCGGTAGAGGGGCCGGGGGTAGAGGGGCGCTGTGGGGCCTCAGACTCCTGGAGAAGGTGAGGAAGGCGTGGGTAGGGGCTGTTCCAGCCAGGAGCGCTCCCTCCCACGGGAGTCCCTCTCCGCTGAGTTCGTCCTCTTCCCTGCCAGAGTGCAGGCTCACCCCCATTCACAGCCTCTTCCTTCAGGGGACAGACTGAGCCCCAAGTCCCCTGGCAGGTGGCACCAAGAGGGACACTCAGTCCCCTACAAGGCTGACTCCTTTGCCTGACCAAGCCATTCTCCAAAAAAGTGAGGGGAGGGGAGCAGTACTCAAAGTAATTAGGTGACATAGCCCAGATCGCTAGCTAGGAAGTGACAGTACAGGTTTTTTAATCCAGTCATCAATTTTATCTAATTCCTACCTTTCACCATGCTTTGTTTTACATTAGTGGTGTGTGTGTGTGTGTGTGTGTGTGTGTTATTTATAATTTTCTCTTTCCCCAGAAAATCTGAGATGGCTAACAATTAAAGACACATAAATATAGTTAATAGAATAAACAGAATCGATTCCATAAAGGGTAGAGAAAATTTGTTCACCTGAGGGCCAATTACTAGAATTGAACTTTAAAGTTGACCTCGAGCCATCAGACAGTGGGTACAAGAAAGAGAAGCACAGTGAACGGCGATGTGTTAGGGAAGCTCTGGGCAGGAGAAATCCCTTCCTGAAGGTTCAGAGACTTCAGGGAAGAAGGCTGAAGGCCAGGCCCGGAAGAAGGAGAGCCAGGCCGTCGTCTCAGCCTCCTGACCTCCCCCGACTCTGACAGTCTCACCGAGGGTGGAGAGGCAGAGTGGATGGTCTGGGCTGAGGGGCAGCAACAGGCCTGTCTGGGGTCCCAGCTGAGCCCATCCTCTGCCCCTCCTTTCAGAACAAGTACCAGGGCTTCCTGTTCGACATTGTGACCAAGCAGGCCTTCGACGTCACCATCATGTTTCTCATCTGCTTGAACATGGTGACCATGATGGTGGAGACAGACGACCAGAGCCCTGAGAAGGTCACCATCTTGGCCAAGATCAACCTGCTCTTCGTAGCCATCTTCACAGGCGAGTGTATCATCAAGATGGCTGCCCTGCGCCACTATTACTTCACCAACAGCTGGAACATCTTTGACTTCGTGGTTGTCATCCTCTCCATCGTGGGTGGGTATGCAAGTCGGCCTTTCCTCCAGTCCTGGGTCTGTACTTAATGCCAAGTGTACTAGGCTTCTTTGTTCTTTTCCTTGCATTCCACATCTCTCCCTGTCTCACACACACACACACCCATGCACGCACACACACACACATATGCGTGTGCGCATGCGCACGCACCTCCACAGAGAAGTTATCTAGGAAGACCCACTCAGGCCAGGGGGGCCTTCCTGACAGAGGAGCCAGCACACCCTCCGTGGGACCCTGGAACACAGCTCTGTGCTCTCCGTGAGAGTGTCAAGGATGAATCTGGGAAAGGAAGTGGGAGCTGGGCAGGCTTCCCTCCCAAGGGAAAGGCTACAGGAAGAAGTTTTCTCAGGGTGAGGTGAGTCTCCAGGAACAGGAGCAGGTGGCCCCCTAGGGCAGAAGTGATCCCTGGAGATGGAAAATTCTAGAGTCTAGCCACCAAGGTGTGTGCCAGATTCTTTCAGAAATCACTCACCTTGTGCAATTGACCTTATAAAGTCTACATTGAGCCAAAGAGATCATTCAACCAGGAACAGAAGAGATAGGCTTCACACTCCTTCTGTTCGGGCTGCTATAACCAAACACCAGACTAGGTAACTCATAAACACCAGAAATTCCTTTCTCACGGTTCTGGATGCTGAAAGTCCAAGATTAAGGCACCAGCTCGGTCATGTCTTCTGGTGAGGGTCCTTTCCCTGGTTTAGAACCAGCACCCTCTTGGCTGTGTCCTCATGAAGTGGAAGGGGCAAGGAAGCTCTCTGGGGTCTCTTTTATAAGGCACTGATCCCACTCATGAGGGCTCCACCTTCGTGCCTGAAGCACCTCCCAAAGGTCTCACCTCCTAATACCACCATCTTTGGGAGTTGGGATTTCAACATACAAATTAGGTGAGGGAGTCGACCATTCAGACCATAACATGCATCCACGTCTGTTTGACTTCAGGGCTCAAATCCTCTTTTATTTTTGTTATTTTTGTTATGTATTTATTTATTGAGGGAACGTGAGAGCGGGGAGGTAGGAGGGGCAGAGAGAGAGGAGAGAGAATCTTAACCAGGCTCCATGCTCAGCACAGCCCAACATGGGGCTCAGTCTCACAACTCTGAGATCATGACCTGAGCCAAAATCAAGAGTCTGATGCTTAACCGACTGAGCCACTGCAGTGCCCCCGCTTTTTATTTTATTTTATTTTATTTTATTTTATTTTATTTTATTATTTTTATTTTTTTTTGCCCCCGCTTTTTAAACAGGAATTTTATTGAGATACAATTCACATCCCTTAAGATTTACCCTTTAAAGTTTATGATTTAGTAGTTGCTGGTATATTCACAGAGTTGTTCGACCATCACCGCTACATCTCATCTTAGACTATTTCCCTCGCCCCCAACAGAGACTCTGCACCCTTTTAGCCATCACTCCCCATTTCCCACCCCCCCGTCCCCCACCAGCCCCTGGATATCACTCATCTAAGATATTTTAAAAGATTTTATTTATTTATTTGACAGAGAGAAAGAGATCACAAGTAGGCCGAGAGGGAGGCGGGGGGTGGGAAGCAGGCTCCCCGCTGAGCAGAGAGCCCGATGCTGGGCTCAGTCCCAGGACCCCGACATCATGACCTGAGCCAAAGGCAGAGGCTTAACTCACTGAGCCACCCAGGCGCCCCTCATCTAAGATTTTGAGGGCCTGCCAAACTGTTTTCGAAAGCCGGTGCCCTGTTCTACATTCCGACTCTCAATGTAGAAGGGTTCCAGTGACTCCACATCCCCACCAACACTTGTTAGTATCTATAATTTCTTACCGTAGCCACGCTGGCAGATATGTTGTGATCATCTCGTTGAGGTTTTGGTTTGCATTTCCCTAATGACTAATGATGCTGAGAATCTTTTCATGTGCTGATTGGTCACTTCCCGTGGTGTGTCTTGGCCTATGACAGGAGAAATGTTTTAGAGAAAGGTCTCTTCAAATCCTTTGCTTATTTTTTAACTGGCTTACTTATATTTTTATTGTTGAATTGTAAGAGTTCTTTATATATTCTGGACACGAGTCCCTTATCTGATACACAATTTGCAAATATTCTCTCCCATTTTGTGGGTTGTCATGTCACTTTCATGGTTGTTGTCTCTCGAAGCACAACGTTTTTTGTTTTGATTAAATCCCAGTTTATCAAGATTTTTTCTTCTTTTGTCGCCTGTGCTCAGAGCCCAAACTTTTGACCCCTCCCCCATGAAACTCTGCCGTGGGGTGGCTGACTTTCCTCTTTCTGCCGCCCATGTACATAGAGCCCATGCCTTCAGTGACCTCAGAGGAAAACGCGGGGGCTGAGGCTAGGGTTGCCGTAGCTGCGGCGACAGACAGATGGTTAGAAGCTGGACTCAGGGTCAGGAAATGCCCCGG
>CM052799.1:58887031-58960399 GCA_028533885.1 Nasua narica | reverse complement strand
TGGCTAACAGCTCCACTTGGAGCCAGAGGGTCTGAGTCGAATCCCAGCATCTCACTGACGCGGTGACAACTTGGGTCAGTTACCTCACTTCTCATTTTCCTCTTCTGGAAAATGAGGACGATGGTATCCGCTTACCTCCTCGGGTGACCGGAAGGGCTAAATGGATGGATATAAAATGCTCAGCCCAGTGGCTTATTGGCAGTAAATATGACACATGACAGCTGGTGACATGCTTACATGAGGAGTCTGGAAAGGTCGCTTGGGCCAATACAAAGAGTTTATTTCACTCTTTCTCCTATACTTATATGCTTGCTTCTTAAAACTCCAGACCTGGAGTTGTCAATAGACACCAAGGGGAAGCCCCAGAAGTTAGCAGGGTTGGGAGGATGATAGGAACCATCTCAGAGAGGCTGAGCTGTGACAGGTGCGGTAGAGAACACGGACTTGTGGGCCAGTGCTTCTTGCCCTTCCATGAGCACATGAATCATCTGGGCTTATTAGAACACAGTGGGACTGGGGGTGAAACCGAGAGTCCACATTTCTGATTACCAGCCCAGGACATCCCAGGGCTGCTGGTCCTCAGACCACACTTTGAGGAATGAGGAGCTGAAAAGCCCGAGTTCTGGTCCAAGCTCAGATGCTGAGCAAGTCCCTTGAGGCCTCAGAACCCAGGATCTAGAAGATGGGCCCGGTGTGGCTCTACTGTGTAGGTATATTTGGAAGACTAAGGGACGAGAGGTCTGGGGAGGCACTTTGCAAAAGGTGTGGGTCCGGTGCATCTCATTTTCTGGATCATAGATGAGAAATGGAGCCCCAGAGAGGTGGGAAGATGCAGGGTCCTTGCCCTCCCCCGTCGACCGGGTCCTCCTGAAGGGGCCTCCTCCCCTTAGCTCCTTGCCATGCAGAGGCCCATCCAGTGACACGGGGCGAGAAGGAGGAAAGAGGTGCACGGGTGGCCACGGTCTCTGTTGTTTCCCATAGGTACCGTGCTCTCAGACATCATCCAGAAGTACTTCTTCTCCCCAACGCTCTTCCGAGTCATCCGCCTGGCCCGAATCGGTCGCATCCTCAGGCTGATCCGAGGGGCCAAGGGGATCCGCACGCTGCTCTTTGCCCTCATGATGTCCCTGCCTGCCCTCTTCAACATAGGGCTGCTGCTCTTCCTCGTCATGTTCATCTACTCCATCTTCGGCATGGCCAACTTCGCTTACGTCAAATGGGAGGCTGGCATCGACGACATGTTCAACTTCCAGACCTTCGCCAACAGCATGCTGTGCCTCTTCCAGATCACCACGTCGGCCGGCTGGGATGGCCTCCTCAGCCCTATCCTCAACACAGGACCCCCTTACTGCGACCCCAACCTGCCCAACAGCAATGGCTCCCGGGGCAACTGTGGGAGCCCGGCCGTGGGCATCCTCTTCTTCACCACGTATATCATCATCTCCTTCCTCATCGTGGTCAACATGTACATCGCTATCATCCTGGAGAACTTCAGCGTGGCCACAGAGGAGAGCACCGAGCCTCTGAGCGAGGATGACTTCGACATGTTCTATGAGATCTGGGAGAAGTTCGACCCAGAGGCCACCCAGTTCATCGAGTATTCGGCCCTGTCCGACTTCGCCGATGCCCTGTCCGAGCCGCTGCGCATCGCCAAGCCCAACCAGATAAGCCTCATCAATATGGACCTGCCCATGGTGAGCGGGGACCGGATCCACTGCATGGACATCCTCTTTGCCTTCACCAAGAGGGTCCTGGGTGAGTCTGGGGAGATGGACGCCCTGAAGATCCAGATGGAGGAGAAGTTCATGGCGGCCAACCCGTCCAAGATCTCCTACGAGCCCATCACCACCACGCTCCGGCGCAAGCACGAGGAGGTGTCGGCCACCATCATCCAGCGGGCCTTCCGGAGGCACCTGCTGCAGCGCTCCATGAAGCACGCCTCCTTCCTCTTCCGCCAGCAGGCGGGCAGCAGCGGCCTCTCTGATGAGGATGCCCCCGAGCAAGAGGGCCTCATCGCCTACATGATGAACGAGAACTTCTCCCAGCGCCTCGGCCCGCCCTCCAGCTCCTCCATCTCCTCCACGTCCTTCCCGCCTTCCTACGACAGCGTCACCAGGGCCACCAGCGATAACCCCCAGGTGCGGGTGTCTGACTACAGCCGCAGCGAGGATCTCGCGGACTTCCCCCCGTCCCCAGACAGGGACCGCGAGTCCATCGTGTGAGCGGCAGCCAGGGGGCCAGGAGGCACCAGGGGGCAGCCTGTTGCTTCGCAGCTCACGTGACTGCGGCCACAAAGCCAGCGTCGCTGGGCCTTCCTTGCTTTGGGCTCCGGGTGTGAGAGATGGGCCCTCGGCCCCGCGGCTCGACGAGGGAGAGCTCGGGGGCACCCACGCTGACGGCCAGAAGCAGGTGGCCGAGCTGACCGTCCGGGGCGGCCTGTCGCTGGAGGCCCTGCCCACGCCGGTGGCCGGGGCCGGTCAGGCCACACCCCGGGGCTCTGAGGAGCTCCACCATCCCAGCTGCTGAGGAGAAACACAAAACTGAGACCGTAGATGTTGTGAATGGGCTTTCATAAATTTATTATATTTGATATTTTTTTACTTGAGCGAAGAACTAATGTTTTTTCCGCGGACTTGGGCAGCAGTTCACACTGCCTTTTCTAAACTCCCAACGAGAGTGTCCGCGGAGCTGCCAGAACCCTGATCTCAAAGCAAAAGTGCAACCCAGTGTGGCTTCCGCAGGCCCTCACTGCCCGGAGCCAGAAGGGGTTCCCCTGCTGCTTGGGCTGCGGCGCCGGGGGCGCAGGGGCCGAACCCCACTCTTCGCCCGGCGTCCGCGCACACACAGAGGCCAGACACGGGCCACGTGAGACCCAGGCTCCCCTCGGGCGAGCGTCAGGCAGAGGGGTTCTTGTCAGCGGGGGCTCACTCTGGCCTTCCCCTGGCCCCAGGGTCCCGTTCGCCCCCTGTGTTTTTATGCAGGCCATACTGGGGTCATTTCTACAAAAATACAAAGCTTCCGGAAGAGAGTGGCCTGGGTCCCACGGCTGGTCCTAGGCGCTGATGTTGCCTTTTCTTCCCAGGAGAGCCCGGCCTTCTGCGCGAGTATTACCACTAAAGAGAAGGACACGAGGGAAGCAGCCCCACGCTTGGCCTGGCCCCCAGCTTGTCCTTGCTCTCTAACCCGGCAGACCCCGTCGCACAGGCTGGGAAGAGAAGTCTGAGCCCCGTGCCACGAGGGCTAAGAAGCTGAACGGCCCTCTGCTGTGAGCCCCCAGACCGCCTGAAGAAGGGAATCTGTTGTCGTGTCCAGAGCTCTCTTTCCAGACCTTTCTGCCTCTCACCGTGTGTGCGGGTGCGGGGTGGGGGGACTCCTGTGTGGTGCCCAGCAACTCTCCAGACGAGCGGGGAGGGCAGCGCGGGCCCTGTAGCGGGAAGGAGCCTTGGGAGGGTCAGACCCTTCCCTGCCCTGCGAGCGGAATGGACAGTGGGCAAGCTTGGGAAAGGGAGCCGTGTGGGCCCACAGCAACCCCTTTGGGCTCAGCCTGGGGTCCTGGAGGCACCCGGCCGCAGGACCCGCAGGGGCAGGGTCCACGCCCTCCAGAGGTCTTGTGAGAAGGCCTTTTCAGGGAAAAATACTTTTTCTAGTCCAATTACCCCCAGGGCCTCTTGAGCTGCTGACAATCCTATTTAGCATATGCAAATCTTTAAACGCAGAGACCTGTCACCCTGAGAGTGACCGTGTCCACGCTGGCGGAACCCGAGCAGGCCGCCCGTCCCAGCTCTCCAGCAGAGCGGCCGCCCTCCTCGGGGCAGCCCGGGAAGCTGGAAACGCTGCTCCTCACCTACCTCGCCGAGCTGTGGGAGGGCTGGACGTTCGTGAGCTCGCGGCAGTGCCGAGGGGGCGTTGCCGGCGAGTCAAGTATTACGTTTCTTTCTGTCGCCCCGAGTTCCCTTGGTGGCCACCCTCGCCCGCCCACCCCCTCACCCCAGTGATTTCTCTTCTCCCGTGTTCCCCCTGAGTCCAGTGCGGGACGTGGTTTTGACCTTCCCGGACACGCTTCTCCGAGTGGAAATCTTATTTTTGTAGCTCTCTGTGCTTTGCTCTCAAGGCTCGGAGCGGCGTGTGCCCCTCCCTGGCACTCAGGGCCCACTGCAGGGGCGGCGGGAACGCGGTTTGGGAGCGCAGGCCGGCGGGCCGCCCAGCTGGCCGGAAGGGGGCTGTGGTTGAGAGAGAGAGAGAGAGAGAGAGAGAGAGAGAGTGTGTGTGTGTGTGTGTGTGTGTGTGTGTGTGTGGACGGCCCGGGAGCCCTGAGACAGGTGTCTGGGGCTGTGGCTTGAGGCCGGGGGAGCTAGGCCCGACTCCTTAGCTTCTAGCGTGACTCTCATTTTATTTCCCCAGAACCGCACGATGACCAGCAGGAGGGGAGAAGAGGGTAGGAAAAGGAGGGAGCATCAAGTGCCAGCTGTTGTCTGAGCTAATCGAGCACTTCTCACCAAACTCCGTGTATAAATAAGATACATATTTTTAAAACAAACCAATAAATGGCTTACATGACCTGGCCTGGGCTCTGTTCTTGTGATTTGACAAGGGCAGCGGCGGAGGCCCACCCAGCCCAAGAGGAGGTCTGCTCCTGAAACCAGCCCGGGGGACGGTGGTGGTGCGGGGCAGGGGGCAGGATGAGACCCCGAGAGCCGTGCCGGACTTCCCCTCGTTTTCCCGGGAGGACAGCTGGGAGCATGGCCAGTCTGGGAAAAGTGCGGGTACCCAGGGCCTGCCTTCCAGGAACCCCCACCTGGGGCACCGGGGAGGGCGAGGACCGCCATTTGGGGCTCCCGTGATGGGGAAGGTTGGGAAGAGCGAGGCCATAGAGAACAGCCAGAGGGTCTGTGTGCCGACACAGGCTTGGACCGGTGGCACCTCCGCCCTGCTGCTCGCTGCCGCCCCAGCGCCCCAGCAAAAGCGCTCCACAGCCAGCAGAGGCCTCCTTGTGGCTGACTCTCTGTCCTATGTCGTGAGTCTGCTCCAGGGCCTCTGACTCAGCACACAGCAGCCCCCTCTGGGGGCGTTGTCTAGGCTTTCCTCCAGGCTCTGCCATTGCCTCCTTCAAGGGGCACATCCTCCGGGATCGGATGAATGACCCCGGGTCCCGCTTCCAGGAAGAGAGAGCAGGAGTCATCCTCTACCCCTCCCCTCACACCTCCCTCCCGCACCCACGCTTAGAGTGGACTCTGATCTGGAACCCAGTTCCCTCCGCTGCGCCCCAAGCCGGCAAGTCCGGCTGCCTCCTGGGACACCGGCACGGCTTTCAAGCCCAGCCACCCAATGCCGGGCTGGCCCGTCTCAGCCCGAGCCCCACAGCGGCCATCTTCAACCCCAGGCTCCTCCTCACCCCCTTGCCAGCCCGGGCCCTACTGGCCCTGCCTTGCCGGTGTCCTTTGTTCCCGCTGGAAGGGGCTCAGGGGCTTCCCTTCCTTCCCCTCCCTTCCGCTCGGCTGCCAGAGTGTTTTCATCCAAGATGGCTGCCTCCTGGGTGAAACCCTTCGCTGGCTTCCTGTTGCCTCGGGATCCAGGCAAGTCGTCCCCGGGCCTCCAGGCCCACCAGCCTCTGTGAGCACCTCTCTCTCCAGCCCTCAGGGACCCAGGCTCTTCCTCCTTGAGGCCCCGCCTGCGGCCGTTCCCTGCACTCCGAACACTGGCCTCCTCCCCACTCAGCCCAGGGGTCTCATCTTAACGTCACCTCCTCTGGGAGCCTTCCCTGACCACCCAACCGCCTTCCCCATCACTTGTCCCCACTCTAGGTACTGCCCTGTCACAGCACGGAATACCCCTTATTGCAAACACCTGCAAAGCCCGTTCTATTCCATTTTATTCAGCGGACGCAATTGCCCTGACCCTGGATGAAAACAGGGCTGACCCTGAGGCCAATCCTGTGGCCATTTGGCTCAGTCTTGGATAAGATAGCAGCCTGCAGGGACACCTGGGTGGCTCAGTTGGTTAAACAGCTGCCTTCAGCTCAGGTCGTGATCCCAGCATCCTGGGATCGAGTCCTGCATCGGGCTCCTTGCTCAGCGGGGAGCCTGCTTCTCCCTCTGCCTCCGGCTGCCTCTCTGCCTGCTTGTGTTCTCTCTTCTCTGTCTGGCAAATAGATAAAATCTTAAAAAAAGAAAAAAAATAGCAGCCTGCAGCCACACTGTAAATACGATCTCAGCCTGGGCCCAAAACTGCCCACCCCACGGACAGAGACCGGGTGGCTGCGTGGCTCCCCCTCCCCAGGCCAGGCGGGCAGCTCAAGGGGACCCTCCAGGGTGGGAGGGTTTCTGTGGGATCTTTGGAGACTCCTTGTTGAGCCTTCTCCCTGCAGTTTCCTCAGCCCGGGAGGTGCGCTCTCTTCCAGGGGCCCCTGAGACCCCTTCCTTTGCCCATCATGGGCACCTGTGAGTCCAGCCACAGCCTCTTCCTCCACGCCTATGACCCCCCAGGCGGCCCTGCTGTGGTGACATGCACTGGCCCCTCTCGGCCACCTGCCACCTCTGGTCCAGGAGGAGCACTGAGAGCATCTGCCCCCCGATACACACACACACACACACACACACACATGCTGGGGTGCAGTCATGCCCAGCCATAGCCTACTCCACAGCCGCCACTGGAACAGCGGGCCCACGACCCCTCTCCATGTCCCAGGCAGTCAGGCCTTGTCACCCGTCCTCCTGAGCTTCCTCAGACACAGCGACGCCCCATCCTCCGAGTCTCCAAAATGTCAAAGCTCTCCAAGAAGGCCCCCTGTGGACCTGGGGAAGAGCTTGGCACACCCCACATGGGCCTGCCACCAATGGAAGGCCAAATGGGGTCCTGGAAACAACAGGTGACAATTCTTCCCAAAGAAACCCTCCCACCAGGGCGCCTGGGTGGCTCAGTGGGTTAAAGCCTCTGCCTTCGGCTCAGGTCATGATCTTAGAGTCCTGGGATCAAGCCCCTCATTGGGCTCCCTGCTCGGCAGGAAGCCTGCTTCTCCCTCTCCCCCTGCTTGTGTTCCTCTTTCGCTGTGTCTCTCTCTGCCAAATAAATAAATAAAATATTTAAAACAAACAAACAAACAAAAACATCTTTCCCCAACCAGACAGAGGTTCCCCAACCAGACCCCAGTGTTGCAGGTAAAACACCACCAGCTGTTTTATTTTATTTATTTATTTATTTATTTATTTATTTATTTATTTATTTATTTAAGATTTTATTTATTTGACAGAGAGAGACACAGCGAGAGAGGGAACACAAGCAGGGGGAGTGGGAGAGGGGGAAGCAGGTTTCCCGCTGAGCAGGGAGCCCCATGTGGGGCTCGATCTCAGGACGCTGGGATCATGACCTGAGCTGAAGGCAGACGCTTAAGGACTGAGCCACCCAGGCGCCCCCACCAGCAGCTGTTTTAAAAAATAATGTCAGAATTTGAAAGAGCAGTACCTATGTGGTAAGGATGAGCATCGTGTGAAACCACTGTTTCAGAGGGACATATATCATATGCACCCACGTGTACAGAGGAAGTGACGGGAATGTGCTTCTTATAAGAGAGCAGCCTGAGGACCGGGTCCATGGCTGGTCTCATCACCCTGCAGCCGGGACCTCGCCCAGGAGCGGGCAAGCAGGAGCCCCGCACGTGTTGGTGGAGGGAGAAAGGCTGGGCCCCCACACTAAGCTGGGAAGGGCCAGCCTCCTCTCTGGCACGTTCCAGGACACCCCGGCTTGGTCTGGGCCCAGGCAGCGGCTTGCTTCCCCATCATTCTCAAAGCCCAGGCTTGGCATCTCGGTTCCTGAGCCCCTCGTGCGGGGTCTTCCCCGGCTGCCTGGAGTGGGCCTTCGCCTGGCATGGCACAGGGCAGGTTCCTCTGGAGGGAGGCCCGAGTGGGGCTGCAGCTGTCACCAGGCCGCCGTGGGGTGAGGCTGGGGTCCAGGCAGCGGGTGGCTCTGAGGGACGGATGCTGGCTCCTGTGTCAGCGGGAAGGCATGCAGCCCAGAGAGCTCAACCCTTGGCAGGGAGAGAGATGCTCCTGGACGGACGTCAGCTCTCACCCTGGGGCCACGGCTTTGGCAGCCACCCTGCCCTGTGCCAGCGGCTCCCCCGCCCTCGGCCCCGGCGGCCACGAGACTCCAGCCCTGGTGCCCAGAGGCAAGGAGGGCGGGAGGGACGGAGACGGAACTGGGACCGAACAGGCTCAGCGGTCGCTGGCTCGGGGAGGTCACAGCACCGTGTCCCTGCAGCGGTCATTGGCAGGGGGCTGCTGGCACCGCACCTCCGCCCTGCTGCCTGGCCCCGAGCACCCCCGGGCTACGGCGCCCCCCACACCCGTGCCCCCGAGCGTGCTAGCGGGTACATCTGCTGAATTCACCGGGCTCCTCTCCTCTGCTCTGCTCCTTCCTGGCCTCTGCGTTCCCTGCCCCTTTCTCAGGGGCAGTCCCCCCTGCCGCTCTGGGCTCCCCTGGCAGGCCAGACACAGGGCCGTCTGACAGCCTCAGCTACAGGGACACACGGGCGGATTCACACACACACTCACACACGCGCGCGCACTCGCAACACTGTAAGCTGAGTCTACGCTCTGGGGCCAGCGGCGTGACATCAGCAAGATGCTTGAAATACCAGGGATGAACCTCGGGCTTCCTGTCCCAACATCCCCTGGACCAGGGGCCTCAGGACATTTCCAGGACAGAGGCAGGCAGACAGGCCAAGGGACTTTGTTTCAATACTACGCTCAAAGGCTGGCGCTGCCAAGTTCTGTCTGGGGGACCCCAGAGGGACCCCGCGGGTCCCGCCGGAGGCACCACTCTTGCAGGTGTCCCTAGTCAGCCTGAACGTCAGGGGTCGGGGCTGGGCCAGTTGGAGCCCAGCACGAATAATGACCACCCTGACAAGCATTTCCTCCCATGCCAGCTCACGGGCTGGCATCCCCGGGCAGCTGCCAGGCACCTGCTGCCGGAGAGAAAAGCCCCATCATCCCAGCCCTTGTGGAGAGACGGACTGGCTCGGATTCCAGAAAGGCGTGCAAGTGAAACAGAGCCCCCCTCTCCGGATGTGGGCTGGCCGGCAGGCGGTATGTCCTGTCCTCCGTCCCTGCCGTGCCCAGCCTTCTGCGGGCAGAGCCTGGGGGAGCGGGCGCTGGGATTTGGGGTGCGACCAGCCACGGGGGCTGAGCTTGCCTCCAGCACTTGTTCTTGGAGGAGCCCTATCTCCTGGGGGACCATCTGCCTGCCACTCACCCTCTCAGGCTGCACCCCCTCTTTCCAGAAGGCCAGGCACCGGGCTGGCTCTGCGTGCAAGGCTGTGGGAAGGGCAGCGGGACAGCCGAGGGCCAGGAGGGCTTCACCAAGAAGAGAGGCTGACTTCATGGAGCTAATTGGGCCTCCTGTATCCTGTATCAGTCCGTCACATTTACAGTCTTCGCTCCAGACAGGAGGCAACGAGGAAATGACAGAAGCCAATAAGGCTAATAAATAGAGAGTAATAGAATAACCAGTATGTGCAGCCCATCCCCTGGAGCAGGACTGAGTCCCTCCCCTCCGTCTCTGGCTTGACTTCAGCCAAGGACCCAGGCGACAGTTAAAACCAGTCCCCAGGGGGCGGGGGGTGAAACAGCTGGATTTCCAGCTGCTCAGGCCAAAATCTTGGTGTCATCCTTGCCTCCTCTCTCTCTCACACACACACACACACACACTCCCACATCCAAGCCAGTAGGAAATCCTGCGGGCTCTACCTTGGAAATATATCCCAATCTAACCACCTCTCAGTCTCCACCGCCACTGTGCTGGGCTGAGCACCGTCGGATCTTGCCTGGATTCTATTTTTTTTTTTAAAGATTGTATTTATTTATTTGACAGAGAAGAGAGAGCTCACAAGTAGGCAGAGAGGCAAGCAGAGAGAGAGGGGGAAGCAGGCTCCCTGCTGAGCAGAGAGCCCGACGTGGGGCTGGATCCCAGGACCCTGAGATCATGACCTGAGCTAAGGGCAGAGGCTTTAACCCACTGAGCCACCCAGGTGCCCCTCTTGCCTGGATTCTTACAAGCGCCTCCCAGCGGGTCCCCACCGCAGACTGTGACAACGCGGCAGCCAGTTGGACCCCACGAATGCTCAGCACAGAGGCCCCAGGGCCCCCCTTGCGCTCAGACAACAGCCTGAGTGCCCCCCTCCCCCCACAGCCCGGTTTCAGCCATCCCCACTTCTTGCCGCTTCCTCCCGGGCTGAGCACGCCTCACTGTGGGACCTCAGTGCTGGCTGTCCCCTGCCGGTCACCCTCTCCCCCCAGAGACCAGCGCAGCTCCCCCTTTCTTCAGGTTTCTCCTGTCACTTTTGCCAGGAAGCTGCCAAGTTCATCCTCTTGTCTACCCTCTGCAGCCCACTGCGTCTACACCTGAATCCGGGTTCAGCGAGGCACCATTTCCACACCACGGAATTCACCCTTATACATGGACGGTTTGAGGAGTTTGACAAATGCGTAAGCAGTAGAGACACCCCCCAACAGCAATATATGAAACGGGCCCCTCGCACCAGGGAGGTCCCCCACCCTCGCGTCTGCCAACGGCTGAGCTGTTTCCTGCGCTCAGATCTGCTTTCTCTGGCAAGTTCACATAAAAGGAATAATACTGTACGTAGCCTATCTCGTCTGGCCGCCGTCGCTCAGCATAGTGCATCTGAGCCTCGTCCGTGTGTTAGGTGGACGCGTTAGTTCCTTTCCACTGAAGGTATCGCATTCCAGTTTATTTTGCGCGCCATAGCGGATGGACATTTGGGACGCTTACAGCGTTTTGTTAGCATGAACGAGGCTGCTGAGAACATCCGTATACAGGTGTTGGTGTGGACCCATTTTGTTATCTCTTGGGTAAATACCTAGAAATTGAACGTCAGGGTCCTGTGATTAGTGCCTGTTTAACTCTACAAGTTAGCAGATGTTCCCCAGCGTGGCTGTTGGTTGTTCATCCCCACCAGCAAGGAGAGCTCCAGTGTCTCCATCTCCACGCCAGCATTTGGAACCGTCCCCCGCTGTGGCCAGTGGAGTGGGTGTGCCCCGTAATGTTAACTTGCACGACCCTGACCACCGATGACGTTGAGCCTCTTTTCATGCGCTTTATTGGCCCCTGTTCTCTTCTTTGGTGGAATGTCTGCCGTTGTAGGGAAGGAGCTCTCAACCAACGCTTCATGTGCGGACGCGGGCCTCTGAAGGAGCAAAGCGCCCGTGCAGCGTGACCGCATCTCAGTGCTCTGCGTGGGCTCCCTGTGTGGTCCGGAGTCTGGTCTCGCCTCCCTCACCTGCGAGACGGGTGTAACAGGAAACTGAAGGATGGGGTCAACTAAGACATGGGGAGAGTTTACAGCAATCCCCAGGACATAGTAAGTGCTTCGTCAATGTCCAGGGTGGTGATGACGAGTATATGACTAACCCCTGGGTGACTTGCTGCCTCCCATCAATCCCGATCCCCTCCCCAGAGCCGCGGGTTTTCTCTGTGAGTGGTTGGCTCCAGCCCCATGCCCCTCTGCAGTAACACGCTCTGGTTTCGTGAGTTCCATTTACTGACGCACCTCTTTCAGGTCCCTTCCTCCACCCAGGGGCGCCCCCGACAGCCACACAGCCCTGGGACCCTCATCGCACACGCGACACCGTACCACGGCCTAGGGCCAGCTCCTCGGCCGCCAGTGAGAGGGACCGTGAGAAACAGGAAGGCGTCTGAAGAACAATTTGGAAGGCAGACGATGCCGGACAGGACCAACAGACCCTGGGAGTCTGGGGAAAGTGGTGCGGCCTTGCAGGGACCCCGCCCGTACCCCACAGTGGCTCACACGCTCTCCCCCCGTGACCCCCTCCCCGCCCCAGCCCTCTCCCTAGCTCAGTACCATAGGTGGGCCGCCAGGCCTCCCTGATCCCCACTCTGGCCCCAAGTGACCCCTGGAGGAGAACTGGGCCCCCTCCTGGGGAGGGAGTAGCGGGAAGGCAGCCGGCACAGGTCTGGGGCTGGAGCCAGGGTGCCATGGGGAGTGAGGAGGAGGTGGTGAGAGGACAGCCCCGCAGCCCCAGGGACTGCCTGCCAGGGCGACTGGGGAAGCTGCGAGGGCCTAGGGGCTGCAGGCCTGGGGGTTCTGGGGGCCAGCGCAGGGAGGGCAGGAGGCACTAAGGGGCAGGGGTGCCGGAAGCTCTCCAACCCTCTCCCCACACACCCACATCACCCCAGTCCTTCACTTCCACTAGGCAAGCCCTTCACACTCCTTGTCACCTCAGTTAGGGGCAGCCCCGCCCAGCCCCCCGCAGCCACCAGCCCCCGCCAAGACTGCCCTGGCGCGCTCGCGCCCTCCTCTCCCCAGGGTGAGTCACCACCCTAGAGTTTCCCTCACCACGTGCCTGCCATCCGGCCCCAGCCACATGCCCCCCTCACCCCACCCCCCCAGCTCACTGCTCTGCTCCCAGGTCCCAGCGGAAGCCACTCAGCCCCAAGGACAGCCTCACCAGGGAGCCCCGTGCCAGCTCCCCCTGGGACGTGGCCAAGCCGCCCCCTCTTTCTCCTATGGAGACCACCATGTTTGCAGGATAAACAAAAACTGAGCAGCGGCCAAGACCCAGCCAGCAGGGCCGCCGATGCCAGTGATACACGCCAGGAGCGAGTGGCAGGAGGCCTCCGAGCCAAGGGGGGTCCCCTTCCTCACTCCCGCCCTCTGAATGACGTCAGCCCACACAGAGGGCCAGCTGGGGGAAGGGCGGCATCAGTCTGTCCTTCCTTCAGCAAACACGACGGCGCATCTTGCAGCGCCTGGAGTTCGAGTCACGGGCAACCCACAGTCACGCTGGCGAGACAGATGTTTACCTCAAGCGCCACAAACAAGGGCTGCTTCTAGTCCCAAAACGGGAGGGGGGGGTGTTGGGCGCGGGGGGGAGTAACAAAGGCCAGGAGCAAGAACAGCCAGGCAGTGGAGTCCAGAGGAGTGAGGGTCTCCCGAAGACACAGCATTTTTGTTTTCCTGAGACAGGTGTTTCCAGGCAGAGGCAAACATGAAGGTGTTGACGTAGAAGGAGGGGGATCCATTCCAGAAGGGAAGATGGCTCCTGGGACTGGACCCAGGGAGTCCTTCCCGGGAAAGGATCTGATGTGAGGCCCCGCGGGGATGTTGACGAGGTTTACTGTCTGTCCTTTGTGCTATTTGGGCGAGGACATGGTCGCTGAATGAGTTGGATGTTGGTAAGACTCTGCCTCCTGCCCTGAGGACAAGGTTTGTGGGGGATAAGAATGAATGGGGAAAGTAAGTTAGGGGGCCTCTGTCAGGAGAGATGATGCTGTCTTGAACCAGGCCGGGGACTGTGGAGAGTGAGAAACATGGGAGCTATTTCGAAGGCAGAATTGGAAGACAGAGCACCCACGAGCGGGTGAGGAGGCTCCTCTGGGCTCTGGTTAGGACAGTGGGGAAGGAGCCACAAGGGGCCTCCTCGGGTCCCCTCTTGGGCTGGCCCTCAGTCCTCTTCCTTCTGCCCCCGCGAGCACTTAGCAAGTGGGATGGATGATTCTTTGGGGGCTTATTGTATTTAAGAGTTAATTCTAGGGCCCCTGGGTGGCGCAGTTGGTTGAGCGACTGCCTTTGGCTCAGGTCATGATCCCGGAGTCCCGGGATCGAGTCCCATATCGGGCTCCCAGCTCCATGGGGAGTCCGCTTCTCACTCTGACCTGCTCTCTCACTCTCTCTCTTTCCTAATAAATAAATAAATAAAATCTTTGGAAAAAAAAAAAGAGTTAATTCTAGGCCATATGTTCCCTAATCCTGTCCTTTGTCTACCATAAGCAGCATGAGCTCAAAAAGACCACAGGCTCCCGGTCCCTGCTTGAGGCAGTCACACATCACCGGTGACGGGAAAATGTCTGCTTCCCTGGTCTCTGTGAACGCACCTGGGCGACCAGCCCCCCTGTGCGTGAGCTGCCCCACGGCACAGAGCACAAAGGTAGCCTCCGGCTGCTTTGCATTTTTTCTATTAACCAATTAAGAATTTACTTAACATACCCCCTCTGGAGGGGACTTTGCCATCAGCTTGCATTATTTAAAAAGCAAAACAAGATTTGGGGTCTACCGCCACATCACTGTTGAAGACACTCAGCCACCCTCGCGGGGTCCAGCCCAGGCTATCATTACTCGAAGTCAAGGGCAGCCTGGCAGGAGCCTCTACTTTGACTCCTCTCTAGGTGATGGTCCTGAGGATAAATAACCCCAGGCCCCAGCCAAGAGCACCGGCAGACTCTCGGCAGACTCTCAGCATGGCGAAGCCTCCAGAACTCCCCACGGCAGCCGAAGTCACCCCTACCCCCTGACACACAGGCAGGCCCTTGCTGGAAACCTCAGCCACCACCCCAGACTCCTTTTTCCCTCGGGGTGATCTCACTGTAGAAGGCTGTGGCCCAAGGCCCTTATGGTGCGTCCCCCGCTCTGCCCCAGCAAACCTCCTCCTTCCCTTGCCATCTCAAGAAGGAGCAGCTGAGTATTTTCTTCCCTTCCTGAAGCTTGGGTCCCTTCTGTAAATTGATGCACTTCCTCCAGGGGCTGGCTTTGCATACCAGGGATCCCAGGGAGGGAAAGACTTGTATCTAGTCTCAAAACAGCTAACTCTAAGCGGGGCACCGCGGCTACCCACTCACCCTACATTTGCATAACCGAGAAAGCCTGTCAAGGGGACTCCAGGCATTTCCCTTTAAACTCTAACTATACCTGCCACCCGTGGGCACAGCAAGTGGGCTGTACTGGCCATTGGTCTTCCCTGTGGGCCCCAGAATCTTCGGGAGGCTTATTTAAAGAGCAGACCTCCAACAGTGCCCCAACCCAACCTCAGCACAGGCTCGGGTCTAAGTGGTTTTCATGCGGGGGAAAAAGGAAAGGTTCCAGGTGGAAATCTTCCAAATGTGTCTTCCCCAATCACCTTGTCACCAGACTGCTCTAAGCAAAAACTTTCTCATAAATTATCTTTGCCTTTGGCTGTTCACACACAAAGGTCACATAGTTGTTCGCCTCTGATATCACACACGTAGCTGGGGAAATGGTTTCAGAGGTTCCCACAGCTGGAATCTCCAGAGGAATTCTGACCAGGAAAGGGGAGATGAGGTCATGATGGAGAGGGAAAGAAGGAAAAAGAAGGCGGACAAGACCCAGAGAGCTAGACAGGGAGCGAGGACGCTCTCTCTGGGTCATATCGCCCCTTTCCCCCTTCCGTCTCTAACCTGCAGCTTCCTCAAAGCTCCCCCCAGCTCCCCCCACCATCCCATGCAAGTGAACAGACGATAAAAACCATTAACCAGAAGCAATAATACACCAGGGTTAATGAGCACATGCAGCACCCAAATCTTGGTTTCTAAATACCATTCTCCATTAAAAGGAAACAGGACTCCTTGGTGAAGTGGCTGATTCATTGCTAGAGGAGAGAAAATACAAGAAGAGCCTGGAGCGTGTAATGCCAGAAAGGAAGAGAGTGCTCGAAGACTGGCAAGGCGCCAAGAGACATGGGAGCCAGCGTGACCCGGCTGATTGGTGAAGCTTGGAGGGAATGATGGAGTCGAAAACCACCCATGGGTGAAGATCTGTGGGTAAAAGTGTCTCTCATGGTGGGAGATCGGATATTGGGAGCCTCCCCACATGATATTCAGAGGAAGACACGGCATCTGCCTTTGTGGTGATCTTGCCAAAACGATCACCTGAAACTAACAAGGAGGAAACAGCAGAAGAGAATTTTCGCAACATCATCCCACAAAATAACTGGGCAGGACTCTTCAAAAATGTCAAGTTCAAGAAACACAAAAGAGAGGCTGAAGAATATACCCAGGTTAACATGACAGCTGAATGCAGTGGGTAACCCTGGAAGAGGAATAAAAGAGACATAAAGGAGATGTGACTGAGACAACTGATCAAATTTGAATATGGACTGTGGATTAGTAATAGTTTTATATCAGTATTAAATGTTCTGCTTCCGATAACTAGACTGTGGTTTTGTAAAATTCTTGTCCTTACTAATACACACGGAACTACTTATGGGTAAAGAGGCATGGTGTTTTCAACTCACTCTCAAGGGATTCAGGAAAAAAAAAATGTGCATGTGTATGTGTGTATACACGATGTATAGTATATATACAATATTGAACATAGAATACATTATATACACACAATGCAGAGAATTTATAAAATAAATGGGCCAAATATGAATAATTGGCAAATCTCCCTAAAGAATATGTAGGCATTGCTTGTGACTTTTGTGTAAATTAGAAATCACACTAAAATTTACATAAATTGTGACAGTGGCTGACAGTTACGTGCTACTTTGTGCTGGGCACTGTTCGAATGCTTTACGTGTCTTTTTTTTTTTTAAGATTTTATTTTTATATTTATTTGACAGAGAGAGACACAGCGAGAGAGGGAACATAAGCAGGGGGAGTGGGAGAGGGAGAAGCAGGCTCCCAGCTGAGTAGGGAGCCCGATGTGGGACTCGATCCCAGGACCTCGGGATCATGACCTGAACTGAAGGCAGCTGCTTAATGACTGAGCCACACAGGCGCCCCCTCTTCCCCTTTCCAGAGCCCCAGGCCCTGTGTCTCCTCCCCAAGCCCTGATGCCCACAAATGCAGAAATTAGGGATTTCTGGCCTCGGCCTCCTGGACCGTGGCTGGGGCCCCAGAGGAAAGAGGAAGGGGTCCCAGCTGGAGCAGTGAACCCAAAGCCAAGGTTGAGGGAAGACAGCTGCTAGCTGAGGAGACGGGATGAGAAGAGGACGGAGGAGGCCCAGCCCTGAGGTGCAGCCCGCGAGAAGAGGGGGGTTGCCGGACCCCAGCACCGCTGTCACTGCAGGACCAGGTTTGGCTGGCGGTGGCCAGCCTCCTCAGCACTTCTCCAGAAAGGACTGAGGGCGACCTGTCCCCTGCCACCCTGAGGAGGCTGAGGCCTCACGGGCAGGGGCAGAGTCACAGAGCCTGAGCCGGGCCAAGCGTCAGGACGACGGCAGTCTGGCAGGGAAGCGGTGGTGGGGGAGGAAGACGCTGACGTCTGAACTCTGAAGTGGAGTGGACCCCCGCCATCCCCTCCCTGCTGAAGGGCCTGTCACAAGGCGGCCGTGGCTCACACCTGCTTATCAGGGCCGGGGTGTGGAGAGGGTGTCGGGGACGGGAGATAGGGCTGGGACAGGGCTGTCCACACCGGCCTGCTCTGCCTCCCTCATTCACACCTCCTCAGAGGCCCCTCAGCCCACTTACCCACTGCAGCCTCCAGCCTCCCCCAGCATGCCTCCGGCAGGCTGCCCCCACAAGCTGCCTTTCTCGAAGGAGTACTCCGCCCTGGACGGTGAAGAGACCCCAAACAGGGAGGGACCCGGGACACCATCCGGCCCACCCCTCACTTCGCTCATGGGGAAACCAGGACTAAGGACAGGCCGCTCACCCACCACCAGATCGCGAAGTACACGCAGGAGCCAGAAGTAGGCTCAACCCTCGACCGGAGCACAGACGGGCCTGAGCCTTAGCCTGGGGACCCTTGAGGCAGGGGCCAGGGCCATAGTAAAGGGGGAGTGAGAGGCACATTCCTCCTGAGGAGCGCCGTGCTTCTCAACCCTCGCGGAGAGAGAGGGAGCACACGTCATACTGGCCATACTGGGCCTGGTGGCCCAGGCCCCATGGCCTGCGTCGGAATGGCAGTGGATGGCAAGGGATTCAAGGCTCCCTCGGAGATGGTGGACAGACAGGGGCGGAGCGGGAGGGGCGCACGGAGCACATAAAGCTAGAGGCCAGCGGGAGAAGTCAGGGGTCCCGCGTGGGTGGTGGCGGGAAAGGAAAACCTCTGTCCCAGCTGTGCCGAGGCCTCTGACGAGCTGGGGAAGCTCAGGGAAGTCAAAGCCACTGCCTGCCACCGTCCCCTCACTCGTAGGCTTAGAGATCATTTGGGTGGAGAGGCCCCTGGCCTGGCCAGAGGTGGGACAGTCCAACTGCCTCGGGAGGAGGCGGAGCTGAGAGAGGGAGGGGGATGGGAGGTAATTCAGGATCCTCAGGGGAGGGGAAGGGGCGGGATTCCACACCTGCACACAGCGGGAAGACCTCATTTTAGCCCTGCTTCCCCAGGACCCAGCACAGGAAACCCCCTCTCCTATCTGATGGCCACCTCCTTGCCCCCATCTTCCCAGCAGGGCGAGCCGCCTCGGACCAGACATCAGGCCCCGCAGAGCCCGAGTAAGTAAGGGTGCCATGGGGAAGTGCCCTGGGAACCCCAGCCTGCTGGAAGCAGTGCCCAGCACGCGGCTGTCACCCGAGACACAGGCCCCTGCTCTGCTCTACTCACAGCAGCCGGCCCCGAGCACAGAACCTGGGCCTTGGCGGGAGACCAGTGCACGTGCCTTCCTGCCTCCGCTGAGCCACCTTCCCCGCAGCTGTCCTCACTGTCCCCATCTGGTCTCACGGGGCCCTGCTGGGGGACTGACTCACCCACCAGCCACGCCCCAGTGCCCACCTTTCCCGGGTCCCTCACAGAGATAGTGCACACATTGGGACTCGAGCAGGATCGTCTCAACTTTGCTGACTTGTTGGTAACTCCAAAGCATTTGTTTAAAGATTATTTATTTATTTACGTGAGAGAGAGAGCATGAGCAGGGGGAAGGGCAGAGGGAGAGGGACAAGCAGACTCCCCTCTGAGCAGGGAGCCCAACAGTGGGGCTCAATCCCAGGACCCCAAGATAATGACCTGAGCCAAAGGCAGACACAGCCAACTGAGCCACCCAGGCGCCCCAAACTCCAAAACATTTTTGAGCATGTACTATTTCCAGACCCCTCTGGAGGCCTCAGAAAGGAGTCAACTCCATTATTTGTCAGCTTCTAGGAAGTTCGCGGGACTGACAGGGCTAAGATGAGCATGAACAACTGAATTACAAAGCAAATTAAAATAGCTCCAACAGCCCTGGGGGGGCGGGTAGGGCAGAGGGCGAACATTAGATTGAGCCAGAAAACCCAAGTCATACATTCCTGGAGCTTGTTTCCTCACGTGTGGAATGGGATGAAGAGTAGCCATTCGAAGGTGGGCTGAATAAGCTGTGATGTGAAAGCGCTCCGCACTTTTGCAAACTGCAAAGCAGTGATCGTCGGAAGTTGGTAGCAGCACATGGGACAGTCTCAGGATTGGGGCGAGACAGAATTGCTTCTACCTGGTCCAGAGCCTACCGCCATGTTAAGATCAGGCTCTGTCCTTCACCTTCTCGGGACACGATGACCTTCATCAGTCGCTGTCTGGGTCAGTTCGGGCTGCTCTAACAAGATACCACAGACTGGGTGCCTTATACACAAAACAAATTTCTTTCTCACAGTTCTGGAGGCTGGGGAGTCCAAGATCAAGGTGCTGGCAGGTTCAGCGTCTGAGGAGAGCCCACTTTCCGGTTGAGCCGATCAATGTGCCGTGTCCTCACAGGACAGAGGAGCGAAGGAGCTCTCTGGGGTCTCTTTTATAAGGGCGCTAAGCCCATCGTGAGGGCGGAGCTACTCCCCTGCCAAAGGCTCCACGTCCTCATACCTTTGGGAGGGGGTTCGATTTCAAGGTATGAGTTTTGGGGCGACACATCGTCTTTAGTAGCCGCTGGTAACAGGAACTCGTAGTAACTGGCTACCATTTATCGAGGATTTGCTCGGGGACATGTTAGCCTAGTCGCTCCTCAAACGATCCTGCTCGTCATCCTCAACCTGCTCCCAGATGAGCCTAACTCGGAAGGACGAATGAGGTCAGCTGCAGGAGGCTGCCCAGTCGGCAGGTGGGAAGCTGGGATGGGGACCCAAGTGCACCTCCACACATAGGGAGGTGTCCAAAGTGCTGGCCCAGCCACGCTGTGCGCACCCAGACGTACAGTAGGCACCTTACTGTCCGGACTGACTCGCAGGCAAATTGTGACCGACATTTATTTTTGCATTGTGCAAACAATTCAGTGCTGCTTCCCTTTTTAAAAGGAACTAGAAGAGAATTGAACTTAGAGACTATCAGAGCGCATTATTATCACACGAATCTTGTTGGGTGAGTGTGTGAAGCAGGTTGCCATATAAAATGAATTTTTTACCAACGGGATCTTCCGCGACTGTCTCATTCAATGTCTTGATCAGACACGTTGAAGGCTTGCTTATCCGATCTTGCAATGTCAAAGCTGGGAGGCAGGGCTAACATGTCCGATGGCCAAATCAGGATTGTCAAGAATGTGAGCGGACATAAGATGGGTAGAAACTGTAACGACATGGAATCTTAACAGTCGAGCATACACGTGACCGCACACTTGTGTTCCAAAGACGGGCTGTGTGAGTGCATGATGGGAAAGGGACTCGACAGTAGACCCCGTCTAGCTGGACCAAGTCCCACAAGGACCAGTGAGAATAGTGGAGTGTCCCTAACAAGTGAGCACTCAATTCAGCACTGCCATTACTGTCTGATGCTTCGCCCAGATGTGGCTGCCACACCATAAAAGCCACATAATATCATGATGGTGGCAGGTCTGAAATCCATGAATGCCCTGGGCATTAAGTGAGATGCCCTGATGTCTTTAGGAGCTCCCTATGTCTAAAGGACTATCAGGTGAAAGCAGGTGCCAGCGAGCTCTGTGTAGCCTGGGATGGCCATTTAGGGGCTGTCACTGATGAGTGAGTTGCAGGGAAAGTTTCAGCTTAATGTTATGAAGCTCAATAATAAAGGAAAGTGGGTGCCTGGGCGCCCCAAGCAATGGAAGAAAGTTCTTTGATAGGAGCTCAAAGGCCACTTTTTTTTTTAAACATTTTTTTCTTTTTTTTTTTATTAAAGATTTTATTTATTTATTTATTTATTTATTTATTTATTTATTTATTTATTTATTTATTAGGAAAGAGAGAGAGTGAGAGAGAGCATGAGAAGGGAGAAGGTCAGAGTGAGAAGCGGACTCCCCATGGAGCTGGGAGCCCGATGTGGGACTCGATCCGGGACTCCGGGATCATGACCTGAGCCTAAGGCAGTTGCTTAACCAACTGCGCCACCCAGGCGCCCTCAAAGGCCACTTTTCAAGGGGACTCCCATCTAGGGAACGTGTGTGTCGGCGGAGTGGCGGCAAAGTGGGGCTTGGTCCGGCTCCAACCCCCGGAGGCTCATCAGAATCAGCAGTGTTGCTTGTTTAAAAAATACAGATGTCAGCTTCATATCTGACCTACTGAGTCAAAATCTTCAAGGGCGGGGTTGAAGAATCTCTCTATTTTTGAAGCCTACGAGGCAGACTGTTCTAGATTAACAGAGACTAAACATGACAACAAGACACAAGACACAAACCTTGGCTGAGACATGGATATTCAAAGAAAGTGTAAGATTTTGAGGGAAAATCTAGGCAAACTTTTAAGACATTGTTCATTAGATGATACTGAATTCTTGATGATTTTCTTAGGTGAGGAACAATATTCTGGCAATACAGGGGAATGTCTTTATTTTTAGGTGATACAGGTCAAAGTATTAAGGAATAAAGTATCATGTCTACGTTTTGTTTTTTAAACCAATAAATTACTTTTAAATGGCTCAAGAAGAAAAGAAAGCAAATGGGACAAAATATCGAGGGGAGAGGGCATTCTTAACTCTCCCTTCAACTTGTCTGGAGGGACAGTTTTCAAAATAAAGTTGGGAAAAATGAAGCTAGCGAGGCCCCTCTGATGAGCCAAACATGAGGCCCACGGAGAAGCCAGCCTCGGCTGTTCCATCTGGCCTGAGAGCCGGGAGCCCGAGGTCCGAAGCTGACTGCACCCTCTGCGGCTTACACAGCTGGAGGGTCTGTGTTGGACAGTGTCACAGCCGACTTGAGTCCTGCATGTGGCATTAGGCAGCAGTGACCCCTAGAGGTACTCCGCACTCAGGGGTACACCAGCCCCTAGGCCATAAGGCCATGTCCAGGAGCACTAAAAGAGAAGTCCATCCACCACATCGCCACTGCACACCCCAAGTTACACAGGGTCCACATCAAAGTTCGGTTCATGCACCTGCCCACTCTAATGACCTACGAGTCAGTCCCTGGAGGAGAGGCTGGACTGGAAAAGGCAGCACTGGATCCCCTGACGGATAATCTCCAGTGAACGACATCCAGGAAGGCAGGCGGGAATGAGAGGTGGGCGAGGCGGCAGGCAGGAGCAAGAGTGCCACATCCGGTGTGGGGCACCCCCCGAGCAGTTCCGGCAGAATGAACAGAAGGACCAAGGAGGACGATGGAGTGA
Organism: Nasua narica; assembly: GCA_028533885.1. Lineage (NCBI taxonomy): Eukaryota > Metazoa > Chordata > Mammalia > Carnivora > Procyonidae > Nasua > Nasua narica. The sequence continues at coordinate 58,938,184 of CM052799.1, read as the reverse complement.
GCCCAGAAGACATAAGGGCACACAGGTGCAGCTGTGAGGACCGAGCAGGGATAGCTTCAGGGATGGGCTGCTCATGCGACAGTGACGTGTTCACAGGGACGAAGCTGAGCCCAGCCCTGCGGGGCTGTTCCTTCGAGATCACACTATGTCTCCCCTCGGGGTGCTTCAGAGGCCCGACGGAGGGGCGAGGTTTTGTTTGAAGGTCACGGTGCACGACAGTGATGCTGGCCTGCAGTAACAGGCTGGGACACCTGTCCTACCTTAGCCACATATGACATATGACATTGGTCAAATGCTCTCAATCCAGACACCAAAGAGCCTGGAGTCTCAAATAAAGATGTTACTGGGGGCAGGGAGATCAGGGAATACCCCTGACCCGCAGAGGGGTTTCTGGCCGCAGAGCCCGTGAAGATGGCTGCAACCTTCCCCTGGGCCACGATACTCCCTGAGCATCACCGGACAGAAGGCAGAGTCCCAGGCCCGACCTGAGGATTTGGCTGCTCCAAGGAAGGAGCAGCTGGAGGCTGACTGGCTCAGGTGGGCAACGAGGAGCTTATTCAATCGGGGGACAGACCTGCGCTGGGGAGTGGCCGAGGGACCTCCTGCACCCGGGTCCGAATAACCAGCAGTCCTACCAGGGGAGGCCAAAGGGACCCGATCCTGGGGAAAATTCCAAGCTCCGCCGAGTATTTACATTTCAGTTGGTCCTGGAGGGACCCTTAATGGAAGTGTTCGGACAAGTCGAACGTCCCTCCTGTAGACCAACACAACTCTTCCATGTGAAAATGAAGACGAGGAGACCGCATTTTTTCACGTAAGCACGGATCTCTATTCTTCACAGTGACCAGGTAGCACTTTTCATACTAGAAGCCCAAGGCACTTCCACTCACTGATCCAAAAAATTAAGATTCTCCACCATCTAGGTAGAGGGGCAGGAGTGCGAAGAGCATGGGAAATAAGTCCAAGGCTGAAGAAAATTCAGGCCAGATCAGGGCATGGAGCCAGACATGGGGGGAAGGAGATGGGGGCTCACCTCTAGAGATGAATGCCAAGCACCCAGGACTTCTCCCAGAGTCGCTCCCTCAGGCTCTGGGAGAAACACACCGGGAGGCCCCCCCATCACCTCTCCAACAAGGAGAGAAAGTAACAGATTTTTTTGGTCACAGTGACATTTTGGATCTTTATCCCCGGGAAGAGAAGGACTGGCATAAGCTAATGGCAAACAGTGTGATAAAACAGACTGGTATTAATCCAGGCTACTGTGTTCTGATCCCCCAACTTCTTTCTTTGTTATCCAAATAAAGGAGCAGAACAAGGTCAATCATTATCAACTTACCTTTATCTTTAAGCCTTGGCATTTCTGTTAGAGACAAACAACTAAAACACCACAAAAACTGTTCTTGTGATACCACTTGGGAAGACGGCAGAGCTAGGATACATTTAGACAAGCTCCTGGGCCCTATTTTAAGGTATTTTGCTGTCTATACTTATGGTAGCCCTTGAAAGGATTCCACGTAAACCCAAGTCTAGAGATCTGGCTCAGGAAAACAGCCAGTTTCCCTTAGAGATAATCAGAATTGTCTCGGAGTCTTTGGCCCAAAGCACCACCTGCCCTGTGCTACCCAAGTAGGCAAGCAGGCCCGAGGGAAGCAAATCATGAGCTGGTCATTCTGTGGACACAGGCCCCTCTTGGGTCTCGTAATCTCTGGAACAGACTGCTCACCTAGAAAGCAAAGAACATAGCGATTTGGCACCATCCGATCCCTAAAAGAACTGCATCCCTGGAGGCAAGTAGAGGCTCTGATAAACCCCAGAAAGCAATGCCCTCTTACTTTCAAACATCTGTGATTGTTTCTTCCCAAAGAACTAAGGAGGGTTCAAGTCAGAGGATATTTAAGACCCTCTGGCTCGATGGCAGATAAGAAGCCAGACCCCTCTTGGCAAGCAGGGCCCAGAAACACCGATACCCATGTGGATACATTTCTAAGTCAAAACCTCTGTGTCAGGATTACTTCAGTCCATGTCATGCTGTCATTCTTCTCGGCCCCACATGCCTACCTCTGTGGGTTACTTCTTTGGAAAGGTGGAACCCTGGACAAAATACTTAAGCTCCCGAAGGCTTAATTTCCTCACGTGTAAAATGAGGACAGTGGCATTTACCTCAAGAGTTGCTATAAGATAATCCATGTAAAGCACCGAGCTTAGTAGACAGAACATACTAGGTGAGCAGAAAATGTCGGTGAGGGCTTCTGCAGGACAGAAATGGAGGACCAGCAGGTCTGTCGGAGAAGGAGCAGGAAATGGATACGTAACACGGTAATACACGTGGACAGGACAGCACACAGAGGACATCGAAAAGCCACCTCCAAGACCAGCTCGGGTCCTAGAGAAAGAAGGCATACAACACTGGGCTCCAAGAAAGCTGAGCAGATACACTACAGATAGCGCATGATTCAGGGGCACGAAAACAAAAGGCCTGCATGCGCGAACATCCAGAGACAAAAACAGCGGTCATCCTGTGGTCAGAGTCCTCCGTGAGCCTGACGTAAGGTCAGCATCCAATCTGTAGGTCTAACAGTTTCCTTAATAATTAGTTCCCGTGTCAAATAAGAAATTGATAGAATTTTTTTAGACCTTTCGTCTTTTGGGGAGAAATTTAGTCTGAAGTTTAGGATTTCATCATTTCTTTAAAGCAAAGCCACTGAAATACGTGAACCGGAAGACGACGCGCCTGCTTCGTTACAGATGCTGTCATACATCTTCGGAGAAAAAACTAAGATGGCTCTCTCTCCAGGATTCCTGACTGCTCCTTAGCTTTGAGTTCTTCTAGTTTCTTCTCATAGCAGTTCATGAAGTAGTCATCTGGTTCAATCCCTGCGCTCTTCAAATTTTCCATGACCTTTTCCAGTCTGTGGACTGATCGGGCTCCCGCAATCTTTCTTGTGCTCAGGTACAGAGAGAACTCCTGGAAATCCAGGAGCTTACAGGTGTCCACAGAGCAGATATTCCTGATACCACTAGTTCTATCCAAATGAGGAAAAAACACCAGTCCTGATAACTTCTCCAGGTCCTGCAGGCTCACTTGGAATTCACTTAACTGGGGTTGGAAGCCAATGGCTTCATTGGGCACCACGAAGGCCCCTAGTGCCAGCGGTTCAGTAGACGCTGGGCTTCTGCGGGCCAGGATCACCTTATAAAGGTGCGAGGGGACAGCCACATTGTCCTCACCAATCACCTAAAAACAAAGCAGCCGTGTTAGCAATGCTAACTGATGCTAGCAGTTCCCAAATTTCTCCTGAAAAGATTTTCAACATGTTTCTGCGAAGACATTTATAAGTTACCCCACCAACGGCTTTAAATTCAACCGTCAAAAGTAATAATAAACCAAAATACAGATTCACAGAGAAGATGAGAATCTAACAGGTAGATTCTGATTACGATCTTTAAAATCATGCCACCCCAAAGAGGAGAGGTCACATCCTCTGCTCTGATTGTAGGACAAAGGGCAGAAGAATGCCTTGGGTTTTTAACAGACAAGAAAAGCTGTGATTTTCTCTTCATCACATAATCAGAACTTCTGGTGCTCTAAACATTCAAAGGTCAAAACTCCAAGCCTGAGATATAAAAATATGGCCTTAGTTCATCAAATTCACTAGGGAGCTAAACAAACAGCTCTCAGGAAAGCAGCCAGACACACCACATCGGCATCCCTAGCTCCAGTCTCACCTAGACTGTGGCTCATTTTTGAAATTAAATCAAGTAAATGTAAATGCTGCTTGCTCAGAGTTTTGCACAAATGTGGGCCTATTATCAAACACAGGACTTCTGAACGCGTCCTCAAACCAAATACTTCGGAAAGATATCCAGACAGCAGAGAAGCCAGGGGCGGGCCTGCAAACAACTTGCTTGCCTATGCCGGTCGGCTCTACTAATGAAATAACATTGTTATGGAACCTTTTCAAATTTCCTTCCAATTGGCTTAAAAGCCGTATCTGTTTTCTGAAAAAGGAAAACTGAACCTCCATTTCCTTAATGGTCTCCAATAAAATGATACAATCTAACTACAATATACATGTGTACTACTACCCCTCCCAGGTCCTTCCCTGGTCCGAGTGGGCATTTGCTCCTGATCCAACCTGCCTGCTGCCCGAGGCCGTGCTGGGAGCCCAGATAAGGCAGAGGGATGAGAGCTACAAGGATTCTTTCCTGTTTTTCTCCGGCTTCTACCTACACGGCACACAGCCTAAAGATGCCATGGCTATTTGCTGCTGGCACATGGAGGTTCCACTGCCAAGACCAACTGTGGGGCTGCAGGGAAGCCCCATCTACAGGCCTGATTTCTCTAACTACTATCTCTCAAGTCAGTGAAAGCGGCTGGTCAGGGCTCACTTGAGAGTAAAGTGTATGAAAGTACACAATCTATAAGCATGAAACCCTGTAGCCCTCCAACAAGTCATTTATGTAGCTAGGAAAATGAATGTCCTCTTCAAGGCAAAAAATACTGAAGGTGAACTCTAGGGAGGTCCACAGTTAGCCCACAGACCACCGACAGATGTTAATGCAACAACGCAACTCAGAGGGGCTATGGCTGGCACTGCTGGAAACAGAAAGGAGCAAGCTTTACAGTGAATACCCTAGCGTCTGTTCTCAAGAAGCTTCCCATCTAGAGGAGGAGTCAACCCCCACTTTCACGGGAGGCAGCATGTGGTCAGATGCCAATACAGAGCACAAGGCAGCACTAAGGGAAGCGAGGGACCGGAACGGGAGGGCACAGCTGCAGCTGAGCCACAGTTGACAAGGGGGTAGAAGTTTAGCTTCCAGGGTTAGCTGGGGAGCCAACAGTTAAGCAAATCCTTGGTGCCACCTGGTGGACATCCTTCATCTCTGCAGCACAGCCTCAGACTCCCAAGTATGAGGAGCTTTCCAGACCATTCACTTGATTTCTCTCCTCGTGGACTCTGTCTACAAATAAATAACAAATTTCAAGAATAATTAATTGGTCATGCCCATCTACTGCCAATCAGGGCTTCTAATCAGAGTCATTAAACTCCAGCCAGAAGTAAAAAAATTTGACATTTTAAGATTTATAAAGAAATCATTTCTATTAGGTTTTCAAAAACCCATACAATAGCTAGAGGATGTCCAATAAGACCTTTAAGAATCCTCACAGGACATAAAAACTCCTACCAAGAATCGTAAGGTAGTATCATTTCACCCATGACCTTCTTAGTATTTCAACGAGGAGCTGCAAAATACTATCCCTAAATAAAGAGAAAAATGAAAACTTAGCCACTATCTTCTCTGCGTCAGTCTGCTTTGTTCTTAGGAAGTAAACATCTGCAACCTATTTAAAGTAGGAACCAGCAATATTTGGAAATTCAGAAAAGCCACTGTTTTTTCCCTGAATTTACAACAACAAAAAAAAATCCTAACTTTCGAGCTATCTTCTTTGTAGACAACTCAACCTACATAATAAAACTCTTCCAATTCTGGGAAAACTAGAAGTCTTTCATAAAAGGTTTCTAGAAACTGCTAGGGACAACCCCTGAGACCTGGTCAGGTCCTGGCTTTGCCATGAGGTTGCAAGTCATGTCCACTGCTACCTTCCTTCTTCATTCATAAAATAGGTAATAACTAGCTTCATGCTACCCATGTCACAAAATAGTTATGAAGATACAAAGCCACTTTAGTTTCCAAAAAAAAAAAAAAGGTTTTAAAATCCACAAGAGTTATGCAAAAAAGCAATTTTTGTAGTGACTGTCATTCAAAATAGGTGTGTAATTGCATTTGGTGCAAAAAAATGGTTCTGCTGAGGGACACTGGGGAAACGCAGGATCAAGCAAGATTAGACCACTTAAAGGTGGACAACAGGGTTTGAAGGGGGAGAAGGACAGACACAAATGACACCCTGAGCAAAGGACTTGGGGGCTGAATATGTACCAAGTCTTCGGTATCAGTAAATCAGCAACGATCTTTGTCATAGAAGATGTAGATGTAAAAATACTTTATAGAGGAAATCCTCACTACTGTTAAAGCAGCAAAAAGCACGGAACTCTTGTCAAGATTATAACAAAAAACTGGAAATCAACTGGGTGTAACTAGTAAACACAATATACAGAAGAGCCATAAAGCTGGCACTCACTCGCCCCCTAAACTTAGCCTGCATACCTGCTGGCCTGAGGTTTCCTTCCGTCCAAGAGCCAGAAATGACAGTCTGCTCTCCCCCGCCCCAGCGCCACACACAGAACCGGGCCTTCGTGCTGACTCAGTGCCAGAGGAGCCTGGCGACAAAGGACATTCAGGCTAGGTCTGCCCTAGGTCCGGTCATACACACAGTGCAGCTGTTATGTAAATAAAATTGCGCAGCAGCACAAGGAAAATATATGTACCTGCTACAATCAGATAGATATATTTGGTTACATTCCCCTGTTAGGACAAAAAAAGAAAACCCCAAACTAACACTGTTGGACACATCAAGAGACCAAGCGAACCAAGTGAAAGAAGGAAACCATGAGAGTGTGGTAAATAGGGACTCCACACCTGAGGGGACAGAGGAACAAGGGAAGAAGGGAGTCAGGACGTGCGGGCAAGTCGGCAGGTGGCCAGCCCGTGCGAGGCACGTCGAGCCTCTAGAGGAGCTCGTGCAGCAGCAGAGACGCAGGGAGACCCCGCTCCTCACACGGGGCGCCCGCGGCGGGGAAGGAGGTCACACGACCACAAGCACCACCTTCCCAGACTGTCGCTTCTACTTGGAGATGGAGGGTGGGAGTAAGGAGATACTTAGCCAGTAAAACCACGTATCTTTTTTCATTTAAAACAAATACAGAAACGAACAAAAGCTCTGCCTAAAGAGAAAACAGGAGATTTAAAAAAAAAAAAAAAATTACTCCTGATCACTTCAGGTGATGCCTCACAATTCCTGGAGGCATTTTTTTTTTTAATTTCCTCCCCCTCTAGGAACTCCCTAGAATTAGTTTGGAGAGTGTGCTGTAGAATGAAAACACAGACTGTTAAGCACTTCTAACATTACCACCACCACCACCGAGTTGAAAAATTTAAAGCTCACTTTCTTGTCAGGTCAATTATAACGCTCAGGCCAGAATCTTCAGGTATGTTTCACTTGTCTGGAATCAATCTCTTCTTGAAACAGGCACATCAAAGAAAGCACATGGATGACCTCAGCTATAATAAAGGGGGTGATTCTGATTAGAGCTGTCAGATGACTCACTTCTGATAAAATCAGTGCTACTAATCTTCCCCTGGGCTCGCATTCACTCAAGTCCTATGATGCTGTGATCCTTTCCTGCATATTCTAACGGACATTTCTGCCTGGCTATAAGGGATCCTCCTCTTGGCCCATTTTCTGATCTTATTTTTGCATGCTAGCAAATATCACTTGCAACTGCTCTCCATCCTCACCATCTTCTACCTCCTGGTCCCAAGCTGCCGGATGGGAAGAGCACAGCAACCCCTCTCCTGCAGACTTTTGAGAGCTTTGAAGAATAATGCTACAGAATGACTGGCAGTTCTCATACAAGTAGACAGACCCATGTTTGGATCTCCCCTTTGACGATGACTAGCTATGTGACTTTGACTTGACCCTTTTAAACCTCAATTTCTTTGCCTACAAAAGATAACCACTACTTCCTTGTAAGAACTGCCTGTGAGGACTGACTGAGACAGCATATCCAAAACTGTTTATTGGATAGGATGGTAGATACAGCCCTCAATTAACACCAGTTCACTTGCTTCATTTTCTCCACAGTTTACACATACATGTTTCATTGCCCCGAAAGAAAACTAAACAACCTTGTTTTTATTAGCTATATTCTCCTAAAGTCAGGTTCAGCATATAGTTGTAAACAAGCAAAAAATATTAAATGGCTGGATTGGAGTAAACAAAACACTTCCCTGGCATTCTGAATTGCCATACATACTTCCAAGACATTCCCTCGAAAACAGGAATTCACAATTCAAGTATTTATTCCTTGAGAGGAACAGAATGGTTTCTAGGGCGGGGCAATGCTGTGTCCTTTTCTCAGCATCACTAAAGGATAGCGTGAATGCTTTTGAGCTGAGCATTTAAGGTTTCGGCCACCTAGCCCTAAGGTTTCCATTTATTTTTGTCTCCTTCCCTATATGAGGGTCTAACCCAACTGTCTGAAGAACTTACTGTTTTTCAGCACATATGCTACATTTTCCTATTTCTTCCCCCCTGCTGATTTTGCCTCCCGTCTGTTTTCCTTAACCAAATTTTCCCAAGTTTACGTGCATGTATATGTGTGCACACATTATGTATAAAATGTTTGGCCCAACCAAATTCTTAATATGGCAGGTGAAACAATTTTTCAAATTTAATTTACCAAAGGATATTTTGCTTTCATGCTAAAAGATACACTACAGATTTTTAACTTTAAAACTCCACCTTAAATCACTGATCTGAAAAAATATCACACCTAACAAAAGCTGGATTACTACAGAGAAGCTATTAGTGAAAAATATAAATATAAAAAAGTAAATCGCTTTGATACAATTCTAAAAAAATAAAAAAATAAAAAATAATACCCCTCTCCAGGGAGATACATTCATAGCAACATTCACCTTTGCATACACACACATAAGACACACGCACCGGTAAGTGCTTCCTTTATGACCAGGGTCTGTCAATCTCAAAGAAAACACAAAGGAACAACGAAGATGAAGAAAAAACGGTCAGCCACTAAAGGCTACAGAATTTGTATACTATGTTCTTTGGGGCTCTCTCCACCCACTATAAAAGGCTAAAAATAAATGTGGTGAACACATATGACCCGCCAACAGCAGACCGAGCACTCAAGAATCAACTTGTCATCCAGATCCTGGTTTCTAAATACCAATTCCCATTAAAAGGAACCAGGGCTCCTCGGAGAGACGGCTGATCCCAGAGTCTGGCCAAGATGAGCCTAGAATATCACGTTATGCCAGAAAGTAGAAGTGCTAAGAACATGATGAGGATGTGTCAAAACACACGGGAGATAGCCTGAAAGGGCTCCCACTGGCCAAATTGAAGACAATTTTGAGCACCGAAATGAATACACAGCAGATTGATTAAAAACTGAATTAAATAAGAATCCATCCGTTCATACTGATATAATAATAATAATAATAACAATAAGGAAAAGCTGTCTCTGGGGTACCTGGGTGGCTCAGTCATTAAACGTCTGCCTTGGGCTCAGGTCACGATCCCAGGATCCTGGGATCGAGCCCTGCATCGAGAAGCCTGCTTCTCCCTCTCCCATTCTCCCTGCTTGTGTTCCCTCTCTTGCAGTGTCTCTGTCAAATAAATAAACAAAATCTTCGGAAAAAAAAAAAAAAACAGGAGAAACTCTTTCTTACAGTAGTAGAATGTCAATTACTAAAAGCAGAAGAAGTAAGAATTAGAAAATCATTACTCGGCAATAATGATAGTAATAACCGATTCAAGCCAGAATCCTCAGTGGCTGCTAAAACTAGCAGGTGACAACTTGAAGAGAAAAAGAATACTTACACGGTCTCAAAGGACTTCCACAGATATCAGATTAATTTCAAAGGGGAAATGATAACAGCAGTGAAGAAATCTAGAGGGCAACACCTTTATCAAGTGATCTAAGTTAATATACCAGTAACAGGACAACCTGACAGCATATGCAAGCCGAAGGGACACACCGAGGGGTACACAAGCTCACATCTGGGGTGTTCTTCCAGAAACATAACTGAATCTAATCAGAGGAAACAAGAGACAAACCCAATTTGAAGAATATACTATAAAACAACCGGCCTAGATTCATCAACATGTCAACATGGTTAAAGACAAAAAGGCTGAGATTAAAGAAGACTAAAGAGACATGACAGCTCAATGCGATGTGTGATCCTGGACTTCATTCCAAATCTGGGGGAAAAAAACTGCATGAAGAACGTCATGGGAGCAACTGGCAAAATGTAAATATGGACTGTACTCTGGATACTATTCTTATATGTTGAGTTTCATGAACTTGACAACTATACAGTGGTTATGTGAGAGAACAGAGCAACTTGCTTTGCCAAGGATGTGCAAAAAGCTCATGAATAAAGATTAAAGGAGGTTTCCAGTTCAAGATGGCAACCTGGGCCCAGGCTTCTGCTCCTCTCTCTCCCCCCGCCAATTTAAAAGATACACACATATACACAAAACGGCAGCAAAAAGGTCTGACACAGAACCAACTCATACAAGTGCAGAGAATGACAGAGTCGTGCATTAGTGGACTAAGAAGTGCCATGAATTTCTGGAAGATGGAGGAGCTGGGACACGTTAGATAAAACAAAGAGGAGAAGTCAAAGCTTGGATTTTCACAGCCCCTTATGCTGTGCTCCAGTAAGTAAAGAGTGTCAAAATCAAGGTGTGAGACTTGATGAATCCATCTACAGAATTATTGTGCAACCAACAAAAGCAGCAGGCAGGCCTTTGTCTTGCCTCCAGGATGAAGCTAGAAAAATATTCTCTAAAGGGATGATCCTCAGACCTTACAGTGTACGTAAAACTGCCTGAGACAGCCCGTCACACCTGCAGGCTCCTGAGTCCTGCGGCCAGGATTTTAGGGCATTTTCAGACAAGCAAGTTTACCATCCAGTGACTCTTCCAGAAAGAATCTGAGGATGTACGCCAACAAAACGAAACAAAAAAGGAATCCAAGAATGGGGACGAGGAGCCCAAGATAAAAGGGACCTAAGCCAGGAGTGTACTGAAAGGAAAGACAGATGTGTAGCTGACTGAAAACCAGCAGCTTACGGAGGTTGCCAATGGTCAGTTCGTCATTCCCTCGACATTCCACTCATCGTGCCCTTCTTGCAATGCTTTCTTCACTTGGCTTCTGGGACACCACTCTCCCTGGATTTTTCTCCTGCCTCAAAAATTGTTTCTTTTGTCTCCTTTGCTGGGCGTTACTCTTCCTGACTTCCGAACATCTGAGCCCCCGAGGTTCAGACCGCAGATCGGTCCTCTCCCGTCTGTGCTCACTCACACGATCTCGTCCTAGCGTGAAATACCACCTGCAGTGCTGACCACTCCCAAGCAGACCGCCACTTCAACCTGTCCTCTCTGACAACCGAACTCACAGCCTGCCTTGGACATCAAATAATCTCCCGTTATTCCCATAGCCCAAACCACCCGATTTCCAGGCTCCACACCAGCTTCTCTCTGGTCTTCATGATCTCAGACTGAAAGCCAAGTGTTATCCTGACTCTTTCCCTCTTAGTCTACAACTTACCCCATTAGAAAGTACACCCATTCTACTGCAAGGCACATCCTAAATCAGAGCATTTTTCACCGTTTCTACTACCGCCCCCCCAGTCAAGCCATCGTTACTTCTCAGTTAGACTACTCCGCCAGCCTCTTAAGCGGGCGGGCTAGTCTCCTATTCCTCACACAGAGCAGCCAGGTGGGCTTTACAGATCTAAACCAGACTGGGCCACTCTCCTGATCAAACAGCGTCGCAGCTCCCTGAATACGATGTGGACTCCTCCCCATTGCCTCCCTCTAGCTGCCCCCCTTCTCCTCGGTGCTCTCTCGGCTCTTGTCACACTGGTGTTCTTGCAGCTCCTTGAATACACCGAGCTAATCTTGCCCCCAAAGTGTCTTTGCACTTGCTGGAAAACTTCTCATAGAGGTTACTCCCTCACTTCACTCAGGTTTCTGTTCAGTCTCACTTCCCTTTAACAGCCTATCCTGTCTTTCTTTTCCACCCCCGTGTTCTCTTTTTCTAATACGGCATTTTGTTTACTGTGTGTTTCCTCTGCTATAACCTGAGTTCCATATAACATACAGCCTTATTTACTGCTGTTACCAGAAATGCCTATAACAGTGCCAGGTACACAGGAGGAGCTTAATAAATATTTGCTGAACAAAAGGAAGGAAAGAAGGGAGGGTGGGAGAGAAGAAGGGATGGAAGGGAGGAAACGAACAGTTCGTATTGGAACAGAAGTCAGAGGGCTCTAAGAATGTCTTCAAGAAGAAACTGATTTTTTTTTTTAAAGATTTTATTTATTTGCCAGAGAGGAGAAAGATTACAAGTAGGCAGAGAGAGAGGGGGAAGCAGGCTCCCCGCTGAGCAGAGAGCCCGATGCGGGGCTCGATCCCAGGACCCTGAGATCATGACCTGAGCCGGAGGCAGAGGCTTTTAACCCACTGAGCCACTCAGGCGCCCCGAAACTAGTTTATTTTTAAAAAATAGTAAGATAGTAAGTTTAAATGGTCTGAAATAGAAAGTGAAAGCAATTATTACATTTTTTAAAATAGCAATTATAATACCCTGCCGCCTTTACCTTCCCCTTCTCAGATTTTTGTTGTTTGCGGTAATACTTATTTCCCCGTGGCACAGACTTAATATGGATTATACCTATTGTTTTAAAGATCCAAACGTTCAACTTAAACATTCATAGTACTATACATACTGCTTTTATGTTTTCAATAGAGCCAGGATTATAAAGCTCAAAGACCAACAAGGGCTAGACAGGAAATGTAAATGGATGAAACGGGCCAGGTGAACATTATGCTGAATGGAAGAACATGTGCTCCATTGAAAGAGAAAGCTACTCTCAGCCAGTGAAAGCACCTATGGGAATATGTGCCAAGTGTTGGAGTCATCTGGTTTTTTTTTGTTTGTTTTCTTGGGTTTTTTTTTTTTTAAGCTTTTATTTATTTATCTGATGGATAGAATGAGATCACAAGTAGGCAGAGAGGAAGGCAGAGAGAGAGGGGGAAGCAGGCTCCTTGCTGAGCACAGAGCCCGATGCGGGGCTCGATCCCAGGGCCCTGAGATCATGACCTGAGCCGAAGGCAGAGGCCTTAACCCACTGAGCCACCCAGGCGCCCCGAGTCATCTGTTTTTAAGAGAAGCTAATATCTGGATTTTTTTTTTTAAAGATTTTTTTTTTTTTTTTTTAATTTATTAGGAAAGAGAGAGAGTGAGAGAGAGCAGGTCAGAGTGAGAAGCGGACTCCCCATGGAGCTGGGAGCCCGATGTGGGACTCGATCCCGGGACTCCGGGACCATGACCTGAGCCGAAGGCAGTCGCTCAACCAACTGCGCCACCCAGGGGCCCTAATATCTGGATTTTTATGTGAAACCTCCCAAGTATGGAAAATTACCACCTAATTCAAGAACAACATACTATGTGAAACAAGTCAAATTATCTATGGGCTGGATGTGTCAGAAAAGGCCTCTGCCTTAGATCTTTGCCACAGGCAAAGCTCAGACCAAATTATAGCTAGTAAACAAATGTAAATGCTATAAACCTCAACAATACATAAGTGAAAGATCAAGAAGTAAAGGTTTAAGTATATTGTATAAAGTTTATGATGTAAAGTCTAAAGAAGAACTAAAACTAATGTGAATGACACATAATGGAACAATGTGTGAAGTGAACTAAAGAAATTTCATGTATTTCACGTGACAGCATCAACAGAGACTTTAAAATGTGCAAATCAAAATTAAGAAATATAGTTTAGCACCCATTATTCTCAGATAGAGATATAACTAGGAAATTGGACAGTAGGACTGGGACCAGGTGCTAACTATCCCTCTCAGATCTTAAACTATTTGAATTTCATTATGGTGTCATATACTTTAAGATTTAAGGTTTAACATTTTCATTACTATGCACAGAGTTCCGTAACAAATTTTTGAAGTTTAAATTCAAGACTCATTAAAAGACCAACAATTAGGGCACCTGGGTGGCTCCATCAGTTAAATGTCTGCCTTGGGCCCAGGTCATAATCCCAAGGTTCTGGGATTGAGTCCCGCATCAGGCTCCCCACTCAGCAGGGAGTCTGCTTCTCCCTCTCCCTCTGCCTCTGTCCCTCCTCCCTGCTCATGCTCTCTCACATAAAATCCTTAAAAAAAAAAAAAAAACAAAACTGGGGCGCCTGGGTGGGTCAGTGGGTTAAAGCCTCTGCGTTCAGCTCAGGTCATGATCTCAGGGTCCTGGGATCGAGCCCCGCATCGGGCTCTCTGCTCAGCAAGGAGCCTGCTTCTCCCTCTCCTTCTGCCTGCCTCTCTGCCTACCTGTAATCTCTCTCTCTCTCTGTCAAATAAATAAAATCTTAAAAAAAAAAAAAAAAACTGGAAACTAAAGGGGCGCCTGGGTGGCTCAGTCAGTTAAGCATCCAACTCCTGATTTCAGCTGAGGTCATGACCTTGGGGTCCTGAAATCGAGCCCCTGAGTATGGGGCTCCATACTCAGCATGGAGTCTGCTTATCTCTCTACCTCTGCTCCTCCCCCTGCTCGCATGCTCTCTCTCTCTTTCTCAAATAAAAAAAAATCTTTAAAAAAAAACCAAAAAGACTGGCAATTATGACTTCAATGCCATGGGGCGCGGACAAAAGCATCAACACAACTCCTAAATTCTAATACATAATTAATGAAGAATAGATTCAAAGGTTTTCAAATTAATAGAAAGGCATCTGCTCCCTACGGTTCTGCAGAAGAGAAAGGACAAAGAAAAAGAATCCAAGAAATTCTTCCTTACTAAAAGCTTTCTAATTCCAGCACCCTGCCCCATGCTTTGATAGAAGAACACGTGTCAAATTAATAACCTGGAGGTGCCTGGGTGGCTCAGTTGCTTAAGCATCTGCCTTCTGCCCACGTAAGGATCTCCAGTTCCTGGGATCGAGTCCCGTGTCGGGATCCCTGCTCAGCAGGGAGTCTGCTTCTCTTTCTCTCTCCCTCTGCCCCTCCTCCCTGCTCATTCTTGTTTGAATAAACAAATAAAATCTTTAAAAAAAAATAACCTTATATAATTTATAGTCCAAATGGACTATATCTTTCAGATATTAGTTGAAATTCTTGATATGACTATGGACATTTCCTGATTTCGGTACATTTCCTTTTCTGTGCTTTTGGTATTAGTCATTTCTGATGCTTCTGAGGATGAGAAAAGCAAAAAAGTATACTTTCTCTGTCATGATTTCTGGACTCCAGACAGACCGACACCAACAGAAGTGGAGGCAGAGAAATTCACTGGAGGCCTCTACTACACTGCAGGTGTTCAGAGCTTCAGCAAAATCTGAGTAAAAGTTATTAAGAAAGAGAACTGATAACAGTTGTTGACTCAAAAGAAATTAGGAGAGATGACTTGTGGATGTAAATTCTAGGAAAGAAAGGGAGAAAGTAATCAAGAGTGTAGCTCAAGGCATGTCATCTACAATTCTGTATACATTCCTCCTCCCACATGCCTGGGAGGCACTGGAAGATTTGCTGGATTCAAGATTGGCCAGTGCGCATGCACTGGTCCTACAAATTACTGCAGACATGGGAAACTAACAGTGCAGGTTCAGAGGCCCAGAACTTGAAAATAAAGACCTAAGATCAATAAGGCTTTCACATAAAAACCAAAAAACAAGATTATTATTCAGAGTCTACTTTCAGGAAGCTGATCTTGACTGCTCTCCCACATTTCCTCACCATGACACTAATTTGGGTGAAGAAAGCTGACAGGTCTCTTTTGAAACTCTCTTTAAGGCTTGAATACCAGTCACTGATAAGCTATTTAGGAGAAGCAAGGTAAGTCTTCTTATTGGTTAGTTTTGTGTACTCCAGTGTAATGAAGAATTCTGGTATAGAAAAGATATATTAAAATATATGTACATTACATATGTTTCATTCCCAATTAATTTCAAATATAGAACTTACAAGATGAACACAAAGAACACCTGTGTGCTCTTCACAGATTCATCAACTGTTAACATTTTGCCCAATTTCTTTCTTAATTTCTATTATTCTTTCTTCCTCTATATTTTTCTTTTCCCTAAATCCTTTTGTGTTTTTTGTTGGTTGGTTGTTTTTGCAAGTGAAGTGATAGAGTTTTGTTGTTGTTGTTTTAAGATTTCATTTATTTATTTGAGAAAGAGAGAGGATGAGAGAGAGCAAACACGAGATGGGGGAGGGTCAGAGGGAGAAGCAGACTCCCTGCTGAGCAGGCAACCCGATGTAGGGCTCCATTCCGGGACTCCAGAATCATGACCTGAGCTGAAGGCAGTTGCTTAACCAACTGAGCCATCCAAGCACCCCAAAGTGAAACGAGTTTTAAATGGAGATACAGAAAAAGATCTCAAGAGTGCAAGGGGTCCCGACAGGGTTGCCTTCCCTAAACCTTATGAAAGAAGTCACAGACACATCCTTCGGGATGTATTTCCTAAGAGCAAAGACATCTGTTTATATAATTGCAGTATGATTATCAAAATCAGGAAATTTAACACTGATAACATGTGATGATCTAACCTACAGACCTCAAATGTTGCCAACTGTCCCCAAAACGTCCTTTTTAGTAACGTTTCTATGCTAAGATTTGACCTGAAATCACAAAATGCATCTCGTTTTCAGGACTCTAGTCTTCATTAATCTGGAAGAGTTTCTCAGCCTTTGTCTTTTATGACGCTAACATCTTTGAAGAGTACAAGGCAGCTGTTTCACAGACTGACCCTTGGTAGGGTTTGCCTGCTATTTCCACATGGTGAGATGCACTGCCTATGCTTTTTGGCAGAAATACCGCAGAAGTGATCCAGTATACTTCTCAGTGCATCACGCCAGGAAATACAGCTTATCAGTAATCCTATTACTGACGATATTAACCTTGATCACTTGATTAAGGGTAAGTTTCTCCAGTGCACAGATACCATTTCTTGCTTTGTTATTAATAAGTGATTTGTGAGAGACTCTTTCAACTATATAAACTTCCTCTTTCCCATAATACTCTCACTCACTAGTTTTAGCATCCACTGATGATACTTGTCTGAATCACTTATTACCATGATGGTTGCAAAATTTTTCTCTTTGATTCTTATAAATTTATTAGTTGACATTCTAGAGTGACCAGAAGTTTTTCCTTACATTCATGTATTTACTTATGTGTTAGAAGTAAGGATTCTTATCCAACTCAGTAGGTCTATAGTCCATTATATTTTGATATCAAACAGCCCCAGACATAGTAAGGTGGAACTCCTGCAAGCTCATGTCTATGTCTTTTGGACACATTCCCCGCATTCTGCACTTTCCCTGCACCAGCCCTGGAATCAGCCCCACGTGCCAGGTTCTTCCAGTAGGAGGAGGTATTTTAGAGACAAGATATGGTGTCGAGGTATGCTCACTGCTAACTGCCTATCACTGCTTCTAGGCCCATTCAGCAGAAAGGCCTGGCAGATACATAATATTTTGTCTAAGTTATATTTTTAAAAATTATATCCAATTTAAGAAAAGCAATATATTTTCCATATAGCATTTGGCCAATACATATTTAACAGAAATATCCATCTGAAAAAACTGTTAGTGAAATGCTCTTATTTACTGGTTAATTTTCCCTTTTAAACTTCATATAAATTTTTTGTCTAGTCACAGTAAGTCTTTCGATTTTATGAAACAAAGCACATATAAAACTAACTCAATCATTTAAGGTTTAAGTCAGTCAGGAGAACCTCTTTTCTAATGGAAAGAGTAAAGAGGATTTAACAAAGCTCAAGAATAATTAATATTTAGGGGCACCTGGGTGGCTCAGTTGTTAGGTGTCTGCCTTCAGCTCAGGTCATGATCCCAGGGTCCTGGGATCAAGTCCCACATCAGGCTCCCTGCTCCACAGGAAGCCTGTTCTCCCTCTCCCACTCCCCCTGCTTGTGTTCCCTCACTCACTGTGTCTCTTTCAAAAAAGTAAATAAAATCTTAAAAATAATAATAATTAGTATCTTAAAAATAAGAGAATATATGGAGCCTTAAGCCATTTTTTTCTTCTAATATGACAAAAAAAACCCTAAAATTAAGTTAGCAAATTGATCGGAGGAGGGAAGTTAATCTGCTTAAAATACTAACTCCTTTGCCACTTCTTCCCGTCTGTAAGAACTCCTGGAATGCTCTGAGGGTGAGAGCACCTGTGTGAACACCCTGGCTACTTACACGTCACTGTGCATCTGATCCAGTCAGGCTGATAAAAAATAAGTTGAGTGGAACAGAACATACCCTAAAGTTTTGTGGAGGGTTTTTTCCCCCTAAATTTGTTTCTCAGGTCATTTGATTTTATCACAGACTCTCTTAAGTAATCATATAGTATTTGTTAAATATCTGCTTTATTCTTAGAGCTGAACTAGGTGTTCCCTCCAAATATATCTCTTTGACCTGTAGGGAAGTCCTTCAGTCCCTCTTAACTTACTCCATCACGTCTTCTGCACTCTCCGCTGGTTCCCCACCCTGTATAGATCTCACAATATCACTGTGTCAAGTCGGCCGCCCTCCAGGCCCAATCCTCAATTTTCCACTTCAACACTGGATGCATAAGCCCTCACACCACTACTTCTACTCTTCTAGTTTAACCTCTTTCCTTCAGTCTATAAAGTTCTTAAATATCTTCCATGAAAAACACCTTCGCCTTTTAAAAAAAAAAAATTCAAGCATCTAAAAGAAAAGCCATTCCTCCCAGTTTTCCAGTCATTGCCATCTAAATGTGATCCTGGAATTTTCCTTCTTCCTCAGCCAAAAAGTGAATTCATGATTACACTTTCCTGTATTCCTCTATCATCCTCGCTCCAGCTGCCTGAGTTGGGCCCTATGTCTGTTCTCATATGGACCATGGCAGCAACAACCCACTCACCTCACCTCTGACTTCCCTGTCCAACACCCCTTCCTCACCTATCTCTCTACAGAGTCCTGTCAGAATACTCTTCATAAAACCCCCAAACAAATCACACGTCTCCCCTGCTTTAAACAAATCTATGACTTCTCACTGTCTAAAAGGTAAAATCCAAGCCTTCATGGAATACAAAGCCCTCTACTATCTGGCCCCTGTCTTTTGTACCCAATCTAAGCTCCAATCTTTATCAATGATACCTGTATTCCAGAACTATGCTGTCAATCACAAATGTCCTCTGCCCACAATGCTCCAGCTTTTGGAATTCCCATGCTCCCCTTATGACTCAAGTGACTCTTTTTTCCCCATCTTTAAAACTTTTAAATCCAGTATAGTTAACATACAATGTTACATTAGTTTCAGGTGTACAATATAGTGACTCACCGACTCAGTTTACTCTTACTCATCTGTCAAGATCTAGCTCAAAAATCACTTCCTCTTAAGTCTTCCCAAATCATGTCAACAGAGTTGGTCAGTGCTGCAGTGATACCCCTTCATCTATGTATTTATCTCTAGCGCAGCATATCAGACTTTAATGGGATTAACTAAAAACACATCTGTCTCCCTTTTTTTTGTTTTTGTTTTTTTTGTTGCCCTTTCTAAACTGTGAGCTCCCTAAAATCTGGGGCTGCTATTTAATCCATCATGACATCCCCTGTGCCTATCATTCCAACAGGTGTTCAATAAATAAAATTAGAAAGTAAAATTCAGAATGAAATTAGAATCTCATACAAATAACATAACCCTGAAATGTTAAAACATGTTCCTACCTGGTAACTAACTGTTTTCTTTCCATCACTTCCAGTCTGAGGTAAGGTCAACGGTCCAGATACTATCCAAACATCTTCAAACCTCTCTGTTAATTCTCGACAGTACATTTCCATTCTGAAAAGCAAAGCAAAAGAGGTGTGATATATATAGAAAAGAAGCAAACCATATCAAATCCCTAGGAAAGATATCAGCAATGCTGAATTTGACAAATGAATGCAAACAAGCGAATATTACACAGAACATTATTAGCATATAAGTAATGACCTCCCAATTCTTTGCTGTACAAGAAAACTTAAAACTTATATGCACTCATACACAACTACCTACATTTTCCTGTGTGCGCATTCGGTGTACATTTTAGAACTCAAATTTTGTTTTGTCTTCTCCCTTATCTTTCTATGTTGTAGTTCTCAATCTTTTCTGAAGTGCTATCTATCATTTCGACAAGCTGATACACCGTATTTATTTAACCATTCCTATTGTGGGGTAATTGGGTTTATCCTAACATTTGTTATATAATGCAACATTCCTTAGGATTAATTTCAAGGCCAGAATTACTTATTGACTATGTATTTTAATAACACTTGATTATAAGTAGAAGTAATATTTTAATGGTTTTGTACCAATTTACCATATAAACTTCAAAATATGACACCAGTTTCACAGCAATCTTTACAACACTGCGATTTATCAATTAAAAATGGTTTTGCCAATTTACTAGCTAAAAATGGCATGTAGGTTTAATATGCACTTTCTTAAACTGCAGTTCAGAGAGATTTATGAGATAACAATGCAAGTCATCATCTCTCAGCTTTCTTATCTAAAAAGTAAAATCAGCAGTATTATACCTCACAGCATATATGCCTAACTATCAGGTAAATTATTCTCCCAAAATATATCCCTTGGGAAAGGAAAATGTTAAATGCTTCCATAGATATGTTACCAGCCAAAATAAAAGGGAAACTCCATAAGACAAATATCCCAGATCTTCAATTCAAAATCTGCAAGGCTTTAAAAAAAAGAAATGGAAACCTACAGATTAAGAGTATTAAAAGAACATATCTATATGTGGACCTTGTTCGAATTCTGATTCAAACCAATCAACCAGAAATAAGAAATTAAGGACAATCATAGAAATTTGAACATTAATTGTAAAATTGGCAATAAAAAATTAGTTTACTTTTGGGGGAGCAATAATCATGCTTTGCTTTGACTTAAAAAAAAATCCTTATCTTCTAAAGATATATATTAAAGCATTTATAGATAAAACAATATAGCTGCCCCCTGCTTAAAATACTGAGTGGAGGAACAGAGGGTATGTAGACAAAACAAATATGGAGTCATGACTGATAACTGCTCAAGGCTTCAGTATGGGTTACTATCTTAATTATTTTAAACCATAAGGTACTGTTTGAGGAAAATGCAATAGCCTGAAACAACCCCAATCAGTGCTAGCTTTAGATGCTTAAAAAGATCCCCCAACAGAACTGGTTGGAAGTATCAAAAACCTGCAAAAAGCCCAGATGATTTTATTGTTAGGTTCCATCAAAAACTGGTTATGTTTAATTGTACCAAAACTTTCTTTAAAAAGCTCAGCAACTCTTGAAATACAAGTAGAAAAAAATACAGTGTCCTCTGGACATACTCAAAAGCTATTACTGCCTCAGTAATAATATTTTGAGTAGTTTCTTCCAAAACTTGACTTTGGGCCAGCAGCAAATATGATCAAAATGGCTGGCTGTTTTGAAGTCAGTATTCCCACAGTCAATTGTACTCCCGGCATACAGCAAAGACAACTAGTCCAAAGTACTTACCTTCAGTAGTGCTAGCTTTTGCTAAACAAAGACAAACAGCTGATGGGTGCACTAGTTCGTTCTCTTGGCACATTATTCATCTCCCACAGAATCACATTTTAAAACTCTCACCCCTCACCTGTTCCAATATCCAGCATTATTATCAAAATTCTGAGGCACAATATTAGAAAGGTAAAAGGTTTCAGCCATGGCTTTCTGTGAAAAGAAATAAAAATAGTAACTTGCGATGAAATGCCTTCCCTTTGAGATTTTACAAAGAAACACTGAAAGCCAGTTCCTTCTATGTTAGCTTGCAATTATAGTGACTACTTGTTTAAAAAATGAAAGTCATGGCTATATCAGGTCAAAAAGCTCAAAAATGATTATTCATAACAGAGGTGTAACAAAATAAGTAGTCTGGTGTGCTAGCTTTCTTTGTACTTCCTAAAATTCACTCCAGTAATGTAGACTCTAAGAACAGTTTCCAATATAAAGCTAAAGGATAAATTCTGGTGTTCAGCCTCTGGCAAAGTTTCTCCATAAAGGTCAACGTTCAGAAATTTTATTTAAGGAATACAATACAAACATATTAGTTCAAAAGTGGCAGAGAATTCCTTGTTCTTCTGAATTTCTGGCTACTAGGTGTTCATTCATTTCACACTCCTGAAAGGCTGTCGTTATTACTTCCCTCCACTGACCTGTATTAACCGCCAATGCCATCAATAACCTTCTCTTCAAGGTTCTCAATCTTGAATGCACACTGGAATAACCCAGGGAGCCTTAGAAAATATTGGTGCCTGGGTTCCACCCTATAGTTTCTGATTTAATTGCTCTGGATCTGGGCATCGGGATTTTTTAAAACATCCCTAGATGACTATAATTAGTACCTAAGGTTAAAAACCACTATCTTAATGACAATAAGCACCAACAGTTGATGCAATAAATGTCATAAAAGACATTTCTCTCCTTTTTGGGCAGAGAACTTATCCTGAAATAAAGGACACTAGAAAGACATGACAACTAAGTATGTGATTCATGACTGAGCATTGGATCAAAAAAAGCTATGAAGAAAACAAATGTGACAATTTGGCAAATCTGAGTATGAACTGTATGTTAGAGATCATTGTACAAATTTTCAAAAATACATATACACACACTTCTTGGTATGATGTTCTTTTTTTTTTTTTTTAAGATTTTCCTCATTTATTTGAGAGAGATAGAGCGAGAGAGAGCATGAGAGGGGAGAAGGTCAGAGGGAGAAGCAGACTCCCCATGGAGCTGGGAGCCTGATGTGGGACTCGATCCCAGGACTCCGGGATCACGACCTGAGCTGAAGGCAGTCGCTCAACCAACTGAGCCACCCAGGCGCCCTTTGGTATAATATTCTTGTTGCATATACAAATAACCTCATTCTTAGATGATAAAATATCCTGAGCAATCTTGAACAACACTGAGTGTGGAGCCTGCTTAAAATTCCTTCTCTCCTTCTGCCCCTCCCCACTCTCTAAAAAAAAAAAAAAAAAGTGTTTGTTGTACCATCTTTTCAATTTTTCTGTAGTTAAAAATGTTTTTGCTGTACTCTCAACTTTTCTACAGATCTGAAATTTTTCAAAATATAAATGAATGAATGAATGAATAAATAAATAAATAAATAGCTCCCAAGAGCTCTCCAGTTCTCTTTTACATAGCATTTAG
Organism: Nasua narica; assembly: GCA_028533885.1. Taxonomy (NCBI): domain Eukaryota; kingdom Metazoa; phylum Chordata; class Mammalia; order Carnivora; family Procyonidae; genus Nasua; species Nasua narica. The sequence goes on along the minus strand of CM052799.1, from coordinate 58,915,265 downwards.
TTTTACTTTTTCAACCTGTTTAAGAAATGTCTCACTATCGGAGCAAAGGAAACAGGAAGGAAAATACAAAATTAGAGTGTAGAAATTCTCAAATGGTACGGTTTGGCTCCTACATTTTTTTTTTTTTAAGATTTTATTTATTTACTCGACAGAGAGAGAGAGATCACAAGTAGGCAAAGAGGCAGGCAGAGAGAGAGGGGGAAGCAGGCTCCCTGATGAGCAGAGAGCCCGATGTGGGGCTCGATCCCAGGACCCTGAGACCATGACCTGAGCCGAAAGCAGAGGCTTTAACCCACTGAGCCACCCAGGTGCCCCTTGGCTCCTACATTTTTAATAGCCAAGTCCCATGGTATATAGACTACCAGCCCTGTACTCCCATCCCTCCCAAAAAATATGCCTACAGATGAAAATTTGTTATTTCCTGCTGGAGCCATGTGTCCTCGTGACCACCCACTCCCAACATAGTCTTCGTTGAAAGCACTGAAGGTTGGAGGGATGTTGGGATCAGGCTTGAATTTACAATGTTTTCTGTCGGCATCACCTAAAGAAAAATACACAAAATAGGTAAGTTATCAGTGGACAAATATCCCTCAAGATTCTCTAAGCAAGGCAAGCTGTTTGCTGCTGGCTTACTATCTCTCTGAGTAGCTAGTATTTAGTGATTGCATGCGTGTCTCAAGTTCTTGGGATAGTTCAGATACCTCATCTGAATTTAGCAAGGACTAGTCTAGGAAAGAATGCTTTTCATATGGTGTAGCTATCTCATATGCTTCTGTTTCTAGTCTTTGAAATTAAAGCAAAAAATCCCCCAGATAGTATTTAAGTAAAAACAATGATCAAATAGCTAAACTATATAAAAAGCTTACCTACTGAATAAACTCTTGCTTTTTAAAAAGACCCTCATGTATTGTATTTTGTGCAACTATATTTGACAAGTTTATATGTGCTGAAATAATGGATATATATAGACACAAAACAATTTGTTCCGGGCAGCCACAGCCTAGGGGAGGGGGAGAGTGTCTCTGATATCTTGCTTGCTGCCTCTTAAGCCATGACAAAACAAACATTTAGGTTATGAGCTCAATCCAGAAATTCCTCAAGTAAAATATCTGTGTACCACATAAGAGAAGAAAAAAATCTCTATTTTATATTTTCATACCTCAGAATCGTTTGTCATCAGCAAACTCTAATACTAGATTTTCCACTAGTCATTGGGCCAGATCTTGTTAAATTACAGAAATAATAGAGATAAATGGAACATATTCAGACTGCTACTCAAAAAAGTTTAAAATGGAGACCCGTGAAGTTACCGATTACAGTGCCCTTTCATTCAGCCAGAAAAATTTTAAATGATCAGATACCAAGATTCCGAATAAACTATCTGATACTGAGCATTTTAGAGCCACTTCATAAAGAAAAAAACAATGGAAGAATTATTAGTAAGCTTCTCTTACATGTCATTACTACTGGAATCACTTCCTTACATGCCTGGTTATCTTTGCCTGGTGCTCACTGCCCTTGAAAATTCATCTGTGGGAATTTCCAAAGGCCTAGGATGAAGATGCCTTCCTTGAGATGGATGTAAAATTTGTTTCTATCAGGTTACCCGGAGGCACTGCCAGTGGAGGACCGTGTTAAACCAAGACCAGGGCTTCAGGACTTGATCTACACGGGCTCCACGACTTCTGGCTGTTAAGTCTGCATGATAGCCAGTCTGTGGCCTCCACTTCTCTGGAACAAGCTTTTTATTTTCCTTTCGACCCTTTTCTGCTCAGTGCCAAGACAAACTTCCATATGGTCCCTACGGTGAGCAGGCAGGTTAGTTCTGCTTCCCCTGTCCTCCCCCAGGGTGCAGCTCTCTGGAGGTTCGAGGCTAATGTGGGGAAGGTCTCTTGTAAGACAATCTACCCCAGGTGAGCCCTAGGTCTCACCTTCAGTCTCCCTTACCCTACAAAGGTGCGGAATCAAAAGCAATGTATGTGGCTTTGGTTTACCAGGACTGCCCTTATCTCTCTGGATTCTGGCTTTCCCCCAGATACTGGCTTGGCAATTAACCACTACCATGCTAACTCTTCTTCTTCTTCTTTTTTTTTTTTAAGTGATTTTTTTTCTACATATCTCCTATTGTTTTTAGCAGACACTCAGTCTGCTAATAACATTTCTTGTTGTTTTTGGTAGAGTCAGTCTGAGTAATCTAGTCTGTCAGTACTGAAAACAGAAGGCTCTTTAGACTAAAATCAAGTAAATCATAAGTATACTACTTCCTGTTTTCAAATAATATTACTTTACCTCCTCAAATTACACATTAAAATGTGAAACGTAGTGTTTTTCTTATATGCCTTTGAAAACGGCAGGATAAAATTAGTAAAGTCAAAATTCCTTACATCTTGGGGAAAGTTTTGTATTTAAAGGAAATTCATTAGGCTTGAAGCTAAATCAAATTAGTTTCTCTTGATATACATTTATAATCAACTATCAACTGATATGATAAAGTTTCCAACTATATCAGTCTTCTTCTAGCAGCAAGCAAAGACCAAGGCTCCTGCTATTCTGCTAGTTGGTTTGACTCTAGGAAGGCACACATTCATTTAAACATGAGCATTTTAAAATACATAAACAGAGCATGTACTTAAAGCAAAGAGAAATAATGTGTGGGCCTTATAGCAAATTAAAAGGCAAATAAAATATGAATAAAACAACTCTGACAAAAGGTAATACCCTAACACATAAAGAACTCCCACAAATCAATTTGAAACTCAATATCCCAACTGAAAATGGTAAAAATAACTCACAAAGAATAATTCACAAAATATTAACTTTGTGGTTAACATTGATAATCACTGGTAACCAATAAATGGAAATAAAATCAGCTATTAAATTGGTAATGTTCATTATGAGTAGAAGACAGGACAAGTAGTTAACAGCGGATAGTGTAAACGAGAATAATCTACACGGAAACCAATTCAACATTAAATATCAAGGTCTGGTCATCTAAATTACAGGAATCCACCAAAACATAAAAAAACATTAAAAAAACCATGAGCAGACTTACATGCCTGCCTACCTCTCCAATCTCATTTCACATGTTCTCCCTTGCTCCAGTTACTCTGGCCTTCTTTTAGTTCCCTAAAGGAACAAAACTCTTCACAGTGGGGTCTTCAAAGATGCAGCTGTGCTTTTCTTTCTGTCTGGAATGCTCCTATCCACAATCCGCGGACCACCCCACTCCTCTGCCTACGTAACAGGCTCTACCCTCCATGCCACTTTCTTGGAGAAACCTTGCCAATCAAAATCAGGTTCTCCTATATCATTGCTCATCACATTCTTTACTATTCCTTATTTATACTAACCCAATCTGCAATCACTTGTCCTTCAGAACAGTTATTACTAATAATAATTACACATTTGTGATTAATTGTTTGATAGGCCGGTTCATTCCCCCACAGTAACTCAAAGTGCCAAGAATGAGACCATCTGCTCTGGTCCCAAGGCTCAGCACAGTGCCAGACATGCGGCAGGCACTTTAAAAGTATTTGTGGAGATAAAGAACGAATAGTGCTAGTTGTAGCAATATTTAGGACAGAGCCTCCAACTCATATGTCAAGATACTGATCCTCTCAGCCCCTCAGAAAGCTAGGAAGGGTCTGGAGCTCCCTGGCTACCAGAAAGGTCCATTTATCTAAGTGCGCCATACAAACATCACCATTTTCTAAATGTGCTGTAAAGTGAAAAAGGTTGAATCAATAATCCTCCTTGTTCTAAATCTGGAAACACTTTTCATCAATGCCTTTACTGTTAACCACCTACCCATTATCTTGCTTTTGGATATATGTTCAAGAACCCATCTAGGCACCCGCTTTGACTGATCATAAGACAAGGCATGATTAGTGTAATGCCTAGTCTCTGTTCCAGTTAAAGGGACTCCAAATTGTTCCAAGAGAGCCTTTTCTGCAGAACCTAAAAATGATAAGGGGGGGACAAAAATAACAAATAATTAGTAACTCTTACTAGGAACAAAAAATTACAAGGGAGAGGGGTAAGACTTACAAAGGACTGACTCAAAGGTCTAATCAACCAGATCTCATTTTGCAATTATTTCCAAAGCAGAGAAAAGAGACAGTAGGCTTTGCCTATAATCAGTCATGTAGTTTCAACAAGATAAACTGCAGTTATCTCATTAACTTTTAAATAAGGACCTGATCTTACTGGTCTTTCACCTCAAATGTCCAAATCTCTGCCCCATAGAGTACCAGTATAGAAAAGCAGCAAAGGAAAAACAAGTCATTACTAGTCACTGATATGATTTAATGGGAAAAAGCCTACTTCCTCATTACATTATAAGAGTTAGTGTGGGGACAAAAACACAGCCTTTTATAAACATCTTAAAAGACTATCATCCATCATTCTGGAACTGAAGCAGAGATGTGCACTGCAGTCAGACAGTGGTAAATCTGGTCTTATTTCTTCTATTGGGAGAAACCAAGCACACATCTAACAAGGACTCAGTTTCAAAATAACCCTCCCTTGATGCCTTCTCCAGGTCTTCAACCTACTGGAGTAGTTCTCTTGCTAAAATGCCGAGTATCAAGGAGCAAGTTAAATCAGCATGTCAGAGAAAGAGTAAAAAATGAGCATGAGCTCATTTTCATTGTTAAATATGAGGTATCCCTGGTAGCTTGAGGATTTATATACTTTAAAGAAGGGCTAGCAGGTGTAAAAATTAATAAAGGGAAACCTCAGGAAAGTGGACTCTGTTGCTAGAAGGGGAGGCTGAAAAGGGGAGCCTTTCAACTCCATGTCAATTACAGGAAAACTGTCAATTACAGACCCTGACAGAAGAACTGTCAAGAGGAGAAAGAATCATCAACTACAGGGCCCCAACAGGGAAAGAGGGACAGTGCAACTTCTACAAGAAGTTGACTACCCATGCAACTCAGCCAATGAGAAAGTCATCACCCTGAACCGCTGCTTTTCTCCAATGCACTTTTCAGAACAACCCCTCCCAATTTCCTCCGTCTTCTCCACAAAGCTCCTCTCCTTTGGTTGCTGGAATTGCCTACGGTTTTGCCATGGCTTGCTTGTCCTGGATTAATTCTCTACTCTTCCGAAATAAGCCCACTTTTTTGCTGACAAAATAACCTGACAGATTCGTTTTTAGGGTTAATGTGGGTACTCTCCATCTGAACGAAGACAAAATGAGGACAATTAACTAATCTGCTAAAACTAGGCGTTAATTTATCATTCTTCCACACTTACTGTCAACTAAGTACCAGGTACTGGACTGTGTATATGGTGGAGAACAAAACATAGTCCGAGCTGTCAGGGAGCTAACGACCTAATGGAGGTCACAGACATTAAAACATACCTGTGATAAATAACTTCGGGGGTAGAAGACAAGAAAATGAAGATGGAGAAGTATGCGAAAGAGGCAGGTGAGGCTTCAGATGGAGCGTGGAGGCCAGACGGGAAGACTAGAAAGGCTGGAAACCCAGGATCCCCGGGGTCGGGGCCGGCAAAGGGAGAAAAACCGCGGACCGAGGATTAGGATTCTCGCCGAAGGTAGGAATCCGGCCCAAAACCTGGGTCGGGGAAGGAAGAGCAGGCCTACGGACTTACCGTCAGGTTCCCGCGCCGCCAACGCTGCCTCAGCGCCCTGGTTCCGGAACAACTGCATGGCCGTGAACCCGCCTCCCGCGGCGCCCACCACAGCTCCCGCCACGAAGGCGCTCAGAAAGCGCCCAGAGCCTCTGAGGCGGGAAGCAAAACTTTTGGCAGCCATCTTATCCAGAGCACCTTACCTTTGGCAGTCGCGCGTGCGCACACCAGCTCTGACGCCCGAAAGCCAATCGCTACCGCGGGACCGAGACACGCATGCGCAACCTGGAGTCGCCCGGCACCAAGCCTCCCTGGAGCCACAGGATGTGCCTAGCGCAGGCGTACACCCTCCGGGCTGAGGGCCTCGGGAGCCCCCTGGTGACAAAACTGGAAGCCCAGGTGAATCCCTACCCCAACCCATCCTACCCCAACCCATCCTCGCTCCACCCCTGGTCCCCTAGATCCGGTGATGGGTGAGAGGCGTGACCTCTTGAGGGCGCAGTGGTGTGTAGCTTTAGTCCCACTTGAAGGTGAGTAAACCATTTGCACATGGTTACAGTAAGGCCTCAGAGCTCATGTTCCACCCCAGGTCTGATTCCAAAACGTATGCCACATTCGATGTCATCATGACACCTGGCTTTGAAGTCACAGTCTGTAAGTCCTAACTTCTAATTGCTTCGTACCTCCGAAGGAGTGTCTTGACAAAAGATAGTACTCCTTGGTGCCTTAGGACTCCGAATCAGAGTGCAGGGGTTTGGATGGCCACTCAACCACTTAGCTCTTTGGGTGTGTTACTTCACTTTTCAAGGCTTCTGTGTCCTCTTTTGTAGACAGGAAAAATGGTAACAGTATCATATATGGAAAGTATACAATAAATAAATCTATATATATATGAACAATAAATGTAATTACGATGATGATTAGACCATAGGGTTCTTGTGAGGATTAAAGGTTACCACGTAAAGCATTTAGGGAAGAATCTGGGGCATTAAGTGCTCTGTTTGCAGTTTTTCATTAGTCGTGTTTTATCTTGATAGAATATAAAATTCAGACTGCTGAATGCCTGCTGACAGAGTAAGGGTATGTGTTAGGCACTCCCACTCAAATGGGTTTTGTTCATTTTGCAGCACCCCAAGTGGGCTTAAGCAGGAGGGCTTTCTACCGGTCAAAGTGTCAGTGTTGTTTTGATAGCTTCATGGGTCCACACCCCTACCCAGGAATGCCTATTATAAAGTCATTCTGTATAATCCCCTGTACCTCTGACCCTAACTGGTGGAACTAGGTCAACTGGAATCTTTCCAGGGACCGTGGATCTGGAAGTCTCTCCAGGTGGCAAAGCTGTGACATATGAAACTCGGGCACTATCTGTAGCTTTGCTTCCTGCTAAGTGGACAAAGGAGCAGACGCATCTGGTCTTGCACTGAGCAACAAGTGGAGGAAATGCTGAGACATAAGTGAAGGGCTAGGGCCACGATGCTGTGACCCAGCTGCCAAGGCTCCTGAAGCCCTTCCACAACTTGCCTTTACTCAAAGCTTGGTTGCCCCACGATCCTTCTAGTAAAAGCCCCTTTTTGTTTAACAGTTTCTGTCATTTGCAACCAAAAGTCCCAACAAATACAACCAGACCACACTGGTAAATCTGTAAGTTTCAAAGCTACCTCAGCAGCTTCTACCAGAATTTACTAAATACATCCTTTCACTTACGAGACATTTCTTTCTCAAGGCCCTCCTAAGTGTTGTGTGCTGTGTTAAACACCAGAATGAGAGATGAATGGAAGGTGACTTTTCCTCATCCAAACCCTGTACTTGGACACAACAGTGAACCCCACACTTAGCCCCAAGATGTCAAGAAATGGAAGTAAGGGCTGCCTGACTTAGGGTAGGGTACCTCCCTCACCAGTGAAGGAATTGGACCAGTAGTTTCTAAACTGTAACGGGGGCTGGGGGGGAAGTATTCCATAGGGGTACTTGAGACTTAAGGGAAGGGGCGGGAGGGCAGGTTTAATGGCCCCTGAGCCCTCTTCTACTTGCCCACTTGAGCAAGCCAGTTTTTAGAAATCAGCTTCTTTCTTCTGGTGAAGCAATTCCTTTGCTGAAGGAAAAGTGTGACCAGATGACCTCTCTGGTCCAACCTTCCAGCATTTCTAGTTCTAAGATCTTCTTTCAACAAGGTTAGCCTTCCTTTCCTTCTCTGTGCTTATCATTAGGGGCACTCACTAATGAAAGGTGAATGGTCTAAATCTGAGAGCACAAAATGGGCCATAAGTTGTGACAACCGGTCCCTAAATAAAGGGTCCCTCCGTCAAAAATCATTCTCTAAGAGTTCCAAACAGTTCTGTTTAATCCTCATATTAAAGCATGGAGAAGAAGGCATTAACCCTACCAGAAGGATTCAAAGCTGGTATTTCTCCACTTGGCAAATATTAGTCACAGGCCAAAAAAATCTGTTACCACGGGAAGCAGTGAAGTGATTTCTGGGGCTTTCTGGTTTTGTTAGGCAGTGTACACTTGTTATTTCATTAACAAGGAACCATGTTTTCACCTAGCAAGCTAAGTCAGGAATTCCAAAACGTGAGACCTGGCTTTGTTGGTTCAGATCTGGGGTGGTGCCCCATAACTATATTTTTTTATGAGTGACCCTGATACTCATCCATGCTTAGAAATGAGAGCCTGTATTCTGCAGTAGTCCTGAATAAAACTTATTTTCCAGGCTTCTCTACAAAGTATAGGCCTGGGGGTGGGGGAGGGAGGTACAGGAATCTTGGAGAGTTGGAAAATATATCCCCCCCCCCCACCCTGCAGGAACTTACCCCAAGTTCTAAGTTTCTCCATTTAGGAGAAACCCAGTGTTTCCAACTAGGTCCTGAGCTTCTGAAGGGCAGAAGTGAAGACCTGTGCTGAACTCCAGTACTACAGGACCATGTGGACTAGGCACTGAACCATTAACAACTGCATGTGAAGCAAGCAAGAACTCACAGGGTTGTTCGAGAGTCAGCCCTGTAAGTAGGAGAACACCACTGTATTGATTTCAAACTCCCACGAAAAGAAACCTCAATCCCCCACCATGTGATTAAGAGAGACACAGGATAGTTTTATTATTATTATTATTATTTTATTTTCATATACAAAAAGATAAAACTTGAAATAGCTCTAGATTTTTCCTCCTATTCTGTTGGGGTGTGGCTGCTTCTTCACACAGGGGGAAAAAACTACATTCACATCGGTTTATTTGAGGACCCAGTGCAGAGTTCAAGCAGCAAAACCCCAACTTAGCAGATCTAATTTCAAACTTGACACTCATTTCTAAAATTACCACAGTAAAAAGGAACAAAGATCCACTGCAAATGAATGAACTATGATACAATGTTCTTTCCAAAATGTCTTCATTTTGCAACTGTAATTACATGGATGTCTGCTTTAGGCCATTTTAGATGTGTGCGTGTATATAATACGTGTGTGTGTGTGTGTGTGTAATATATGTGTGTGATATATATATATATATATATATATATATATATAAAGCAGCACACTTCAAATCCAGACAGGGTAACAGCAACAAGCTTAACTCTGTGTGTGTGTGTCTGTGTGTCTGTGTGTGTGTGTACATTTTTTTAAACATGATACTTTAGTATAACTTTTGTTAATTCAGTAGTACAAGCTATTTCTGTTCTACAAAATTTTTATTTTATAGCTACAAGGGTGAAAAGTGACCTATTACATTTACATCTCACATATCCTGGTATACAAACAGTACTTACTGAATTTGAGCCAAAAACCAGAAGTCTTTATTTTTAGCACTTGAAGAGCTTCCTCACTTCTACAGCCTTAAGTCATTTACTAGTCACATTTCCAGAGTTCGTAATTACTCATTGTTTTAAACCGCAAGAAACAGGTGAATCCAGACTTTTAATTACAATTGTTATATACAAGTTAGATAACACAGCTCAGTAAGACTTCGCTACCCATCCTAAACCCGACACACACATTCTCCACTAAGTTAGACAAGCCTTAGGGGTTTCCTTCTTTTCCTTACACATAATGTACAAATTTAGAAGTAGCTGGTAAAACTGATACATAAAGATGGCAAATGAGAGGTGACATTTTCTGTTGGTTCCAAAATTGGTCCTGCAAGTTTTGTATTCTGCTGTGTTCTTTAACTGGGTGTCTGTTACATGCAGAAGCTCTTTTCACAAGAATTGACATCAAACTCAATGTAAGTTAAGTTTACAGTACTGTGAAGTTACTCTGATTCAAGGACAAATGTGGAAAAATAGTAACACGTGAAAAATTCGGCCTTTTGACGCTACCACTAAGATCATGTCAAATTCAGAAGCAGATTCTTTTGTGCAGTTGAAAAATGGCATTGTGTGATTTGTGGCGTGGAACTGAAATCTAGAAGTAATGCTTCTATTCGGCGGTAACCCTCACCCTCAATTCTTAAGTACCACTCAATTTTCTTTGCATTTTTACAGAATTCTAGAAAAAAATGGGGGGGGGGTGGGAAGCTGCTGGCATTTTAACAATCCCTCCAACTCACGGGAGGTCTTAATACTTCCAGATGAGGTCTCCTAAGAATCTCTGTATGATCACTGGCTCTCAGACGGCCTTTGACAGTGACTTGGCCACTTTCCAAATCAAAACCCCGATGTTGCCTAATCTTTCCTACTCTCATCTCTGTCGTTGCTGGTATCATTTCAATGAGCACATTTGTCCCTTATTGGAGAAATCATTTGGCTAAACATACACTTAGCTTGTGGCAGTGCTCTGAGAAAACCCCACTTGGGCTAAAGCACTTGCAGGGACCGAAGTTAACAGTCCACTGAACAGGGCAGAGATCAAACACTTCGAGGGCTGCTCAGAACCCGCTGGTGCCACACACTGACCTTGGCATCCCACGGTCAGCGGGACAGCCCAGGCAGGCAGCCCGTGCTCGCATGGCTGAGTCACCACTCGCAATCTTGGTCTGCCATCTATGCCCCAGAGACAAAAATTCAGATGTGGTGACTGCTGGTTAATTAAACTTTTTGAATTGGTAAAAAAGGCTCTTTAAAAATATATATATATATTTATTTATTTAAAATACATCAAAATGACAAACAGCCATATCCCGCAAGGCCTAATTTCACAGCAACATATGCTACAGACATCTTCCCAAAATGCACAGTGGTGGATGGTGGGTTTTTTAATCCTGCCATTTAAAGGAATGTTCTACGTTTGAGTTTTAATGACCGGAAATGTGTTACAAAGAGCTCATCTTTGGAACTAATTTGTGTGCAAGACCAGCCAATTGAATCACTTTACCTATTCAGACACGAGAATACTGAAAATGGCAGAATTCAAAGAGGAACCCAGGAAGCACCGTTCAGATGACACTCTAGACCCATCCCGCCACAGTGCAGTGGAGGGCTTGCCAGAAGCCCCGTTTTCAGTCCTTGGGAAGAGTTTAACTTTAAAACAAATAAGTGCCCATACTTGGCAGGGTTCCTGCATGTGTATGTTACAAGCCTGCAGTATCGAGAGGACCCAGATGGTGACGCGGTTCAACATGAGGTCTGAGGTAACTGGTTCTTCAAATACCTGGAGCACAGAACTGCATCCAGAAATTACAGCTGGGAAAAAGGGAAAAGGTGGGGTTGCGGGCTAGAAAAGACAAGTAGAAAAAAGCTTACAGCAGTTGCTTTTGGAGGGGGAGGCAGGTGACAAAAACAAAGGCACAACAGAATTACATTCCGAGACACGTGGCTGGAGAGCAGAGAGACGTTCTTTCACGGGGAGCAGGGAAAGGAACGACGGGTTAGTTCCTGGACTGCTACTAGACCTGCCGAACCTAAATGTACTCCGAGTATAAAAGGGGTAAGGTGTAAAACTTCACTCTGAACCAGACTGAATAAAAAGCACAGCTGGTTTAAAATGACACATCGGGGATTCTCCTGACAAAACCATCCCAAACCAGTGCACTTCTGAGCGCAGCAGCCTGGGTCCAGGGGACAGGCCTTCAGCTGGGCCTTAGGACTGACAACGACGATACAAAGAATGAGCTTCATTATTCACCTTCCCTGTATCCCCATCCAAAAGGCTCACCCAAATAACCATCCACTTTCTACCCCAAAATAAAAAGGCTGACATGAAGAGCGCCTCCCATCCCCTGGTGGTCATGCAGACCTTTGCAGGAAGAGCAGGAAGGGCTGGGTGACGGCTGGAAGATGCCCTCTGCTATGGGGCTCTGAGCTTCCTCAGGGGGCTCCCGCTTGTGACTGGCTACGTGAGAGCAGGGAGCCGCCCCAAGCACTCTCACGTCCAAGAGGCCCGACCAGAGAAGACACCATGTGCCTGGCAGCTCGCCATTTCACTTGATGGCTGCATCCACGCTCCACCCTCCTTTTCTGAACAGTTAGTCAACTAGAAATTCCGTCCCCAAAACTGGAAAATTTGGTCCTAGATAATTCGGTCTTGTGGATTCCTCAAATCACCAAACTCGTTTCAAATGTTTATAGCCTGAATCTGAATTGTCCCAACCCGCCCCAATCTGCACTCCCATGTAATTTCTGTTCCTCAAAACACCCTCAAAACACGACAGCATCCTATGGCAGGAACTTACCAACTCATTTCCAACTTCAGAACCCTTTGTTCAGAAGAAATCTCAGGAGGAAGCACAAATGTAAAACAGACCGCAGGCTCTTCCTGCCGCTCCCCAGCCCTTCGCCTCCCAATCTGCAGGGAGCGGAGCGGGAGCATCACTGTCCCACACAGCCACAAGCGGAGCTTTGGCCAAACAAGACCCATCGAGGGCCTGTAATCTGCCAGTGTATCACGAGAATCCATATGAGCACTAGGTAAAAGCTCCACACCACTCACACTCCAGTGTACATTTATCCTGAAAGGTAAAGCTCATTACTCTGATTACAAAATCATTCTCATTCAAACTCACTAGACTTTATAAAAATAATCTGTGGTATAAAACAATCTCCACACTGTGCAGAAGAATCTGTCAGGTGATATAACTAAATATATATGTAGAGCTATAGATTTTTTAAAGTAAAATTTCAAGTGTCATATCTCTATTATAGAACCTATTCTTTTATTTACAATGCTACCTAACAACATTCCGATGCGAACTGATTGGGAGAAACAGAGAATGATCCCATGCCCAACCAACAGCAGAAATTCCCAGGACTCGAGACAGAACGTATCCATTTGTAAAAACAAAACAAAACAAAAACCCATCCTCACCTGCCTAAAAAGCATTAGCTGATAATGGGTCATACTTTTCATAACTGTGAGCTCAAAAATGTAAACTTTGCAAATAAACATAACACTTTCCCACAGATGTCCAGAGAGCCCGCGTTTGAATAAGCCATCGCATACACACGTGTGCCCGAGCGTATACTTCTCTGCGGTCTGTGGGTGGCGTGCAATGGTTCTCAGGATTGCATAGGCCCCAGACCCGTCCAAAGATCCTCCCGGACGGGAAGGGCAGTACAGGGCCCATCACCACACACTGGCATTTAGAGACTATGCATTGTAATTCATGAGGAAAAACCACTTGTATGATCTCTACAAGCTGCCATAGGAGCAAATAAAGGATCACTGGTTTTGGCACTACAGGGATACGTGGAGTACCACAATCAGAAAGTCCGACTTCATTCACACCCGGAAGATACAGTCGCAAAAATGTAAAAGCTTGGTAAAACTTAATAGTGACAAATCGTTTAAATTCAAAATCTTGTCCAAATCAAAGTTTACAATGGACCCCAAATGAGTATAAAATAGAAATATTCAAAATATCCCTCTAGATAATTTGGACTTTTATTTGATGAGTTTATGGGTCTCTTGGACCCACTGTTTTTAAAATGTAGCTGAGTCAACTGAATTAATTTCCAAGGGGATCATTTTAAACTTCAATTTCTTTTTGCTACAAAACTAAATCATTATTTTAAAAAACTTTTCCAAGCCTTCTAAAGGTTTGGGATACATTCATAGGTGGACTGCTGGTTACAAATCACCTACCAGGAATCTTACTTAAATAACTATGCATATAACCCTGAATTCATTAAATCTAGACTGAGAAGATAAACAGTTCATCAACTGAATTACTGGGCCTGTTTCTTTACCTAAAACTTTACTGCCGATCAAGATTTAAACTCGCCATTAGTGATTGAACACCTAGTAGCTACTGCCTAATGTATTAGTTCAGCTTTTATAAACAGCCACTAACTAAAGAATTCATGGCACCCAAATGAGGAGAAAAAACGACCTTGCCTTCTTTCCTTTCTGACTTGCTACCCTGGGTGGGAGGTGGGGAGAGATGAATCAATTCACTGCACTTCTTGGAAAGGTGTGGTCTAGCAAGCCCTTGAAATGTGAACCAAGCCTGGCCACCTAGCCAAAGATGAACCATTAAGAACCCAACAGGCTACTGAAATAGCTGGGACTGACAATCAGTCTGAGTTGGCTACAAGGAAATGCTCTCTAATTCAGATACTCATCTAGTGAGCCAAGTTCTGAGGAATAACACTTGGCTGTTCAACTTCTAGTACCAATTCTAAAAACACTTACATACATATGCTTACTGTATTGCTAAAACCCACCAAATCCTTGTATTACCAGTATGTGCTGGGAACTTTACATTGCATCCTAGAAAAGGGCAAAATTCCATTTGCAAGAGGGCCACCCAGTCCTCCCACTCCAGATGGAACAGCCGCCTCCCTACGCTCATGGCTCAGAGCATCAGTACCATGTGACAGGCTTTCTGGGCCGCGCGCGCGCTCACACACACACACACACACACACACACACGCACACACAGGCAGCTGGGCTTGCCACCAAAGAAACACCACACACATAGCTCAAGCACTCAGCGCAGAGTGTCAGGGTAGCAGGGAGCAAGTACGTGGCAACTGGAGAGAAAGGTGACAAAGCAAAAAAGTGCTGGGTCACCTGCTTTGCTTTCTAAAGCATGACATGACAAGCCATGACAAGAAGACTGGCCTGGCCCCTAGGGTCAATGAAGAACTCGCTCAGCGGCCTGGACAAGAAATTCTGAACTGGGCTGAGAACATGTGAGTGGGGGGCTTAAGCCGCTGAAGATGTGATGTTCAAAGCTGAACAAGATCTCTCTTGTCCTGCACATATGCCCAAGTCCAGACAGGAGGAATTCTGAGTCAGAAGCAGCTGGCACATATGGGGAACCCCTCCCCAGGCAGCCCTGATCCCTCCGGCCACCTACATCTACAGAGCCATGTTGAACAACAAAGGACAAGCCGGGCATGTTCAACAGTGAAGGCCAATGATACGCACCACTTCCCTTCCCAGCCAGTCTCCCTTCCTCCTAAGATCACTCAACCTACAGCCCTCACCCTGAGTAACTCACTCAAAGGACTCCTGGGAGGGACCAGTGATCCCAGGAGAAAACCTGGCCGATGCCAGCCCCTAAGGACCCTGTCCAGGGCCTCTGCTGGCCCATCAAGAGTTCTTTGCAAGACAGTGTGACACAGTGGCCTCTGTCCCCACTCGTTTCCCCCTTCCGTTGCCCATTCCTGTATTTCTCTGGCTTGGGATGTCTTCCCAGTGATCATGGATATTTTCAAACAGAACCGGCCCACAGCCAGGAGCCTGTGTGGATGGAAGAAGACTAGAAAGGAAGGAGCAAGGATCCTCGGCCACTTCCCTCCCCTGACTTGGCCACCCTCTCACCCTAGGTGGGGCGGCCTCTCCCACAGGCAGGCAAATGATGTGTCAGGCTCCTACCGGTCTCCCACTAGAGCTGGGGAGGGGGGGTAGTTGTCTGAGCTCTCCAGAAGTGGACAATGCATGAAATCTTTGTGGAAAAGAGCACGGGCAGAGGCTCTCTAACCCAAAAAGCATAAACCAGAGCTCTAAATGGGTCACTCCCCAAAGAATACATAACATCACACAGACACTGTATCTGAGGCAAAAGACCCACCCAGGCTCCCAGGGGCATGCCCTGGAAAGAGGTCACCCACCTGCTTCTGCCATCAGCAGCAGTCAGGGACGCTGCCTGATTGGTGCACTTTACACCACAGCATGGGGGGAAAGGCAGCCTGAAGCCCAAAGAACTGGCGCTCCCAGACTCCCCTCGCCCTGGCCACACCACACAGGAACCACCTCTAGACACTTCGTTCTGGTGCCCAGGCCCCAAAGCCACCCCAGCGGCTGAGGACAGGGTCAGCAAAGATGGAGCTCACCCAGATAAAAGGCATGTAGGCCAACGGGAAGGCCTCCCCTGTCGGTACTGCAGGCGGACCAGCAGGGCCCACACCAAGGCCACAGCTCTTCTCCTACAAGAATCAAGCCATAAGAAAAATCCCCCAGAGGAAATCTGAAACTGAATGAGAGGCCAGGGTTTCGGGCTCCATGCTGGGTAGGATGAAGGATCTGGTCATTCCTATGCTGAATCAGCTACCACCAGTTAGTGGTTTCTTTGTTGCTGAGGATGAAAAGCAGAGGCCGGAAAAGCAGAGATGCACTGCCTGAGGTGAAAGCTAAAGAAATTAGATATGGCACTTTTCAATAAATATTTTAAAGCTTTTTAAAGAAATAAGTGGAAAAGAAAAGCAACTGCTGTAAGGCCTGTTTTGCTGTTAAAAGTTATTCCGAGGGAAGAAAAATACCACAGCACAAAATAGTTAAAAACAAAAAACAAACACAAAAAACCCACAGCTTATCAAAAAACAAAACAAAACACAACACAACAACACAACGACAAAAAAAACCTGTCCCTGTAACCACCTTGGCCAGCTCAGAGCTTGACCCATGAAGCAAAAACAAGAGCTCTGAGAGGGACACACACTCACCTCCCACAGCACCCTGTGCCCAAACACGGAGAAAAAGGGACCCAGCCGAGTGGCAGGCCCCAGACGCACACGGCGTGCCGCGCGGGGCATGCGCGCACTCAGACTGTGACTCCGGGGCACAGCGAGGACTCGCCACCCCGGACCCGCCGCTCTATCACGGACTGCCCCGGGTCACGCTGTGGACTCACAGAGACGCTATGGGCCTCCTCCACGGCCGCTCAAGGAAAATCACCTCAAGCACGTCTAAGGGCCACGGTCCGACCAAGTTAAAGTGGGGTTACCTGTCATTCTGAACACTGACCGACCACGTCGAGGGAAAGGTCTGAACCTCCGTGTACGTCAAGAGGAGACACCGCTCTCCCCTTCTCACCCCGGTCAACCTCTCCCCATCGCTCACCAACTCACCTACCCTCAAAATGAAAGAGATCCAGTTTTTAAATAAAAGTCTCAAGAAACCAGAGGGAAACGCCTTCACAAACAAGAGTGATGAATGCCCAGACGGCCCAGCCGGCCCATCTACAGTTGATGACGATTATTTACAAGGGGGCGTTATCAAACGAAAATGGGAGCACTCCCTAGAAGACTCACACTTTTTTTCTTTTTCTCTATTTCTTTTAAACTTTCTTGTCATAAAAGCCAACTTACGTTAAAATATACTTACTACGAGACAACACAACTAATAAAATATATAATAAAACTTACACAAGTAGAAAATTCTGAGGTATTTCTGGTTTGAGGTGATCTGTGGTCGTGAAGTTTTAATTCTTTTACGTTTCAAAATTTAAACCTCGGAAGCCACACCGCAAAGCATGTGTGTATATGTGGATGTGTGTTTCGTTTTTAAAACAATTTGCGTGTTTCATAAATTAAAAAAATTCAAATGTTGAAACAGCAGCATTAGGAACATTCACTGACTAGAGCAAGGTTATGGCGTAACAGAGAAACGGTTTTTAGAATATGCACCTCTTTGAGGGGTCTGGAGAAAGCCGTGTGCACGAGCCACGTGAAGGGACAGCAGTGTCCCCGTATGAGGCCGAGCCAGCGCCGCAGGACGCTCGGGTTTCCCAGGCAGGCCGCAGCAGCCCCGCCCGGGGAATCCTCTTGCCCTGGCTGTGCAGGGCGGCCCGTGGGCATTTCCCTGACCCGTGCCAGGAGGAAGCAACACATTTGAACTCCTTCCTCCGTTACAGATATTTACAGCATTGTCTTATGAAAAACACAGTCGCTAAAACATGATGGTTCCTACCCTGACCTAACCTTAAAAGGAGGGCACAGAGGAACGTTCTGTCCAACGCCCAGGCCCAAGTCAGCGGGAAGAAACTGGTCAGGGCCAACAGATGGGCCAGAGCCACACCTGCCTTCCGACTTTCTCCAAACCCCTTCTCGCCGTTAATGCTCGGCCTCCACACGGTCCTTCCCCTCGATTCCTGGTTACCTGAGAAGTAGCCTCCTAGCAAAGGACGTTGCTCCGCATGTGCCCGAGTCCAGTGTAGCTCTGTTCCAAACCCCATCCCCAGCTCCGTCCTCCCCTTCCGACTCCGGTCCAAACCATCCTCCTTGTCATCCCCGTTTTTCCTCGGTCAGGACAACACCCGTTAATCCGTGAAAGACACATCTGCTGTTTCTTCAACTCACTGTCTAAAAAGGGAGAAAAACAATAAGGGGGCAGAGAGGGACGAGGGCAGGGGGAGATTCCTCCTCTGAGGAAGGTGTGTTCTTATGTAACAGTCTTCAAAGGTTCCTCTAGGTAGAGTTTGCAGCATTGAGTTTCCTAAGACAGGAGATGGGTTTCTTTGTGTCACAGATTCTGAGACCACAAACAAAGAGAAAGCGAGAAAAACGAACCCCAAGGGATGGGAGGTGGCTGAGGCTCTTCAGCACGGCGCTGGTTCTGCATTCACAGCTCAGCACCTCAACGCCTGCTGACGTGGCCGCTGTTTGCGATACAGTAGAGCAGTGTGCTGGTAAAAACTGATCCAATCCAAAAAATAATATTAATAATAATAATTATAATAATTATAATAATAATAAAAAGTCAAGGTAAAATAGCAGCTGCATTTTATGTGTTTGTTGGTGTTACGGGGTATCCAAAACAAAACACAACTTTTTTTTCCTTTCCTCTTCAGATCCACTCGGGTCCTGGGCTTAAATGCTCGACTCCTTGGGGGGCAGGTCCACGTTGGTGACGGAGGTCACCAGGGAGACAAGACAGTCCGAGGTAGTGCCGTTGACCGACCTCCGGATCAGGGACACCCGCTCCTCCACGCAGCCCGCAGACAGGCGAGCCTCTGCATCATGGTCCCAGCACTCCTCGATGGTCACGCAGAGCTGGGCCAGGCCCTGCACATCGGTGCGGAGAGGGAAAGGACAGCCTTGTCAGCGCCCCTCAGCAAAGACAAGCATGGGGGACAGGCGAACTTGAGGAGGTACCTGAGGATCAGACAGAGCCCACTGGTCCCAACCCCAACAGCAGGTCAACTAGCAGGGGCCTGGGGGACCCTGCAGGAATCAGGATGCCCCCCACCCCCCGGGCAGTTACCATCCTGAGCCTGCTGGCCTCCCTCCACAGCCTCCAACATAGGAAGGGAAGGGGCAGGGAAGCCAGGCCCCTCCTGGGGCAGACCCAGCTGTTTGCCTTGGGGCAGTGACATTCAAACAACATCTTCCGGGAATCCCAAATCACATAGGGACCTACAGTGGGGACCACGGGAGGGCTCTACCCCACCCATCCCACTCCCCACAACCCCCAGGGCTCCTCCCGAGAGTCCAGGGCACATGGCCTGACACCCTCCACTGGCACACACACACAGTGGAGCCGGGCAAGGCCAATGCCCACATCCAGGGGCTCTCCAGCCTGCTCGGCACCAGACCACACCGAGATCTCTCTGCACCTTGGGCTCCTCGTCAGGAAACTGGCCTAGCAGCCCCAGCACGTCTGCTCTGGAAGACTGAGAACGTCTGAGGCAGAAGGTACAGACTCTGGCCCAGCCTTTATGTCCTCATGTCCAAGTTTTCTCCATCTGCAGCCCTGGGTTCCAGGGAGCAGCACTGCAACTGAACTTGGCCCCTGATGGTATATATGGGAAACTGCTGGCCTCCAGTGGCCTCAAGGCTGCCCCGTTTCTGAAGGAGCCGGAAGATGTGCGGGGGGAGAGCCTCAATGGAGCTGAAGGCAACTGTCCTTCTAAGAGAGGAACCAGTTTACGTGGCGGGAGGTCTTTCGTACAATATCCCCAGACTGGAGGAGACAAGGTGCCACGTGGCTCGGTCCATGCCCAGAAAGATAATGAAGGCAGAGAACAGAGAATATTTAATCACAGCTAATCCATATTAAGCATTTATGTGATAGGTGTCCTGCCAAGCAATTCACAATAACCAGCTAAATCGATTACGACCCTGAGGAGATAAAGGCTCAGAGAAATAAAGCAACCTGCCAGAAGCCACACAACTACCGACGGGAAGATCCAGGATTCAAACCCAGACGTGTCAGGCCCAGGGCCAGCGGGCTGGTGCACGTGAAGGCCACACGGACCATCAGGCGCCATCACTCTGGGCCCAGACCCGGAGGGGCCACCTCCCCGCCGAGCTGGAACTTCCCCAGACACACGTCTGGCGAAAGGGAGACAATGCTCTAGGCGGCCTCTGATCCCACAGGGGAGGAAGGGACGGTCCTGCTGCCTGAGGTGTCTTCACTCTCCGTCCCACCTGGGCGGGTCCCCCCCACCCAGGCCTCTCACCGGGTGCTTCAGCCAGTGATCCTTAATGGCCGGCCGCATCTTCTTGTGCACGACCACCTCCTGCAGCTCCTCCAGGGACGGGTGCTGGCCGATCTCTTCCTCAAAGGGTAGCATGTACTCATCCACAGGGCCTGGGGGGCACGGAGAGCCCAGCAGGGTCACCCCGAGGGCTCGCGGCTCCTCGGCCCTCAGCCCGGGCGCTCAGGGTCCCGCCTCACTCACCATCCGCAGCCCTGCAGCGGGACACGAGCTCCCACAGCACCAGCCCCATGGCGTACATGTCGATGCGCAGGAAGGCGTCTCTCTGGAAGTTGATGGCTCCCTCAAGCACCTCAGGGGCCATGTAGCGCCGCGTGCCCACCTACACGAGGACAGGGCGGGGGGGCCCGTCATCACCACGGCACACGAGAGCCCCCGCCCGAGCACACAGACAGGGCCAGGCCGCAGCGCCCGGAGGACGCCGCCGGGGACGACAGCCCTCGATTCGCCACACCCGTGGGGAGCTCACGAGAGGCCACGGTGTCCGACACCTCAAGGAGAACTGAAAAACACCACAGGCTCGAGACAACGGCACTCTAACACGGAACCGCTGCCCCTTTACTCAAAACACCAGCACCACGAGGGGCCACCCGCTTGGTGTGTTTTTCCTGAGACTAAGATCAAAAACAGAGGGGCTAAAAAATACTTGAAAATATTGACAGCTACCGTTCTAGGAGGATTTCCTTCGGCCTAACTTTTAGGTACGTTTTCTAGGTTTTTGGTTTGGATTCTTAATATAGTTCCTTCATTATTACATTGCTTAACAATTGCACTGAAAGGGAAAAGAAAGACTGAGGCTACAAGGATGAGCACCGAGCCCAGCAGGGAAGCTGGGTCTGACGAGCTGGCCTTCAGGGCGGCGCTGCCCTTCAGGCCTGGCCTGCCCCACGGGGAAGACGAGTGTCGCGCCTGGAGTCCCCGGACAGCTCCGGGCTCACAGGGACCCCTGCCCCTGTGTCTTGCCAGCCGGGCACCAGGAGGAGGGCAGTGTCCGCTGCTGTGCCAGGCCCCCTCCTGCACTGCTGAGGCTCATTACCTGCCCATGAGTGTCCCCTGGAGGTTTCCCTGGCTCAAACCGAACAGCCAGACCAAAGTCAGCCAGCACGGCTGTGAGGTCACTCTTGAGCAATACATTCTTGCTTTTGAAGTCCCTGGGGGAGACAAGTGGACGGAGATGAAGGTGAACACTGTGCTCCCTGCTCCTGGCTTCCCACCTTGACCCCAACATCCTGGAGCTTGTGCCTTCCATCCCCCAGGGACCCAGACCAGCCCATCCCACCCTATCTGGAAGCAGGGCCTGAACCGGGGGGTGGGGAGGGGCTCTATGAGGCTGCACAGGCAGGCAGCTTTAGGACACCCTCCCACCCCTCACCCCCCTCGATGTGAGAATCCCTCAATATGTTTCTGCCACAGCTGTCAAAGCAACACCGACCACAATGGCTGGCGGACCCCCTTCCAGTCCCCCCAGTACCGAAGGCCAGCCTCTGCGTTCTTGGAGGGGGCGAGGGCCGGCCTACTGGCCTGGGATGAAGACTTCTGGGGGAAAATGTACATGAGCCGGGGTGGGAGTGACAAGCTGAATGAACCTGCCTGGGTTTCTGTGCAAGCCCGAGGGGCTCGGGTCAGGGTAGAGCAGGGCGCTGGCGTGGGCGCTCAGCTCCAGCTCGTACTAGCAGGGGTGCATGTGCTCCTCGGGCCCCCCCGGTGCCTGGGTCAGTCTCGTGAGGATGAAGCTCAGGGGGTAGTAAGTACACGTGCTCAGGGCCCCCCCCCGGCGCACTTCCTGTGCGCTACTGTTAGACTGAACCATATGGAAGAGTCAACATTCAACCATTTTTGACCTACAAAAATCGCAATTTCACACTGTCGACCTTAAACATCACTGATGTTATTACAAGGAGAGGCCCTTGAGCTTGGAATCCTGGAATCCAAGGCTCGTTCCCCTCCATCATAGGCACGGAGCCGCACTGCACGAAGTCTGATGACCAACCACTCCACTTCTCTGTACTACTGTCCCTTGCTCTGAACAACGGGGCTGGGAAAACACCCCGCATCTCAAAGACGACGAGTGTCCCACAGACCTCTCCCTTCAGGTGACGAGACCGACCTAGCCTGGTGTTTCTAAGTGTTCAGAGCAGTGCCTACGCTTAGTGAGGACTGTGAAGACCAGTCACTATAGTGGTCCTCAAGGGGCAGCCCCAGAGCCCCAAAGAGTCCCTGACACTGTTTCAAGGAACCTGCAAGACCAGAATTCTTTTCATTCTAATCCATTATATGTCTTTCTGTAAATTCATTCTCGGGAGAAGAGTTTTCCAGAGGTCACGGGTGTGTGATGCCATCACTCTGACACTTAATAGTGTGTGTACTCTGACACAGCAAATACCAATAGATATGTCTCCGGTACACAAAAGTTCTTTTTGAGAATGTAAAGAGATCCTGGGGTCCCTGGAAGGCCAGTCGGTGAAGCATCTGACTTGATTTCCGTTCAGGTCATGATCTCAGGGTTGTGAGATGGAGCCATGCTGGGCCTGGAGCCTGCTTCAGGTTCTCTCTCTCTCCCTCTCCCTCTGCCCTCCCCCCTCCACCAAGCATGGGTGGAGGAGAAAAAAAAAAAGAATGTAAAGAGTTCCTAACCACAAGGTTTGAGAACTTGCTGAACCAACCCTCCAACCAAAGTAATGGGAGTCAGCACTTCCTCACGTGGCCAGCAGAGGGCATGAGAAAACCAGCTTTCGAGGCCACACCAGGCCCAGGAGGAGGGCAGAAGGCAGGGGAAGGGCCAGGTGGGCCCACCACAGAGCAGCTAAGCATCTTTATGAAACGGAGGACGCCCCCACCCTCACCCCAGGCCCTGGTCTCACCCTCCAACCCTCCTGCAGCTCCACATTGAGCACAGGGAGGACAACTGCTAAGCCAGGTACCTGTGGGCGATAGACGGCTTGTGGCCCTCGCCCCGGCACCAGGGCACGTCCTCATGAAGGTACGAGAGGCCTCTTGACATTGTCTCTGCCACGTGACACAGTTCATTCCATGTGATGATGTTCCCCTTGAGGTAATCCGTGAGGGAGCCCTACAGGAGACAGCACAGAGCTTGGGCACAGGCTCGGGTATAGGGCAGGACCCAGCCGGGCCCCGGGGGGACTGTCTCAGTGGACGGAGTGGGGTTCCCCTCCTGGGAGACTGGGATTGACACGGAAGGTATGTGAGGCCGGGAGGGTTGGGGGGCAGGGGTCAGAGGGTGTTAGTCACGAAATCTCCGCACTTATTCCTAAGAATTTATGCCAGAGTTAGGAGTTCTCGCAGACACTCAGGTCCATGCTGAGAAACGGTCGCCCTACTGAAGAAGGCCACCTCATCTTAGGGGCCCCTGTCCACAAGCCTGACTCACCTTGTCGTGGAAGGCCGTGATGAGCCAGAGCTCCACCTCAAGGTTGGAGCCTCGCTTTTCGGCGGCAATGAACTGCAGCAGGTTCTCATGCTTCATGCCGGGTGTGCTGAAGATCTCCCGCTCACTCTGCCACGACTGCTTGTCCTAAGGCAGGGATGCGGCTAAGCCCCGCTGCTGTCACATCACCCGGCAGCAGGACCGCCACCCCACGCCATCTGGCCAGCCTCAGCTCCGTAAGGGAAGCAGACAGACGACCGGGACTGAGCTGGGCCCCAGAGCACAGGCCAACAGTTATCCCGGAGATCACTGAGGCCCGGCCCCTGATTTGCAAACAAGGCCACCGAGGCAGGCCCAGGGAGGGGAGTGAGGGGCCCAGCATCACCCACCAAATGAGACGCAGAGCCAGGCCTGGCTTTCCTAAGTGTTCTGGGCACCTGCTGGGGTAGCCTGGTGTTCAAGGCCTCTAAGTGGAACCTGACGTCAAAAACAAAGCCCTGGGGTGCCTGGGTGGCTCAGTTGGTTGAGCGACTGCCTGGCTCAGGTCATGATCCTTGAGTTCCGGGATCGAGTCCCACATCGGGCTCCCAGCTCCACAGGGAGTCTGCTTCTTCCTCTAACCTTCTCTCCTCTCATTGTCTCTCTCACTTTCTCTGTCTCTCAGATAAATAAATAAAATCTTTAAAAAAAAAAAAAACCTCAGCCCTACAAGAAAATGTCAATGGGGCCCATCTCTCTCACCCCACCTGCACAGGCCCTGGGATGGGACAGCTCCAGCTGGAGAGCAGGGGCGGATGACCCGGAAGCCCTCGCTCACTTACCTGCAGTGGGAAGATCTTGACAGCCACAAAGTCATTCATGAGCTGCGCCTTCCAGACGCAGCCAAAGCGCCCCCGAGCCTTGATCTCCAGCAGCTGCAGAGGCTTCAGGCCGACCAGAGGGGACGGAGGTGGAGGGCCGGGGTCCTGGGGAAGAGGGAGGCTTCAGAGGGTCTGGTTGGGCCGCCGCACCCCTACCCCTGCCCTCCGCCGACCCCATCTCACCTCGTGGATGTCCACGTGACCGTAGGGAGGCTTGCGATGCCGGTACATCCAGAAGGCCAGCAGGACGATGAGGGAGAGGCCCCCAATGGGCAGCAGCGAGTAGGCCAGCACCGTGAGCAGGGTGGGGGCTGTCGGGGGTGGCTCGTACGTGACTGGGGGACACACGGAGCCCTGTGTCACACAGCCCGCCCGCCCACGCACCACAGAGGCCAGCCCAGAGAGCCCCACAGCCACTCCCCCGCCCAACTCCAGAGCGGAGAGGAGAGCTCCAGGGCCAAGGAGAGGCCCCAGCCCGCCCTCTGGCGGCCCTCACCTTCCGGGCCCCCAGCCTCCGGCAAGTGGGTGAAGCGCTCGTTGCAGAAGTTGCCCTCACAGCAGCAGAAGTACACCTGGGGGTTCTCCTCGGTGGCCACACACTCCTGCCTGGAGGCACACAGTTTCCCAAGGACCCCTCAGCTGAGCGGTCCTGCTGCTCCCCAGCGACAGAGAAGCTCAGGGGGAACCATCCGGGGAGTGTGAACCCACCTCCCCTAAAGTGGGACCCAAAGTCGGGCAGGGATAGCCAAGGGTCCACACGAAGAGCTCTCCTTTGGACGGCGTCCACACAAGCTGCAGGAGAGCCAGGACCCTGGCACCATCCCTACTTGACCAAGCTGTCCAGAGAGGCCCCTGACCCCCCTACCCTTGAATGCCACGGGCAGCCTCCAGCGGGACTGGGGGGCGAAGGGGAGGGGAGGGCGGGCTCCCGCGGGCCGCAGGGATGGGGGGAGGCGAGGGCGGGCTCCGGCGCAGCACCTGTCGTAGCAGTTGAAGTCGTCCAGCCAGCAGCCCTTCTTGACGAGCTCGATGGTGCCGGAGCTGTTGCGCCAGGAGGCGTAGCAGTGCAGCCGCTTGTCCTGCTCGCCCTCGCAGCGCTCCAGGCCGCTCTGGTTGGTGCGCTCCAGCTCCCAGTTGGCGTTGTAGTAGATGCACTCCCGAGTCTCGGCCTCCCCGCGCCCGGAACCTGCGCCCGGGGGGCGAGAGAGGGGCTGAGCGGTCCGCACACCCCTGCACCTGTCCCGAGTCCCCGGCCACCTCAGTGAGGACTGAGTGCCGAACAGCCGGACTGACGGCCGCACGCACAGAAAGGGGCTCCACAGATGCCTGAGGCTCCTGAGCGGGCGTGGGGACGGCTCCCTTGCAGCAGCGGAAACGGAGGAGGCCTCCCAACCCCAGTGCGCAGCACGGTCACTGCGTGTGTTGGGGGGGGGGGGACTGCTAAAAAGACCCATTCCTGGGCCTAGCCCGTGCAGGACAAATGACACGGGGGACAGAATCCACTACATTTTTAAGCACCACCACCCCCCGGAATCTCAGGTGGCTCTGACACAGACCTCAAGGACCACATCTGGGCACACGCGCGGAGGCAGCGTCCCACTGCTGCTGTCGGCCTCACCCGGGAGACACACTGCTGGTGTGTCCCCCACCCCCGTCCAGACTGAATGGGAGGGAAGAACCCTCCAGGCCAGTGCCCTTCCTGCACCCAGCAACAGCACCTGGTGCTCAGCAGGGCAGGAGAAGGTCCTAAGAAGCAGGCGGGCATGCTCAGGGTAGGTCTCCCAGAGTCACCACGGGGAATATGTGTCCCAAGCAGAGGGAGGGCTGCGCTAGACGTGGCTGTGGCTAGACGTGGTTAACAGAATCCTCCCCGCTGGGCTTGGCCCCTGAAGACCCCTGTGAGCACTCCACGCCATTCCTGGGCCCTCTCCCACCCCCTGCATGAGTGCCACCCAGGTGGTCACACACTGCGACCCCCAACTGCCCCCTTCAAATATTTTCCTGCAAACAGGGCCTCAAACACTCACCGGACCCACCTTTCTCAGAAAACCCTCCCGAGCAACCCCGTCCCAGCCCTCCCGTCTGCCCCACTGCCCCCAAGACCCCCAAAGCCCTGTAATGGGAAGGAAGAAAGAGATGCCAAAGGGGGTTCCCAGGAAACAGATGATGGCCCCTGCTCCTGAAGCCTGGAGAGCACTCCAGAACTCAGTGCCCTACCGTGGTCCCTTTACGGGACACTTATGATCAACCTCCCTGCCAAAAACCACACAGACACCCGAGAGGAAACCAGCACCAGGCCCCCACCTAACCCGTCCACTCTTCCTGGGCCTACTGCAGGCCAGGGACCTGATGCCGCCCAACTGGTGTTCCCGCCCCAGGGAGGAGGAAAGGTGGGTCAGAGTCACCCCCACGGACGGACAGTCAGCCAGCCCACCGGCAACCAGGAGAGAAGAGGCTACCCTGAGCCTGGGGGAGAGCCAAGTGCCCTGGGTCCTAACAGCCCAAAGCCTCCCTCATCCTCCACTCCACGGCCACAGCAGCCATCACGAGCAAAGACCTTGATATGCACGGTACGCCTGGGGAGAAGGACAACGACTGGCTGTCAGGAGGGAAGGGACCCCAGCTGCAGGTCATTCTCAAGTCACCCCACTCCTTCTGCAGCTCTCTGCAGGGACAAGAGGCTCCCCCAGAGGCCAGGGGCAGCAGCAAATCTCAAAGCTCCGGGCTCAGAATGTTGTGCTATCAGAATGCCGGTGTCTAGCCAGGGCTCTGGGCATCCGATGACACCGGTAAGAAGAAAAAGAGTGGCCTTGAGACCACCCAGGCAGCAGGGACCCAGCCTGGTCCACAGGAAGGGCCTCAGGGTCTACTAGGGGCTCATTCAGGGGGGCATGTTGGCTTCCCGCAGCCAGGCCCTCCATGGAGCGCAAGGCCTAACAGCGCTCTAGGGGAGAACCTGGAGGGATGGGGTGAGCTGCAGAGGGGGTGAGGGGTGCCGGCCACTCCTCGATCCTGCTTCCCGCGGCCGTCACAGCACGCTGCCAGCCCCCGAACATGCTCCGCTCCTGGACTTGGCACGTTACCACCTCTGGCTGCAGGATGCTCCCTGCTTTCTCCTCTAAAGTCGGGCTCTTCTGTCCGGAGACCAGGCAAACTCTACTCCCACGGGCCCGTGCTTCCTCCATCACCTCATTTACCGCTCTTGACTAACGGCCTGTTGCTTTTTAAAGGACTATTTCAGACATTCAAAATGTGTAAAAATAATGTAACCACAGACAAGCTCCAAGAGAAGTAACATAATGAATACTCATATTAAGAAATAAAACATTAGGGGCGCCTGGGTGGCTCAGTGGGTTAAAACCTCTGCCTTCAGCTCAGGTGATGATCTCAGGGTCCTGGGACTGAGTCCCACATCAAGCTCTCTGCTCAGCAGGGAGCCTGCTTCTCTCTGCCTCTCTGCCTACTTGTGATCTCTCTCCTCTCTGTCAAATAAATAAACAAAACCTTTTTTTTTTTTAAAGATTTTATTTATTTGAGAGACAGAGAAAGTGAGAGAGAACATGAGAGGAGAGAAGGCCAGAGGAAGAAGCAGACTCCCCGCGGAGCTGGGAGCCCGACGTGGGACTCGATCCCAGAACTCAAGGATCATGACCTGAGCCGAAGGCAGTTGCTCAACCCACTGAGCCACCCAGGTGCCCAATAAATAAAATCTTTTAAAAAAAAGAAAAGAAATTAAAAAAAAATAAATAAATAAAACAGGGGCACCTGGGTGGCTCAGTGGGTTGGGGCCTCTGCCTTCGGCTC
>CM052799.1:58666275-58886531 GCA_028533885.1 Nasua narica | reverse complement strand
TTTAAAAAAAAGAAAAGAAATTAAAAAAAAATAAATAAATAAAACAGGGGCACCTGGGTGGCTCAGTGGGTTGGGGCCTCTGCCTTCGGCTCAGGTCATGATCTCAGGGTCCTGGGATCGAGCCCTCCTTAGGGCTCTCTGCTCAGCGGGGAGCCTGCTTCCCCCTCTCTCTCTGCCTGCCTCTCTGCCTAGTTGTGATCTCTCTCTCTCTGTCAAATAAATAAAATCTTTAAAAAAAAAAAAAAAAGAAAGAAAGAAAAGAAAGAAAACATTACAAATGTACCCGAAAATCCCTTCTGAAATGTCAGCCTTCCCCCATGAGCCCGCAAGGTTGACGAAGGCAGAGGCCCGACTCTCGCGGGGGCTAGAACCAGTTCCAGACACATGACACATGGATAGATGGAAGAGCAAACGGACAGACAGAAGGCCGCGGTTATCACCTGGCCAGGGCAGGATTTCCAGGAAAAGGGATGACAGAAGGCGTGGCCTGAGCCTGCAGCCCCAGCCTGAGGGTCCTCAAAGGAGTTCCCATCTCCATGCAGAAAATGAGCAACAAGCCCGCTGCCCAGGGCAAGGAGGCCTGACACTGACAGTGGCCAAGGCCGGCCCAGCACCTCTCCTCATGCCGCTCACCCAGCAGAGGCTCCTCTGGCCAGTACCGTGGGAGGCCCCGAGCGGACAGGGCTGGCGAGGCCAAATCCCAAGGCTCCAGGCAGGATGACCCAAGGGCTCAGGATGTAAGTGGACCCCACGACCAGATCCTTCTACAAATAACCTTGAGCAGGCTGGACTTCATTCAAATCCTGGCTCTCCCATTCCCTGGGTGAGTTACCAACCCACCCTGTGACTCTGTTTCCTCCTGTGTGAGAAAGGGATGGTAAAAGCACCTATTCCTCAGGCTGTTCCCGAGCCAAATGAGTGGATGCATTTTAAGAGGGGTTATGACTGTGCCCGGCACATGAGCTGTCACATCAGGAGCCAGAGCCCTCCCTGCTGCCTGTGACAGTCCTTCACGTTACAAGCCCCTCAGGACTATGCACACCAACGCCTCCAAGAGTCTGCACTCAGAGCCCAGGAGGACCTGGGGGGCCGGGAGACTCCGTGCCCCTCCCACACCACGTCCTGGCTCTGCCTGCCAGCTGGAAACCCAGGGCCTCCCCCTTTCTCCCTCCTCCCGGTGCTCGGCTTCTGCACACACTCAGCTATTTATAGCCTCTGGCAACACTCCAACCACAAGGCAGCCTCTGCCTTTTAATAGACACAGGGCTCCTGCCCACGCTTGCTCACGGAGCCGGGCACCCATGCGCATGAGGCTCCCCTGACCCCCACCCACTCACCTATCCCAGCAGGAGAGGAAGCTGCGCTCCAAAGATGGGGTGCCGGCAGTCGCCCCCCAGTATTTGCTCCCTCAGAGACCTGAGGGCAGCCTACCTTCCAGATACCTGGGCAAGGGCTCACTCCATCCCTAAGTCACAGCCAACCCAACTGCTGGTCTCCAAAGGAACCATGTATACGATGGCATGTTCCCAACAGGCAGTCCCTAGGTTCCAAGGGGCTCACACCTTGTTGGAAAGGAGACCCCAGTATTCCCCAAGCCCTCGGCCCAGGTGGGCAGAGAAACTCCACTCCCAGACACACACCACCCCCGAGAAAAATAAGAATACATACTCCACTCTGAACCGACATTCCAGAGCTTGCCCTAAACAGACCAGTTTTGACATTCGAGGACAAGCGCAAGGAGGGGTTTCCCAGTCCAGCTGGCCTTGGACACAGCCCACTATGTGCTGGGGAGAAGCAGGGAAAAAAAAGCCCACCCAGATCCTGCCTGGGAGGCACTCGAAGCACAACAAGGAGGGAATAGTAACAGTGGGATGCAGAAGTGGGGGTGATTAAGGTAGAGCCCGGGCAGGAGGATATGGAGCTAGCTTGGCCATGCCTCCCCTGGGGCTCCTGGAGCTCTGGGCTTGGGGTGCATCCAGCCCGGCCG
The DNA here is from genome assembly GCA_028533885.1 of Nasua narica. NCBI lineage: Eukaryota > Metazoa > Chordata > Mammalia > Carnivora > Procyonidae > Nasua > Nasua narica. Next base: position 58,884,544 of record CM052799.1, on the reverse strand, counting down.
ACACCCAGAGGAGCTTCAGACCCCAGCAACCAGCAACCGGCTGCACTCTACCCTTGGCTCCTGAGCCCCTCGGCAGCCCCCCCACCAACCCTCCACAAGAAGCGTGCCCAGCCCCAACCACGGGGCATCACAGACCAGTGAGAAAGGGATGCCGCCCACCACATCCACCTCAGTCCCCCGCCATCAGCGTGCCAAGGCGCACCCTCCTCCCAGAAGCCTCCAGGCCTCCACGCTTGAGAGGTGGCCAGTACTCTCCCTTACTGCCCTGACTCCAGGCGGAGGGGCACGGACGGAGAGTGCGGCAGAAAAGAATCCGAAATGCACGTACACTTGATCTTTGAACTTTCACACAAGAGAAGAACTCGAGCGTGTTTCTGGCAGCCAAACAATCTCTTGACACATTGGCTTTTTTGCCTTGACCCATTTATTTGTGAGCCATCCACACTCATACACATTTATTTAACAAACTCATAGCAGGCACTAAACTAAGCACTTTGCAAATAATAATTTGGGGGTGCCTGGGTGGTTAAGCATCCGACTCTTGATTTCGGCACCAGTCATCATCTCAGGGTTGTGAGATCTAGCCCGTGTAGGGCTCCGCACCTTAAGAGTCTCTCTCTCCCTCGCCTGCTGCCCCTCCCCCTCCATCTCAAATCAATAAACAAATAAGTAAATAAATAAACAAATTATCCTAAGCTGAGGCACAACGAGTAAGTATCTTCCCCAAGTTACTACCAGGCAGCCTTGTTTCGGAACCCTGGCGGCCTGGTTCTGCAGTCCAAGCTCACGACCAGAGTGGCCGGCCTCCGAATGGACTTTTAGGTTATTTACAAGGGGTGAGGACCTGAGCACTGTCACCAGGAAGCCTCTGGGCCCCTCCTGTGTGTTTTCTTGTGCTCACACGTGGGCAGGCAGAGGGTATGTTAGAGATGCTGGGTACTATCATAGGGTAGGAGCGCCTTCCACTCACCAGAGACTGTCACACTTTTCTCCCAAGGACCCATCTGGATGTACCAATTCATGTTCCCAGAAGACTACAGCCCCACTGAGCCACACGCTCACCCCGGTACTTGCTCACCTGGTCAGTATGAAACAGTGTAGGACGGTTTTGATTCCTATTTCCTGATTATGTGTGAAACTGATTATCCTTTTGTGTTTATTAACCTCTACTTCTGAGAAATGCCTGTTCACATCCTTTCCCATTTTTCTGCTGAGCTGCTTTTCCCAGGACTTGTATAAATTCTTTATATAGTCTTGGTAATAAAACTTTTCTAACCATAAAGTAACCCTCTTCATTTGTTCATTTGTTCTTCACCAAAAATGTTAACATAGCTATACAAAATTTTGTAGTTAGTATTTTCTGAATTTATCTTTTTTCTTTTATTTTAAATCTTTATCTTTTTCTTCCAGTTCAATTTAACACTGTCTTTTACCTAGAACTGAGTCCCATTACATTCATGATTACGGCTATGTTTGCTTTTTTTTTTCCTCTACTGCTCCCACCTCTGGATATCTTTTAATTCCACATTTCAGCCGCTCTGGTCTAGAAGTAATGCACTCTATAGCTATTCTATTACAAGCTAGACTTTAAACTTTAATATGTACTATTTATGCTAAAAACCTAAAGTTAATCAACATCTCTACCATCTCTCATAGGAACTTAACTGCTTTAACCCCAACTACCTCCTTCCAACCACACGTAATTAGTTTAATGTAATATTGGTGTTAAATATTTAATCTGCTACCATTGTTCTTCTTACCCACCTACCAAAGCAGATATGATCTCTAGCGTGTACACTCAGTATTTTCTTATTTGTCCATATGTTCATTAGTTCATCTGCTCAGCCAACCCTACATCCCTGCTCTTCCTTCTGGGCCCACTGTTTTTCTGAAAGAACATCCTCCTTCAGTAAAGATCTTTTGGTAGAGGAGCTTTTGTTTGCTTTTCTGAAAATGTTCTTTTCCCCTGTTTCCCAATTGTTTAAAAGAACATAAACTTTTAGGCTGAGTTATTATTTTCTCTTGTCATTTTGAAAATATTATTCCACAGTCTTCTGACTTCTGTTGTTGCTGAAAAGTCTGCTATTATTTTAACTTTATAGATACTCTGTCTTTTCGCTTTGGCTACTTTGTTAGATCATCTCTTTGCAGTTTCGTTATGAGCTCTAAGTATACGTTTAAGTTTATTTGCACTGCTTGGAAAACTATGCTTTTTATCTAATGATTCACTTCTATTATCAATTCTGAACAATTCTTGGCTTTTTATAAATTTGAGTATTGCATTTCCCTATTCTATGATTCTGAAATTCCTATTAAAGTATATTAGACTTGGGGCACCTGGTAGGCTCAGTCGGTTTAGAGTCTGCCTTGGGCTCAGGTCATGATCCCAGAGTCCTTGAATTGAGTCCTGCATCAGGCCCCCTGCTCCAGTGGGGAGTCTGCTACTCCCTCTTTCTCTGCCCTTTCTCTCTGCTAGCTCTCTCTCTCTCACATGTGCTCTCTCAAATAAATAAAATCTTCAATAAATAAATAAATGAAGTATATTAGACTTTCTCATTCTATCCAATATTTTAACCTTGCCTTTATGTTTTCCAATTCTGTGTCTAGGCACCACTATGGATAATTCCATATGGCCTAACTTCCAAGTTATTAATTCTCTCTTTAGCTGTGTCTAATTTGCTGTTTAGCTCTTCTACTTAATTTATAAATTCAATTAACCCATTTCTTCATTTCTAGAAGTTCTATTTTTTTAAAAAAAGTTTCTTGGTTGATTTTGATGCTTCTGTTATTTGTCATACTTCCAAATCTTTATTTTATAACTCCATAATTTAATTTATTTCTGAGTTAGTCTGCCACCTGTTAGTTTGATGATGATTTTTCACTCATGGTATCTTATTTCCCTGTGTGTTTGGAATTTAGGATTCTGTTTTTGGATGCAGATCTTATGTTCATCAGGCCTCTTCTGTGAGAATACTCGAAGGCCAAGTTTGAGGGGGCAATGTTCCAGAGATAATTTATGTTTTTGCTTCTGCCAAACTTTCTAGTATATCATCAATTTGGAATCACTTTAATTTCTCAACTTTAATTTCTCAACTTTGAATTTCCCAGAGAACACTAGTTGGTATAAAGTTCAACTCCAAGCTCACGTAAGCCCAGACCTATGGTTATAAATTCTCAAGGGAACCAACCTGCCTTCCTATCAACCTAGGCCAAAACGATTTCATTATATACTCCCTTTGCAAAAGGATGTTTCTTCTAGTCCACACTTTCACTGAAGGTATAACCCCATGGAAGTTTTATCATATGAGGGGCCTCAATCTCAATTTCATACCTTATCTCTAGTGCCTTACACACTGCCACTAAACCTACACCTCTAAATTTAGGGAGAGGGGCAGAATCCCTATCAACAACTTTAGCTAGTGGAGGTATACAGTTCTAATTTCTGGCCTCCTCTTGCTTCTCCCTTACTTTCTTATATATGCAGCTATGCAAATCCATTTTAAAAGGATATTTATTATATCTTATCCAGATTTCTATGTGTCCTGCATGAGGAGGTTTATCAACTGTTTTACTATTTCACTATTATTGCCGAAATGTAAATCCAGGAGCACTTTCCAAGGGTGACAGGAAGGGCTCTATATACTTTCACAAGCCCAGCCTAGCAACAAAGAATCAAGCCAGATCATCTCAACTCACTTTCAGCTTTGACTCTGTAAACAAGTCCCTGGCACCATCCTCCCATGGAACAAAATGTGGGTCCAGGGCCATCCTCTGGAATCCTTGCCTTTCTCCTGGCCACATCATTTCTGAAGAATACTAAAAAGAGAGCTTCCAGGTAAAGGTTAAGGATTATACACAAATATTATTTTTGCTATCTCCTGTAATCCCATGAAAACCACAACACAGAGAAGTTTTTAAAGCATAAATCCATAACGGCAAAAAGAACAGGAGAGAACCACAGAAATGAAATTCTGAAGCTGGAAAGCAGATACACAAGTGGTCAGTAACCACACAGATTCCTGAGTTGGTTGTGGAGAAAGCTGAAAAGCAACACGATTTCCACCACAGGATCCTCCAAAACTCAGGAATTTGTGGCATCAGATGTCTCTGGAAGAGTGGGGTGAAGACGAGTTCAAAGACAGAAAGGCTGGCCAGATCCTCAGAGCTCACTACCACTCACCATGGCTGCGGGCTGCTTCCCCCAACCTAGCAGAGAGTAGGTTATTTTTTTTTTTTTCAGCAGAGAGTAGGTTATTTTTTAAAGAAGATAAAATAAAGAGCCTCTGGAAAGGGAGCAGTGGGAAAATATGAGGGCACAGGTGCCGTACTGAAACACGAAGAATTCAGAACAATCTACAAAATACAGAAACTCCAGCTCTCCTCCCACCATGGCTTCTAGGATGTTGGCAGCCAGGCCTATACCTACCCTCCCCCGCCAATCCCCCAACACAAAGGAGAAGATACTTTTCAGGAGAATCCAACTAGCTTCAAAAACCCCATCCGATCATCCTACAGTTAGAAGGTTCCACTCAGAAGTTCAGAGCTTTCAATCAATATTCAGGTCCATCCTTAAATATGAACAGGTCTAGGAAAGCCATGTACCTGAAAGACAGAAATAAAAACAGGCAGGGGAAAAAAAAACTCAACTTGGAGAAAACGGAGATTATGTAGGGAGAAGAGAACTTCAAAAATTCTACCAATACCTTCAGAGAGCTAAAAAAAAAACCAAAAAACAAAAAAAAAAAAAACCAATGCACTCATGAAAAACAAGTAGAACAGCATTGTTAAAAGACCAGAGAATGAAAGCACTTTTTAAAAAATTTATTATATATATGTATATACATATAGTGACATATATATGATGACATATATATATACATGTATATATATACACACACACACACACATATATATGGTGACAGAAGTGAAAATCAACAGAAAGATTAAAAGATAACATTGAAGTAATCTCACAAAGTCAAGTAAACACACACAGATACAGAAAATAGGAGAGAACAGAGAAAAAGGAATCTAGAGGCCCAGTCCAGAAGTTCAAGACCTAAGTAACAGGAGTTCTGGAAGGAGGAAACAAAGGGGGAAGAAATCAAAGAACAGCACAGTGGATGAAAACAGGCCTCCCAACAAGGTCCATCACTGTGAAATTTCACCACAGTGGGGACAAGAAAAGATCCCACAACAAATGTCTATCAAGAGAGAAATGTCACCTATAAAAAATTGGGAATCAGAATGGCTTTGAACGTCCTGCAGCCAATAATACTTGGAAGCTAGAATATAATGGGACAGTGCTTCACAATTTGAGGGGGGAGGGGAGATGGGGGGGGAGATTTATAAGCTCATACCCAATCAACTATTAATGAAATGTGAAGGGAGAAGAGAGAAAAGTAAGATCACAAAAATGTACCTCTTATCCACCCTTTCTCAAAAAGGTACTAGAGGATACCCTCCACTAAAATGAGGAACGAAACAAAAAAAGAAGATACAACAAAGATACAAAAAACCAAAGATGCAACACAAGAGATAGTGACAGGTATCTTAAAATGAAGAGAAAGGAGATACAGGGTGACAGCCAGACCAGGATGGTAGCCAGAGTCTACATGTGAATTCTGTTCAAACTGCTGGCTGACTTTTAACTACATAGGCACCAATCACACTTCAAGCAACCAAGTAAGCCTAAAAGGAACTACAACAGGTATTTCAGAGCTACACACCACAGAAGAGTTTCCACACACCACAGAAGAGTTTCTACACACCACGGAAGAGTTTATGAATTCAGCCCATTCAGCCCAATATAACTACCCATTAACACAAAAACCAAACCAAACAAAAAACAACAAAACAAAACAAACTCAAAACAAGCAATGTTTTTAAGAGGAACATAACAGAATTCAGAGCCTTTACAATTATCATTCACATTTAGATATAATCCAAGATTATATAAAAATAGGTAATGTGTCTCATATTCAAGAGAATCATCATTGGAGACTAATTCTAAGATGATCAGATATTGAAATTCACAAAGATTTTAAAGTAACTATCGGAAGTATATATTCAGAAAACTAAAGGAAAATACATTCCAATGAAGGCATTGATAGGATATATCAGCAGAGAAATAAGACCTACAAAAAGGGGCACCTGGGTGCCTCAGTAGGTTAAGCATCTGCCTTAGGCTCAGATCATGATCTCAGGGTCCTGGGATCCCTGTATCGGGCTCCCGGCTCAGTAGGGAGTCTGTTCTCCCTCTGCCTCTCCCATTCACTCGTTGTTCACTCTCTCAAATAAATAAATAAAATCTTTAAAAAAAAAAAAAACCTACAAAAGAAGGAACCAGATGGAAATTCTAACACTGAATAATCTGAAACAAAAAATTCACAAAGACAAGTTGAAAGTAGATGAATGGAAATAAATATACCATGTCAACATAACTAGAGTGGTTATTAAGATGAAATTTTATAATACTAAGACACGAAAATGGGTGATTTATTCCCTTGTTGAAGCCCCATCAACTAGTACCACTTCCCAATATTGAAACAATTTCTCACACCTATGAAATATCACTTCAAAAGAATTGAAATGCTTTGACTCTTAAGGGAAAAGCAGTTCATTTTCCAACCTCCGTGTTTCTCCTTTGTCTTAAATTAAGCATCCATATAGGCATGGATATATTTCTGGACTTTCTACTCTATTCCATTGTCTATTTAGCTATCTAGCACCAAAAGCTTCCCATTTTATTTTTTTAAAGATTTTATTTGAGAAAGAGAGAGGCAGCGTGGGGGGGGGGGGCGGCGGGGAGCAGAGGAAGGAGAAGCAAACTCCCTTCCAAGCAGGGAGCCTAATGGGGCTCAATCCCAGGACCCCCAGATCACTACCTGAGTCCAAAGCAGATGCTTAACCCACTGAGCCACCCAGGCACCCCAAAAGCTTCCTATCTATCTATCTATCTATCTATCCATCTATCTATTTTTAAAGCTTCCCATTTTAATTCTGAAATCCAGTAGGCACAACTTATTCTTTTTAAGATAGCCTTGACTCTTCTTAGTCCTTTGCATTTCCAAATTGTTTTACTCTGAGAAAAACCCTACAGGCTTTTTCTGCTTCTACTGAGATAATCCTATGGGGTTTTTTTGCTCTGTTAACATGGCAGATTAGATTTTCAATTGTTAAACCAATTATGCATTTCTGAGACTAAAACACTTGGCCATGGTATATTTTTTTTTACATATTGCTGGATTCTATTAGTGAATGTTTTAAAGACTTTTGCATCTTATATTCATTAGGGATATTAGTTCTATTTATCTCTTCTGCTCTATGTTCCCTTATTTCACTTTTATTGCTTTCTTTTCAATTTCTGAATTCCCTCCTATTCCATTTGTCCCCTTTATTAGCTTGAAAGTTATTACCTTTCTATCCTTTAGTGATTACCCTAGAGATTACAGCATGTCTCCTTGAATTATCAAAACCTAACAGGTAGTTTTATCTTCATTGTGGCCAATGTAAGAACTTTTAGAACAACTAAATTCTATTTTCACTGCACTCTCCATACACCATTGTTGTCATTGTTGCTTTCATATGTATTTCAAACTCAGTAACACACTTCTTTCATGTCCAAATGCATATCATTTTCAGTGTCCATCATTCTTTTCTGCATCTATGACCTCCTGTTTAGATCATATATCTTCTGCCTGAAGAACACCCTCTTTACTCGATACCTTCACTCTTTTTAATTTATGTATTTATTTTAAAGAGGGGGGAAGAAGTGCGGAGAGACAGAGAGAGAGGGAGAATCTCAAGCAGACTCCCTGCTGAGCATGGATCCAGACATGGGGCTCGATCACACAACCCTGGCATGCCACCCAGGCACCCCAATACCTTCATTCTTGACAGACAGTTTTGCCTGATATAAAAGTTTAGGTTGACAATTATTTCTTTTAGCATTTAAAGCTATCATTCCAGGGGCGCCTGGGTGGCTCAATGGGTTAAAGCCTCTGCCTTCAGCTCAGGTCATGATCTCAGGGTCCTGGGATCGAGCCCCGCATTGGGCTCTCCGCTCAGCAGGGAGCCTGCTTCCCCCTCTCTCTCTGCCTGCCTCTCTGCCTACTTGTGATCTCTCTCCTCCTCTGTCAAATAAATAAATAAAATCTTAAAAAAAAAAAAAAAGCTATCATTCCATTGCCTTCTGGCTGCCACTGTTCCTGAGACGTTAGATGTCAGTATAACCATTACTCTTTTGATTGTAAATATGCCTTTTTTTCTCTGACTACCTTTTAATATTCTCTCCTTGGTGTCCAGAAGTTTGGCTGGAATAAGAAGAGGTGTGGAATTTTTATTTATCTTATCTAGGTTCACAGGGCATCTTGAACCTGCGGCTTGATGCCTTTCATTCATTCTGCAAAATTCTTAGCTATTATCTATTCTGCTTCTGTCTTTTATTTCTCCGTCATTTCTGTGGCTCTGATGACATGGATCTTAGCCCTTGTCACTTCATCCTCTCTGTATCTTTCCCTCTCTTCTATATTACCTTTTTCTCTTTCCAGGACTTAGTCTGTGTATTATCCTCTGATGTATCTTCCTGTTCACTAATTCTCTCTTCAGTTTTACTTAATCTCTTGATAAAATCATCCACTGAGTTCTTAATTTCCGTCCATATACAATGTAGATCTAAAATGGAGTTTTCATTTAGCTCTTATATATTATTCCAGCTCCCTACTGAAATCTCCACTTTCATTTCCTTGATCATAGCAAGCAGTATTTTTCAATATACATATGATAACTCCAGCTTTGAGCTCACCCAAGTTTTGCTTCAACTGTGATGTTTCTGATGGCTATTTGTTTAAAATGATCATGATCACCCAGTAATGATATGTGCAAAATTATTTGTAAAATAATTTGAGGCCTACAATTATATTCCTATGATGTTACATGTGCTTCTAGCAGGCAGCTAAGGGCACCATTAATTCCAGAACATCCTAATACTGCTTTAGATTGTCTTCTTTTGGTTCCCCCTTGCCCCAAGACTTTGGGGTTCCAACTCAAAAGGAGAGGTTCACCATACTTGCCCTCTGTTGAAAACTCCAAACCCTGCCTTCCTAGCCCCACAAGGCTATCGAATGCAAATGCAACCCTCTCAGTTGTTCATATGGAAGGGCTAAAAAGAGACTCAAACATCAAAGTCACCACCCAGGGCCTGTTCTCACACAGATCCTGCCCTGGGTAGGTCATCACTATCTTCTTAGCTGTAAAATGCTTTCAGCCAGAGATGTTTCCTCAACCTGTCCATCTTTTCCAGATGCCTTCAGAAAGAGGGCTGGTCCTGGTCATCAAAAGAGAAAGCTTCCATATCTACTTTTTACCCAGATTTTAGGCTATTTTCAGGAACACGTAATACCAAAAGGGGCTCTACACATACACAGAAACTGAAATCACCTACATGGGTAAGCCCATCCATGGAAGTGTTTAATCAGACCCTACAGGCAGAGGCCTGAAAAAGTAACTTCCATTCCAAGTATAACTCAAGAGGGAAACAGAATTCCCTTTCAACTAATTTTATTATTACAGACTGTTAGGGAATGATTGTGTCCCCCCCAAATTCTTAACTCCCAGTTGACTGTACTGGAAGATAAAGCCTTTAAAGAGGTAATTCAGGTCAAATTAGGTTATAAGGATGGAGCCCTAATCCTATGGGACTGACGTCCTCAGATGAAGAGGAAAAGACACCAGGAGTATATGCACACACAGAGAAAAGACCATGTGAGGACACAGTAAGTAGGCAGCTATCTGCAAGCCAAAGACAAAGTCCTCACCAGAAACCAACCCTGCTGGCACCCCGAGAACTTCCAGCCTCCAGAACTGTGAGAAAATACATTTCTGTTACCGAAGCCACCCAGTCTGCGGTATTTCAAAGGCACCCAATCTCCGGCAGCCCTATCAGCCTGAGGCAGACAGCGCACATCACCTGTACAACGTGGGAAAGCTGACTGGGACATCATTCATCCTAGAAACAGTACCATAAGTCCCCTGTCACCTAAATCCACGAGCAGAGGCTGACAAGTGGGCTTACACAAGGAATCGCAGGAAAGAGCAGTGAAACAGCACACAGCATGCTGAAGAAGCAGACTAGGAAAGCACAGGCTCTGGAAAAAAGTCATCTCAAACTATCTTCCCTAGTTCTGTGGCCATTCGTGGCAGCAAGTTATACAAGGCAACACTGCACCCGCTCAGACAGGAAGTGAAGCTCACCAGAGCCCTTTCTGTCCTACGAAGCTTCTTACCAGATTCTAAAATAATTCTTCCACGACTTCTCCTATATCTCCTACCACCATCTTGTCAAATGCACTGGGGTCACCAGTGGTGGTGCCGTGTGATGCACAGCTCCTCACAACCTTCAGCAAGTGCCTCAGTCTCCCTGGAGGCTGGAGGTGGTGTAAAGGCTGGCTGGTGAGCTCACACACACACACACACACACACACACACACACATGCACACATGCACAGCCATCCCAAACCCAGAGCAGCATTTACTGGCAAGTCCTGCTACCTCTCCTCTATCGACAGAGTAAGCAGGCTCTCCTGTTTCTCTGGCTCTCCTCAGACACGAGACCCGGTCTGGGTACTCTATGAAGGGGGCTATTTCCAACCTCTGCAATCCAGCACTTTTGGAGGGGGAGGAGAGGCTCACAAGATTGCGGCAGAAGGCCACCTGCCATCTCACCCAGCTTCTGCCCCCACTGCCATCACCTGGGTGGCCTCGTAAGGGGAAAAACAGTATAGCCATTTCTCGGTACCTATTAAAAATTTAAATATACATGTCCTGGGGCGCCTGGCTGGTTCGGTCAGTGGAGCACGCAGCTCTTGATGGCAGGGCTGTGAGTCTGAGCCCCACGTTTGGGAAAGAGATAACTTAAATAAATAAATCTTTATAAAAATAAAATACACACATCCTATGACCCAGAAATTCCTCTTGTCATCTATGGTTGAGAACCAATCTGCACAAACCGTATACAATCAGAAACTCCATCAATAGACTAGATAAAATTTAGTCTGTATACCAACTTTGAAATTCCACACAGCTATTAAAAAGATCCAGGTAGACCCACACATAGGACAAAGACTGCCAAAACATAGCTCTGAATTTAAAAGCCATGACATGCGATACAGATGTTACGTCACAAACACGGTGAGCAGAGGATGGACAAAGAACAGCCCACTCTGTTAGATCCCACTCATATAAAGCACAAGAACAGGCAAAACTAACGTGTGCTGTGAGAAGTCAGGATGGTGACTACCCGCAGGGAAGTAGGGTAGAGACTGGAAGGGAGCAAGAAAGGGCTTGGTGGAGAGAGGGGCTGGTCAATTTCTGATTCTCGACCTAGATGCTGATTACACGGGCATACTTAGTTTGTGAGAATTCATCAAGCTGTTATTTATGATAATTACACGGTTCGACAGGCATTTTATACCCCGATTAAATGTTTGAAAAGAAGCAATACCATTTTAAATTAAAAATCCCTATTTCTCTAAGTACTTCCACAGATGCACAGATAAAATGTGTAGAAGGACTCAGATGGGACCAGGTGGGAACCGAGGGTGGTAAAGGGCCCTGGTTTTACCTGTGACATCTAATTGTCTGCAGTTGAGTGGATGTGTATTATTTGTAAAACTAAAAATTAACAAAATTTAAAATGGGAAAAGAAATTATGGCCCAAGTGACCTCTACTCCCCCAGCTATACCCTGGTAGCAAACCAGGAGACCCCTGGGTAAAGGGAGGTCTGGGAGCAGTTACGCTGCGCAGTGGAGGCAGAACGGCGTTGTCCTAGTTCTCCTTCCCCTTCCCACTCTCAGGTGGGGGTCCACCCGAGGGGCCAGCCTGGTGGGAGGGAAAGCAGAACTCACCTCTGTAACTTTTCTGCCCCTCTATTTCTAAGCCCCAAAGCAGATGAGCCCAGATCCCCAGGTTCTCAGGCAGAAAAGCTAGACCTCCTCTTCCTGAGACATGAGCCACATGGCTCCTCTCTAACCCACTTCCCACCCAACCCAGTTCTAAGGCAGGCCCTGGTCTGCCCGGCTATTGAGCACCTGAAGGGAACATCAAAACTTGGGTGACAAGGAAATTCCCAAAAAGTACATGAAAGTACACGGGTTTCTTAACCTACGGCTGTTGGCCCCGGGCTCTGAGAACTCACTCATTCTTTCTGAATCAATGGGGGAGGGCGAGAGGTAGAAAGAGGACTGTCAATGACATTAGACATTAAAAGGCACTGTCCTCATACCTGAAAACACTGTGCACCGCCACACAAGCCAGAAGGAAAAAACATCCCGACAGCAACACTCAAGAGAGTTAGCTTCCAAGTCAGCCTCCCATTTCCATCGGTTCAGGTCCAGGAGGCCAGCAGGGGCCCCACCCTCTCCTCGGATGGACAGACAACAGCTGGTATGGTCACATCTTCCGAAATGCTTGACCACAGACTCTGGGAAGCAGCCTTCTCCATCCTCCAGCCAAGGGCTTGGGTTTCCAACCAGCTTTCCTTTTCCTTCCCAGAACTAATTTTAGCCTCCTTGGTTGTCAGAGTGCAACTGAAATAGTCGGCAGAGGAACATTTGCAAAGAAGAACGCGAGCTCACCTCACAAGACACCTCTGCTCCAGCCGAGAGAAGGTGACCAAAGAGAAGTCCCACTGTGTGGCAGGCCCGGCCCCTGGAGAAGGTCCCCTGGGAGGAGGACCACACATCTGCCCAGTGGGGCAGGCTTTCTTTCCAACACCTGCTCCCGATACCACACGTCCATGAATGAAAATACCCAGCTAAGGCTGCCAGTCCCTGAGTCTGAAAACGGCACATGTATGTGTCCAGCAAGACTGGAATAACCAGGGCCAAGCCTGGGGCTGCTCAAAGGCAGGAAGCCATGATTGATCCTGGGCCAGGAAGAGGCACAGCGCACTCCCAGCCCCGACAATCAGTTGGTTTCCAGTGCCGCCGACACAGACATCACTGAGAAACTTAAAACAGACTCAAAAGAAGGCAGCAGCATCTCCTCTCTCCCATTCCCATCCTCACCCCCAAGTTGGGCATCCAGGAGCGGGGCCACCAGGTCCTCAGGAAACAGGTACCTCTGGGCGGGGCAGGGCCGAGTCTGGCGGAGAAAGACCAAGAAAAGGAAGCCCCAAAGGGGTGGGTGTCTATTGCAGGACAAAGAACTGCTGACTGAAGGAAAGAAAATAAAGAATTCTGCAAGGCCATAAGACCCAACCCAAAGTCTCAAACCCAGTAAGAAGCCCTTCAAATAAACCCTGGACACAGCAGTGGTGTGGAGAAGCTGGAAATGCAAGCGTTCAGGACTGCGTCCCCGTCCCCCCCCCCCCCTTGCCAAGGGCCCAGTCTGCAATCAGGTCCCAGTGCGGCAAGCTGTGCCTTGCTGAGCTCCAGGAGAGAGAGCAGCCCCCAGAAATCCCTCCCTAGCACAGCCTGGAGTGGAGTACAGACACGGGGCTGCCCGCCTGCCAAGCCCAGCACACGCGCCCAGAGAGACCAACCCCCTGGGTGAGGGCGGCCAGTGCCGGCGCCCCTGCTGCCCAGCCCACCTCCCCGGGCCTGCCCGCCGACTCCCAGGGGCCAGGGTGGAGGCCTGCGCCCATACCTCGGGGGAGCGGCTGTCCCCCTGCGCTGGCGTCCCCAGGCTCGGCGGGGCGCCAGGCGGCCGGCCTGCTCGAGGGCAGGGGCATGCCCGCGTCCCACTGCAGCCCCGGCGCTGCTCCGGCCAGGCTCAGCTCCAGCTCGGGCGGCTCCCAGGCCGGCGGCCCCGAGGTTCCAGGCGGTGCGGCGGCCCCGGCAACACGCACTGCCTGACATTCTGCGCAAGCAGGAGGGCGAGGCCCCCAAGCAAAGCTCAAGGTGGCGGGCAGAGGCGGGTGGGCGGGTGCGGGCAGGCAGGCTGCCCGGCCACCCACGGCCGCCCGGCCACCCACGGCTGCCACCTCCCTGAAACCCGAACCGCTTCTGGGAAAACTCAAGGACGCCAGGATTCTCCTCACCGGCTGGCCGAGGGACTCCTGAACAGCTCATTTCCAATCAAATTCTCAAGACCGAGCAGGCTGAGCAAGCAGGGATCTCCCGGGCTTTGAGGAGACTCCAACCTCCCATGCTGAATCTGGGAAGGCGGGGTGCTGTGGGCATTGGCCATAACCCCACCTCCCACAACTCGCTCTTTGAAGCATGGGAGTGTTCTAGGTCGGAGGTTCTCAACCTGTGGTATTTGCAAGCCCTCTACCCAGGGCATTTTCGTTGTCACAATGAGAAGTGCCACCAGCATTTAGAGAACAGAGGCCAGGGATGGTGCTGAACATCTTACAAAGCACAAGAAAGGTCTCCCGGCCACCACCTCCGAACACACACACAACAGAATCATGGGGTCCAGGTTGTCCGTAGTGTCAAGACTGAGAAACCTTGTCCTAAAATGAGGTCTACCCAGCCAGGACCCTGCTTGAGAGCTGTCTATCCAGTGTCGTTCTCAAAAGTGTTCCCATACCAGCCCCTCCTCACAGCCCCCAAATCTTCAGCCACAGTAACAGGCCAGTATCTACAAGTGAATCTTAACTCTTCACTTGATGCAGAGTTGGTCTCCAACTGCAGTCCCCTGAGCTCCCAGAAGGGGCTGAATGCATAGGCACTGTAGGGAAGACTGCCTGTAGGAAGAGAAAAGGAGGGGAGCAGGGCTGGAAAGTAAACACTACACTGGCATCACAAAAGGCAGAAGTAAAGAAGTCCTGGCCAGAGGTTAGAAGCAATGTGGGAACAAGCCCAGTGAACCCCCCACCAAGGCAACAAGTTGCCCCTCAGGACTGGTAAAGTGGCTACATGTAGGGCAACCAGGATGTCACGGACCAGCGCTGGGGGCTACAGGCTCCTAGCATCAGTGCAAAGCAGCAAGTGTGCATGCACAATGCCTGTGCAGGCTCTCACGCGCACGTGCTTTCCCTCTATTTGTATTCTCCTGAGGGAAGATTCCAGAGCTTTCGTCAGATTCTCAGAGGGGCTCACGATACAAAGGTCCATGGTACAGAATGGGCACCCTTCACTGGGCTCCTTGAAAATTCCCTAGCTGAAGTGCCAGGAGAGGTCCAGGTGCTATTTGGGGATCCTCGATGCCCAGAAAGACCCTGCAGAGTAGCACGCCAGAGGCCCACCCAAGCTGGGGGAGGCTGCGGGGTCCCAGGACCTGTTGACTCGCACAGCTACAGAGCCTGGAAGGCTGGCTGAGTTTCTCCTATCATTCACCTCAGAAGAGCCTCTAAGAGATAAGGGTGACCACTCCTCCCGAATGGCAGCCCGGCCGGCCAGCGAGGAGTACCCAGCAGGGACAAGGATAGGGAGCAAAGGACGCCTTTCCCACAGATGTCGATGGAATCGACAGCTCTGTTGTCTGCGTCCTTGATAGCCACCACTACAAGCCTGAGGGTCACTTCCCTCTCACACACACTTCTCTACTGGGGAAACACACACCACCTATGGGTCCGAGAGTACCCAGCCTATGAGGACAGCTGGGGCAGCCAAAGCTGGCGGTTCCTGATGGGACACGCAAGAATCAGGTCCTCCTCCACCCGTGGCTCCTGACACTCCACTCGGGAAGTCTATACCCCACCCCCACAGGCCCTAATCCGAACCCCAAATAAAGAGACAGATGTCAGAAGTTCGAAAGAGATCCACAGAAGTGAGTCGAGGACGTCCGTGGCAAGGCAAGAACCGAATAGCTTATTTCGCAAGGATACTGAGCCTGAGCCACAGAACACAAAAAACTTGCAGAACCGAACAGTGATCCTGTAATAAGCACCATGTGCCATTATCATAACATAAATTCCCCCTTTTCTTCTAGACCTGCACCATCCAATATGGGACCCACTGGCCAAATGTGACTACTGAGCACCTGAAATGGGGAAAGTCTGAGCTGACATATTCTCTAAGTTTAAAATACACGCTAGAGGGGCGCCTGGGTGGCTCAGTCGTTAAGCGTTAAGCACCCGCCTTCAGCTCAGGTCAGCCCCGCATCGGGCTCCCTGCTCATCAGGAAGCCTGCTTCTCCCTCTCCCACTTCCCCTGCTTGTGTTCCCTCTCTCGCTGTCTCTCTGTCAAACAGATAAAATCTTTTAAAAATAATAATAATAAAAATAAAATACATACTGGATTTTGATGATAGTACAAAAAAATGTAAAATGTCTCATTAACTGTTTTAATACTGATTACACGATGAAATGACTACTTGGAATATATTAGGTTAAATAAACCATTAAAATTAATTTCACCTTGTTATAGACTGTTTATTTTTTCTTGTTTTATTTAAATTCAATTAATTCACATACAGTGTATTGTACGTTTCAGAGGTATAGACTGAATGTTTATGTGTCCTCTCAAAATCTGTATGTTGAAACCGTAACCCCCAATACGATGGTATTTGGAGCTGGACCCTTTCGGAGGTAATCAGGGTTAGAATGGTTCGTGAGGGTGGGGCCCTCAATTTGGGGTTAGTAGAAGAGGAAGAAAGAATAATCTCTCCCTACCCAGCCCTCCAAACACAGGGGAAAGGCCACGCGAGGATGCAGTGAGAAGACAGCCATCTGCCAGCCGCAAAGAGGGCCCTGACCACAAGTCCGCCAGACTGACACTCTGATCTCGGACTTCCAGACACTAGAGCTGTGAGAAGCAAATTCTGTTACTGAAGCCACACAGCCTATAGTCTTTACTTATAGCAGCCCAAGCAGATCAAGACACCTGTTTCTTTTTTCCTTTTATTAACACCACCACTACAAAATTTTATGTTCCATACATGGTTGATGCTATGTATCTGTTGGACAGCGACGTTCTTGATCCTCCTCCTCCTGCCAGCCGAAGGTGATGGGGTACTTCTAAACGGCAAGTCAAGAGCTTGAAGGAAGGCTCTCCATGAAATCAAAGGACCAGGAGGGCCAGCTCTCCCCTTCCTTGGGTCTGGGGCAGCTCTGCCCAGAGCTCCTCACAGGTCAGGGCAGTGGCCACCAGAGAACTGGCTAGTGTGGCCACAAGAAACACCCAGCAACCCCACCTTCCTCTCAGGGCAGGAACATAGGTCCCTGGACGCCAGCCTAAGTCTAGCTGCCTCACTTCGCAGAACACACTGCTCAGCACTGCCCACGCCGGGTGGGGGGAGCAGAGGGAAATACAGTCCTTCCAGGGGCCCAATCCCACCCCGTCCTGCCTTATCAGGGAGGGAGATAAGACTGGTGAGATGAGAAGGAGACAAATTAGGATGAGGGTTCCAGGTCTGGGGCTGCCCTGTCATAGAAGGAGGTCCCCTCTGCAGGCTGGGGCTTCAAGAGGGATCTAGACAGCCAAGCAGGCTACTGCGTGCCTGTTAACTCGGCTTGCGCGACCCTAGCCTCTGGAGAGCAATGCCTTCCTTTCCCTGCAGAAGCATCTCAAAGCACCACTTAAAAGACAGAGAGAGCAATGAGTTCGACGGCACCACTTTGCTTCTACCACACAGTAAACGGCTCCAAAAAGAGCCGTGACGCTCCTTCCCACACTGTGCCCAAGTACCAATACGGAGGTCTTCATCCTCTCCTCCCTGCGCTCCGGCTACGCAGCTCCAAACTCCACACAGACAACTCACCTGCTTTGGGTGTAGGTAGCTAAGCCATGCTACATTAAAAGGAGGCCTAGAGTGGGGGTGGGATGGGATGGAGATTCCCCCATCGCCACCCCCGCAGGAGCGCGGGGATCCCTACCCCGCCCCTGCACGCCAGGCCCCGCCCTTCACGGGTTTCCCAGACTCCGCGCTGCTGCCACCGCGGGCGGCAGGGGACCCGCGCTGCATGTGTAATGGGGGCTGGGAACAAAGACGCGCAGGACCCAGCGCCCCGGCTTCCGCGCACCAACCGCCCCGACCTCCCTGGGCTTCTCCCTAGAGCTTCAATGCGCGGCTCCCCGCGCTTCCCAGGGCTACCTGGAGCCATCCGAACCGGAGTGCGAAGCCCATCCCTGCGCGCAACCCGAATTGGGCGCGCCCCAACACCGCTAGAAGAGGAAAATCACTGCTTCGGCCTTGGGGAAAAGCGCTTTCCCAGCGGAACTCCGCGTGTATACACCCGCGCACGCACACCCTCAACCACAGGCACGCGAGCTGAGCCCTAGCCCTGCCGGTCACCCATCCCCGCCACGTGCTTCCCAAAGGCACAAACGGACCTGTTAATTTTTCTTCGCACCCCACCTCCCTTCTCAGGAGCCCCGAACAAAGCGGTCCTGTGGGGTGACCACACCTCGCGTCCTAGGGCCGCCGCAGAGAAAGCGGGCGTAGGTGGGAGCTGGCGCCAACAGCCCGCCTTGAGGGGAACACAAGGCAGATGCCAGTGGGACGGGGTGCAGGGGACTCGTCCTGGCTGTGCGAAGCAGCCCCCTTCACTTCGCTACACCCAGTGGCTCTGAGGGTCCCGCAGTCCTGTCCCTAGCCCCTCCAGCACCTACGATCCCGCCACCCGTCTTTAGATCTGGCCACCTTCCCCACGCTTTGGTTTTCCTCTCACTCTCCCTGGGTTCCACGCGTCCGAGTAGCCTGAACCTCGACCCTGAGGTCCTAGATCCCGGCCTCGATCATGGGGTCACCAGGCCGCCGCACGAACAAGATCGTCCCCCAAGATCGGCGAGTGCGGTGCCCAGCGCGCCCCCAGTCCCCGCCCCGGGAGGGGCAAGCTGGGTGCAGGTGGCGCGGCGAGGAGGCCACGGGCCCGCCCTTTGTTGGTAAACACCGCGCGGCGCCCGAGACCGGCCCCGCGCGCCCTCCCCGCCGCGCCCCGTCCTTACCCGCGCACAGCGATCCCCAGAGGAGGGCGAGGGCCGCCCAGGGCGCCGTCATGTTCCGCGGCGCCGCCCCGCGGACACCCGGAGCCCGCGGGCAGGGCCGCGCGGCGCTCCCGGGGCGCGCAGGGCCCAGCGGCGGCTGCGCTCTTCTTCCCGCTCCTTCTTTAGGTCTCGTTCCCCGCGCGCTTCCTGCGCCTTCGTCCCCGGGCAGCGTGCAGGCTCCAAGTGCCGGGCGGCGGGGCCGGGCTCAGGGCCGCTGCGGGCGGCGCAGGCTGCGGCCCGGGCTCCGGGGCGACGCGGGGACCGGGGGGCGGCGGCGGGGCGCGGGCCGGGGCGCGCCCGACTCAGGCATAGCGCGGCGGGGCTGGGCCCGGGCCCCGGGCGCAGGGGCCGAGTCCGGAGGGGCCATGAACGGGGGGGGGAGGGGTGGGGGGAGGGGAGCTGAACCGAGTCCAAAATGGCTCCTGAGCCGCGGCCGCGGAGCCGAGCCAGCGGGGAAACCCGGATGTTGGATACAAAGAGGCGGGCGAGCTGGGCGGGGAGGGGGAGGGGAGGCGGGCCCTCCGGCCGCGTGGTCCGCGCCCCCCTCAGGGGCGGTGCCCGCGAGAAACAACAACAAGGAGGCCCCGCCCCCAGCCCGCGCCCTCCGCCCTCTGGGAGGTCGCGTACCGCCGCGGGACTGGAGGGCGAGGCCCGGCGCTGTGGCAGAGGTGGCGGCAGTGGGCCCTGGGACCCGGGTGGCCGCCGCACCTGCGATTGTTGCTCGGCGCTAGAGCCCACCCTCCTGAACGCACTGCCCTGCGATGCGGGCAGGAGTGGGTGGACAGCCCCTGGGCTTGCCCGGATTCCCCTCCGCGCCTCCCTTTCCCCGCCTTTGAAGTGGGGATCGCTGTGAACCGTGGGAGAGTCGTGACTTTCCTGCCGAACTAATCGGCAGAAAAGGCTATCTTTTCTGAAATAACAGGTAGTCCTCCACGTCTGCAACCCTAACACACACACACACTCTCAAAGGCACAGCTGGGCATCCTGGAGTCGGACCCACCTGTGTGAGAGAGAGCGCTGAGCCCCTCCCCGCACAGCAGCAGCAGGTGGAAAAGGACCAATGGCAACTGGTTTCCCCAAACTTACCCTTGTCCTCAGCACTCCCACCGCCGCCCCCCACACCTGCTTCAGTCTATCTTCAAAACTGTTCTCAGTTGCCTCCAATCCACCCAGTTGAAGATCTTGTCTGGCGAATGATTCTGCTGTCCTCTTCCCCTGCCACGTTCCTCCTTGGGACCCCTTGTTCTTCGTCTCAGATTCCACTCTCCTTATGGGGCTCCCAGCCAAAGAGGGAAAACCCATCACAACTGAGGGGTGAGGTGCAGGATCCTTGGATACAGAAATTGTCCCCCGGCTTCTCCTAACCTACCACAGCCTTTCTTGGACCAAGGTAGGAGCAGGACAAGGGCAGCCAAGAAGGAAGTGGTGCCTGGAAATCGGAGTTACTTCACTTCTCTAAGCCTGTTTCCTTATGCAGAAAGTGAAGAGGTTAGATTCCCCTGCTTTGTATTTTTCAAAAAAGCAGACACCTTATTCAAACAAGACATTTCCTAAAAGTCCACCATTCAGAATGAAATTGCCTTGATTGATGTTGAAATGAGGGCCCACCACCCCCAGTTTCAAAAAGCATCAGGAGCATCTGGATAGTGAGTCCAAAGTGTGGCATCTTTGGAGTCACGGCCCAGGAAGATTTGAGTCTCTAAAGGTCCCTTCCAGTTCTGGAAAATCCTGTGGAAAAGGACAGCACTTCCTTGCCACAATCCCTGTGTAGGCTTTTTAACACAGGACTGAATGCTACTCTGTGCTGAGCAAGAAGCAGTGTGGTATGGGATCCCCTGGTGGTGTATCAGGTATTTGGGTAATCCTACAGGAGGCTGTATCGAAAGATAACATGATGGCAGGGAAGCAACTCCATATTCAGAATGAGTGGCTTTTCTAAGGAAAATAAATTGCTGCCCTCTCACTGCTGGAAAGCAACTATAACCCAATGTGGCAACAATTAGATTGGCTGGTTCCTCTCTCTTACTCCACACCAGGATAGGTATCACAATAAGGGCTCAGGATGATCTAAGTTACCAGCACATCTGTATCTTCTACATTGATGTCTCTGGGAACTCCAAATTTGTATATCTAACTGCCTACTTGACACCTCTATTTGGCAGCCTATCAGGCATCTCCAGCTTGACCTAGCCAAAGCAGAAGTCCCCATTTTCACTGCAAATCTGCTTCTCCAGTTGTCCTTGTCTGAATCAATGGCATAACCAAACAACCAGTCACTTAAATCCTGGTTGCTTATGAGCCACTCTTGATTTCTCCCATGTTCAGTCCCTCAGTAAGTTGAATTCAAAAACAGATCCACCATCAAGCCACTTGCCCCATCCATATATGCCATTGCCACCCAACCGCTCACATCTGGACCACTGCAACAGCAGTGAACTGGAAGGGATTGTAACTAGTCACCTGCTTCCATTCTTACCTGGCTATATAATACAACTTCTATACAGCACCCGAAATGATCTCTTAAACATGGAACTAGTATCACCTTACTCTCTTTCTTAAAAGCCTCCCGTGGCTCCCTGTTACAATGCCTAACAAAGCTTTCCATAATCAACCCTTCTTCCTCTCCAACTTCCTCTCCAACTCCCCATTATCCCTGGACACACTGGTGTGCCTTCTGCTCCTCAAACACATTAAGGTTGTTTCTACCTGAGAGCCCCCGCGATGCCCACTGCCATTGCTACCTGACTGTCTTGCAGAGAGCTGCAATCCATGTTGTTGAGTTCATGAGATTAGCCTGTTTCTCTGCTACCATTTTGTTCATGAACCAATACTAGGCTGATAGGGAAAGATGATGTGGATATCTGAAAATCAAGTTTGTTTTGGGTTTTCTGCTCTTCTGAACTACAGGAACATTAAAAATACCACATTTGGTACCAGACATGAGGTAACTGGAAGCTGAAAGGCAAAAAACAAACAAACAAATAAACAAACAAATGTCTACTGTAAAACCTATGGCAGGGACTTTTGCCATTCAGGAATTTGGTGTTTAGGACCATTCTTCCCCTACTCTCCCTCCTGCTCAATGGTCAGAGTCAGAAACCAAGGAGTTGGGAAGAAACAATTGAGCATGGCATCCTTCAGTAGCAAGCTAATGGAAGAAGATGGAAAATTATAGCTTTAAAATATGACTTGGTATCTGAATAGCTATAAGGCATTATATTGTGAGGGTTACATGCATTTATTTGTCAAGATAAACTCTTAAACACAATTTTTGTAATTTTACTCTGAGAATTCTTCATTTCAAAAAAAAAAGTGAAGTGGCCCCTGCCTCTCTCAGCTTCTGAGAGTCACTGTTTAAAGATATGCTATAGTGGGTTTATTATGAGAGAGATAGGGTAACATATATTAGAATAGTGGGTAATTTAGTTACAGCAGTACCACATTAAATGATTTCAGAGGGTATTATACATCCTATATAAGGGGGTGGGTGCATAGTTTCTTTGGCAATACGATTTCCCCCAAACTTAGCTATCCATTTAGTTCCAATCTATTCTGCATGCCATCAATGTCAAAAGTTATTTCCTAGACAATTCCCAAACTTTTATTTCTTTTCCTCCTGTCCTCATACTTCTCCTCACGCTCTCTCTCTTAACTTACGGTGACCACCTTGAGGTCAATTAAATGAACTGGGTTGGGTAGAAAGGTCTCTCAAATAGATTAGATGACGCTGGGGTAATGGGAAATCCTCAAGTCTCAATGGCTTAAAACAACCAAATTTATTTTTCATTCATGCTACTTGTCCATTGTGGGTCACCAAGCAAGTTACACTCATTATAATAACTCAGGGACACAAGCTAATGGAGGTTACTTTTTTTTTTTTTGGAGGTTACATTGTAATAACATGCTTCTACTATTGCAGTGATAGAGGGAAAGTAAATTATATTCAGGCTCTTAAAACTTCTATCAGATTCCAGGAAAGTGGTAGCTAGGTTGGTGGCTGCATAGTTTTTTAATTCTCTCACAATTCTCACAGAGCAACTACATGGAAACAAAAACAGAAAACATTTACATTTACAAAAACAGAAAAAATGTAGATTTACAAGAAAATGGTGACAAACTAGGTGACAAGGTTTCCTCCAAAACACCAGAAATACAAGCAAATGGAGATAAACTATAAACTACCAACAGCGATAAAATCTACATGGACTAGCATTTGTGCAAGGGGAACCTGAAGAATACAACCGGGTAGATAAGGTTCCTGAGAACAATAGAATCCCCAAACAGCTAAGAGAGATCCACTGGAAAGCATGGCTCAATAACTTAACAGTAGGTGAAACCGGGATGGACTTCCCCAATCCAACTGCAAGTGAATGCAGGGAGACTCTGGTAAGAATAGAAAGAGCTGGAACAGTTTGCCCCTGTGAACTTCTTTTTTTTTTTTTTTTTTAAAGATTTTATTTATTTATTTGTCAGAGAGAGAGAGAGAGAGAGCAAGAGCACAGGCAATCAGAGCTGCAGGCAGAGGCAGAGGGAGAAGCAGGCTCCCCGCTGAGCAAGGAGCCCGATGTGGGACTCGATCCCAGGACCCTGGGAATGACCTGAGCCAAAGGCAGCTGCTCAACCAATTGAACCACCCAGGCATCCCTTCCCCTGTGAATTTCTAAAACTGATTATCCAGAAACGCCTAGGGTGGCTCAGTTGGTTAAGTGTCTGCCTTTTGGCTTGGGTCCTGATCCCAGGGTACTGGGATCGAATCCTGCATCTGGCTCCTTGTTCAGCGGGAATACTGCTTCTCCTCTGCCTGCTCCTCTCCCTGCTTGTGCTCTCTCTCTCTCTCTCTGACAAATAAATAAGATCTTTAAAAAAAAAAAAAAAACAAACTGACTAGCCAGGCTTCTGTTTTAGATCAGATTCCTACATTGAGGAGAAACTGCTGGAAGTGGAATCAAAATTGAGCTAGATAAGGTTTTTTTTTCCAGCCATCACACAGTAACTGGAATGGCATTTGCCCTTCTACCATAACAAGAAAAATGGACAAGATATAGGAGGCAACTATTTTTGGACATGACACAAGCTGTAAGCTCTGAGAGAAAAGAAAAAAATTAAGGGAGCCTTATGATTGCCCCTGCTTTCTGCCTGGAGACAAATTCCGGTCCACAACGCAGGAAGCATATCCTAAAGAGAGCCTGGAAAACTTGCAGCGTTGAGAACAGAGAGTGAAATTGAAGATGGAGAAGGCTTCAGCAAACTTAAGAGCAAATTTTACACTGGCAGAGTACCAGAGAGGAGGGAATTACATAAAGAAAGCCGAGCATCTGCGGAGGAGTCTCCTTGTGTCTTTGCCTGAATTCTGAGTTATATATGCATACAATGAAACTGCATGGGGTGAGAAAAAGAAAGACAGAAGAGCTATAAGCTGAATAGCTCCAAGAACTCACACAGGAAAGGGAAGCTTTTATAGTTCTAGCTGTCCAGAGTAGAAAGTCCTCATTAAACACCCAGGACAATCAGAGTGGAAACACAGAGAGCCATTCCATAGTAGTGGAGGTAAACTAGCCAAGAATAAAGGCTCCCCCTGTAAGCCCACAATAGCAAGCCTTGAATTGATCTAGCTGAGACATAAGTAATTTAAATATTTACCAGACAAAAATTTAACATTTTTAAAAGGAATTAAACAAATTCTGACACTCTACAATAAAACATCAACAATGCCCAACATCTAATAAAAATTTCCTAGACATGAAAAAAAAAAAAAAGGAAAATGTGACCCATTAGCAGGAGAAAAATCAGTCAATAGAAAAAGAAGAGAGGATGGAATTATCAGTCAAGAATTTTTTTTTAAGATTTTATTTATTTATTTGACAGAGAGAGATCACAAGTGGGCAGAGAAGCAGGTAGAGAGAAAGGAGGAAGCTGGCTCCCTGTTGAGCAGGGAGGCCTGATGCGGGGCTCGATTCTAGGACCCTGAGATCATGACCTGAGCCGAAGGCAGAGGCTTTAACCCACTGAGCCACCTAGGTGCCCCTTTTTTTAAGTTATTATAAATAACTGAAAGATTTAAGGGAAATATGAACATAATGAAGAAAGAATGAAAATACTTCAAAAATGGACTTCTAGAAATAAAAGAAATGTATCATCTTTTTTAAAAAGATTAACTGGATGAGGGGCGCCTGGGTGGCTCGGTGGGTTGATGCCTCTGCCTTCAGCTCGGGTTGTGGTTTCAGGGTCCTGGGATCGAGCTCCAAGTCAGGCTCTCTGCTCGGCGGGGAGCCTGCTTCCCCCCCTCTCTCTGCCCGCCTCTCTGCCTACCTGTGATCTTTCTCTGTCAAATAAATGAAATATTAAAAAAAGTTAACTGGATGAAATTGACAGCAAATTAGATACTACAGAAAAGTAAGATCTATGAACTTGAAGACATAGCAATAGGAACTAGCCAAATTAAGTATGGGGAGGAAAAAAAGACAGGAAAAAAATAACAGAAACTCTATCTCCTATGGAACAATATCAAATTGTCCAACATGTCTAACTGAAATCCCAGAGAATACAGCAAAAGTATTGGAAGAAATAATGGCTAAACTTTTTTCCAATTTCATGAAAACTAGAATCCCATAGATCCTAAAAGCTTAATAAACACCAAGAAGGATAACACACATCACATCACATCACATCACATCACATCACATCACATCACATCGTGCAGCTAATATGTAGTTTATCATAAAAAGAAAAGAAAAGAAAAAAGAAAAGAAAAGAAAGAAAAGAAAAGAAAAAAAAAAAGAAAAGACAATCATCTCCTAAGATCAGGAATAAGGCAAGAATGATTGTTCTTCGCACTCTATTCAACATTATACTGGATGTTCTAGCCATTGCAACAAGGCAAGAAAAAGAAATAAATATTGGAAAGAAGTAAAATAGTCTTTTTTTCACAAATCACATGACATATGTAGAAAATCTTACATATTCTACTAGTGCAAAATACTATCATAACTAGTAAGTGAATTTAGTAAGGTAGAAAATACAAGATCAAGCAAAAATGCATTTCTGTGTGCTAGCAATGATACCAGATAGCATTTCTATAAGCTAGCAATAAACAACTAAAAATGAGAAATCCTTACATCAGCATCAAAAAACATTAAGTATATATGAATGGCCAATAAGCACATAAAGGTACTTGACATCACTAGTCAATGGGGAAACACAGATCAAAACAATGAATACCACTTCACACCATTAAGATGGGTATTATCAAAAGCAAAAAACCAAACCAAAACAAAACCAGAAAATAACAAGTGCTGGCAAGGATGTGGAGAAATTGGAATCCTTGCACATTGTTGGTGTGAATGTAAAATAGTGCAGCTGCTGTGGAAAATAGTATGGTGGTTCTTCAAAAAAGTAAACACATGGGGTGCCTGGGTGGCTCAGTGTGTTAAGTGTCTGCTTTCAGCTCAGGTCATGATCTCAGGGTCCTGGGATCAAGTCCCACATCAGGCTCCTGTTCAGCTTGGAGACTGCTTCTCCCTCTCCTGCTCTCCCTGCTTGTGCTCTCTCTCTCTCTCCCAAACAAATAAATATAATCTTAAAAAAAATTAAACATAGAATTACCATATAATCCAACAATTCCACTTGCAAGTACATGCCCAAAAGTATTGAAAGCAGGGACTAAAACAGAAATTTGTACATCAATATTCACAGCGGTATTATTTGCAGTATCCAAAAGACAGAAATTACTGGACTTGAACGTCGAGCAACCAAAGAATGGATAAATGAAATGTGGAATACATATAAAAGTATTCAGCCTCCCTACATGGATAAACTTTTTTTTTTTTTAAGATTTTATTTATTTAAGTGAATGAGAGAGAGAACCCGAGACAGGGAAAGTCAGAGGGAGAAGCAGACTCCCCACTGAGCAGGGAACCCAATGTGGGACTCCATCCTGGGACTCCAGGATCATGACCTGAGCCAAAGGCAGTTGCGTAACCAACTGAGCCACCCAGGCGCCCCACGGATGAACTTTAAAAACACTTTGCTAAGTGAAACAAACAAGACACAAAAGGACACAGGTTGTATGATTCCACTTACAGAAGGTACCTAAAATAGGTAAATTAATAGAAGCAGAAAGTAGAATAGTGGCTATCAGGAGCTGGGGGAAAGGGAATGGGAGTTGTAATTTAATGCTAAAGAGTTTCAGTTTGGGATGATAAGAAAGTTCTGGAGATGGGCAGTGGTGTGGTGATGGTAGCACAACATTGTGAATGTATTTAATGGCCTTGAATTATATACACATAAACAGTAAACTTTATATATCCTTCTGCACAATTTAAAAATCACTTAAATAATGATGAATTTAACAAAATCCATGTAAGACATGTACACTAAAAATTAAAAAGCTGCTTAAGTTTATCTTTCTCTCTCCCTCTGCCAGCACCGCCCCCGTTCTCTCTCTCTCTCTCTGAAAGAAAGGAAGAAAGAAAGAAAGAAAGGAAGAAAGAAAGAAAGAAAGAAAGAAAGAAAGAAAGAAAGAAAGAAAAAGAAAACTTAGCTGAGGGGACTTAAAGAAGGAAAGAAGTAAATAAAAATGCCCCATGTTTGTGGAATCAGTACATACAGATCTTCCTTATTCTTTTTTCTTATGTATTATAATACATTCAACTGGTCCTATATTAATCAATACTTGCTTTTTTCCAAATAGTTTGCTATTTTTAATACTTTCACAAGAAAGGACGCTGTCTAGATGTTTGCATGTTGGAGTTCTGTCTGTACGCAGATTCCTAGTGAAACTGTTCGATCACATCCATATTTATTTTTGATAGTTGTACTCATACCAAGCTTCACAGCCTTGGTGACAGAGCATTTTATCAAATGGATGTTTGTCAATTTTATAGATGAGAAATGGTATCACAGAGGAGGTGGAGCATTTTTAAAATGTTTAAAAGTATTTGTACTTTTTCTGTCCATATTTTGTTGTTTGTTGCTGACCATTCTCTTTTTTTTTTTTAAGATTTTATTTACTTGTCAGAAAGAGAGAGAGAAAGCACAAGCAGGGGGAGCAGCAGGCAGAGGCAGAGTGAGAAGCAGGCTCCCCGCTGAGCAGGGAGCCCAATGCAGGACTCAATCCCAGGACCCTGGGATCACGACCTGAGCTGAAGACAACCGCTTAACTGACCGAGCCACCTAGGTGTCCCTTGCTCATCTATTTTTACACCTATTTTATTTTATTTTTATTTTTTTAAAGATTTTATTTATTTATTAGAGAGAGAGAGACTGAGAATGAGAGGGGAGAAGGTCAGAGGGAGAAGCAGACTTCCCGCAGAGCTGGGAGTCCGATAATGGGACTCGATCCCGGAACCCCGGGATCATGACCCGAGCCGAAGGCAGTTGCTTAACCAACTGAGCCACCCAGGCGCCCGGTGGTGGACTTTCTTAACTTATTCCTGATTCTAGCAGGAATGATGCTAGTGTTTCCTCATTAAATAGATGCTGGCTTTTACCAGGGTTTTGTGGGTTTTTTTTTTTTTTTTCCTAATCAGAAATGAGTGTTAAATTTTGTCAAAAGACTTTTCAACAGCCATGATCAAATTGCTTGACTTGTTAGGTCTATTAAAATGGGGAACTGTGTTCATTGATTTCCTAACACTGGACCACTCAGGAGTAAGCTGTACTTGCTCATGACAGACCATCTTCAAAGCCCTGTTGGTTTCTGTTTACTGATCTTTTCATTTGGGATTTTCTTATTGCTATTAATCCAATAATATTTGATGGATTGATCATTTATAAATATGATTTATACTAAATCATAGGCAATTTGACAAAACTGCTAATAATTTCATTAATATTAATAAAAGATTGATACTGGGGTGCCCCGGTGGCTCAGTCATTAAGCATCTGCCTTGGGCTCAGGTCATGATCCCAGGATCCAGGAAGCCTGCTTCTCCCTCTCCCACTCCCCCTGCTTGTGTTCCCTCTCTCACTGTGTCTCTCTCTGTCAAACAAACAAACAAACAAACAAACAAACAAATAAGTAAATAAAATCTTTTAAAAAAGGATTCTTTAAAAAAAATAAGAGATTGATACATAGTTCCTTATTTTGTATAATCTTGATGAGGTTACCTATTGTAGCAGTTATCTATTGTTAAAATAAGCTGCCTAACAAGCAACCAGAAAGCTCGAGGCTTACAACAGTAGAAGGCTTATTGCTCCTGTGACTGAGGGGATTCTGGTCTGGGCTGGGCTAGCTTACACATCTGCAGTTCGACCAGTTGTTGGCCGGAGCACCTGGAACAACCAGGCTCTTTCCATGCGTCTGTCACCTTCTCATGTTATCATAGTAATGCTGTTCTTGCAAGAAACAGAAAACTCACTCATGCGAGTTATTTCAAGCCTCAGCTTGCATCTCATTTACTGACATGGCCAAAGCACGTCACACAGCCAATCCTGAGTCCGGAAGGGAGAGTGTGGCAAAGTTGTGCAACAAAGCATACGGACACAATGAGGAATGTGGGGGTGTTTCTGCAACTATCTCAGTTTTCCCTCATG
Source organism: Nasua narica (assembly GCA_028533885.1). NCBI lineage: Eukaryota > Metazoa > Chordata > Mammalia > Carnivora > Procyonidae > Nasua > Nasua narica. Next base: position 58,855,138 of record CM052799.1, on the reverse strand, counting down.
GCCACAGTTATACACACCATTCCCATATGTAAAATAAGCACATTCCCATCCCCAAGCCCTGCAAAATCTCAATCAGGTTTAGGATTTCACAATCCAAGTAAAGTCCGGTTGTGCCTATTCTTTTTTTTTTTTTTAAAGAGGGAGAGAAAGCACGGGCATGTGCACAGTGGGGGTTGGTGGGAGAGGGTGAACGTGAGAGAGAATCCTAAGCAGGCTTCACACCCAGTGCGGGGCCAAATACAGGGCTTGAACTCACGACCCTGAGATCAAGACCTGAGCTGAGAGCAAGAGTTGGACCCTCAACCAAAGAGCCACCCAGCTGCCCCTGGTTGTGCCTACTTTTGATCCAAAGACATATGAACCAAAAAGTCCAATTACTTGCTTCTCAAATAGCCAACATAAGTGGGTGGAAACAAATGCAAGATCATTGTGAAAGCGCTATCATTTGGGAAGTGTCAGGATGAAAGCATTCAGCAGTCACTTGCCCATAGCAATTCTAAAGTCCCACTGGGAATGTATAAGCAGGTCCCCTTGCTCTAGAGATGCGGAATGGTTTGTGATTAAGGCCTAGTTCCTTGGGTATATAAATTACCTATTGTTGCACGGCAGTAACGAACTACTGTTATAACCACAGACTTAGTGGATTAGAACAACACCCATGTATTATCCGAGTTTCTGTGGGTCAAGAGTCTGGGTATGGTTTACCTGGGTCCTCTAGTGCTCTGCTTCAGAACCTCTCACAAGGCTATAATCAAGATGTTGGTCAGAGCTGAGGTCTCATCTGATGCTTGACTAGGGAAGGAGTCACTTCCAAAGTCATGTGGATCCAGCGCCTTGTGAATTGTTGGACTGAGGCCCTCAGTTATTTGATGATCATTAGATCATCAAATAGACAGAAGCTGCTCACTTCCCTGCCATATGGGTCTCTCCATAGGGCAGCTTTCTTCATCAAAGGCAGCAAGGGAGAGTCATTGGAGCCTGCCAAGAAGACAGCAGTAATAATCGTAGGTAACGTAATTACAGAAGTGACTCCCCATCAGCTTGGCCATTTTTTATTAGAAGGGTGTTACAGGTCCTGCTCACACTCAGGAGGGAGTCACATAAGGGTGTGAATGAATACTGGGAGGCAGGGAGCATTACAGGTGTTTTAGAGTTTACCTGCCCCACTGAAAGTGGCATCCGGTCCATCGTTCTCCACAGCTCTTGGCTTCAGCCTCTACATCTTTCACTTTGCACTGCCCTCTTTGAACACTTCTGATTAGGGCATCAGAAAATATGACTTCTGATCAACTTCCTGTCCAAAGAAAGTCAGGGGCCCAGAGTCTTTCTACATTTAGTCCCTTTTAATCTAGGTTGATGTCACTTTTGTTAGTATAGCTCCATAAAAATTTCTGTGGATCTTCTGCGTCTGATTTGAATCCGCTCTCTACACCAAAAGCCATACCCAATCATTTTGAGGTATCACTGGCCCTCTGGGCTTAATCACAGATACTTTAGGTATCAAGCTGCTGTGGGATAAGAATCTTATATTTCCCGGAAGTCATTTTAATCAACTGGAAAAGTCTATTAGACAATGACTTGATTCTTTCAGAGGTCTTAGCAAAGTGTCTTTCCGCCCTTGATTGTTTTTACCTAAAGCTGTATCATAAGTCTGATATTTTTGTTGTCTTAAGGGGTTGGAGATGAGAAAGTTGCTGTTCCAGCACCTTTACATTCCATCTAAATTCTACTTCAAATCTGGTTAGTTCTTTTCTGAGTAATAGTCAGCTGACATTTTCAACATTCTGCCTAGAAATGTCTTTTCTCAAGCCCAAATATTCAGGAGGTACATTTTCTATCTTCCAAGTTACCACAGGTGCTCAATTTCTTTGCATTTTTCAGCCTCCTAAAATAACTTTCTCACCATTTCTCCAAGCCCCACCCACAGCCCAGCTCCAATGTCACAGATATTAGTTTTTTGATTTGGCACCAATTTGTGTATCAGTTATCTAGTACTGTGAATAAATCACTTTAAATCTCAATGCCTTAAAATAACAAACATGTATTTAGCTCATTAATCTGTAGGCTGGTGATTTAGGTTGGACTTGGCTCGGTAGTGCTTCCGGTCTCACCTGGACCCACTCACATGTCTGGGACAGTCCGTTACCTTGACTGACCCTGGATGGCTTTGGTCAAACAAGGTTAGGCACAAAAAATTCATAATAAAGGCAGAGGGAAAAATGAGAGAAATTTCAATTGATAAGGACTTTCCAAGCCAATGCTTGTCCCTTGTTTGTGAAAATCCCATTGACCACACTTACATGGCTGAGCCCAGAGTCAGAGAGAGAGGGCCCAACACAACTTCATGGCCAAGTACATGAATATAGGGATAAGTAGGGCGCCTGGGTGACTCGGTTGGTTGGGCGACTGCCTTTGGCTCAGGTCATGGCCCTAGAGTTCTGGGATCGAGTCCTGCATCGGGCTCCCAGCTCCATGGGGAGTCTGCTTCTCCCTCTGACCTTCTCCCCCTCTCACGCTCTCTCACTCTCTCTCTCAAATAAATAAATAAATACTTTAAAAAAATATAGGGATACGTGAAGAAATGGGGCTATTTTTGCAACTTAACATTAGGGATTAATGTTATATTTGCTTCATAAAAATCTGGAAGTGTTTCTTCTTTTCCAACATTCTGGAATACCTTATGTAGCAAAGGGATTACCTGAACGATGAAAATTTGGTAGACTCTTCCTGTGAAACCATCTGACCTAGAGCCTTTTTCGTATTATAGCTCTTTGATAATCTTTTCTATTTCTTATTTCCCTTATGAAAATTAGTCTGCTTAAACTTTCTCTACTGGAGGCGTTACCATTTCACCTAGGTTACCAAATTATTTGCAGAGTTGTACTAAATAGTGCTTAAAATTAAAAATTATTTTGTTTTAAGGTCAACGTTCCCACTATAATTTTTATTTTTAATATTTCCATTTCCTCCCCCTTTTACTTAAGTTAGCCAGTGGCTTGTCTCTTTTGATTGTTTTCCTTTTTTCCTTTTTTAAGATTTTTTTAAATTTATTTGAGAGAGAGAGAGAGTGTGCGTGACCAGGGAAGGGGTCAGAGGGAGAGGGATGAGCAGACTCCATGCTGAACACAGAGCCTGATGCGGAGCTCTATCTCACAACCTGAGATCATGACCTGAGCCAAAATCAAGAGTGAGACACTTAACTGACTGAGCCACCCAGGTGCCTCAATTGTTTTTCAAATAAGCAAAATGTTCATTAATTTTATTTTTTCCTGTTTTCCTAATGTGTGATTTTATCATTACTTCTTACATCACCTTTCTGTGGTCCATTCCTTTTTTTTTCTCTTGAGTTGTATTTTTATTTCATTTATCTTTTCATCAGTTACAGTATTTTAAAATTTTTGATTATAGTTGACATGTGTTATAGTATTTTAAAGCTTTATTTCACCTATTGTTTTAATTATTTCTCACAGATTATCAATTTTTTTTATTTTTTTAAGATTTTATTTACTTGTTTGACACAGAGAGAGAGATCACAAGTAGGCAGAGAGGCAGGCAGAGAGAGGGGGAAGCAGGCTCCCCACTGAGCAGAGAGCCTGATGCGGGGCTCGATCCCAGGACCCCGAGATCATGACCTGAGCCGAAGACAGAGGCTTTAACCCACTGAGCCACCCAGGTGCCCCTCAATCTTTTTTTTAAAAGCTCTGAATTTTTGGTTTGTATTTCCCCTTTGCCCCAAGAATAATTCATAGAAAGTCTTTCTCCAGGTGAAACTTAAAAATATATATTTTATTAATTTCTCATTTTATCGCATTGTGGTTAAAAAGACTGTATTATAAGATGTTCTCTTTGTGATATAATAAATGGCCAATTTCAATGAGTGAGAATAATAGGTATATCCTCAATTACGTATTATTATTCCTTATTATAAGATGCAAAGTTCACTATATATTCAGAAGACATACAGATTCTGTTGGAATCTACAGGTGAAATCAAAGAAAATCATTTAAAGTTGAGAAATGAAATATTTGAGGCTCTAACATTTGTAACTAGTATGCCTTCATTGTGAATTGTGGCTTTTAGCATTATAGTATCCTTCTTTGACTTGTCTAATTGTCTCCTGAATTCTACCTTTGTCATATATTAATATTGTAATCTTGCTTTTTATAATTTGTATTTGCCTGGTATATTTTTGTCCATCTAATTTTTATCCTTTATGGATCCATTATTTTAGATGTGTCTCTTATAAATTACAGATAATAAGATGCTGGTTTGTTAGCAAATCTGAACTTTTTAAAGTTTTTATTTAAATTCCAGTTAGTTAACGTACATATACATGTTAACCTATCCATAACTAATACTAGTTTCAGGTGTACAATATAGTGATTCAACACTTCCATACATCACCCTGTGCTCATCACAAGTGCACTCCTTAATTCCCATCACCTTTTTTCACCCATCCTCCTACCTACCTCCTCTCTGGTAACCTCCTGTTTGTTCTCTATAGTTAAAGAGTCTGTTTCCTGAGGCACCTGATGGCTCAGTCAGTTAAGCATTTGACTTTTGATCTCAGCCAGGTCTTGATCTCAGGGTTGTGAGTTCAAGCCCTGCATTGGGCTCCATGCTGGGTGTGGAGCCTACTTAAAAAAAAAAAAGTCTGTTTCTTGGTTTGCCTTTCTTTTTTTTCCTTTGCTCATTTTTGATCTTTTTTAATAGATGAGTTGAGCCTTTTAGCTTAACTCTATGCTTGTTTTTATTACATATTCACTGTGTATGATGCTACGTTCACTGCATGTTTTTCACTGTAATTTATTGCTCTTATTATTGTTTCTTTGAGCATTAAGGGAGATTTCTATCTTTATTCTAGTAACTATCTTTGTACCTTTATATAATTGTCTCTCTTTTCCTTATTTAAGCCCCAACTATTTGGTTTGTCAATTTTAAATGATACTCTTTGCCTTGTACATACGGCCTTGGCAACAAAGGCCTCTTTGTACTGTCCTCCTCCTCTCTCCCTTCTTTTTCATTTATTTCACTGTTACTTCTACCTTGTCAAAGAATATCATTTGATACTATTCTTCCACTCCTATCTCCTCTTTCATTTTGGTTTTAGACCTGAAACTAATGATACTCAATGCTTACCACCAGCCTTTTTCCTTAAGTTCCCCAATCATCTACTAGTTGGTTGGAGCTCGTCTTTTAGTTAAGATCCTAAGGGGTTATGAGTACAAGATTTTCCAGAGCTCTCTTACATGATTAAAACTTACATATATCCTCGATACTTAAAGGACAGCTTAGCTTGATAAAAAACACTTATTCTTAGTTCCTTTTTTTTTCTTTATATTTCTTGAAAATGTTGCTCCACCACCACTTGCTTTTTGAGAAGTCTGATGCCAACCTGACCCTTCCTTTGTAAGAGACTGGCTCTTTTGGCCTAGGGGGTTTTTTTTCCTCACCTTCAACATTTAGTAGTTTGCTAGGATACTCATTCTGGGTCAATTTTTCTATGTAACAAAGGAGTCCTTTCAAGAATAAGATTTAGGACTTCTTTTTGCTTTTTCAGGAATTCCTCCTGGGGCAGTTTTTTGTTTTTGTTTTTGTTTTTTAATATTTTATTCATTTGTCAGGGAGAGAAAGCACAAGCAAGGGGAGCAGCAGGCAGAGGAAGCCTGATACAGGACTTGATCTCAGGACCCTGGGATCAGAACCTGAGCTAAAGGCAGACACTTAACTAACTAAGCCACCCAGGCATCCCTCTTCTGGGGCAGTTTTAAGTATTAACCAATTCCACTGTCTTCTTTTTTGGGAGCTTCTGGGAGCTCCAATTTTGCCTGCTACTTCTTTACCTATCATTTTCGTTCTGGACCTTTTCAGCTCTTCCTATGTATTTTTTTGTCTTCTTAGCTTTTGCCAGTCCCAACCTCTATATGCTTTACTATACGTGTAGTCATCTCTATTTTTATTTGAATATGTTGTGATTTTGTCTTCATATTTTTGATGATTTTTTTGTTCCAATTGTTTCCCAAACTTGGTCATTTTTCTCTTCACATCTCCCTGTTGCTTGCTCATTTTTATGCTGAGTTTTAAATTTTCTGAACTGTGGTCTCTTTCCTATCCACAACTGTTTCAAAATTTATTTTAGAGTTCATGTTGGAGCGTTGTTATGGTTTACTCTCTTTTGTTCTCTTTACTCTGGGGTATTTCATCAGCTTGAAAAGTTATGATTCTCACTTTGTTTTCTTCTTGTATTTGTATACACAGTGAAGCCCTTGTTCTACCCATGTTGACATGCTTGCAATAATAGGCAACTCTATGGAGGCAGAGGTAAAATGGGAAATGCATTGACTGAGTGGCCTTCTCTGTTTCTTGGTCCAAGAGAATCTTTTTCTGTTGGTCAATGTTGTAAAATTTCTTTAATAAGTAATGCCTAAGTACTAGGGGTGGGGAAGTTGTCCGTTTTCTTCTGAATCTTTGACTTGCTATTGATAGGCTTTTATCTTCAGTTATCTGCTTTCTTTTTGCCCTTCATCCACCAAGGCTGCTAGGAACACCACTTCCTTTCAAGATGACTTCATCTCTCTCAGAAGAGATGCCGCTGGTCCCACTCATTTTCTAAACCTCTTCCTTTGACATCCTCCTATCCACTGCCTTGATCGACCAGGCCTCAGACCTGGTTTGCAGCACAAGTAGACTGGTCTAACTGAAGTTCCAATTTAGGCAAGCACCGGCAGCCAAGGTAAGATTTGGGGGATTCTGCAGGAAGCAGATCACACAGGACTTTATCTGTAAGCTTTTGTGACAATTTGAGCAGGGAATAAAGAGGTCCAAAGTACAACAGGAGGGAAGGAGAGAAAGGGACTGCTTTAGGAGTTAACAAAGGAATAACCAAACTCAACTTGGTGACTGATCTGATGTGGGAAAGGGGGAGGACATCTGCATTTGGTGTTTGGGTTCCTCAATGAATGGATGGATGAACAGTGGTGCCAGTTCACTGAAATAGGAACATGAGAGGAGGAGGTTTGGGGAAGGGCAAGGGAAGTTAAGGGGAGTCTGAAGTACCCCTCTGAGAATTCTGATAGACTCCAAGGGGAGTTCTGGATGGAAGCATAGATCAGTGTTCCTGGCATATAAGTGGTGGTTGAAACCCAAGAAGAGATGGCATTATCCAATAGGAGAGGACAGAATGGGAAAGAAAGAAGGGTGAGGATAAAAATCTGGGGCCCAGCATTTGTACCAGTAAATAAGAAGAAATGACAGATCAGGAAAGCAGGAGAAAAGCTGGAGAGAATAACCATCAAAAAGAAGGCAAGGATAGAAATAATTACCGTAATGGATTAAAATACTTAAAATATATTAAATGTATCCTATTGACACTAAAAATAAAAACCTACTTGCTGTTAGAGGATGCTTGGGAATCAGCCCATTGTTTTGAAAACTGGTGAACAGAGGAAAGTATCTATTTACCCAGCCTCTCCTAGCTCTTTTGGGTAATTGGATAGGGAATCTCTCTCACATAGAAGAATCACTGGCAAATGAAGAGGAATAACAAAATTGTATCCCTAGTGAACTAATGGAGCTAGGCATGAACATCCCTCAAACGAGAGAAACCCAGACATATGTGCCTCCTGATGGAAGAACACACCACCACCTTATGAAGTTGTCTGATATAAACATGCATCAGATCAAACCTCTAGGTCTGTGGTTGGTTATGAACCAGGGGCCATTGTGTCTTCCCATCCCCACCAGGAGATAACAATGGCAATGTCTAGAGACATTCTGGACTGTTGTGACTTGGGGAGGGCGTGCTCCTACCATCTGGTGGGCCGAGGCCAGTGACCCTGCTGCCCCCCACAAAACTTATCCAGCCCCAAATGTCAATAGTACTGAGGTTGAGGAGCTCTATATCTTAGAGCCAATCACCACTTTATAGGAAATGCAGAAGATAGAGAATATGTTAAATGATGCCACAGAAACAGAATCAACGAAATCCTGGATTAGAGAAATTCTTCCTGAAGGAAGGGATGGAGGGAGGGAGCTGCTACCCTGTACTACCTGGGAGAGGGCCCCTGCAAGTGGTCTGGTGTTCTGGGGAGTTAGGCAGCCTGTGGGCAGAGCTGACAGGAGGGGACAGGAAGCTTGGTCATTAGGCCTGTCAAGCTTTTTAGGTGAGAGGTAGTGAGTTACAAAAGGTGGGCATGGGGAGGGAGGAGAGATCACGGAGGTGAGGGGGCAGATGCTGGAGGGTGAGTTAGGGTTAGGGTTAAGACAAGAAAGGAAGCCCTTCAGACACTGAGATGAGGGAGGCAGGAGCTGAGGGGGTCAGGTTGGGATAAGGAGGGAGGATGGACTTCAGGGTCACAGTATGGGGGGGTGGGTGACTGTGGGTTCCAGTTTGAGGAGGAGGAGTCAAAGAGTCAGAGTGGGGAAGAGGTTGCTGGTTTCAGGGTACGGGGGACAGCTTTGTCTCCACCGTTCACCCGATTTAGGTCCCCGTATTAGCTTTACCTCCGCATTTGAAAGGGGGCAAGGTCACCATTTTTACTGGACATATCCCAGACTGTTTTATCTTGCCTCCCGAGATAAAGGACAGGAGAAGACAGATGCTGTCCTGCCCCCGGCACAAGGGCACAGAACCAGAAGCAGCCCATTTACGTTCAGGAAGATGTGCTAAGGTGGGTTTCAGGTGGTCCCGGGCAGGGCTGGAGCACCTCGAGGAGTCAGGTGGGCAGGCAGAGTCACTTAGGACGGGGAAGGGGATCCCTGCTGTGCAGGAGGAGCACGTCTCAAAGTGGGATCAGTGAGCCTGGGCAGGCAGGGTTAACAGGGGTGCCTGGGCCTGAGGAATTCACTCTGGAGGCCCCCGGGTCTGGGACAGGATTCTCTGCTCAAGCTTGGCGTATTGCGGGAGAAGGGCCTCGTAGACCTGGAGGGGCAGAAAGAGCAGTTTAGAATGGGGAGGGAGAGATGCCTCTCATCTCTTTGCAACTTGCAATTTTAAAATTTAGCATCCCATTTACTTGCGATTTAAGTGTTTGTGCTGGGCAAAAGAAAGGAAGCATCAATTCACAAAAGAGGAAAAGCTGGTAGTTCCCAAACCTACAGTTTAAGATTTTTTAAAAATGCAAATCACGACCAAAAAAAAAAATTTGTTATCAAATCTACAAAATGTTTAAAAATTCAGGTGAAGGTACCTGGAAATGCCATCTTGTCTCAACAGCTGGTGAAGTTGGTGGTGCAACCCTTCTGGAAATCAACTTGACTGTACATCGGTATTAAAGGGCTTGAAAATGCCCATAATCTTTGACCCCGTTGTTCTACTTGTACAAAGCTCTCCTAAAGAAACCGTACAGTCTCCTAAGACTACCATGGCCCACACCTTGGCCCTCAACAGGATACACTGGAGAAATAAACTTCAGTGAAAGATCCCTAGTGGTCCTTACAGCAGTTTGCACAAGTGTTCAGGAAAGGGTCTCCCTGCCCCCCATGCTACAGCTCAGGTGCAAGGAGGTGAAATCCACAGAGCACAGGTTCAAGAGCCATCCTGGCTTTGAAACCTCACACCCCACGGGAATATCTCTTACAACAATTCTGCAGGCAAGACATGTGCCCACGAAACTTCACTGGACTCAGGGAGGCCCTAAGTATGACTTCCCATGAAGCATATATGGTTTTCCCCTCTCCAGATGCAGTGCTCTAATTAAAGGCCACATTTTTACATCAGCAATGTTGCGAGGTAATACGGTTGACATTCCAAAGGAAACAGAGCTTTGGTTCTTTGAACGAACCAAAGTTCAAATTCTCATGCAGAATAGGAAAAGGTTTTGTTAACCTTTTATCCACATAACTTCAATTACAGTAATTAAAAAATTGGAGGGGTTGCCTGGGTGGTTCAGTCGGTTAAGTGTCTGCCTTAGGGTCCGGTTGTGGTCCCAGGGTCCTGGGATCAAGCCCTGAGTTGGGCTCCCCCTGCTCTGCAGGGAGCCTGCTTCTCCCTCTCCCTCTGCTGCTCCCCCTGCTTGTGCTCGCACTCTCTCTCTCAAGTAAATCTGTAAAATCTTTTGTAAAAAAAAAAACCAAACAAAACAAACTAGAGGCAATTGTTCCAAGACATATAAAACGTAAAAGTAAATTATGGTTCATTAGCCAGACAGAATATTTTGCAGTCATTAAAAATAATGCATATGTTAATTTTTAAGAATATAAATATTCAAGTTGTACCGTAGTATTTTTTTTAAAAGCGGGCTACAAAATTGTATACACAGTGTGCTGGATAATCAACCAAAACCAAAAACCAAAAAGGGAAAAGGGACTTTTTTTTTAAGATTTTATTTATTCATTTGACAGAGAGAGAGCGATCACAAGCAGGCAGAGAGGCAGGCAGAGAGAGAGAGGGAAGCAGGCTCCCCGCTGAGCAGAGAGCCCAATGCGGGGCTCGATCCCAGGACCCTGAGATCATGACCGGAGTCGAAGGCAGAGGCTTGACCCACTGAGCCTCCCAGACACCCTGGGAAAAGGGATTTTTAAAAAAGATTTTATTTTTGAATAATATCTACACCCAATGCAGGGCTCACACTCACCACCTTGAGATCAAGAGTCCCATGCTCCACCAACTAAGTCAGCGAGGCACCCCTCACGACCCCACATTCTTTTTTTTTTTTTTTAAGATTTTCTTTATTTATTTGTCAGAGAGAGAGAGGGAGCACAAACGGGCAGAGTGGCAGGCAGAGGCAGAGGAAGAAGCAGGCTCCCCGCTGAGCAAGGAGCCCAATGTGGGACTCGATCCCAGGACCCTGGGATCATGACCTGAGCCAAAGGCAGCAGCCTAACCAACTGAGCCACCCAGGCATCCCACGACCCCACATTCTTAACCTTCCTTCCCCAACTCCTTTTTTTTTTTTTAAAAAGCTGTTTTCACCCATGACTCTATAAGCCTTGCCTGAGAAATGTGGGCACTTCCGGTCAGCACGCAGTGTCTGAATAGACAAGCAGCACTTAATCGAGGGACCCAGATTTCCCTGTGACTCAGAAATGCCACTACTCGCTCATGCCAATTCCACTCATGTGGCTTAATCAGCTCCAAAGTCAAGTACTTTAGTCCTTGATTATGCACCCAGGGCCCATTCCGGGCGCATCTGTGGCGGAGGTGACGGAGAGCAGAGAACTCACCGGGAGCTGGGATCTCCTCTGTCAGGGGAAATGGCAATATTCAACTGAGCCGGGAGAAAACACTGGCCTGGTTTTGAGTTTCTCCTTGAAACTGCTGTACATGCCATAGAGAGAACACAGAGCAGGCTCCCCCGCTCCCTAGGAGTTTACAGACCGGTCCTCCAATAGGTCATTCCACCAACAGTCACAGCCTGCGGCTGCTTGCAACCTGGCATTGCGAAGGATTCTGACGTTGCCCTTGGGTTGAAGGGTATGGAGTTCCAGGAGCCCTTAGTGACTCTGGTCATGGGCGAGCCAGGGAAGGTGGTGGCACACACACAGAATGTTTGTTACCTATGAGGAGACAGGTGCAGCTGTATGCTGCCCTACAGCTTTCCCCAGCTACCTTCTCCCTCGTGGGCCTCCTTCTAGAGGACAAAAGAGCCAGAACCTACCCCAGCCTTTCTTACAACCAAGCACGACCATAGGACCAGGTGGCAGTCTAGTGAGGGAGTTGAGAGAGCAGATTCTCTCCCTGATGAGCAAGAAGTGTGTGAGGAGGGGCTGCCCAATGCCAGGCTCTCAGTCCTGCCTATGGATGCAGTGTGGGGGGGGGGGAGGGGGGTTGGGATGTCTGGAGCAGCTGCAGTCATCCTGGGCTCAGCTGGAGCACATCGAGAGCTGCACTACCCAACACAGTAGCTGTAAGTCATTTACGCCTGGGGGCACTTGACCTGGGAAGACTGGTACAAGTCTAAAATGCCCATCAGATTTCAAAAGCTTCGTACAAAAAAGAGGAAGGACTGTAAAAAAGCACATTAGCAGTTTTTCTTATTGATGGCAGTATTTCAGACATACTGGATTAGATAAAAAATATCTTTGAAGTTAGTCATGTATTTATTTTTCCTTTTTTTTTTTTAAATGAGACTTCTAGAAAATTGTAAATGACATAGGTGGTTCTCATGTTGCCATTGTTCGTTGCCGGTCCTAGCACCGCAGGGACTGTGACCCAGAGCCCTGATGTTGTGGAACCACGGAATCAGCCCCTCGACCACTTTCAGATTTCTTGTTACATAATAAAGCCATTCGTGTCAAGGAGTCTTTTTAAGCCTCACAATTAGCGGGTTAAAAGTAGGCAGGACCAGATGTTATCCCCACTTCACAGATGAAGAAAGAGGCTCAGAGAGGAGAGCTGCTGTTCAAGGTCACATGAAGGTCACATGCTGAAGGGAAGGCAGGATAAGAATGAAAACCCAAAGGCCCTTTATATCAGTCGGGATCTTCCTATTGCATTCAGCTGGCTCTTAAAGGTAAGGACACACAACATAAGGGCAAAGTAATAGAAGCATGGGCACACCTACGTGTGTGGGTTTTGTGGTCACCTGGAAACTGGGAGCTTCTGCTCCAAGGTAGATTGGAAGACAATTCTCCATAGTGTTTCTACACGTCTGGTGACAGCTTTTGTTGAAGACTATCTTTTCAATGTTTATACAGCAAATAGCACTGGCAGATAGAGACACAGTCGTCCTCTGGGGCGGAGGGAAAATTTATTTGCTGACCAGACTAGTACAGATAATGTCTCCCTCGAGGGCAAAGGTTGGGCAGATCTGCTTGAAGGTCCTTTATAATTTGGGAGTTTCCTAAGCTTGGGGTCACTTGGTTGTGATGCAGAAGCAGTGTGTGCACGGTATCCTCCTGGGCCCACTCCACATCATCCCGTGGCAATTGAGGGCCAGGGAAATCTGGGCCAAGCCCAAAGCTCCTGCTGCCTGCTCCCTCAGTAGCAATGCCCTGTCTGCGCAGCCCTGCGCCTGGGCTGCAAGAACGTGCTGCAAACAGGATAAGCGGTACAGTGGATGCGGTGGCCTACCACCCAGACTGCCCTTTAAGAGTGAAGATCTTATTCTTCCAGCCCTCCGCTGACAGCCCCCTTTGCAGATGGCTTTGGCTAGAGAGCGCCACCTTACCCCATCCTGGGGTGGCCTGCACACAGGGGCCAGCTGACATGAGGCCCCCTCACCCCAATTAGGTTAAAGTCCAAAGAGTCAGCCCAGCTTCAGAACCTCCCCCAGGACTGGCTGAGGGCTCCATGGAGATTGCCCCATGGCTCGCCTCCTCCCTCTGCCCCGTCCTGCCTCCTCATTTCCCCCACCACAGATGTAGATCCCGAGATACCCCCAATAAATGTCCTGCACCCCAATCAGCATCTCAGGGTCTGTTTTCCAGAGAACCCGCGCTGTATCAAGCGGGGTCTGCCTTCCCAGGGATTTCCTGGTCTGGGGAACCGCACACCTGTCTGGATCCAGACTTCAGATCTGAGGGCTAGAAACGCAGCGCATCCTACGCTTAAGTGACAGAGTCTTTCTGTGGCTTCTGTAACCTGCGAAATGTAAGGGCTCTTCCTGAGGCATAGGGAACACTGAAGACACACCCAGCAATCGATCTGACCCCTGGGGCTATAAAATCACCAAGATCTGTGGATCTCAGCTGACAACTTGACTCCTTTTGCTGTTTCCTTGACAGTTAAAACCCAAAAAGTAGGATTTCCCCATTAGCTGAACACATCAACTTTTTTTTTTTTAAACACCTCAACTTTAACATTAAGTGATAGAGCCAAACTTACCTTTTGGAAAAAAAGGACCTACCGTTGACCTTGAACATCATGGGTTTGAACTGTGCAGGTGCACCTACAGGTGGATTTTTTTCAATAGAGTAGATGGTAAATGTATTTTGCCCATGATTTTGTTGGCAGTTTCTTTCCTCTAGTTTATTTGATTACAGTAATACAGCATATAGCACATACAATATATAAAATATGTGTTAATTGACTATGTATGTTACCAGTAAGGCTTCTGGTCAGCAGTAGGGTATTAGTAGTTTTGGGGGAGTCGAAAGTTATATGTGCATTTTTGTGTCTGAAGGGGGACTGGCACCCGTCCCCACGGTGCTGTTCAAGAGTTTACTGTGGTTGTTTTCACAATGCAAAAGCTATGACCAAACTTGATGGTGTCTCACCTGAGAAGCTCCTGGGGTTGGGGTAGCAGTTAATCTGGGATTTGGGGCTAACTTCACCACCTCTGAGAAAGGCACGTCTGTTCCAGCTGCAAGGCCTAGAAGGGAAAGCTCGTTTCACATCAGTTCATGTTGCAGATGAAGACACTAACTGAAAATAGCATCTTATCTCTGGGGTGATAAAATATTCTAAAATGGGATTATGGCAATGGTTGCACAACTCAGTAAATTTACTAAAAAATCACTGAGTTGTACACTTAAAATTGCGCGACTTTTATGTCATATAAATTTTGCTTTGGTAAAACTATTAGAAAGAGAGAGAGAGAAGAGAGAGAAGTTTGATGTGCGGACCTCTCCCCAGCAGTGCCTACTTTGTCCTGCTCACTGAGGCGGCAGCTGTCACAGCAGGGGGGCTAACTCCCCCTCCCCCACACTTGACTGGAGGACTTTCCCATCTCTCTTCCCTCACGGGGCTCCACTCCTCATGGCTCAGGGCACTGAAGCCACCCAAGGCTTCTTACGATTCCTTCTACCTCAGAGCCTTTTCACTGTGTCGAGTGTCCCGGTCTCTTCTCTTCATGGACCCACGCTCTTCTCAGAGCTGCAGCTCACAATGTCACCTGTTTGGAGCCTCCCTAACCCTCGACCTCTAAGTACCATCTGCTGTCCTCAGAGACTTCGTACAATTTCTGGCCCCAGATTTAAGGTCCCTCCCTTGCTGAGCCCCAAGCTCTGTGAAGCCGAGGACTGGGTCTCTGGAAGAGCCCTGGGGCCTCACACACTGCCTGCATACCAAGGCACTCAATAAATACTCCCAAGCAAATGAGCATAGGGCTGGGAAGGAGGGAAGGCTGCCATGGGTGGGCAAGAAAAGTGAGAGAATTTCTGGGCAGTTTAAGGAGTACTATCAGATTGGCAGGGAAACATGGGATCACCATGAGTGAGGCAGGGCCCGGGAAAGACATGAGGCCCAGTTTCCAAGCAGATGCTGGCATATCTCAGCTTAGAGCTGCATGGGAACAGGGTGGAGGGGGGGCAGTAGAGAGACCAATCAAAAGGCACTGGTCCCTTGTTCACTCATTCAGAGACTGCCTATGTGTGAGGTTCAGCCTGGGCGCAGCTGAGGAGAACAGATGTGAAGTGGCCGAGACACGTCAGGGTGAGGACCGGTGTGCTCAGACCTAGCTTGGGCTTTGGTTTTGGAGGGCAGAGTGGGCCAGTGCCCCAGGTAACCTCTGGCAACGCAACGGGCACAGAAAAGGAAAAATAAAAAAGAAACGCAGTGCCACATAGCAATGGAGTCCCTAAAGGGCAGCACCTTTCCTGCTTTAGCAGTAGGAGGAGTGAGAAGTGGGCCCTGGGCTTCTCATGGGCAACACTAAGGGCTAGAAGATTATGGAACAGTATTTTCAAGGTGCTGAGGGAAAGTATTCTGAAGTTAGAGTCCTTTGCCCAAACAAGGTAGCATTTTTTTTAAAAGATTTATTTATTTATTTATTTATTTATTTATTTATTTATTTATTTATTTACTTGAGAGAGAGAAAGAGAGAGAGAGCACAAGTGGGGGAAGGAGCAGAGGGAGAGGGAGAAGCAGACTTCCTGATGAGCAGGGAGCCCGACACGGGGCTCAACCTCAGGACCCGAGCCAAAGTCAGACACTTAAGTGACTGAGCCACCCAGGTACCCCACAAGGTAGCATTCTTTTGGAGGGTGAAACCAAGCCCATATTGGGTATGTAAGGCCCCCAAAATTATCACCTACTGAATTACCTCTTAAACTTATCTAGGTTGTAGAGTCCAACAAAACTATCATGGAAAAGAAAAAGGAGAAAGAAACTGTAGGGAATTAGAGACACAGAGAGAGAAATTCATAAGGAAGTGCAAATAAAAGCCAATATGAAGTAAAGTTTAATTAAAAACACAATCTGGAAATAAATTACCCAGTGATCTTGACACAGGAGGTGGCACGAGGTGGGGTGAGGTAGACAGGGTAGAGAGAGGGAGGGGAGTAAAAAAGCAAGAGGCTAATTATTAAGAGAAGGATCTGGCCCCTGATTAATTCTCAGTGTTGATAGAAACATGTAGGTTTAAATAGGTGTGTTAAAAAGTGAAGAGTAAATGCATGAATAGAACTGCCAGCAGGAAGAGAGCCCTTGAGATAAATGGGCAGCTGGAGGAGCAGTCTGGGCCAGCAGAGGACAGGGCAAATTGACTAAATGGGCCCCTTGTGGACATAGGCAGCTCCCGAGAACCTGCCTGGAAAGGGGAGATCCAAGTTTCAGCAAGGCCTCCATCAGAGCCATGGGCCCCCGTGGAGCTGTCCAGGGTACTGGACTGTTTGGCTCTGAAGCCTTCAGCTTTGTCCCACTTCCTGCATTTGCTGAAAAGATGGCCCCAGACTTCATCCACCTCTCCTGCCCACGAGCTGTCCAGACCCACACCCATGTGCCCTCAAGCATGTCCTGCGTCCTTTCCCAGTGTCCCTGTGCTAAGCCTGACCGTGGCCAAGCCTCATTCAGTTAGAAAACTACTTTTCTTTCCCCACTTTAAATACAGAATAAAAGAACAGAAGGTTTGGAGTTGGTTCTTGCCTGCTAGGAGGGAGAAAAGTGAAATGAAAGCCCAAGACTCCACTGTCCTTAAAGACTGGGAACATCCCAATCTCCCCTTTCTATCCTCCTCAGCTCAGCCAGTGCCCCAATTCTTCCAGAAGCCTCTGTTCCCCATCCCCTGACCTACCATGGAAAGCTCGGTATGCGGAGCCCACACAGGCCGAGTTGGCAGTGTCTGTGACATACACCGGGGCATCAAACACATCTGCAAGCACCTGGAAAGGAAGGAGGTTCTTACTGGGATAAGCTGTTCCTCGGAGGGAACACAGACATTTGGCACACATTTTCTATGCTCTCTTTCCTCATGTGTCTTCTGATGCCTTCCATTCCACCTCTACTGGCTTATAGGAAGTATACTCAGCCATGCCACCCTGATAATAATAGAGTCAGGATGGCCTGGCGTAAGTTTCTACCGGAGGGCCATAGCTCTCCAGCTTGTCTCTGCTCTATTTAACCATTTTATCAAGAACAAAAGGAAGATTTAGGAAGTATACTTAGCAAATGGTCAAGGTGAAGATGGCTAGAGGGAGAGAATAATGTCAACAAGCTCAAACAAACCCAAACCTTTTAAGAGGGCATGCTTATAGGGATAAGGATGAATTTTTCCACTTAGCTCCCCAAAATAAATTGCATAATTTTAAAATGGAGGACCTCTCCTGAGTGGAGCTTACATGGAAAAGACTTGGGAGTCTTCATTGACCAGAAAGATTACAGTGGATGCCACTGATGCCCCATCTGGATTCCATTACTGGACTGGTGTGCATCTCTCCCCCAGATGCTGTGAGTATCCACTGCTAATGGCTCACAGCTACCCCTCCTCAAAGGAATTGCTCTTGGCTGAACAGAGGATGCCTCTCATAGGAGGTTATTCTCACCTCTCTCCAGGTTAGCCACTTGGCCCCCTTACCCAAGGGGGAACCAAGTCTGTGGTACAGTTCATGTTTCAGATCTTCTCTATGGGATGGACCTAAAGCTGAAACCACACTCTTGCTTATCATTTCCCCTGGCCCTACCTGCACCCCTCACTCTCCTGGGAGCACCTTCTCAACAATTCACTTAGGGAAGAATTCCCATCTCGGCTCTTCTTTTAGAGAATCTTGCCTAAGACAGGTACATTATAAGTGAATAGTTGATACAGCCTTAGGCTACATCCAAAAATGCTCGGTGTCCCAGTAAGACACTGACAGCCCCACGATGATGTGATAGCCTGATGGTCAGGCATCTGCAGGAGTGGGAACAGAGGGAGTCCAATAAGGACAATGTCTGGCTCTTAGAAGTAACAGACATGGAAGAGGCCCTACTGCTTGGCCCGCTGCCAACATATACCTGTAAGATGTTTCTGTTGTGAGATGCCCCTCCGGTGGCCAGAATTTTGGTCTTGGGCACTGCAAGGAAGAAGAAAACACTGATGGCTGTAACAGTCTCCCCAAGGCAAAAAAGACTTTTTCAGAGTTCTTCAGCCACAGAGGGGTTGTGCTGGGCCAATGTCTCTGGCTTATCACACAGGACTCAAGGAGAGATTCAAAGCTAGCTCTGTTCGTGCAGGTTTGTCACAGGTAATTTGCTTGAGAGGCTGCTGCCCCACCAACCGTTTACTGCCTTCATTTTTTTCTTAATCATTAAAAAAAAGACTGTCAACAAACCAGGAATAGAAGGGAACTTAAATTAATAAAGGCCATCTACCCAAAATTTATAACAAATGTCATTCTTCACAGAAACATTAAGAAGTATTTTCTTTAAGACTGGTGTGCCTCCCAGAGCTCAAAAAAAATGGCCTCCAAAGGACCCCTGCCTCCAGATATGTTTACATTCATGTCATTCCCTCTCACGGTCAACAGGGCTCACTTCTGTAACCAGTGGGATATTGTGTAAATGGTGGAGTATGAGTTCCAAGAGTAGGTCATAAAGGACATTGAGGCTTCTATCCTGTTCTGTTGTAGATCACTCTCTTGGATCGAGCACTCTGCCAACAGCTGTGTGAGCTGGCCACCCGGGAAGCAGATCCTGCAGCCTGAGTCATGTCTTCAGATGACCACAGCCCCAGATGACATACTGACCTCAATAAAAGAGACTTCAGCCAGAATGACTGAGTACGTTAATCCCAAACTCTTGACCCACCATGTAAGATAATAAATGTTCGTTGTTGTTTTAAGCTGTTAGATCTTGAAGTAATCTGTTACACAGTAATAGATAATTAATAGCAAGAACAAAACAAAGATTCATACTATCCACTACACTGTCACAGAGTACTAGTTATACTAGCCATGCCTATAAGGCAAGAAAAATAAATAAATGTATCAGGATTGAAAGAAAATAAAACTACAATTATTTTACAGACAATAAACTATCTATGTAGAAAAATTAAAAATAGGCTAACTAATTAAAGTTTAATAAGGTTGCCAGATACAAAAATCAACTTACAACAATCAATGGCATTTCTAGCAATAATCAATTACTGAATGTGATAGAAAATAAGTTGCCATTCACAATGGCAGCCAGAAATACAATGTAGCCAGGAAATACCTTAGCAAAGAATTCAGAAGTCTCTCTGAGGAAAAAAATGGAAACTGTTACTAAAGTACAAAAAGGAATATGTAAGTAAATTAAAAGATATTCCATGGTCTTGGATGGATTTGAACCAACATTATAAAAGTGTCCATTTTTTCAAATAAATTTATAAGTTCAATGCAACCTAAATAAAAATTGCAACTGGATTTTTTTAAAAATTATTATTTATTTATTTATTTATTTTTATTTGACAGAGAGAGACGTAGGGAGAGAGGGAACACAAGCAGGAGGAGTTGCAGAGGGAGAAAGCAGGCTTCCTGCTGAGCAAGGAGCCCGATGTGGGGCCGGATCCCAGGACCCCGGGATCACGACCTGAGCTGAAGGCAGACACCCAACGACTGAGCCACCCAGGTGCCCCAACAACTGGATTTTTTTTAAAGAACTGAATCAATTTAGTATAGAATATTTATGGAAAAATAAAAACCCATAAATGGCTAAGACAACACTAAAAAAAGAAAAGTGAGGGGGTGAACTGCTCTATTAGATATTAAGACATATTTTGGGCTGAACTGTCTCCCCTCAAAATGTATATGTTGAAATTCTAACACCTAGTACCTCAGAATGTGACTGTATTTGGAGATAAAGACAGACACATGTTTAAAAAGGTAGTTAATTGAAATGAGGCCATTAGGGTGGGCTCTAATCCAATATGGCTGCTGTCCTTATAAAAAGGGTCTATTAGGATACACGGTGGGAAAACCATGTGAAGACACAGGCATCTACAAGTCAAGGAGAGACACCTCGGTTGTCAATCCTGCTGACACCTTGATCTCAGACTTTTGGCCTCCAGGATTGTGAGAAAATAAGTATCTATTGTTTGATCCATCCAGTCTGTGGTACTTTGTTATACAGACTTGGCCAACTAATACATACTACAAAGCCATAATAATGGTTTGTCCCAAGAAGAGACCAATAAACCAATGGAATGGAAAAGGGGATATGGAGAGAAACCCAAATATATATAAAAACTTGATAAATAATAAAGAGGGCACTATAAGTAATGGAGGAAAAGAGAACTGGGTCATCATTTGGAAAAAAATTAAACCGGATCTGGATTTACACCATTCACAAAGGTGAACCCCAGAAGAATCAGAGTCCTAAATGGGGAAGTTACACGAACAGTACAAAATGTAAAAAAAAGATTTCTGTGGCACTAGAAGAGGGGAAAACCTCTTGAACAGTATCTCAAAAGCATAAAATTTAAAAAGAAATATTGGCAGGTTTAATTTAATCAAAATTCTGTTCAGTTGCCAACATTATAAGTAAGGTTAACAGACAAATGACAGAGATGCTTGTGACACAGAAAGCTGACAAGGATCTAGTACTATTCAAAGGATATGACAAACTCCTGCAAATGGTGAAGAAAAAAAACGGGAAATCCAATATGGGGGAAATGGTAAAAGATACAAACAGCCAATTCATGGAGGAAAAAACCCAAAGTTACAAAGAGCTGTTCAAAATCATTGATGAAAAAAAAAAAACTCTGCAAATGAAAGTAACACTGAGATACTAGTTTACATCCCTCAGATGAGCAAAGGATTCAAAGGTGCTTAATGCTAAATGTTGGTGGGGATGCGGGAACCCTCGTGCACTGACAGTAGACCAGCGATTTCAGAAACGCGAGACTCTGCCTTTCTGTCTCTACCCACTTCCACGGAGCAGCAGCAGCATCTGACCCGCAGATAAAGAACTGCCCTCCAGCCAAAGTGAGCTCCTGCCTGGGGAGGGGGCCTGGAGGGCTTGGGGAGAATCAGAACTTGAAGTAACACTGAGCTACCAGGGCAGGCGTGGAAAGGGACAGACATGCACCCATCAGAGAAATTAGCTGCATTCATCTTCCAACCAGAATAAAATGCTGCTGATTTTAGCATGGCAGGGAGGACCCCAGCTTTAAAGCTTGTCCAATGTTCACAAGTTTCAACTTAAATCTGCTGTTGTCACGCCACCTACTTGCACAGCGTGGAGAGGGCTGGCGGGGCGGGGGGCACCGGGAGGAGGAGCCTTGCACCTGAACGGCAACCTCGGCTTGCTGTCTACAGTGAGACCCAGTTACTCATTCGGTACCACGAACCCACAGCCAAGACAGTTGAGAAAAACCGATCGCGTGAAAGAGAAGGATCACTGTGAACAGACTACTTTAGAAGGAAAAGAACCCAGGCAACAAAAGGGCAAATTTGAAAATAATTCCAATATTGTATCCTCTGGTGTATTTGAACACGTATAGAATCCATAAAAAGAAAAAATGAACCATTATGGAGAAGAACTGGGACACGAGACAGAGTTCTAAAAATTAAAAAATGATATATGAGGGGCATCTGGGTGGCTAAGTTAAGCACCTGCCTTTGGCTGAGGTCATGATCCCAGCATCCTGGGATGGAGTCCCACATCGGGCTCCTTGCTCAGCGGTGAGTCTCCTTCTCCCTCTGCCTCTGGCCCCCCACCCACTCGTGTTCGAGCACTCTCTCTCTCTCTCTCTCATAGATAAATAAAATCTTTAAAAAACAAAAATAAAAACCGATATATGATTACAAACACATTTAGGTGGAAAAACTAAATAGTCAAATAAACACGGCCATATCTAATATAATAACCTGAAAGATACAATGCAGGAAATTCCCTACGATTTAAAGTGATAAGGAAAGAAACAGAATGAAGTCCGAAGACACAGAACTCGTTCATCCTTTTTTTTTTTTTTTAAGATTTTATTTATTTATTAGAGAGACAGAGAAAGTGAGAGAGAGCATGAGAGGAGAGAAGGTTAGAGGAAGAAGCAGACTCCCCGTGGAGCTGGGAGCCCCATGTGGGACTCGATCCCGGAGCTCAAGGATCATGACCTGAGCCAAAGGCAGCTGCTCAACCAACTGAGCCACCCAGGCGCCCCTTGTTCATTTTTTTTTTTTTTTTAAAGATTTTATTTATTTATTTGACAGAGAGAGAGATCACAAGTAGGCAGAGAAGCAGGCAGAGAGAGGGGGAAGCAGGCTCCCCGCTGAGCAGAGAGCCCGATATGGGGCTCGATCCCAGGACCCTGAGATCGTGACCTGAGCGGAAGGCAGAGGCTTCAACCCACTGAGCCACGCAGGCGCCCCGCCCCTCGTTCATTCTTTCAGAGCTATTCAGTCTACAAATACTCAGGGAGGGCCCAGTTACCACCTGGTAGTGGTTTAAGACGTGGGAGTAGATGGTTTTAAAAGACAGATGAGATTCTCCCTCTCAAAGAGCTTATTTTCTAGTTGAGGAAGGACAGACTATAATCAGATAAATTTAAAAAGAGAGCATGATAGTGACAAGTTCATTTTTTAAAAATTTTGCTTGTTCGTGCTATGTCTACAGCCAATGTGGGGCTCGAACTCACGACCTCAAGATGAAGAGTCGCATGGTCTTCCAACTGAGCCAGCCAGGGACCTCCGATAGTAACAAGATCTATGATGATATAAAGCAACAAGTAGTTAGGGCCAGAGAGCCCACACCTGGTCTGTATTAGACAGGGTTTCTCAAGCTGGGCGCAGCTGACAATTGGGCTCGATAATCGCTGGCTGCAGGGGGAGGGGAGGGTTGTCGCCTACACTGCAGAATGTGCAGCGCCATCCCGGCCTCTGCCGGTGGGATGCCGGGCCACTCCCCATTTGTGACACCAGAATGTCTCCAGATATCGCCAAATATCCTCTGGGGGCAAAACTGCCTCAGTTGGAAAGTGCCGGTCTAATATGAATTCAAGTAAAAAGAATGAGGAAGATGAAGGGAAAGAAATCATCGGAGAAATGACGTAAGAAATTTTCCCAGGCTAGAAGAAGTCAGATGTATTCAGGCAAAAGGGGCCAGCAGGGGCTCGGCACAATGAAGGCGGAAGGCCTATATCTAGACTTTAGTTGAGAAATTGCAAAATCCTAAGAAAAAAGATTCTAGAAGATTCTGTAGAAAAAAAAAAAAATACCATACAGAAAAATGCCAGTGAGAAGATGGGCTTCTCGCTGGCAATGCTGAAAGTCAGAAGACAACAGAACATTACTTTCAAAGTTCTAAAATAATATGATTTTTGAATTCAGAATTCCACATATTATAAAAGTCCCATTTAAGCCTGAAGACAAAATTAAAACTATTTTCATACAGTCAGAGACCATCTCCCATACCACCACCTCTACATGAAAGAATTAGTCCAGGATGTCCTGAAGCAAAGATAAAAGCCAAATACGAGACCACTTCGACATGTGATATAATAAATAGTGGTAATCAAGGAAAGCCACCAAGTGTATAATTTAAATAATTCTTGATGCGTAATGCACACTCAATGGTAACATTCTGGAACTGGAAAATGGGAGGCAAAGAAAAGAGAGAAGGGGCCTCTGGGTGGCTCAGGAGGTTAAGCGTCTGCCTTCGGCTCAGGTCATGATCCCAGGGTCCTGGGATCGAGCCCCGTGTTGGGCTCCCTCCTCAGTGAGGAGCCTGCTTCTCCTTCTGTTCCTCCCTGTGCTCGAGCTGTCTCTCTCTCAAATAAATAAATAAAATCTTAAAAAAAAGAAAAGCAGGAGCTGTAGGCTCAGGTGCCAACAGTGGGAGTGTCTGTGGGGCCAGGAGGAGGGAGTGACCGAGTGGACTGGGCTAGTGAACGGCAGCACCCGTGCCGACCCAGCACCGGAGAGGGCAGGCCCGGCCTAAAGGGGTTTGGTGAACAAAGTAAACACTCTGCTAGCCAAACACGACAAGTTCCAGAAACAAAATCCGTACACTCAGGTGCTCAGTTTACTCCCGGTACGTGTCACGCGGAAAGGATGAAGTAAAGAAAAATCGGCCGAGGGTTCGCGGCAGCGCGGTTCGTGACCCTGAGCTGGGGACAGCAAACGTCCGTCAGAGAACAACGGACCAGCCGATCACGGTATGACCCCGTGACTGAATACATTGTCGCGAGAGCCGACGACTACCAGCCACGCTAATCCACACACAGGAACTCATGAACGCAACGTCGAGCTGTGCAGGCAAGTCATCTGAGAACACGGGTCAGTCCACGCAGCAGCCGAGAGAATGATGCCTCGTGTTCGTGCGGCCCTGCTTGGTTCTGGGCATGCTCATTTATGTAATCTTACTGGACAGGAACCCAGCAGAGCCGGCAAGACAGGTTGGATACTGCCTTTCAGCTTGTAAGAGGATAAGTAACTTTACTCGGGTTTGCACAAAACTGCTTTAATGGCTGGGAATGATGGCATAATCCCAGTCCCTCTCCAGTGCCCAGGAGGTCTTCTCTGCTCTCACTCTTTCCTTTTATGATTTTGTTTATTTGAGAGACAGAGAGTGGGAGAGAGAGCACGGGCAGGCAGACGGGGACAGAGTGAGAGGGAGAAGCAAACTTCCTGCTGAGCAGGGAGCCCAACGTGGGGCTCGAGCCCAGGACCCCGGGGATCGTGACCTGAGCCAGGGCCAGATGCTTAACCGACTGAGCCGCCGAGGCGCCCTGGGGGAATTTCTTTTTAGACTCCGAGTGATGGAACGGAGAGAAAAGGAAATGTTTATCATGCTCATTTTATTGACTTTCAAATTCATGGTGAGCACACCTCTTCCCTCAAAAACGCACGTAACGCCTCACAAGCTGGACCGCTTGGCAAATCCTCACCAACTCAAGACACTCGTGTAACTTAGCAAGAGAACACCACCAGCACCCCAGAGGCCCTCTACCTCTGAGGGTAGCGGCTTGCTGCCCTGGCTTCCAGCGACAGCAAACCGTTCCGTCCAGTTTTGAACTTGACGTACACGGGATCCTGCCACGCATACTTCTGTGTCTGGCTTCCCTTGCGCCGAGTGACACCTGCGAGATTCCTCCCTTTCGCTGCCCGCGGTGGAGGCTGGTTTATTTTCATTTCTGGGTCGCATCGCATTGCACGGACACCCCACAACACACCTGTCCTGTCGACTACCCACGCGCGCTGGGCTGCAGCGGGGGGCTGGTGAGCACCGAGCCACGATGACTCCTCTCCCGTGCGTCTCTACAGCCCACGGGTATGTGTCTCCGTTAGGCCTTCACAGAGAGGCGGGGAGGGGTGCGTGTGCAGCTTCTCGGAAAGGCTTTCCTAACGCTGACTTCTAGACTACACTTGCACTTGGTTGGTTCAAAGACGAAACATACTACACAGAGCTCAGGCTGTCCATTAAGGTATCACGAGGGCTCCACCCTCGGGGCAGAAGCCTCCACCCAGACCATTCGAGGGCCAGCAGTAAGGGGAACTCGCTGCCCTCCAAAGCTGCCCGTTGCATAGTTCAAGTTCTTGGAAATCCCTTTCTTCCCAGGGGTGCCCCCCCACCCCAACCCACTCTGCCCCACTTTTCCATTCCAGACCTCTCAGTTGGGACAGTGGCTTTGCATCCCCACCCTTCCTCATCCAAGCTGCAGTGCTCAGACTGTGCCCCGGAGGCAGATGGCCCCAGCCCAGACCTCTGCTACCTGCATTGCCCACATCCTCCGGGTCCGGAGCTTGGGATACCGGGTTGTCGGAGGTCCCGGCTACAGAAAGGTCTCTAAGTGCTACAGCTACCCGCTAGGTCAGAGTACTGGGGACTAAGCAGGGAAAGAGGAACAAGTGCCTCCTTGTCCCCACCCGCCCTGCTCGTCCCTGCCCATTGACTCACCTCCCCAGCCACCCGGGGCCAGGCTCCATCTCCCTCCCGCCCCTGGGAGGGTCCCCGCCCCGGAACACAGCCCGCCAGCCGCTCACTTACTAACTCGGTAGCCCAAGCCCTCAGCGTGGATCCTCTTGGCCATGAACTGCCCTTCGATCAGTGCCCGGATCTCCACAGCCGCGGGGAATGCTGAGACCTGTCCCCAGGAGAAAGTAGGCTCCGTGAGCAGCCCTCGTCCCTTCGCTGGGTGCGCGCGCGTCTGTGCATGCGTGTGCATGTGTGGTCTTTTTAAACAACAGCCCGGGTTCGGAACTCCTGACTCGGGCCTCCAGGGAAGCTCACGCGCACAGCTGGGGCTCCTGACCCACTAAGCACCTACCGCACGTGCCACACAAGCACGTCCCTCACCCATAAGCACCCCCAGCCTCAGGCGTGCTCACTACGGGGACCCAGAGCATCGGGAGCTCAGTCTCAGGCCACCAAGGGTTCAGCTCTGCGAACTCGAGTAAGTTACGTAAATCTCGCTGGGGTTTTTCATTTTCCCTCTTAACAAAACCGAGGTCACAGTGGTACCTGTGTTTCAGGGTGGTTCTAATGAGACACCAGAGCCGGGTCTGGGTGTGTGATACTAAGCGAGCACCCGGAGCTTACGCTGAGGACCCATAGCTGTGGAGTGTCCCTCAGGCTAACGCTGCTGGGCATCAACCCCGGCTTCGCCCAGGCCGCAGCCCCCGAGACCAGTGACAGACCCCACCTTCTCCCTGACAGACCTCGACGGGTTTATGCAAAAGGGGAACGGGCACATCTTCTCTGTCGGGACAACTGAAACCAAACGGACCCTTCATCAGAAGGAGGAGGTGAGCCCCTGCCCGCTATAGTTTACATAAAGCTTTCCACTTACAACGCAATATACAATGACTTCGCCAGCCACCAATCTGATGCCACCTCTAACTGTAACAGTCACCAGACAGAGGGACTTCCTCAGTCCCACGGAGGAAAGGCTGTGCGGTGGAAGGGAAAGGAAACAGCGCTCCAGGGCCAGGGAGGACTGGGTCTGGAGTGCCATCCCCCCACCACCACTCAGGCCCTGGTCAGACTTGGGCACATGATTTAGCATCTGGACCTCAAGATGCTCTGAGCAGCCAATGGGAAATGCGGGAAACCACCAGCACGGCGCTTGGAGCGCAACAGCGCTCAGTAAATGTTCGTGTGTCCGGTCCCAGAGGCCTTCGATCAGGAAGAAATTCCTGATCTGGAGGCACTGTGAGTCCTTGGGGGTACAGGATTAAGCCTGCCAAGGGGACAGGCTCTATGGCTCTCGGTGTCGGTCAGTGTGGACACACGTTAGCTCAGGGGAAGGCCCCTAAGTGTTGGCACTCCTCTTTGTGAGAGAGAAGGGCGTCTGTCTGTCTCAGGCCCTGAGAGTTCCCCAGCACTGAGGCGCACTCTGGCCCATCCAAATGTTGGCTCTAGCAATAGTGGAGTAAACGAAGTCCCTCAAGTAGCAGAACTCGGCAGGCAATTGTTGAATTCAACACTCAGAACTGGAGCCGATTTCTCTCCCATACTAATACCACACATACCTGGCAGTTTTCTGCGCTAAACCGATGGCGCCCAGTAATTTCCGGGGTGATCTCCATCACATCAAAATAGAAACCTGAAACCAGACCAGGAAGACATTCACTGTCAGTAATCAAAACCAAAAGATACGCTTCTCAAAGACTTAGGACGGAATAGGATGAAGTGACCCCACATCTCTGGCCCCCAAAAGAGATGGGAATGCACCCCGTTCCTGCTCTCCAGCGGGAAGGACAGGAACTGGAAGGGCAGGGGCTAGATCCTCTTAGAGACAGTTCCGCCTACTCTCACCCGACAGCCAGGACCAGAGGCAGCTGCCCCAGCGCAGGACTGGCCGAGGGCAGCGCAGATGGCGCTCCCCCTGGCTTGCTCCATGGCCCTCCTCTCGCCCTTCCCCCAGGGCCCCCCTTCAGAGGCCACGGCATCACCAAACAGCCTACCCAGGTTCCCGCCGTTGCCCATCTCCGTGGACCGCAGCGCCTCAGAGAAATCACTCCAGGAACAGGAAGCGGACTCATCTCGGATCTTCTCTCTCATGAGGGAGCCGTTTTTAAAGCTGCAGAAGGGCACAGAACCCTGAGGGGGGCACCCAGTGCTTGCTGGCTGGACCCATGTGTTTTGGGGAACAGTCCCGGGTCGAAGGGCTGCAGGTCAGGCTGGACCACAACCCCCAGGCAGCGGATGGCAGAGATCTGAGGTTCTCCCTCAGGTATCACGCCCAGCTAAGGTTCCTGGGAGTCACTGGGCTTGGGCTCTGTTTACAGAGGCTGCCGCAAAGGCACCCCAGGGAGAGGTGGGGAGCTGCGGCTAATACACGTTATACCACCTGGAAGATGGAACAGAGCTGGCTAAATTTACTAGACGTACATGTTCTCCAATGGTTCCTGGGGCCTAGAGGCTCAGAAACTTCCCTGGGTGCCTCGGGCCGGTTTCCAAAGGCCTGTGATCAGGGTGCAGAGCACACCTTCTCCATGACAACCACCAGGGGGCAGGACGTTCTTCCTACTATTTACTGAAAACCTTTTATTCTTCACATTTCATAACCCAATACTGTGGCTCAGATGTGCTACAGGGTCTGCCCCCGCCCCACCGGATATCCGTGTCGAGGATGGGATTGCAATCTGGATTTGGAGAGACTCCAGGTGCTGGGCTCCTCCCCACCCAGCGCTGCTGTCAGAAAAACCCAGTGAGTCCCAGGGTCTCAGCTGCCGAGAGAGCCTGCTGAGCGGAAGAGCTTGCGGGCTCCAGACGGTGCCAGACCTGCCCCCTGCCCACCAAGCCTACCACAGGAGCGCCATGTACTGCTGGGCATCAACCGGGTTGCAGAAGACGTGCCCTTCCAGCGCGGGCGCGGGCTCCCGGAGCCAGAGGAACAGGGTGTCACTGGTGCCCAGGCTGACCTGGGAAGAAACGTGCAGAGGTGAGGCGCCTCTGCCCCGCCCCCAGGCCCCACCCCCATCATTTCACTCCTCCTGCGGCAGACCTCAGAGTAAACGCTGAGTCCTCGGAGAAACCTCTGCTGACCCTCCTACATCAGATGAACCAGTTAGCAATCAGATTTAGGCTCTCACGGAAACTGTGGGCCCATTTTCCAGAACTTAACACAATTGCCTCTAACGGTTTAGGTGACAACTGGTTCTCGGATGACTTTCCCATTAGACCCAGAAGGACACAGGTTCTGTTTTCTTTATTCATCCAGGGGGGCTCACAGTCCTCCAGCCCAAAGTCTGACCCTTCTGCCACTGTACCCACCAAGACTGGCCAACATCAAGGGGACCTGCCTACCCGGCAAAGGCCATGACCTTCTAAGAGAGGAGATATGAGCAGGTCCTGGGGCCTGGGTCTTCCTCCCCTCCCTCAGCTGCCTTTTGGGACCAACAGACCCTCTATCAAGCAGCAAACATGCTGCTGGGGTCCTCACCCCCTAGGGAAGAGAGAGCTGGCTTTGCCTGTGGGTGTGAGAAGTGGCCTTACCGCAATGTCACCTTCCTCCAGCTTCATGCCTGCCAGCGACGCTGAGAATGGGAGGGGAGCCTCTGGTTAGCTGGAGGTCACACAGAGCCACAAGGCAAACCAGTCACCCCAGGTGGGAGGGAGCCAGCCCCGAACCTCCTGCCCCAAGCCACACGCTAGGGTAGAGGCAGGAACAGGGTGAGCTGAGGGCTCGGGAGAGCCCAAGGGGAGGTCCCAGGGGTGAAAGCGTAGAGTTCCTGTGGTCAGGGCCTCTGATCTCAGCTGGGAAGCCTCTTCTAAAAGGGTCCAGCTCCCCACCATCAGGTGCTTCCAAGAGTGCAGAGCACCTAGAGGGCCGAGTCAAGACATCAGAATACGCATGGCAGAGAAAGACAGAGTGTGTGAAGGGGCAGGAAGTAAAGGGCCGTCTGTCCCCCGGAGGCAGGAGGCCCGAACAACCATCCGCCTCTGCCTGGCCCACTGATGCTCTCTGGAACTGAACGACGGGCTGGTGTGGGCCGGGGGGCTCACTGAATGTCGAGTGACCGAGCGAGTGAAGCGGAAACGTGGGAGGGCCAGGCGTCCTCCGCCACCGCTGCCGTGTGTGGCAGAGCCTTGGACCCGGGAACCCTGCCTCGGAGAACTTAGCCTGTAGGGGTGAGGGACAGCAGAGGGGGTGTGCGTCAACACTGTTTGCCTTGCCCGGGCACGGAAGAGGTATCCCTTGTGAGTAAGACAAAAAGCGTGAGCCTTGGTTAGTCTGCTTGCTTGTTACTGTTGTTTTAACGGGGGAGCAACGAATGCATTATTTAAAACAGCAGCACACTCAAGGTCAAGACTTCGGGAGGGACCGACTGAGGGCTACCTGCCTGGTGTCACCAACCTTCAGCCTGAAACCGAGGTCCAAGAGGGAGGATTGGGAAGCTGCTTCTTTGTTATTCCTGCTCAGACATGCCAGAAGCTCACTTCAGTGGTTATAAAGGCCCATTCTTCCCCCTGACATTCTTCTAGTTGATGGAGGGGGTACAAGATTATACGTTGCCTAATGAGGCTCAACGGAGTTACTTTCATTCTGAAAGGAAAATAGACGTGGCCCACAAAAGTGGACAACTTTCCTAAGTTGGTGTTCTTACACCAACCGTTCTTCTTTGAGGGAGGCTGGACCTCCCAGCTCTTAGGGCGGATGGGAACGGGGGCCTGAGACACCAGAACCCACATACCGCAGCCTGGAGCCGCCTCCCAACCCAAGGGACAGAGCTAGGGGCTTCATGCCTTGCCACTGTGGAAACCCGGCTTCTGTCCACCAGCCTCCGCCTCCCCTCCACCTTCGGACCAGGAACACTGGGATCCCTTCTCCCAAACCTGCACCGTTTGCTTGTGTGCTTGGCCAACAGGTCCCGCACGACCGTCTCCAGAAATTGCTCAGGGATGGGAAAGGCCCTTGTCTGGCTCCTAGGGTTCCCTCCAAACGCCAGAGCCAAGGATCTCACAGGAGGGAGGGGTTGTGGCCAGGACACTGATGCCGCCACGTGCTTGCCGTGCCCTCAGCCCCGGGGCGGGAAGCAGACCGAGGAATGATGCCATGAGCGTTATTCTTAGTGATGGCTGTAACAACAGTAGCGACTTCAGTGCTCTTTCCGGATTACAGAAATCTACAGAGACACTGCAGAAATTAGGGAATCTGATAATAATACTGATAACGTAACGCTCGCGGTTAAGGATGAATTTTAACAAGGACCATCCGCTCCATTTCGAAGCATACAACTCTACTCCTAGACAGATGGGTCTCCCTCTATTTATTTATTTTGGACGCCCCGTCCTGCTTGTTTACACAGCCAACAGCAGGAGAGTACAGGGAGGCTGGTGGGTGCTGAAACCGAGAAGAGGGCTGAAGGCAGAAAACCACCGAAAAGAAATGTGTTGAAAAGGAGAGCAAAACAGAATAGGGAGCCACGCTCCCCGACCATGGGGAGAAGCAGGAGAAGATCTAAGGAGGAAGTGAGGCTCCCTAGGACGGCAGACCCCGGCCCTACCCACGCAGCAGCCCAGGTCCTCTGCCCCATAGTTGACATTCACCTTCTTAAAGCAGGAGCTGAGGATGCTGGTTTGGGGTAGAGTTGCTAGAGAAAATGGAGGACGCTCATTAAAATTTGAATTTCAGAGAAACATTCTTTGGGCCATGCTTACACTAAAAAACATCTTATATGAAATTCAAATATATTACACTAATTATTCATCATTCCTCTGAAATTCAAGGCACACTGGGTGTCCTTGTATCTGTATTTGCATTTGCCTGGCAACCCAAATTTGGTGGCTCTCTGGGAAAAGGGCTGCAGGGGTGGGGCTGACGGGCCGCCGTCTAATGGCACAGTGTGGCCACCTGGCCTTTCTTCGGAGACCTGTTGACTCTTCCCGGATCAGCTGGGGGAGGGACAAGGTGTGTCTGGATGAGGAATAATTCCTAGCTGGAGATCAAATGACGGGAAGGAGACCCAAAACCACGTCCTAGAGGAAGGAATGGAGGAACTGAGATGTTTAGCTTGGAACAGAAAAGGCAGTCAGGGAGGGGTGGGTGAGACCGCCTGCCTTAACCTCTGATCATTCTCACCTGGGGGGAAGCCAGAGGGCAGAGTCAGAGCCAAGGCAGGGCAGGGACGAGGAGTCAGATTTCAGGCCAGGGAGGAAGGGGCCTGCCACAGAAGGGTTTCCAGAGGCTGGACTGGCATCCTCAAGGGTCCAGCATGGACCAAGAGTGAAATCCTCCAAGGTACTCACCAGGGTTGTCCCCAGTGAAGGCCACCACTTTGCATCCTGGAGGAAATCCATAACGCTGGACATAGTAGGAAGAAACGGCTCCCTGAGAAGGAAAAGCAATTTTGCTTTTTTTTTTTTTTTTTGCAATAGGCAAAAGCAATTTGCCTGTTGAGGCAAACCTGACCTACTCCACATGGGCCTCCAAGCTCCAGGTCACCGGGCCTGCATGCACATCAGTCCCTGTCGTAAACCAGGATGTCCTTCCTGTTCACGAGAAGCCGGAGGAGCCCGGCACCGGCTTGGAACTACAAATATTAGGTCATCCCGCTGCCTTGAACACCACTGGGTTTTGAGAGGCAGCTAGAACAAACCAATCTCCAGCTTGTATTTGTTTTGTAAGCTCCAAATTCTGAGAAAGCATTAGTAGTAAAGAAATAACCAGGAGAGGGCGCCTGGGTGGCTCAGTCGGTTAAGCGTCTGCCTCTGGCTCAGGTGGTCCTGAGATCGAGTCCTGCACTGGGCTACACCCCGCCCTGCCCCCCCTCCCCCTCCCCCGCTCAGTGGGAAGTCTGCTCTTCCCTCTACCCCTCCCCCCTGCCCATGATCTCTCTCAAGTAAATAAAATTAATTTAAAAAAACTTTTAAATAACAAGAGGACACACAGGAAGCAAATTCAGGGAAGAAGAGAATGCCCCACACCCTTGCCCTATCAGCCCAGGGAACTGATTAACCAAACACGCAAGTGCACAGATCAACTTTCTAAGGAAAGTAAACCAAAACCAGCAGTGTGGGGAAGGGAAAACAAGCCGACTCCATGTTTCCCTGGGGAAACACGGCCCCCAGGGCCTCTCCCAGGGCAGCTGTGGGACCACACAGCAGTGACCCCTCTGAACAGACCCATAGTTTTTAGACAGCATAGCTATAAAAGAAAAACCTTTTTTTCCCCCTTTCCCTGACTTTCCCTAAGTTCCAAAAGCTTAAAACAAATGATGGGCCGTCCTGGTGTCTGGAAAGAAAATTTTGCTCCTTCCAGGAAAAAAATCGGATTTACATCAGAATAAGCCGTCTCCTGGGAGAGAAATGTCTTGGCCCGAGTCAGGGTTCGTGTGCAGGTGGCTTATTTGGGGGAAGCAATCTCAGGAAATGCGAGGGGAACTGGGGAGGAGGGAGAGCTCCCCCCAAAGGCACACCCATCAAGCTGGGCCTCGCTGCGGGCCATGTCCGAGGAGCTGTGCGGAAAGCATCTGGGGGCTGTCCCGCTGCAGGCGGGATGGGGAGCAGCTCTCCACAGGCCCCCACTGGGGAGGGGTGCCCCATGGGGAGTTAACGCCCTGCACCTCCAGGTTTGCGGGGCACAAGCATGGAGTGACAGAAGCCCCGGGCAGAAAGTGAGAGAAATGAGATGTGGCTGGGGCAGGGTGCTGCCGGGGGACGCCTGCACAAAGCCACAGCGGCTGCCAAAATAACTGGGCTGGGAGGCCGCGAGCCGGGGCTGGAGGAGCGTCCGATACCATATATCCCAAACCCGTCCCTGCCGGAAATGAGAAAGCTGTGTGGGCACCGCCTGCAGAAGGAGGGATGATGGGAAACATGGAGTCGGCTTGTTTTTCCCCATCACGTGGATACGCATGCTACAAATGAAAAGACCCTTTTCAGATTCGGTTCTTTTCCGTTCCCCAAGCTGCTGGTCTGTGCACGGGCTCCCTCCGGGAGGCACGTGTTCCTGGCATAAGGCGAGCAAAGCCCGCTGCCACGGCCTGAACACTGCTCTCCGGCTCACACAAAACCAGAATCCATGCATGGAATGCCAATCCCAGAGGCTTGGCCAGTTCCTGTTGGCCCTTCCTTATTCTTTCCGCTGAGCTTCAGTGGGCCTGGGTCCTGAACTGTCCCCTTCCAAGGTGGGGGACACGCCTCCCTAAGCTCTGTACATCGCAGTCGGTCTCAGGAAAGTGGCTGGGATTCGGAACGGGCTTCAGGGACCCTCTTGGAATGTCTTCTTCCCACCGACACTCAGAAACACCGAGAATTCTCGCTCTTGTGAACGTGCGGCGTGTGCTCCCACCAAAGGGCCTCTGAGGGCAGGGCCCAGTCTCCCTCTTCTCCATCCTCCCCACAGACTAGCCACGAACGTAGTTAACTAGGGGACACCAGTGTCTATTCTGAATGGAGGTGCCGGGCTAGTGGTTAAGTGTTCTAAATCGCACTGTCTTGCCTTTTGGCTGTGGAATTGAGTTCTTTATATATTTTGATACTAACTCCTTGTCACACATGTGGTTTTTAAATATTTTCTCCCATTCCGTAGGTTGCCTTTTTGTTTTACTGATGGTTTCCCTTGCTGTGCAGAAGCTTCTAGGTTTCATGAGGTTTCACTTGTTGATTTTTGCTTTTCTCGCCTTTGCTTTTGGTGTCAAATCCAAAAAATCATCACCATCACCCATTTCTTCTAGGAGTTTTATGGTTTCAGGTCTTACATTCAAGTCTTTAATCCATTTTCAGTTAATTTTTGTGTATGGTGTAAGATAGGCGTCCAATTTCATTCTTTTGCATGTGGCTGCCCTAAATGTTTTTAATATTATCCTTGGGACCAGGCACTATCTTAAACACTTCATCTGTTTTTATTCTTTTTTACTTTTTCAAAGATTTTATTTGTAACTAATCTCTACACCCAGCATGGGGCTCGAACTCACAACCCTGAGATGGAGAGATGCATGCTCTAACTGAGCTAGGCAGCCACCCCTATTTTAAGTACTTATCTTAAGCACTTTAAATGCATCAACTCGTTTATTCTGCACAACGTCCGCATGACATAGAAAGTATCATTATTCCCACTGTTTCAGGAACAATGGAAATGATGGGGAAACAGAGGCACAGATTAATGTCACAGAGCCAGTGAGTGGCCGAGGCAGGGATCGAGACATTTGGCTTCGATGTACGTCCAACACTTTTCTTACACTAGCCTGAAAATCCTGTGTGTGTATGCCCGTGTGTAAATAAATGAATGAGGGTGACTCTATGTGTATTCTGCACTGCTCGCCCCAGTAGCTGCCTGCTCAGAAATGAGCCACGTCACCCGCACGGGGACCTACCACCACAGAGCACGACGGTACAGGTGAGCCAAGCTTCTCCTCTAAATGAGGTGCACAGGCGTCAAGGCAAACCTGCGACCAGACTTTGTCATGGATCTGCAACAAATTCATTCCAGAACCTAAGGAATGAAGGAAACGAGAAACAGAAACATCTTTGCAAAGGACCCGCTGTGGACATGCACCCATCTGGCGGCAAGCCGATCGAGCTCTTGCAGCAAAGTCGCACCTGGAGCTCTTTCCCAGCAGAATTATGCAGCGTGCCTGGGTTATTACGTAACTAGAGAGCCGGAGAACCGGAGGTCAGCAGGGGCCTTGGAAACACACGGCCCCACCACCTCCTCCAAATATTCCTCACATTAGCCTAGGGATCTGCAGTCCTAAGACCCAGCACTACGCTGACGAGGAACTATTCTCCTTGTCCGCTGGGGCTCAAGGGGTCCGCGCAGACGTGGCCCCATGCCGATGTGGGTCAGCCCTCAGGCTTCCCTAGTCGCCTCTAACTTTTCAAGGACATCACAGAGATCAGCTCCCCACGTCTGTCTGAAAACAATCTATGTCTCCCAAGGCTTTCCTGAGGATGGCGAAAGGGAGAGAAGCCAGCACACAGGAGAAGGGCTCTCCTCTTCCTCCTCCACTGGGCCCAGGTGGAGGCAGACAGACGTTGGCAGGGACACTGACAGTGTCACGCACCCAAGTGAGGAGGTGAGACGGCTGGTAAAGAGGGGGTGAGTGAGGAGAGCGGAGCCGAGGGCCCAGCCGAGGCTGTAGAACCCGAACTTTGGAACGCCAACAGGAGCAGGGCCGCGACTTTTCCCAGCAGCAGGTAACGGCCCCAGGGTGGGTGCGGCGAAGACGGGTGGATGCGGGCTATTCCAGGTTTAGGGTTCTGCTGGCCTGACTTGTGGGAATCCTTTCCCTTCCAGATTGTGGGTGACGCTCGGGAACCACCGCTTTATCACCTCAGTTTCTCTCCCTGAACGCTAGAATATGTGGCCAATGACAGCACTCAAACAACTCCAGCTGGATTCCCGGAAGGCTCCGAGCCTTCCGAGACTTCTCTGAAGCCACGAGCATGGGTCTGGGCTCTCGACCTGCACTCTGCTCCCTTTTGCTCTTTGGCCTTGCTCTTTGGCGTCACGCAAAAGTGCCTTCGGCAACCTCCTCCACGCTCTCCTTCCTCACTGGCGTGGCTTACGTTAATTTTTGGCAAGGCACTGACTCCAGAAACTCACCACTCCCTTGAGTTCCCCAAATGTGAACACAACTTCAAGAAACAACTCCTTGTGGGAGCCAGGCTCCAAGACGGCCCATGCCCATCCCCGAGCCCTGGTGTTCACACCTAGGGCGATCCCTGCCTTCCTGTGCCTGGGGTAGGTCTGTGCGACCAGTGGGGTGGGCCAGAAGGGATGGCATGTCACTTCCAAGGTTCAGGTGTAAGAGATTCTGCGGCTTCTGCTTGGCCACCCTCTCCTCTCATCCCTCACTTGGTGGGGGGCGGGGGGAGGAATTCAGCTCCAGTGTCATTGGTGTCCTGTGGGAGGCCCACGTGGTGAGGAAGTGAGGCCTCTCTGGCTAAGAGGTTTGGGGCTCTGGAAGTGGATCCTTGAGCCCACTAGTTGCCAGCTTGAACATCGCCTCACGAGAGCTCCTGAGCCAGCCCCGCCCAGCTCAGCGGCTCCCAGACTACGGACCTGCAAAATTCCGTGAGATGACTGCAGTTGGGGTGCCTGGGTGGCTCGGTCGGTTAAGTGTCTGCCTTCAACTCAGGTCATGATCTCAGGGTCCTAGGATCCAAGCCGGCATCAGGCTCCCTGCTCAGTGGGGAGCCTGCTTCTCCCTCTGCTTATGCTCTCCCTCTCTCTCAAATAAATAAATCAAATATTTAAAAAAATTAAGTTCCTACTCTGCTAAGCCCTGGGGTCATTTGTTACACAGCAAAAGATAACTAACACATTCCCTTCATGGCAAAAGATGGTAGGGCTAAAAGTCTGGCACCGCTCCCCGCCCTGGGGGGGGGGGGAGCAGCTGAGGCCCCCACCACCCACGGGCACACACGACTGAACAGGCACACCCCCCAGGACTCTGAAGGCTTACCATCACTGTAGTCGATAGGGGCGTAAGACCCCAGGAACAGGGAAGCAGCGAAACTACTGACCAAAGAAATTCTCTGTAAAAGAGAAACGCAGTGAGATAGGCCTCATTTCCATAAACAACTGAATACTCTGATACGCAGCATCCTGAGAAGAGTTTTAAATTGGGGAGGCAAGCGGAATCCTGGAGCGAGATGGCCCAGTAATGGCAGTGAGGGAGTATCCTGGAGACTAGAGTGTTGGCATATGCTTCTAGAACACCAAGAACCGAGTCCTTGGGGGAGCTCCTCACGCTGCACTTTCTGACGGGCCGGAGAACCATCAAGTCCAACAAAGAGAAAGAGTACAAGGCCTATGAAAAAGCCGTGCTCAGGGAAGCGGCCTTTCTGCCGGGCGTCCAAGGAGCATGGGGCCTGATTTCCTTCCTCCGTTTGTGGTCTTTATATCTAGTCACGAGGGAAGTGGGATGCATGGCCACAGGATTCAGAACCAACAAAGGCACTCTCGGGGGTTCAGAACAGGTACAGGTGAAAGTCGGCCCCTCAGAAGCCACAGACCCCAGATAAGCTGGAGGAACTGATAACGGATTTCAAACATCCCCCCCCCCCCCCGTGCCTCCGCAGGGGACTCACGGCAGAGAATGCCAACACCTCCTGTCCCCCCCCGCAGGCCACCTCTGTTCCACACAGAGAATGTGCAGAGGGTTTTTCGTCTCTGCCCTTCCCCCCAGAAATCTACACGGCTAATGCTGCAGAGAAATCTGGAACCTTGAGTCGTCATGTAATAAATGGGATGTCATTAACTCCCAAGATTAAAAAGGCACTTTGGTTTAACATAGGCTGATCATTTTCTAATGATGCAGAGATGAAAATCACTAGCCAAGGTGTGGAGGTGCTTCCCAGGCGGCATCAAGTGCTGGCTTGCACCGCCTGTGGATGGAGGAGCGAACCTGGGCTCCTGGGACGCAGGTTCTGGCAGAAGGGCCACGGCTGTGGCGATATGGGTCCGGGTTTCCCCATTTCCAAAGAAAATATCGAGCCCACGCCAATCAAGTGCCTGGCAACCATCCTGCACTAGGCATGCAGGAAACTGAGGGGCACCCGGATCTCCTACTCAGGGGGCCCCAGGAAAACACAGGTCCCTAGGGCTCCCATCCTGCCCTTGACCTCTGCCTGTGACCTCTGCCCCACCTGGTCAGGAGAGGCCCTGACTTTTCTTTCCCATGATGCCATTCTTCCCCTCCTCTTTGGAAATGGCTTGCCAGTGAGAAACAAGCAAACCGAATATACACCATTTCTAATGTCTGCTAATCAATGTTTTTGCCCAATGAACACGAGATCTATTTTTGCTAAAGGTTAAGTATTCTAAAAGAAACTCAACTGTGACTTAAATCAAATAGGAACGTTTAACCAACCTCTGTGTGTGTGTAGGCCTCAGGATTCTGCTGGTAAATCTTTGCAATTTGGTTTCCTGTAAAACGCTGGAAAAAGAGTGCAAATTCTTAAAAACCAAATCCTGTGAGCAGTGATCATCTCCAGAAACTGAGGTCACCCTAGCATGCTCTGGATATGAGTTAGTATCATCAACTCTTTACAAAAGGCCTCAAATCTAGAAATGTTTGCTGAACACTCTTACTGAATAAGCCTTGCTCCTCCCCCCTCACAGTGACTGTGCCGACCAAGGGCACCTGCACAGGAGACGAGGGTACGTTCCCCACCTCCGTTCATGAGCCAAGCTGGGCCAATTAGAGCCGGCTCTGGGAACGGGGGCCGAAGCCAGCAGGAAAGGTGCATTCTTTTTATTTATTCATTCATATTTTACTTCTTCAGGAGCTGCACCAAATGCCTTGCATACATTGACTCCCTTTGGCTTCAAAACTGCCTGAAGGGTTGGGGCACCTGGGTGGCTCAGTCGGTTAAGCATTTCACTTCGGCTCAGGTTATGATCCCAGGGTCCTAGGATCGAGTCCTTCAATGGGCTCCTTGCTCAGGGGGGAGCCTGCTTCTGCCTCTGCCTGCTGTTCTCCCTGCTTGTGCTCACTCTCTTGTGCTCTCTCTCTGACAAATAAATAGATGGAATCTTTGAAAAATATGTATATATACATATATATATACTTAAAAAAACGAACAAACTACCGAAGGGTGAGTGTTATTTTTAGCCCCAGGTTAGAGGCTGAAGTGGAAGGGCCATCATCACCCCGCACAGAGCACAGCCCATCCCCCTTGGCTCTCTGCTGGGCAAGGAGGGCAGCTCGAAGGCAGCAGAGGGAGGCAGGACAGCCTTGAACAGAAGCAGGGGCCAGAGTGCCCGATCCTGGCTTTGCAGGGGCGACCCCCACAGGGTCTCATGGGATCCCCACCGGGGGGGCCAGGGCAGGTCACCAGCTGCGTCCTCCCAGACACCCAGGGACACGGGGCCAGAGCTAGCAACAGGACCCTCGTCCCGGGACCAACCCTAGCCCCCAGCCCCTGGGGGGCGCTGCGCACCTCATAGGCTCGGGAGCCGGTGAGGCAGCTGAGAGCCTGCGCCCCGCCCACGGCGGCCTCCAGCCGGCGGCACTGGGCTGTGGTGCTGGAGTCCATCCATACTGGGCTATCCCTGATGGAGAAACAGGCCTGGAAAGGAGGAACAAAAGCACAGGCTTGAATTCTGCCTGCTAACTCTGAGAGTGCCCCCCCGCCCCGAAGTCCCCTCCCCTCGGCACTGGCGGTTCCAAGGCCAATCACAGCAGGTGTGGGCACCTACTCGGCCTGGCCCAGTGGTGTCTCCCCAGAAAGCTCAAGGTAGAAGTTTCTGATGAGGACACTGGAGCACCACGGGCAACGCTGGAGATGAGCAGGGGAGGGCTATAGCTGCGGCAGAGTGCCGTTTCCCAGGGGCATTTGCAGCCGGGAAGCATGGAGAAGACCACCAGGAGGCATGCACCCCAAGGGGAGACGTCTGAGGGGGAAACTAGCCGGAGCCATGCCTGGCAGGAAGGGACGTGTGACAGGGGCTGTCAGCACCCTCCGTCCAGACACGAGCAGTACCCGGCGGGAGGCAGGGCAGACCCCGTTTACCGCACTACTGCCGAGCCAAGTTCCTATACCCTTAACGACGCACAAAAGCCCCAGACCTGAGGGCCCGCAGCGGCTTGGGCCCTTCTCCCCACAGTTACCTGCAGCTGCTCATGTAACAGGAGGTCTGGTGACAGGCTTGTCAGCACGCGGCTGGCCCCAGCCTTCCAGTATACGCTTCCATGTTGCTGTCAGGGAAAACCCAAGCACGTGTTCACATGCCCACACACTGGCATCACCTCCCGGAGTCCGGACCACGCCCCAGAGAACTGGCTCCAAGCCTGGCCCTGCCACTTCTTACTCACAGAACTCATCCCTCCTGAGGCCTGGTTTTCAGCTCTAGGAAGTGAGAACTCTGCCCTGTCCCCCTCAAAACGTCTGGGAAGGGTCCGAGAAAGAAAGAGTGGCTTGGATTTTGGGACCCTCGTAAACCTGTGTTGTAAAAACATATTGCTCATGATATTCCCTGAAATTCATCCTTTATTCAGTCGCCCGTTCAGTCATTCAGCGAACATTTACTGAGCACCTAGATCATGCCAGGCACTGGGATGGGCGAATAGAAGAGTACTGTCCCTATTCTCTACGATACTGTCATTGAGTCAGGGAGAAAGACACAAACCCTACGGATGTGCGGTGGCAGGGCAGTGGGGACACAGAGGAGGGGCATCGAACGAGCTGACAGAGGAGGGGCATCGAACGAGCTGGCAGAGGGGACCTGATTAGTAGGAAAGGAGCTGGAGTTGAGTGCGTGACTGCTTCGGAGAACAGGCATGGCTGAGGGAGGCTGGCAGGTGCGGGGAGCGGTGGTACCGGACACAGGAGGCTGAGTCTCGGGCGGGAGGGAGGTGGTGGGGGCTAGAGAGGGGAGGTGGCAGCCTGAGCCCCAGGGCCTGGAGATGGGGGCTTATCTCGGAGGCGTGGGAACTCTGGATCAGCAGGGGAGTGCCATGGCTGGGGCTGAATGTATGAAAGGGTGTGGGGGAGTCAAGGAGAAGGTAAGTGAGAGACACGGAGGCCCAAGCAAAGGCCCAGAGAAAAATCGTAGATATTCGGCAGGATTGGAGAGGATGCGGGAGATTCAAGAGCCAAGTAACAAATCAACAGGACACGGGGACCCCTTGGACTTGGGGTCAAGGACAACAGGTGGGTTGTGGCCCTGGGGAAAGACTCAGTCTGGCCCACGGCAAGTTGGAGGTGTTCTTGGGGACACCTGGCATGGGATCAGCGGATGCCCAGGAGGGACAGGGTATCCCAGCCCCTTGTTCAGATGAGAGAGGTAGACGAGATCCCCCAGGGAATCTGCTGAACAAGGACAGGAGCATTAAATTCCTGTTAGGTTGGAGGGTAGAGGAGAAGAGGTGGCTTCAGAAAAATTAGTAAGCACGCTCTAACGAGGTCATGAAAGCAGGCTAATCCACCATGGAGCAAAGTGATTCCGAGGGCAAGACTCGACTTGGGTCCTGACTCCTCCTCCAGGCAGCTGTGTGACCTTGGGTAAGTGGCATCACCCCTCTGCACCTCAGGGTTCCCAGGTAAGTGGCAATGATACTAAAGGGGGTTAAAACTTACATGAAGTTTTTTATGCACTATGAATTTCACATTCACATTGACCCTAAGGCAGATGAGGACAGGAGGCACCAGAAAGTTCAATGACATGCCCCGGTCACTGCTTTTAAATGGGGGGCCTGGGGACAGAGCCAGGCAGCAGACCCAGAGCTCCCGTGCTAACCGCACCCTGACACCACCTCCTGAAATCATTGTGATGTTTAGGTTAAATCGTCTATTTAAGAGGAGCCTGGGTGGCTCAGTCGGTTAAGCAGCGGACTCTTGGTTTCAGCTCCGGTCGGGATCTCAGGGTTGTGAGCCCCACGTCGGGCTCCACGCTGGGCGCCGAGTCTGCTTGAGATTCTCTCTCCCTCTCTCTACCGCTCCCCCTAGTCATGCTCTCTCTCTTTCTAAAAAGGAAAAAAGCAGTCTACATAAAACGCTTGGCATTGCACCTGGCCTGCACTACGTGCTCAGTCGGTGTGTTTTGTTATTATTTTTACTAATATTGCTCCTACTAAAACTGCTCTCATTAGGAGTAGAATTTCTGACTTTGCCTCTATTTCCAGGAAACAGAAAAGCAACGCTAGTGCTCCCAGGCAGGCGTCATCAGTGCGGGCCAGAGGCTTCCTCCACCCCATTCCAGGACCTCTTTCCGGTTCTTCCTCCCCGGGGGTCCTATTCTGGATAATGCTTCACAGTCCCAGCCGCCTCCGATCCTTCCGCAAGGAGGCGAGCTCTACATCCTCCAAGGTAGCAGAGCGGCAGGGCTCTTTACCACAAGAAAGTGTGCAGCGGCTCTCGGGGGCAGCGTTTCCTCCGGGGGAGCCCTGCACCCCTGCCCGACGGCCGCCCACACCCCCCACGCGCCGCAGGGGGGCTGCCACATACAAACCTGGCCCGCCCCAGACAGGGCGAGGACTTGCGAGAAGTCGAAGCCCGAAGCCTTCATCCTCTCCAAGATGACGTCCAGAGCCTGAAAAACAGAACCACGAGTCACGCAAACCCACGGGCCTCAGCCCTGCAACCCTTGTGCTCACCATTACCCCCGGAGATGCAAGAGGGCTGGTGGCTTGGGACAAATAAGCCCTGGAATAATTCATTAAAGTCGGCACCGATCAAATAAAAAGGTGAACCACGGGAAAAACAGCTTAAAGAGATGGAGTCAGAAACCAGGGGTCCCTCAAATTCTGCTTCTCCAATTTGGGACTTCCAAGCACTCAGGAAGAGCAAAAACAAGGTGGATCAAATTGTGGTTTCTTTTATTTGCATTTCCAACCCTCTGTGATTTCACTGCAACGGAGTGAAGAGCAAAGTAAACAGCCCCCATCGGAGGGAGAGGGGACCAGGCCTAGACTCCGTGTGTCCACGAGCACGAGGCTGGAAAGGGTAGGCAGAGATGGTGGCCATTTGTCCCAATCCCCATTCCCCCGCCCCCCCCATCTGGATGCAATCTCCTTTCTCGCAAGTTCAGGGCAGGAATCAGAGAGTCACCCCAGGCTGTTCCCCTCGAGGGTAGAACAGCCACTGGAGCTTTGACCTGACTCCACCATCCCCACCCTCTGCTGGGAGGGCTCCTCTCGCAGCCCTGGCTGTGGCTGCCAACTGGGCCCTCCTGGCCAAACCTCGAGCAGGGAGTGGGGCACAGCTGGAGGGGGGACTGGCAAAGCTAGAACAGGTCCAATCCTGCCTGGGGGGCTGCTCACAATGAGAAATCATGTGGGCCCCACCCCCAAGTCTGACTCTCTATCCGTAGCTCATCGCCCCAGGTTAAGGCCCCGATCTAGCAAAGCCCCTGACATTACCACTAGGACCTCGAGACACCAACTCCTGCCTGTCACCCCCACCACCCCTTGGTCTGGTTCAGCCTTAGGAAGTCCATTCTAGCTGTCTGGTAGAAAGCTGTCCTTCACCCCGATCCTCCAGAATG
Organism: Nasua narica; assembly: GCA_028533885.1. Lineage (NCBI taxonomy): Eukaryota > Metazoa > Chordata > Mammalia > Carnivora > Procyonidae > Nasua > Nasua narica. The sequence continues at coordinate 58,811,204 of CM052799.1, read as the reverse complement.
AGTCAGGGTCAAGTTGATTAAAAAAAAATTTTTTTTTTTTTAAGATTACACTAGTTAAATCTTAACAGAAAGAACATAGGAGAGGGAACTGCTTAACCAGGTATTGGAGGACTGAATCAGCTTTGGCAGACACACTCAGCACTTTGGCTGGCTTCCACCTTCAGAGTCTCGGGACCCCCGAGGCCGACCCAGCACTATCATGCTGGCCTGTACTGGCCATACCCCTGGGTCCCACGACTCCATGGGTCACCCATGTTCGGCAACAGGCATCTTCCTTTCTTGGGGTCCATCTGAGCCTGAGCACTAAGACGCCAGTGCTGTGTCTGGATCTCAGGGTTCAAGGGTGGCCAGAGGGCCTCCCGCAGAGTGTCTGGCAAAGGCGGCATTTCAAGATGGCTACTTCCTGGCAGGCCCTGCAAGTGCTCTAGCACCAGACCCGCTAGTCCTCTGCGTGTCCTCTCGGCTCGGGAGAACTGACACCTGCTGGGGGTGAGTCTAGCCTGAGGAGCCAGGCCGACTCCATTTCCTAATGAGGACCTGGTCTCCACAGAGGGTCAGGGACCCCTGCGCTTACCTGGACCCACATCAGGACTGGAGAGGTCACTGTCAGCCCGTCCTCGTGAATGTGAACGCCACCCTGAGTCCTATAAGGAGAACAAGACAGAGAGCCGGGCAGGGCCATGGGCAGGGACCCGTCAGGGACAGACCCTGGATCCCTCCAGTGGAAGGAGAAATGCCCCTTCCCCAATGTCGATGGGAACTCTAAACTGAACGAGACTGAACAGTGCTGGCAAGATGGAAAGAGAAGACTTAGGAAATCGCTCAAGGGTGACAATTCTCAGAAAACACGAGCAAAAACGAGGCTTCTAAATATGGAGGGCTCGCCCTGGAAGGCAGGCATGGCGTCACTTGGCGCCGTGGCCCTGAGGGAACTCGGGGGTGCAGGATTGGGTTAAAACCCTCCCAAGCCCACTGAGTTTGGAGAGGCAGAGGGATATGCTACGCAGAGGTCCTGCGTCTGCAGGGAAAGTTCTTGGCCCTCAGACCAGGGAGTCCTTGGAGTGCCAGCCTCGAAAGTTGCCTGGACCCCTCTCCCTATCCTCATCCCCCCTATAAGGCCCACAAATGGCCAAACATACTCAACATCACTGGTCACTAGAAAGGTGCAAATCAACACCACCAGGAACCACCATTTCACACCCACTAACACGACTATAACCTATAATTGGAAGAATAGGAAAAAACAAATGCTGGCCAACACATGGAGAAATTGCAACCCTCCTATCCCGCTCATGGGAGTATAAAATGGTACCGTGGCTTTGGAAAAGTCTGTTCATTCCACTCCTAGGTGTATATCCAGTGGAAATGAGAACACGTTTCCACACAAACACTCGCACACTAGATTAGTCAGCTCAGGCTGCTGTAACAAATACCACAGATGGAGTGATTTTAACAACAGGCATTTATCTTGTCACAGTTCTGAAGGCAAGAACCCCACGATCAAGGTGCTGGTAGATTTGGTTTCTGGTGAAAGCATTCTTCCTATGTGCAGATGGCCACCGTCTTACTGTGTCCTCGGACGGCCTTTCCTCTGTGCATACGCAGGGAGGAGAGAGAGAGATCTTCCTCTTATTAGAACAGTCCTGTTGGATTAGGGCCCTGCCCTTACCCCCTCATTGCCCTTAATTACTTCCCTAAAGGCCCTATCACCAAATATAGCCACACTGGAGGTTAGGGCTTCAGTAGGATTTCTCAGGGGACAGGAAGGGGGCACAATTTAGTCTATAACATCCATGAATGTTCACAGCAGGATTGCTGATAAGAGCCAAAGCGTGGGATATCTCACGACTGATATATGGATAAACAAAATGTGGTAATATCCATACAATGGAACCTTATTGAGTATATCATAGAAAGGAACGAAGTACTCATATCATACAGCATAAACTTTGGAAACATTACGGTAAGTGAAAGAAACTTGCCAAAAATTACCACACATTGCATAAATTCATTGATAAGAAATGTTCAGAATGGGCCAATCTGTCAAGACGGGTTGCCAGGGCTGGAGGAGGGGGTATAAGGAGGGTCTGCTAGTGGGTACGGGATTTCTTTTTTGAGGAGACGAAAATGAAAATGTTCTAAAACTAAATAGTGGAGATTGTGACACAGTTCTATGAGTATATTAAAAACCACGGAACTGAGGTGCCTGGGTGGCTCAGTCGTTAAGCATCTGCCTTCGGCTCAGGTCATGATCCCAGGGTCCTGGGATCGAGCCCCACATCGGGCTCCCTGCTTGGTGGGAAGCCTCCTTCTCCCTCTCCCTCTTCCCCTGCTTGTGTTCCCTCTCTCGTTGTGTCTCTCTCTGTCAAATAAATAAAATCTAAAACAAACAAACAAAACCACGGAACTGTATGTTTTATTTTTTATTTTTTTTAAGATTTTATTATATTATTTATTTGACACAGAGAGAGATCACAAGTAAGCAGAGAGGCAGACAGAGAGAGGGGGAAGCAGGCTCCCTGTTAAGCAGAGAGCCCAATGCGGGGCTCGATTCCAGGACCCTGAGATCTTGACCTGAGCCAAAGGCAGAGGCTTAACCCACTGAGCCACCCAGGCACCCCCCGGAACTGTGTTTTAAAAGAGGGAATTTTTTGGTACGTGAATTCTATCTCAATAGAGCTTTTTTTTTTTTTAAATATTGGGAAGGGATGACCCTGTATTAGTTAATTTCCCTGGCTTGACACAGTTGAAGGTTAGTTCCCACTCACGTAAAGCATCATCACTGGCGTGCTGGGGACCTGGAATGCGGAGTGCGGAGGGAATCTGTTCCCTGCAGTTATTCAGGGGCCCAGGAGGACGGGGGCTCTTCTCATCTCCCAAGTGGTTTCCAAGGTGCCCTGGACACTTGCATCCAGCCACAGGACCCAGGAAGACACAGGGCAGAGGATCACAGCCAGGGTCGTGTGGTTTCGCAGAGAGCCCTGTTCACTTTCTCCCATGTTCTGCTGGTTAGGACTCAAGTCACACGACCGACCAAAACTGCAAGGAAGGTGGGAGTATGCCCAGGAGGAGAAGGAAAAAAGCCTGTAGATCGCTGCTAGCCGTAGCAAGAGGGCTGGAGGGCTCTGGGACCCAGCTGCTGCTTCTCTTGGCTGGTGATATAGGGGTAACTTGGCCACGTGTCTCCCATTCTCCAGCAGGCTGGCCTGAGCTTAGTCACGCTGTGGCTGGGCAGGGTTCCAAGGATGAGAGCAGAAGTCAGCAAGGCCTTCTTGAGGCTTAGGTCTAGAACCGCACGATGTTACCTCCCTCACGTTCCACTGGTTAAAAATCTACAGGTCAGGAAATGACTCCCTTCTCTCTGAAGGAGCTACAAAGTCACATTGCAAAGGGCCTGGGTATAGGAGGGGTGGGGTAGAATGGTCCTTTCTCCAACATGTCCATGTCAAACATATCAAAACCCGGCACCTGGGTGGCTCAGTTGGTTAAAGCAACTGCCTTTGGCTCAGGTCATGATCCTGGAGTCCCAGGATCAAGTCCCGCATCGGGCTCCCTGCTCAGAGGGGAGGGTCTGCTTCTCCCTCTGCCCCTCTCATGCTCTCTCTCTCTCTCTCCCTCATTGTCTCTCTCTTAAATAAATAAATCTTTAAAAAAATAAAATTTCCAGTAATTAAAAAAGAAAAACACATACAAACCCACGTGAAGTATTCAAAAGAAGCCTTGAACAAACGGAACAGACAAAATATGTGCTTTGATAGGAAAACTCAATCTCATAAAGTTGCCAACTCTCTGCAGCTGCTAATTTATAAATGTAATATGATTTCAAGAAAAATATTAATAATTTTGCTTTCCGGAACCTTAAAAGCTGATTTGAAAGTATATATCTAAAAAGAACCAAGGGTGGGATGCCTGGGTGGCTCAGTTGGTTAAGCAGCTGCCTTTGGCTCAGGTCATGATCCCAGCGTCCTGGGATCAAGTTCTGCGTTGGGCTCCTTGCTCCTCAGGGAGCCTGCTCCTCTCTCTGCCTCTGCCTGCCTCTCTGCCTGCTTGTGATCTCTCTCTCTCTTAAATAAATAAATAAATCTTAAAAAAAAAATAAAAAATAAAAAATAAAAAGAACCAAGGGGGTGCCTGGATGGCTCAGCTGATTAAGCATCTGCCTTCGGCTCAGGTCATGATCACAGGGTTCTGGGATCAAGCCCTGCATTGGGCTCCCTGCTCGGTGAGGAGTCTGCTTCCCCTTCTCCCTCTGCCTGCCACTCTCCTTGCTCCATTTGCTCTGTTAAATAAATAAATAAACAAACAAACAAACAAACAAATAAATAAATAAAAGAACAAGAACGTCCACGGACAGTGTAGAACAGTTAGAGGGGACCAACAATTCTAGATATTAAAGCATATTATAAAGCTATGAACAGACCCCCCCCCAACCAAAGGAACAAAAGAAAACGCACAGAAATTGACCTAACGATACACAGAAATTAGCATATAAAGCTGGCATCTCAAATCAGTGAGGTAAAGACAGGCTTCTAGGGCGCCTGGGTGGCTCAGCTGGTTGAGCAACTGCCTTCGGCTCAGGTCATGATCCTTGAGTTCCAGGATCGAGTCCCACATCGGGCTCCCAGCTCCACAGGGAGTCTACTTCTTCCTCTAACCTTCTCTCCTCTCATGCTCTCTCTCACTTTCTCTGTCTCTCAAATAAATAAATAAAAATCTTAAAAAAAAAAAAAAAGACAGGCTTCTAAAAATACAGTAGTAAGATGACTAGAGAGTCCTCGGGAAAAAATTGGAGCTGGATACACATGTCATGCCACACGCCTAGATAAACTCCACATATTTTTATATAAGAAAACTGAAACCTTACAAGAAGTAGAAGAAAACGCAGGCAAATTCCTTCACAATCTCAGAATGAGGAAGGCCTTTCAAACTATGACTCAAAATCTGGAAGCAACAGGAAAAGGCTGAGAAAGTGCAGTAGAACAGGAAATAAAACCCCGTGTTGTTTGCCCCCTGCCCACCTGCAAGTCAAAAGCAAACAAAAATCTGAGAAACATATTTGCAATTCATTTAACAACAAAGAGCTCATTCCTCTAATATAGGAAGAGCACCTAGAAACAATCAATCCAACAGAAAAATGGGCACAGGTCAGGAAAAAAAACTTCACAGGAAAAAAAAGTTCAAGGAGCCCTTTGACATTGGAAAGCATGTTCACCTTCATTCATAATAAGACAAATACAGGGTAGATCCACAAAGAGATACCGTTTTACACCTCTCTGACTGGCAATGAATGAAAGACTAACACCCACAATGCATTGCAGTGCTGTGGGAAACATGCATTGCTGGTGGGGTGTAACTCAGTACAATCCCTATGGGGAAGCAATCTGGCCATACCTTCCAAAGTTGTAAATCTATTTGCTCTTTGATCCAGCAATCCTACATCCAAACTTTCTCTTTTTTGTTTTTTGTTTTGTTTTGTTTTTTAAAGATTTATTTATTGGGACATTTGGGGTGGCTCGGTCAGTTAAGTGTCTGCCTTCAGCTCAGGTCATGATCCCAGGGTCCTGGGATCGAGCCCGTGCTGCGTTCCCTGCTTAGTAGGGGGACTGCTTCTCTCTCTGCCTGCTCGTCCCCCTGCTTGTGCTCTCTCTCTAACAAATAATAAGATCTTAAAAAAAATTTTTTTTTAAAGATTTATTTCTTTATCTGATAGAGAGGGCACACTTGTGTGCGGGTGGGAGGAGGGGCAGAGGGAGAGAATCTTTAAGCAGATTCCCTGCTGAGCGCAGAGCCTGCCTTGGGGCTTGACCTCATGACTCATGAGGTCACAACCTGAGCCGAAACCAAGAGTCAGTGCCCAACTGACTGAGCCACCCAGGCTTCCCCCTCTTTCTAAACTTCTATCTTACAGATAAACCAGCACATCTCTGTAATGCCATATGTAATATAATTCACACATCATTTTTCACAGCAAACAACCCAGCGTCCTTCAATTTCATCTACACAGTGGAACACTACGCACCCTATAAAAAGAACACAGAGGGGTGCCTGAGTGGCTTAGTCCATTAAGCAACTGACTTCTGATTTCAGCTCCGGGCATGATCTCAGGGTTGTGAGATCCAGCCCTGTAGAGGGCTGGGTGCTCAGCAGGGAGCCTGCTTAAGATTCTCTCTCTCCCTGCCCCCCTGCACCCACATGCTCTCTCTCTCTTTCCAAAAAAAAAAAAGATAAGAAAAGAACACAGAAACTCTATGTACTGATGTGGAAACACAAACTAATTATTGTGAAATGAATAAAGCAAAGTATACAATGGTTTTTACCGTAAACTTTCTGATGTGTAAGAGGGAAAACAAAAATATTCACATCTGCTTATATTTTGATATAAAACACTGGAACAATACCCAAAAAACTAAAGAAAGTTCTCTGATGAGGAGGGCAGGAGGGAAGAAATGAGATCACAGAGGGATTAAGACTTTTCACTACATGCCTTTTGTTTCTGTCAAATTATGCACCAGGTACCTGCAATGCTTATAAACAAAATATCTTTATTAAAACAAGCACTTTGGGGCGCCTGGCGGGCTCAGTTGGTTAGGCGACTGCCTTCGGCTCAGGTCATGATCCCAGAGTCCCGGGATCGAGTCCCATATCGGACTCCCAGATCTGCGGGAAGTCTGCTTCTCCCTCTGACCTTCTCCCCTCTCATTCTCAGTCTCTCTCTCTAATAAATAAATAAAAAATCTTTAAAAAAAAAAAAAAACAAAAAAAACAAAAAAAACCAAGCACTTTGGAAAAGAATATGGCAGTTTTTAAAAATCCTACCATACAGCCCTGGGTGGCTCAGTCAATTAAGCATCTGACTTCAGCTCAGGTCATGATCCCAGAGTCCTGGGATAGAGCCCCACATGGGGCTCCCTGCTCAGTGGGGAGTCTGCTTCTCCCTCCGCCTCTGCCTTTCCTCCAGCTCATGCTCTCTAGCACATGCTCTCTCTCAAATAATAATATAACCTTTTTAAAAAAAATTTACAAAGCTGTACATATTTTTATGTTCAGTTTACTGTACATCAATTATATCCCAATAAAATTATTAAAAAATACAGTGGAGGAGGAATGAACTAGATCTATATATATTTAGTTTGAAAGATTGTAAAACTGTAACTAGGTAAAAAAAAAAGCAATATTAAGCAATACTGTATTTTGGGTATGGATATGTTTTTCTTTTAATGGAGAGGACTAATAGACTCACTGAGTTGAAAGCGAGAGTGAGGTAGAATTGAAAAATTTTAAAGAACAGAAATCATATGAAGTGTGTTTTCATACTATAATATGGAATTAAAGTAAAAATCCAGAACAGAAAGATCACTGGATGAGCTGGAGATTAAGCTATATCTTTCTAAATAACACATGAATCAAAGAGGTCTCAAGAGAAACTAAAAAAATACTTCAAATAAAAATGAAAATATAACATCAAAGTCTGTGAGATACAGCAAAAGCAGTGCTCAGTGGGAAACCTATAGCACTGAAATGCACATATTAGGAAAGAAGAGCTAAAATAAAAAAATCTAAGCTTCCACTCCAGGAAAGCAGAGAAAGAAGAGCAACGCAAGCTTAAAACAAGCAGAAGAAAAGAAATACTAAAAATGAGAACACAGATCTATGAGAAACGAAAAGAGGAAAACAGTAGAGAAAATTCAACAAAGCCGAAAGCTTACTTTTCAAAAAGATCATTAGATTGATAAACCTCTAGCCAGGCTAACCAAGACAATAAGCGAGAAGACACAAATGATCAAAATCAGAAATGATAGAAGGGTCATCACTACTGATCCCACAGACACCGAAGGGAAATGAAGGAATATTATGAACAACTCTATAACCACGAATTTAAGACCTTCAATAAAATGGACCAATCCTTGAAAGACACAAACTACCATAATTCAAACACACATAGCCTGCAGTAATATAAACTACAAATGCAAGATGGCTTCCAACCTCGGCTCAAAGTAGGCATAGGATATGAACACCAGTGAGTGGTGCGCAAAGAGCCAACAGGGAAGGGATATCTTTTTTTTTTTTTTTTTTTAAGATTTTATTTTTAAATAATCTCCACACCCAACAAGGGGCTCGAACTCACAACACTGATATCAAGAGTTGCACGCTCTACCAACTGAGCCCGCCAGGTGCCCTGGAAGTGATATCTAAAACAGTTGTGGAGGCATACTTCCACCAGGGATGCAGGGACAGAGGATGACCGTGTGGCAGGCAGGAAGAAGGCAGCCATCTGCAAACCAAGGAGAGAGGCCTCTCAGAGGAAACTGCCCCTACCAGCACCTTGATCTAGGACATCCAGGCTCCAGAACTATAGGAAAATAAATGTCTATTGTTTGAGACACCCGGTCTGCGGTATGTTTTTCCGGCAGCCCTCCTGGACTAATACAACAGCTAAACTCATGATCTTTCTCCCTAAAATCAACTCTTTTCAGTCTACCATCTGTCCAGAAGGCCAGCCAGAACCCTCACCTTCACCTCTCACATTCAGTTCTGCCCCGGGCCCTATCAATTTTACCACCCAGCTCTCTCTTCCAAGACTCTATCATTTCCCATGCAGATGATCTTGACAAACCTCCATGGTCTCCCAACATGCATTCTGATCAACCCCCAACTGGTCTCCCACTGCACCCAGAGAGATCTTTTCAAAATACAAACACAACTGTGTCACACCTTACCCCCATCCCTATGGTCCTTCAGTGGCCATTCACAGATATTAGGATATAGAGAAACTGTGTACCAAGGCCTGTGTGACCCAGCCCAGCCTCCACCTCCCTCTCTGCTCCCCAGCCACACTGGCCCTCTTCAATTCGTTGAACAAGCAGTGCTCTTTCTGGCCACAGGGCCTTTGCACACACTGCTCCTTCTGCCTAGAATGCTCTCTCCCTTCCATCACTTGGCAAACCCCACTCACTCAGACCTTGGCTAAAGCACTACTTCCTTGGGGACCCTTCCTGACCACCCCTCTAGTCTGGGTCACATTCCTTTATAATAAACATTTGGAGAAGTGAGTTCCTTTCCTTTAATGGCCTTCTGTGAGTCTATAATCAAATATTATTTTGTGAGAGTTCTTGACTGATGTCAGTCTCCCCTACTTTACAGGAAGCTCTGGGAGAGTAAGGACCATGTCTCTGGTTCACCATCAAATCCCAGTACCCAGCATGGTGCCCGGCAGAAAACAAGTCTCAGCTGATACCTGTTGCATATATGGATGAAAGAGTACATGGAATTGGGAAGGAATGGAGAACACAATCGGGGCACAGGAAGAAAGGATGCTGAGAGGTCTATCAAGACCACCACGCTTGCAGTTTGATGAAGTTAGATCTACTGATGTATCAGCTCTTAGGTTCTTGGACGCAATTCCAATGTGGTGGGGGATGGGGGGGGGATGGTGGTTCCCTACACACAATACCAAGCAATGCTCGGACACCAGAATATGGTCTGACATTATCTACCCAGAGACGGAATCAAATCCCACAGGTTAAGGGGTCAGTCCTACAACACTGCCCACCCCACACACTTCAGATGCCTGGCCCCAGCCCTGGGCTGTTACCCGTGCTTCTGACCAGCCAGTCACAGATGGTTGGTTCCAATGGCCTTAGGTTCTTTTAACTTGCTTGAGTAGCTCACAGAACTCAGGGATTAGGTTTACCAATTTATTATTAAAGGACATCATAAAGGGCAGGAATCCACAACCAGATGAAGAGACACATAGCGGGAGGTATGGGGAAAGTGCAAGGAGCTTCCATATCCTTTCCAGGCATGCCACTCCGCCCAAACCTACCCAGAAGCTCTCTGAACCCAGTCCTTTGGAGTTCTTATGAAGGCTTCATTACACAGTCAGGACTAAGTCATTGGCCATTGACCTTTCGACCTCTAGCTGAAAATTCCAAAGCTGTAATCACATGGTTGGTGTTGGCAACCAGCCCCTACCCCTGGGTGGGGTTCAAAAGTCACCCTACTAACATAACAAAAGACACCTTTCTGACTATCAACACGTAGGAAGTTCTAAGGGTTTTGGGAGCTGTGAGCCAGAGACTGTGGTTGAAGACCAAATGCATGTGAGAAATATATTTTGGCCATCTGAATGACCAAATATGAATTTCTTCTAAATCACAATATCACACCAGAACAGTGTGGTTAATGAATGTAAAAGGTTGAGGGACGACCCCAAAACCAACCCCCCCACACACACTTACACTAGGTACGTACCCAAATTCTAGAAGGTCTCTGTCAAAATTCACACTGTCCTCATAGAACACATTCAGCTCTGCATCGACAGCAACAACTTTCACCTGGAAGGCATTTTTAAAATGGTGTATAGAATTTTCCTCAGCTTCTACACCAGCTCAGGGATAGGAACATCACCAGGTGAAGCCCGGCGTCCTAGTGAGTGGCTCAGCCTGGAGACTCCCAGAAGGCTGGGGCACATTGCTGAAACCATAGCAACAGAGGCCTCCTCTGGAAACACCCAAAGAGTAGGTAAAATGAAGAGGCCAAGGCAAAGTAGTAACACCCATACAGCTCAAGGAATCTTTGCCCCCTAAACAACCAAAGCCAAGATCCTCTTAGAACCAGATGTTCACAGAAGAGCTGATTCTGGAACCTGGCAAGGAGGCCTGAGTAAGTCCTCCAGGGGAAGGAATGGGAGGCAGCATTTGGAGATGTCTCTGGGGACCCCATCTGCAGGGGCCTGAGAGACCAGACAAGGTCCCTGGGTTGTTTCCACAGGCCATGATCACGGTCATAGAGGTCTGGATGGAGCTGACCTCAAAACTCGGGGGTACAGCTCCTCCCGGGGACTGATGGGCGCTGGGACTCAGCAAGGCAACCTGACTGCAGAGTCCCACAGGGCTTTCTGGTCAGGGACTGGTCTAAACCTGCCTCCCATACCCATAGCGGAGACCCAGGGCTTTGACTGCACCAGTGCTGCTTTCCGAAGTTAAGGAAAAGGAGCCCCTTGGTCCCCCACACTCAGTTTGAAGGCATTTTGACGCTGGTCTCCTGTTCGCAGAGCCCCGGGAGGAGCACAGCCCGTCCTGGGGCCAGCAGTGCCGGGTACGTTGACCTGGGCATGCTGGTGCAAGCCAAGGATGGAACAAAGTTCATGCGTACATCGTGCCCATTCCACCTAAAAAAGTTTCAAGCAGTGATCTGGTTCCAGGTCACTGATTATGCCCGCGTGCATGTCTACCGTCTGTCTGCTCCCGAGCCTTTAGGCGGCCGATTTCCTTCAGGACCCTGTCACTCAGCACCCATGATCGGCGAGCGCTTCGGGACCCCCTGCTCGAGGCACTTCCCGCTACGTGCCCGCGGGATCCGCCCGGGGCTGGGGGCGGGGGTGCGCCCCGTTTCCGGGAGGGCCAGAGTCCAGGCCGGGTCGCGGCCGCATCTGGCGGGCGGGCGGCTCGGGCAAGACGTCAAAGAGCAGGGGTGGCCGGCGCCCCCGGGAAGCCCGGGAGGGAGGCGAGCCACCGCGGCTCGGCCCAGGGTTCCCTGCGCCCCGGTCCCGCCAGCCAGGCCGGCGTCGCGGAGGAGGCGGCCCGTCCCGCCCCGGGGCCCGCGAGGGTACCTGCTGCGTGCTGAAGTCCCAGCCCAAGCAGCAGGGGCGAGCGGCGTGCTCGGCCATGGCCGCGGAGGGTCCGGCGGCGCGTCCGTCCGTCCGTCCTTCCCGCGGCGGCAGTATCGCCGCGCTCCAGCGCCCAGAGACGCCGGGCCCGCCCCTCGCCCCGCCCGGCCGGACTCCCGGACCCGTGTCACTCGCGGGCTTGCGCTCTGGCGCCGCCTGCCGGGGAACGGGGCGGGGACGCGCGTCCGGCCTGGCCCTCGCGCGCTTCGCACCTGTGCACCGAGACCGGTATCCCCTCCCCTGCCCTCCTCCCCATCCACCTGTGCTCTCTGCACATGTCTTGCCCTAACGCGGCCTGGCTTCCAGAGGAGGACGTCTGGGACAGAGGTTCCACCTTTAACCTAGTTTATCTACCCGTCTCTCTGGTGGCCATGAGCCTGCAGACTTCCATGGCTGTGTCTTGGGTGCTAAGGCAGCTGTCCCCTCATGCTGGTGACACGGAGGTACCCTGGGGCTGCAGGCGCTGGGCTCCAATGGGCCCTGTCAGGTTCCAGCAAATCTGAATGGTTACCCAGCTCTGACATGGGCCACATCCCACCTCTCTGTATTTAAAATCTGAGCTTCCCATATCCTCGACAGGGAGCCTCATTGGTTCCTGGGGTCAGCTGGTATTGGAAATGTAAGGTGTGCCAACATGGCGAAGGCGGCATGAGAAACAAAATCAGACCCGCTCCCTTCCCCGCCTGGAACCGATGATACCTTCTCTTTCCCACATTCCACTTGGCTGTGTCATTCTTGTCCCTAGCACTGACTTCTTCCCGGAAGCTCCCCCAGGTGAGAAGCTCCTCTCAGGGTCCTCCCAGCCCAGCAGAGCCCTTCTCATACTTTTGCCATGGTCTGATTACCTGGCTGTCCCACTAGCTGAACTTGAACTTCTTGGAGCCCAGATGCTCCTCTTAGCCCAAGGTTCCTAGGTCAGAGGCAGAGCTACGCCCAAACATCAGTAAGGTTGACTCCAGAATCTGCATGTTTAACCACGAAACAAGGCAATTTTCTGGGCAGTCTTGTGAGAAGGCCCATGGCAAAATACAAATGTCTCTGAAGGCCAAGGCCGCTGGCTCTTTCTCAAGTTGTCTCACAGGGAAGCCTTGTTTCGTTCGGGGGTGCCTTTCTCTGTGGGCTGTGGCCCCCGCCCCATTCTGGTGGCTCATCCCTTCTTTTGCTCTAACAGACCTTTTATTGCGGCCAGAGAAGGCTGGAGGTCTGAGGGCCCGTTTGCCTACATAGGGAAGCTGCCCAGCCGCGACTTAACCCATTAGCAAGGAATGAGGGCAGAAAGGGTAATTCCAAGTTGTTGCTGTGTCTCAGGTTGTCCTCTCTGCTGATGCCCTGAAAAAGCGCACTCCGCAGTAGAGGTAGTTCCGGGGGACCCTGAGGAAGCGCTCCCGTGGCCTGAGTGAGGACAGTCTTTTGCTTATTTTGCTCCAAGCTTGAACCTGGCTCCCCGCGCAGAACCCATTAAAGAGCCCCTGCACTGACTCGGGAACAAAGCAGCACTGCCCCGGCGGTGTCTCTTCTCAGTGACCAAATTACCCACCATCCCCAGTGAGACTCCTTCCCTCATCCGGGGTTCTAACTGATACTCCAGCCTCAGGGCAAAGCCAAACCCCAGGAAAGTCACGTGATCGGATTTGCCTAGTAGGAAGATGCTGTGTGGACAACGGGGGCAAAAGGCAGGAAGGGAAAATGGGTTAAAATGGGGCTGCAGGAGGCCTGAGTTAAGGCAGAGGTGCTGAGGATGGAGACAGTCAATGGAGTCGCGAGATATTTGGGGAGCTGTGGGAATCACGTGGACTGAGAGGAGCAGAGTCAAAGGCAATGCCCAGGTTGGTTAACTGTTGATGCATAACAAAGCATGCTCAAACTTGGTGGCTTAGAACAGTAATCTTGTAGTGTCCCTCACTGGTCAGCAGGTCAGCAGGGGGCAGAGAGGGGTGTCAGCTGATCTAGGCTAGGCTCAGGTGGAGTGTCTCTGTGCCACAAGTCTCTCATCCTTCTTTTTCTGGACCAGTAGAGTACCCCAGCCATGCTCTTCTCACGGAAGCAGAGGAGCAGAAGAGGGCAAGGGCCACATGTGAGGCCTCCGAAGGCCTAGGTTCAGAACTGGCATGCTACACTTCCTCCTCTGTGCCAAGGTCTTGTGGAGAGCCCAAAGCCAAGTGGTGGGCGTGAGGCCAGGGCAAGGGTGTGGATGTAGGAAAGGTGAAGAACTGGGGCCATTGACACAACCTGCCACAGGCCACCACCAGATGGAGAATGGTTTCACTTTCTGAACTAGGAAACATAGGAGAAGCAGCTGGGGAATGGGGAAAGATGAGGAGCTTACTCAGGATGCAGTAGGTCTCAGACACCTGTGGGATGTCTGAGTGGAAACACTGAACAAGCAGTTGGATATGTGGCCCCCAGCTCACGAAGGAGCTCTGGGGCAAAGACAATGAGTTATGAGGTCCCAGTAGGAGTGGGCTAGCTTGTGCAGAAAGGGCTCAGAGTGGGACAGATGGAGACCACCAAAGGAAACTGGGAAGGACAAGTCAAAGACGAGGAAGAGATCGTGAGAGAGGGGCATGGTGGAAGCCAATGGAAGAACATTTCTGGAAGGGGAGGGGCTCAACAAGGCTAAATGCTGCATGGGAACTTGTCCCCTGGTTTAGCAGTAAGGTCATCGAAACCTCAGCAAGAACAGACTCAGTGCGGCCCCTTGGGCCTGAGCTTTCCAGAACTTTTTAAAATTTGGCACTGTTTTTATGGTTTCTTCATATTGCTATAGGTATAGCTAATTCTGTGGTTCCCAAACAGTGCCCGTGAACTACTAATCTGAGGTTGTCCACTGCTCCAATAATAGATTCTGCTACATTCCTTTCTATAAGATAACCCCATCTATCTTTGCAGAGCTGTGCCTTCAGCAGTTGTGGTGAGAAGCAAGTACTGCAGGAAAATAAGAGGGAAACAGAAAACAAGGACAGCAGTGTCCAATCTGATGTCACCATTTGAGAAGTTGGGCAGTGCCCAACAGGCACACACATCCTCTTAGGAAGGTATTCCGGTTATTTAAGAACGCAATGAAATATTATTTTCTCCTCCAATTTATATGCACTGTTTTCTTCAAATACTGCTAGGTTGTTAGAACATAAATATATATTCAGCTATTTGGACCTAACACAGAATACACAGAATTCTTAGCCATTGCTTTTGGCCTAGGAGTTGCATGAAAAAAACTGTTGAGATTCTAAGAGTGTTGTGAAATGAGAACATTTGAGAACCCCTGATCTAGTCGTTGGCTTCCAACTGTTTCATCATACTCAATAGTATGCCAACCCCGCATTTTACTGTATTTTCATTGTACCGCATTTTCATGTTACCCCATGAGTGACCCCTGGGTGGATGCCAGCTCCCCATTAATGCAAATAACACTGCACACAATGTCCTCATCCATGGCTCTACGGACCTGTGTGAGGGAATTTTTCAGGGACATATATCAAAGAGTAGGATTTCTGCTATGTGTGCATAACTAGTTTGATTGGAGTGATGGATTACCCCTAATGTTAGCTCTGCCAGTTACACTCCCAGCTACAATGCACAAAGGTATCTCTATCCCCACATCTTACATATAAAGTCCTTGGCATTTCCACTGTGAAAATTGATAAAAGGAAATTTCATTTCTAATAAAGAACAGCGGCCAGAAGGGGGAGCTCTCACACCCTACCACTTGTCAATTGCAGACTCAATAAGATGAAAAGGACCTTACCCTGGGCTGCTACTTTCGCTACTACTTTACTATCCCAGCAGGAGGAAGGAAGGCCTCTTCATTCCCATTCCCCATCAAGAACCCCGCCAATGAGAGACAGTCACAACTCAGCCAATCAAAAGCCACCATACTTCAAACTCCTAGTTTCCTCCAATGGACTTAGTGTTTATATCATCGGCTCCCAACTCCTGCATTTCCTCTGTAAAAGAGTGGTCCTCTCCTGCGTTCTGTAAACTTGCCTACGGTTTTGTGGTGGCACAGTTGTACCTGATTACACTTCTCTGCTATTCCCAACTAAACCAGTTTTTGCTGATGAAATGATGGGCATTTTATTTTATTTTTTAAGGTTAACACCATCCTTCTAGTATTTGCCAATCTAGTAAGTGAAGAGTGATTTTTCATTATTGCTTTAATTTGTATTTCCCTCATTAGTGATGAATTTGAGCATCTTTTCATATACACTTATTAGACATTTGGGATTTCCGATTCAGTGACTTCCTGCTTATGTCCTTTGCCCATTTTTCAGTTGGGCAAAGGACATTTAGACATTTTTGCTTTTTCTTGTGGATTTGCAGGGGTTTCTGACATTTCAGGATGTAAGTGCCCTGTCTCTTTTAGATGTTGCAAATATTTTTTCACAGTATGTCATTTCTCTTCTGACTTTCTCCATCCTGACCTTTGTTGATTGGAAATCTTTAACTTAAATATAATAAAATCTATTGATTTTTCTCCTTAGTGTCAAAGCTATTTGATCTTGTTTAAACAGTATTACCCTGGGACCACAGAGCTATTATCTGACATTTTCTACAAAGATATCAGCCTACATTTTCTTCTATTAAGAAGGTCTTTGATTTTTGGATCATTGCATTTTCTTTGAAAACAATTTATTCAGCTGAATAAATCACATCATAATACAGAAATTAGTGAAAACTAATCAGTCTGAAGTAAGCACTAGATATTAGTGTTTCAGAGAAATAAAAAATTTTCATTTAGTACATACAATAATGAAATTCATTGCAACATAGAAAAATGGGGACTAGCCTAAATTCAAATCTGGTCTCCAGTGAAACAACACAAGAATATCTGTTCATTTCTTGAACTTGGCAGCCACAACACGGATTTTTCTCTAAGTAAACATGGATTTTTCTCAAAATAAGCCTTTTTTCTTTGCAAAAGTCCTGAAGAAAATATGCTTTCTTTCTAAAGATGCAGTGTGTGTATAAATTCCAAAATGTTTTATTTCGTTCATGCAAAAACAGAAAACTAGCTTTTTTTATCCCACCCAGTCTGAATCTGTGTTTGTTAGAACCGAACTGTTGACATCATCCAGGCTTATAAATATTTTCTTCTGAATAAGTAGTCATAAGAGTGAAAAGTTAAGAGCAATTGGTAGCTTTAATTCCTATTCCTTTCACTTCTAAGACAAAGATAAAAATTAAAAAACCAAATAAAAAATAATCAGGGGGTGCCTAGGTGACTCTGTCAGTTAAGGATCTGCCTTCAGCTCAGGTCATGATCCTGGAGTCCTGGGTTGGAGCCTCGAGCCCCACTCCCCCTACCCCCTGGGATCCAGCCAATATCCGGGTTGGGCTCCCTGCTCAGCAAGGAGTCTGCTTCTCCCTCTCTCTTTGCCCCTTCCCCTGCTTGTGCGTCCCCTCCTTGCCAAATAAATAAATAAAATCTTTTTTTAATACATATTTCTTTTTTTTAAGATTTTATTTGTTTATTTGACAGAGACAGAGAACCCAAGTAGGCAGAGAGGTAGGCAGAGAGAGAGGGGGAAGCAGGCTTCTTGCTGAGCAGAGAGCCCGATGCGGGGCTCGATCCCAGGACCCTGAGATCATGACCTGAGCTGAAGGCAGAGGCTTTAACCCACTGAGCCACCCAGGCGCCTCATAAATAAAATCTTTTAAAAAATAATCCTAAATTAGGGAATGAATTAGACAATTATAATCCAGGTTCACTAATTTATTATATCTCTCTGAAATTTTATAGATTTCATCTTGGGACATGTTACAAATTAAATAACTCTTCTGTCTATTCTATATTAAAGGTAGTACAAATTCTTTGTAAAATGAGTGGGACGCTGTTATGAGGGGAAAGAAATATTTTGAACTATACTCCCTAACAGGGCAGATGTCACAGAGATTTGTTTGTCTAAGTTTGAGGGTAAAGAGTGGTCCAGCCTCCAGTTAAATAAGTAACTCATTTAGCTTAGGTTAAGATTTTTTGAAGCTACTTTTTGTATTTATATCTGGAGAAAAGTCTGATGGACTTTGATGTTTAAGCAAACAGATTCTCAAGAGCCCTGAGGAGAAAAATGCTTATTTTCGCCCAAGTGTGGATACACCTGCTGCTTGCGTGTTTGTACTCCCCTCAGAAACAAATTTGATTCAGGAAAACTAAATGTTGGTGTGGGTATCTTCTATTTTCCTGGTTTTATTGCATTTGTGCCTTCGTATCTGCCTTTCCGCCTTCCATGAGCATTTGAGGCATATAATTGAACATGTATATGTGAAAGAAAGGTCTGGAAAGATTAACTCCAAGTAATTAACAATTATCTGTGTGAATGGGATTTAGAAACTGGTGGTTAGCGGTTGACTTTGCCATTTTAATTAACTCAGTATCATTGGGGATTTTTTTTTTTTTTTTTTTTGGACCATGGTTGATAAATTATTGAACTTTCAACTTTCGGACTAAAAGAACTTTTTTAAAGATTTTATTTATTTATTTGACACAGAGAGAAAACATGATGGGGTGCGGGGGGGGGGGCAGGGAGGAGGGAGCAAGGGGAGAGGGAGAAGCAGACTCTCCCCTGAGCAGGGAGCCCGACATAGGGCTCAATCCCAGGACCTCGGGATCATGACCTGAGCTGAAGGCAGGTGCTTAACTGACTGAGCCACCCAGGCACCCTAGAAGAATCTTTTAAAAAAGAGAACAAGCAAACAAAACAGCAATAACAGGATATCTCAAGGTGCTTTTAACTTATTCTCTTAAATAATTATGGGTCGAAAAGGAAATCAAAATCTAACACGCTGTCTAGGAAGCAAGAAAATAAAAATATCTTTAGCAGAATCTTTGGGATTGACTCAGAGGTGAGTCATACTCTTGAATACAGATTCTTGAGTGTTTTCATTAAAGAGTGAAAAGAAATTAACTCTATGTAGTAAGTATGATTGTGTACTCCCCGCCCCAAACTATAGTTCAAGTTTTAACTCATAGTACCTGCGAGTGTGACCTTATTTGGAAATAAGGTCTTTGGAGATGTAACCAGGTTAAGATGACGTGCATACTGGATTAAGATGGGTCTGAATCCAATGACTGGTGTTTTTTTGTTGTTGTTTTGTTTTTTTTAAAGGCTTTTATTTATTTGACAGAGAGAGGGACAGCGAGAGGGAACACAAGCAAGGCGGAGCTGGGAGAGGGAGAAGCAGATTTCCCATTGAGCAGGGAGCCAGATGCAGGGCTCAACCCAGGGCTCAGTGTAGGGCTCAATCCCAGGACCCTGGGATCATGACCTGAGCCCAAGGCAGATGCTTAACAACTGAGCCACCCAGGTGCCCCCCAATGACTGGTGTTTTTATAAGAGGAGGGAAATTTAGACATGGACACACACAGGGGAGGAAGCCATGTGAAGATAGGCAGAGATTGAAGCGAGATGTCTACAAGTCACAAAGCCCCAAGAATTGCCAGGAACCACCAGAAGTTAGAAGAGGCCAGGAAGGATTCCTCCCTAGATCGTCTGGAAGGAGCATGGCCTTACCAAAATTTTAATTTCAGATTTTGAGCTTATAAAACTGTCAAAGAGAGTTTCCATTTCAGCCACCTAGTTTATGGTACCTTTTTTTTTTAAAGCAGCCTTAGGAAACTAATACACCCCATAATTCAGGAGGATAGGGGGAAAAAAAGTAAGCCTGCAGGAAAACAGAAAAAAGATGAACAAGGCAAAAACAGTAAGAAAATAGCACAAGCACAAAAAAGATAAATAATCCGAGAGCTAGTCTTTGACTCCAGAGAAAAAGATCGACCTCTTGAAAAAAATAAAACCAGAAAAAAAACCACAAAAAATAAAAAAACCCAAAAATTTCCTAAGAATTAAAAACCACAATGTCGAGCCAGGCCCTGCTGTCACAGCACTCAGGCCCGGTCACCAGCTCAGACTAAAGAGGGAACAGGAAATCTGCCGGCCTCCAGCCTAAGGTGAGGCTGACCTTAGGCATCCAGGACCCAGCTCTCTGGGCCCTGACAAAGCCCTGAGCACGGTTGTTCCCCTGAGGACGCTCCCTGGGCCCTGGTCCGATGCCCTGTGAGGCTCTGTGCTCCCCCTCTTCATCCGGGTGAACGAGGGAGGTGAACATCAGAGTCAGTGGGCTTTCCTCCGCAATGAGTCAATGGCTGAGGACAACCAGAAGCTACTAGAAGGTGGGATCAGGGCAAGGATGTAGTCAGGGTGTGCTTCTTTTTACCTGAGGACTCGTTTTGAAAACTGAAATCGTGAAACTATAGTAATTTTGTGACACTGACAATATAGAATCTGTGTGTGAATCAAATGTCTATTGGCTATCAATTTTTGACAAACTGTAGACTAGAAAACACTTTACATTTTAAGTATTTGTACATGCTTAAAAAGAGGCTTTGGCAAAAAATGTTCATGTTTCCCCAAGGAATGTTTAGTCTTGCTCAAACTAATATCTCCTTTTTATTTCATTAAAATTGTAAAGGCTTTTTAGTGGAGACCTTTGAGAATCCATAGAAGTAGAACCCCTCTGGACCCATCACATAGCCCCCAAATCATTCACCTATGGCCCATCTTGCCCAATCCACCCCTGCCCACCCACATGCCCCCCCATCATTTCCCCTACTTTATTATTATTTTGAAGCAATTCCAGATGTGACATCATTTCATCGCGCTGTGATTATTTTTTTAAATAACTTTTTTATTTTTTTTTTAAGATTTTTATTTATTTGTTTATTGAGGGGGTGCGGAGACGAGGGAGGGGCAGAGGGAGAGGGACAAGCAGACTCCCCACTGAGTGCAGAGCCCAACAGGGGGCTTGATCCCACAACCCTGAGATCATGACCTGAGCCAAAACCAAGATTTGGACGCTCAACTGACTGAGCTACTCAGTCATCCTGGAAAAAACAACAACAACAACAACAAAAAACCATCTTTTTAAAAATCAGCCACAATCCTATTATGAAACCTAAAGGAAAACTTTAAAAAATGTCTTAGTATAGTCAATATTCAAATTTCCAATTGTCTTGTGAATGCCATAAATATTTGTTTGAATCTAGACCCCAAAATCCACACACATTGTGACCTGCTCATTCTCCTTTTTTTTTTTTTAAAGATTTTATTTATTTATTTACTAGAGAAAGAGAGAGAGAGCATGAGAAGGGAGAAGGTCAGAGTGAGAAACGGACTCCCTGTGAAGCTAGGAGCCCAATGTGGGACTCGATCCTGGGTGTCCGGGATCATGACCTGAGCTGACGGCAGCCGCCCAACCAACTGAGCCACCCAGGCGCCCTGCTCATTCTCCTTTTGCGTCTCCCTCCGTCTGCGGGTTCTCCTTCCATCATCATTTTTTTTTTTTCTTGCAGCTGACTCATTGTAGAAGATAGGTTGTTTGTTCCAAAGGGTTTCTTATGATGTGGATTTTGTTGAATGCAACCTGTGGTGTCATTTACAGCGTTCGCAGGCTCACTGTTTTCCTGTAAGTTGATAATTTTTTTCCTGAAGGCTGGACCATTCTCATGCAACAAGAATGGAAGAACAGGTCAGAACCCGGTGATATCTGGGGGGATGCGTCTGTGGGTTTTGGAGGTTTTGGAGACCGAAGTGGAAACACAAGGGCAAGGAAGATGCTAAACTGAGTTTCACTCACCCTGCCCCACCCCCACTCAGTGGCAGGGGTAAGCCTGTCCTGTGTTTTGGAGCTGCTTCATCAAAGATCTTTCCTGTCTTTTCAAAAACTTTATGTAATGTTGAACTTTTAACACCTCTTAAAGATTTTTATTTATTTATTATACAGAGAGAGAGAGAGATCACACGTAGGCAGAGAGGCAGGCAGAGAGAGAGGGGGAAGCAGGCTCCCTGTTGAGCAGAGAGCCTGATTCGGAGCTCGATCCCAGGACCCTGAGATCATTACTGGAGCTGAAATCGAGTCAGCCCCTTATCCAACTGAGCCACCCAGGCCCCCAAATATAATAACCTATTTTATAAGGTTAAGTCGATCTTGAATTTCAGGAATAAATTCAACCTGGTCAGAATGTATTTTCATTTTTTTATGTTTTGCTGGATTTTCTTTGTAATTTGTTGCTTAAAAATTTTTACATCTCTGTTCATGAATGAGATTTGAGATGCACTTTTCCTTTTCTCAATAGTCCTAAGCTGTCCCTGTGTTGTTATCAAGATTTTGTAAGCCTTATAAATTAATTCACAGCTATTTTTTCTTTCACTGTCTTCTGGAAAATTTTGTGTAAGCTTGAACTGTATCTTCCTTAATGAGTGGAACTTACCTTTTTGTCCCCTTTCTTTAAAAAAAAATTTTTTTAAGGTTTCTCTTTGGGAATAGCTTTAACATCTTATAAGCATCGTGGATATATATTTTTAAAATTTCCAATATTATAGGGGTGCCTGGGTGGTTCAGTCGATTAAGTCTGCATTTGGCTCAGATCATGATCCTGGAGTCCTGGGATAGTCCCACATCAGGCTCCTTCTTCAGTTGGGAGTCTGCTTCTTCCTTTCCCTCTGCCCCTCCCCCCCCTCCTCCCCCTCCTCCTTCTCCTCCTCTTCCTCCTTCTCCTCCTCCCTCCCTCTCTCTCTCTCTCTCAAATAAATAAAATCTTTTTTAAAAAAATTTCCAACATTAGGGGGCACCTGGGTGGCTCGGTGGGTTAAAGCCTCTGCCTTTGGCTCAGGTCATGATCTCAGGGTCCTGGGATCGAGCCCCGCATCGGGCTCTCTGCTCAGCAGGGGAGCCTGCTTCCCCCTCTCTCTCTGCCTGCCTCTCTGCCTACTTGTGAGCTCTCTCTTCTGTGTCAAATAAATAAATACAATCTTTAAAAAAATTTTTTTCCAACATTACAGAAAAATACAAATAAAAAATTTTTAGAAAATATTTCCTTAAAATCCTCTATTCAGTGGAAATCATGCAACATTTTGATGAACATTCTTATATGTATAAACACATGTCTACATTTTATGTAACTGGATATATTACATGTGGTTCTGTAAACTGCTTACCTCCCACAACATTATGCCTCTGACACCATTCATGCCAGGAAATACAGAGCTTTATCATAAATTGTATCGATTACTTAGTCTGAACTGTAACGGCTCCTAGTGATGACTTCAAGGTTGTTTTTAAGAAGTGTGTTTTTAACAAACACACTGACAAAGCTTCACTGACCATCCTTGTGTCCACGTACATTCATATTGGAGTACCGATCCCCTGGAGTAAATCTTAGAAGAGGGATTACAAGTCCAAGGGAATACACATTTTAAATGTTTGCAAGTATTGCCAAACTGCCCTCCAGAATGTTGCACAATTTTCTTCCCTGCCTGGGAGAGTCCCTTGCTCTCCTCTGCCTTCTGCTAATCTTTTTTTTTTTTTTTTAAAGATAACCCCCCTCTTGATACATAATCATATTCCACCCAATTAACCTATCTAGAGTATGTAGTTCCACGGTTTGCAGTGTCTTCCCGGAGTTGTGCAATTAGCGTAGTTTAGTTTTTATTTAAATTCCAGTTAGGTGAGGGAGCCTGGGTGGCTCAGTCAGTGAAGCACCCGCCTCCAGCTCAGGTTGTGATCCCAGAGTCCCACATCCGGCTCCCTGCTCAGCGGGAAGCCTCCTCTCCCACTCCCCCTGCTTGTGTTCCCTCTCTCACTGTCTCCCTCTCTCTCCATCTCTCTCTCTCTGTCAAATAAATAAAATCTTTAAAAAATAAAATAAAAATAAAATGTTTTTGGAATGCCTTCTCTGAAATCAGGACTAAGATAAGCATGCCTGCTCACACGACTTCCGTTCCGTTTTATATTGGAGGAACCAGCAAGAGTCTAGTTAGGCAAGAAAAGGAAATATAAAACATAAATATTGGAAAGGAAGAGACAATTCCTTTAATAAGACTATGGATATAAGATTAATATACAGGGGCGCCTGGGTGGCTCAGTGGGTTAAAGCCTCTGCCTTCCACTCAGGTCATGATCTCAGGCTCCTAGGATCGAGCCCCACATTGGGCTCTCTGCTCAGCGGGGAGCCTGCTTCCCCCTCTCTCTCTGCTGCCTCTCTGCCTGCTTGTGATCTCTCTCTCTCTGTCAAATAAATAAATAAACAAACAAACAAATAAATAAATAAATAAAATATTTAATCAAAAAATTAATATACAAAATTGTATATTTTGTATACAAATGCCAATGTATCAATGGCATTTCCATCTACCAGCAACTAATAGAAAATGAAATTAAAAACAAAAACCAATGGTAGTATTTATGATCACTTCAAAAAATCAAGTACCCAAGGAAAAATAAAAAGCATACAGGGCCCCATAAAGAAAACTATAAAACTATAGAACTTTGCTAAAGAGCTTTAAAGAAGGCCTAAATAAATAGAAAGATGATCTAGGATGTTCTTGCATTAGAATACTCAGTATTATAAATTGTTCTATAGATTTCCCCCAATCCCAGTCCAAACTCCAACAGGTGTTTTTCATTTTTTGTTCTGCAACTTAGTGAGCTGCCTCTAGGATCTATATGGAACTGCAGAGGGCAGAGAAAAAACCTAGACCCTCATAACAAAAAAACAATATGGGATGTCCTGGATATTAAGACTTTAAATACACCACAGCACCCAAGAAAAAAATGTATTGACACAAGAATGTTAAACAGGCCAATGAAACAGAGATCTCGGACTCAGGCCCACATATATGGTCACTTGATTTATGATGGCACTGATGACAGCTAGGGAAATCTTTTTGACAAGAGATCCTGGAAAAATTAGGGACTGTAAAAAAATTTTTTTTTAAAAGACACATTTATTCAGCATCATGATCAGACAATTACATTTAGCAATCAACAGCATGGGTGCAAAAAAAAAAAATCTACGTTAAAACTCTTTGTTGGAATGCTTTACACTTTCCACAGAACAGAAACTAAAATAACCTGTTATACAATTAGTCACAAATACAGTCCTTGAGTTTTTTGCCCATACACATGAGTCTTGTCTAAAACATGTCTTCTTTGTAGCATCTAGGCCCTGCCACCACTGTGCTTGGCTGAGTTCACAAATCTGTTGTAACCTGTAGCTTCCCTGTCCCTTATCTGGCTCTCCTCTCCTGCTAAGCTTTGTTTCCTGGCAGTAATTAAAACCTTCTGCCACTGCCATAGCTACTGCTGCTGCTGGAACCACCATAGCCACATTGGTTTCGTGGTTTGGCAAAGTATTGCCCTCCACCACCATAGGGGCCAGAGCTTCTGCCTCCAAAATTTCCTCCTTTCATGGGTCCAAAATTTGAGGATTGATTGTTGTAATTGCCAAAATCATTATAGCTTCCTCCACCTCCAAAGTTGCTTCCATCATTACCAAATCTGTTACAGCCATCCCCACTGCCACCATACCCAACACCACATCGACTGCCACCAAAGCCACCTCGGCCACTGAAGTTCCCTCCACGACCAAAGTTGTCATTCCCACCAAAACCACCTCCACGACCACCACCAAAGTTTCCAGAACCACTGCGACCTCTCTGGCTGGATGAAGCACTAGCCGTCTCCTGCTTAGATAGGGCTTTCCTTACTTCACAGTTGTGGCCATTCACAGTATGGGATTTTTGAATGACAGTCTTGTCTACAGAGTCATGGTCATCAAATGTTACAAAAGCAAAACCCCTCTTTTTGCCACTGCCTCGGTCAGTCATGATCTCAATCACTTCGATTTTCCCATCCTGTTCAAAATAATCTCCTAGATGATGTTCTTCAGTGTCTTCTTTAATGCCACCAACAAAAATCTTTTTCACAGTTAAGTGGGCACCAGGTCTTGGAGAATCTTCTCTTGAGACAGCCCTCTTTGGTTCCACAACTCTTCCATCCACCTTGTGTGGCCTGGCGTTCATGGCTGCCTCCACTTCCTCCACAGGGACATATGTGACAAACCCAAAGCCTCTGGAGCGCTTGGTGTTTGGATCTCTCATTACCACACAGTCCGTAAGTGTTCCCCATTGCTCAAAATGGTTCCTCAGACTCTCATCGGTTGTTTCAAAGCTCAGACCTCCGATGAAGAGCTTCCGCAGCTGTTAGGGCTCTTTGGGAGACTCTGACTTAGACATGACTGCGGTGGGAGGGGAGACTTTAACGATGCTTACTCGGTGGCGTCCGCGGGCGGAAAGGACGGAACTGTACAAATTTTTTGAGTCCAATGGCAAACCAAAGTGGGAGAAGATATTTGCAACATATGTAACTGACAACAAACTCATCAAGAACACATAAAGTCCTTCTGCAAATATATATAAAGAACAGAAAGCCTAATTAAAAATGAGCAAAAAGGGGTGCCTGGGTGGCTCAGTGGGTTAAGTGTCTGCCTTCAGCTAAGGTTATGATCCCGGGGTCCTGGGATCGAGTCCCGTGTCAGGCTCCCTGCAGTGGGGAGCCTCTGCTTCTCCCTCCGCTCCTCCTCCTACTCATTTTCTCAATCTTCTCTCTCTCTCTCTCTCAAATAAGTGAATAAAATCTTTTTCAAAAAATGAGCAAAAAATTTGACCCGGTATTTCACAAAACAGGGACTCCAAGTGGCCAATAAATTTACCGAGGCATTCAACCTCCTTAGGAACGAGAGAAATATAAACTTAAAGCAAAGAGATATCAACACACGGCCACGAGATCGCGTAAAATTTCAAGTCTGAAAATGCCAAGTATTACCAAAGAGGTGACAGAGGATGTCTTCTACCTTGCCTTTAAAAAATGTATATTGAAACAACTACTTTGGATGATGAATGGCTCGACAGATCAGAGTTGAAGTGATGTATACGCTGCCACCCAGCAATCTCGCACCAAAGTAGAGCCTAGAGAAATGTGTTTCTGTGCTCCAGGGCATAGTTACGAGAAATTAGTCCGTTTGGACCTCTATAACAACATGCCATAGACCGGGTGTCTTACGAAGAACAGAAATTTACTTCTCACAGTTCTAGGCGCTGGGATGTCCGACATCCAGGCACCAGCAGTCTCAGTGTCTGGGGAGGGGCCCTCTCCAGGTTGCACAGGACCGTTTTCTCACTGTGCCCCCACCTGGTGGAAGGGACAAGCTAGCCCTCGGGGACCTCTTTTAGAAGGGCATGAATCTCGTTCATTTGTGCTCTATTCTCACGACCCAATCACCTCCCAAAGGCCCTCCCTCCTAATACCACCACCTGTGCATTAAGTTTTCGACAGGCTATTCTGGGGCAACACATTCAGACCATAGCAGAAACATTCTTCATCTCAGCACATGTCTGCCTTTTGGAAAGGCCCAAAATGTTTGTCAAGACTAGAGTGGATGGATACACTGTGGTCAACTCATAATACTGGAATTCTGTACAGCATATAAATAAAGTTCTTACAGGGCATCAGATGAATCTGAGTTGAAAGAAGCCAGACACAGGAATTTTTTATTAAAATTTTTTAAAGATTTTATTTTACAGAGAGAGAGAGAACAAGCAAGGGGAGCAACAGAGGGAGAGGGAGAAGCAGACTCCCCACTGAGCAGGGAGCCCGACTCGGGGCTTGATCCCAGGAACCTGGGATCATGACCTGAGCCGAAGGCAAATGCTTAACCAGCTGAGCCACCCAGGTACCCCAAGACACAGGAATTTTTAACTGTGTTCAAAACCCTGCACAAGTAATCTCTGTTGTCAGAAGGCGAGTAGTTTCCTTGGACGAAGGGAAGGGGGTGAACTGGAGAGTCAGGAGGGAACCTTGAGGTGTTATTAATCTTCTTCTCCATGTGGGTTATGGATGCCATGTGCTTGGGATAACTCATAAAACGGAACATTAACTGATTTATGCACTTCTCTGCATGTTATTCAATGAAGCTTTTAAGACTGGCATAAATGTAATTTCAGGCAAATTAGAATTGATGGCCAAAAGTATCAGTAGACAAGAGGAATGCTATTTAAGGAGAAGAGAAACAACCCACAGAACATGTGCAACAATTCGCTCTTTCTTCAGTTGTATCTATTCTAATTTCACTTCTCTATTGTGTTTTTCAACTTCAATTGCTACATCGTTCATTTCAAGGATTTATGGTGTCATTTTCCAAGTGAGTGTCTTAGGAGTTAGGTTGCTTCATCTCTTTGAACAATTTAAACAAAGGTCAAGCCCTTTTCAGAGAGCCCTACCCCCACTGTATGACACACCGATGGTAAATCCTTGGGTTTATTGCTTCTGTCTCACGCCAGTTTGTTTCCTCCAGTGCTCGGTAATTTTTACTTACAAATTGACCTTGGGTGGAATACATCTTCCCTAGAAAACGTTACAAGTCTTGGGCTATTGTGGCCACATCTCTAGGATATGGTTTAGTGTCTGCTTCCACCAGGATCTCACAAGGTTCACAACTCCTCACGTTTGTGTCTCGGCTTGGGGCTGTTATCCATGTAGCCAGGTCTCCCTCTGGGGCCGGCATCAGAGCCCCCTTCTGAGCTGCTGTCGGCTTACGGGCACTCTGTACATTTCGAGCGTCAGCCCTGTGGGGTTAGAAACTGACAGTGCAAGAAGCTGGGTCCCACGTGTAGGTTGCTGCCTGGGCAGTGGGAGAAATGGCTGAGCAGCTGAGAGGTGCAGGCGACAGAGTTCCATGTAAGCCAGTGATCATGATCCGGATGCCGAGAGCCCCACAAAGTCACAGGCATCACAAGTTTGTAGGTCACACTGGGAGACCCTGGCTGACAGGTTTGCTACACATTGATTATATCATAAAGACACCAGGTTCGTAGGATTGTGCAATGCACAGCCTCCTGCAATTTTGGCATTTGATTTTCAATATTTCATTAAGAAACCCATGCGATAAGGAATATATGGGAGACTAATCAAAAGAAGGTTCTAGTTTAGTGCTGTCTAATACAAGTATGACCTGGAGCCGCAAATGCCAGTCATGTGTAGTTGTAAATTTTCTGCCATTAAAAAGGTTTTTTTTAAAGGTGCAATTAATTTCAATATTTTATCTACTCCAAAATCTTGTTAATTTTATACACGATCGATTATAAAAATGCTGACGAGATATTGTTTCTTTTTGCATGAAATTTTCAAAATTGGTGGGTTTTTTACACTCACAACATTATCTTAATTGTGACTATCCACATTTCTAGCCCTCGACGGCCACATCTGGCTAGTGGCCAGATAATGCTGTCCTTCTCCCCAAAGCGCCTCCCTGCAAGCTGATGATCTTCCAAGAAACTGAGCAGAGAAAGAGGAGAATGGCCAGGTTCTGCTCTCAGGGCCCTCCACTCCCAGGGAGAGAGGATGTGGGGACCAGGGCCTGCCTGACCCAAAGGTCTCTGGGTCTGGCTAATGGTTGAGGATCCCTGAACCCTGTTTGGGGAAGTTGCCACACTGGCTGGGAAGGGCAGACTCACCCACAGGGTAGCGGGGACTGTAAGCTGGATGTGGGGGCTTATTCTCGGGGGGGTGGAGGTCAGAGGTCAGCCAGGCTGGGGCCATGAGGGAAGGAACCCTAAGAATGAGGCTGAGTTGGGTAATCCTCAAGGTTGTGCTTATTTGTGAGTGTCAAAGGGAAAAGTGAGTGAGAAAGCTCTGTGCAATGGTACAAGTGGGAAAGGTCATCATTACTCCTTCACATTCTACCCCTGACAGGTGCATATGGCGGGGCTGAAGTCTATGTCAGCTTGCGAATGAGCTGGAAGCCTGGCCACACTAGCATACGCCTGGGCTAGAGGATGTGTGTGGCTTGGGCACAGCCCTGCCCTTGCTCACTCCCAGCCCTCATGGACAGAGCTATGCCCCCCATCCCCCATCCAGAGTGCTCCTCGCAGTCCCCAAGGTTAGCTAGGGACAGGAAGGACTCTAGGGAGCCTGTTCCACCCATCCTCCTTCAGCCCTGGGTCTCTGGGCTCTCCACACACAGCCAATTTTGAGCAATTTTGAGCCATCTCAAGTCCAACATGGCACCTTTATTGGAATAAATCACACCCTAGCTCACCCAGGAGAGGGGCTATTTTTGGATCTCAAGGGCTGGCCTTGGAGCAGGATGGACGTGCCCCCCAGCTGGATTGGGCCTGGAATTCGTGACCTGGAGTCCACAGCCCCGCCCCCAGCCCCTCAGCTCCCACCAAGACCATCAGGGGGCTGGGCCCTCAGTAATTCCGTAGGTCTGTTTCCTTTCCTCTGCTGGGCCAAGACACATCCTGCCAGGAAGCGCTGAAGAGACTGTCTGAGTCCGACTTTAGCAGCATGGAATTGAGAATGGTGTTCTTCATCACTTCCTCAGTCCCCTCATCGAATACTGGTTCCTCAGTGAACAGGCCCTCCGACGCTCTCCTAAAGAAGCCATTGGAGAGCAAGTCAGGAGCTGCATCTTTAGGAGCTGAGGAAAGCAGCGCCGGGCTCCACACGCCTGAGACATGGGGCTTTCCCACACCGGCGCGTCCCCAGCCCAGCTTGGTCACGTGCCCGTGAGGGAGCCTCACCGCCAGGACCGGGGGTGTGCCAACTCCCGACCGTACCCACACCCTTCATGCCGCTGCATCTTTGGGGGTTCATCTCTAGCATTTACTGAGCACTGGCCATGTGCCAGACTGCGCCAGGAGCGTTATGTGGGCTTAATCCTGCCCAAAGTCCCTTGACAGAGAAGGCCTAGGCTACATGTCTTTGCTTCTCTGTGCCTTCGCTTCTCCATCTGTAAAATGGGGGATAGGGACAAGACCTATCTCGCATGAGGTTGGTGTTAGGACACGTATGGAAAGGCCTCTATGGAACAGGACTTGACACGTGGTCAAGGTTTAGGAAATGCTAGCGATTTTTATGACTCTGTTATCATTCTGTTTAGCAAATGAAGCAGCTGAGTCTCCGAGGCATTAGGGGACACGCGAGGAAGTGGCAGCAGAGACAGAAATGCAGGCCCTCCAGCTCCAGAGTCTGTGTTCTTAGCCATTCTGCAGCATCGCATTCCCCCTCTCTACAATGGGGCAAATGCTTCTTCATCCTTCAAAGCCCTCTTCCATTGTCGCTTCTTCCATGAAGCCTGCCCCAACTCCCCAAACTAAAGTTCCTCCCTCTGGGGCCTTCTACGGGTCCCACGCATCCTGCCCTCAGAGCCCATTAAGGGAAGACTGTTGGCACATCTCTCTTCCCATAAACTATCACTTGAGGCTGGAGACCTGCCAATCCAGCCCTCGTAAAATGCCCAGCACAGGGGGTGTCGATAAGAGTTTGAAGAGGGAGGGAAAGAGGAGAAGGATGGTGGGGAGAGGGGCAGAGGATGGCTAGAGGCAGTCACCTTGTGGAATGAGCCCAGGGCACTGGAGGACATAGGTAGCCTCTGCCCCTTACTGGTGCTCGGGTCCCCTCAGGTCCAGGGAGAGAGTGATGGGCCATGTTGGCCCAAACTCAGAAGGCATGGGACCAGAGGAGACCAGAGGCCAGAAGTGCCTCTACAGCTGTCGGGGTGGAGCCCAGTTCCCAAACAGGCCTCTGGGCCTCTGGAACCTTGAGATCAGAGTCATGAATCAAGACTGGATCCTCTTCGAGAAACTGAGGGTGCAGATAGGAAAGGAGAGGTACTCAGAGAGCTGGTCCCCAGCCAGGCCCTGTGCCCTGGGAGGGAGAGAGCCCAGGCCATCTCCAGGAGCACTACCCAGGCCAGACAGGGAGCCAGAGGGGGAGGAAAGGAGAAGGCCTGGCCCAGGCTGGTCAGGAGAGCCAAACAGATGGAAGCTGGCAGAGGCCAGGCTGCAGGGAGGACGTAGGTGGCGACATCCAAGGAGGCCGCTGTAGACACAGAGTGGCCCTGGGGTCACAGGCCAACAGGCAGGGGGAACGGTGCCTGCCATAGTCTCAGGGGCCAGGGCCAGGGGCCTCGCACACCTACCTTGTCTTCAGGAAGTAGTGCTCCAGGTTGTCAGGGAGAGCCTGATCTTGCGTTTCTGGCAGCAGGGAGCAGAGGGACAAGGACAGGGTGGCTGAGATGCAGCAGAGAAAGATGGGTAGGAAGATGAGTTTCTGCTGGGTGACCGCCAGGGATGAGATGGCTCCACTTGCCCAGGCCAGAGACACCAGCCCCAGACCTGTCGCCCTGGAAGGGGAGGTGAGAGCTCATCCAGGAGGCCTCCTGGACCCAGAGGCTGGGTAGAGGTGGGGTGGGAGCGGCGGCTCCCCAAACCTCACATGCTCCAGTCTCCAGCCTGTCGCCAAACACCCGAGCGCCCGCGGAGCATTTGGCTTTGGGGCCTGCTTCACGGATCAGGAGCGGGGGAAGCGAGAGCCAGGGCGCGGGCGGGCATGCGGGAGAAGACGCGGCAGGGGAGCTGGGTGGGGAGGGGGAGCCGCCACCCTGACCACGGGCTTCCCCACCCCGACCACGGAGCTACAGCCAGACCCTCAGAGCCGCACAGACACATTCAGACCCGCAGGGCAAGGCCGAGATGGCCGTCAGACTTGCCCGGTTCTGCCATCTGCGGGCTGGCCTCGACCTGACTCTGTTGGCTGAGCGAGGGCTAACGACGAAGTTTGTTGGGGTTTTGTGAGGCGCAATGGCTGATCCAGGGAAACCACTCAGCGCGTGCCTATCACTCTCACTGCGGCGAGTGTCTGGGCCCCGCGCCCTCGCCACGCCCTCGCCACGCCCTCGCCACGCCCTCGCCACGCCCTCGCCACGCCCTCGCCACGCCCTCGACACGCCCTCGACACGCCCTCGACACGCCCTCGACACGCCCTCGACACGCCCACCGGGCCCCTACCTGAGGACGGTGGGCAGGAGCTCCGCGGTGTAGATGAAGAACACCGAGACCGAGGCCGCCAGGCTGAACTCTCCCAGCATCACCATGAAGACTACCATGGATTTCAGCTCTGTGGCCAGACAACGTGGCCACCTGAGCCTGGGCCTCCCGGAAGGCATCTGAGGCGTGTCCCCATCCCCCCCACGCTCCCAACCCCTTTCCACCCCGCCACCAGCCGCTGATCAGCAGACTCAGGCCCAGCCAGGCCAGAAGTTAGTACATCTGCAGTGGGAGAGTTGCTCACCCCATGGCCTCTCAGCCTCAACACCTCTGCCTCCAGGCTCATTCTTGTCTTCCACGTCCTCACCTAAGACAGCTTCCCCTACCCCATGGCCTGCTCAGGGCCCTCCCACCTTCCTTTTCATCCTCTGCAAGGTGGACGAAGCAGGGACGTGTGCACGGGGACCCCAGAAGTGTTGGGTCCCAGAGCCAGGATTCCCAACCCTGGGCCGCAGGAGGTGTGCATTGAGGAGGAAGAAAAGATCGGGGGAAGCCCAGGGAAAGGCGCCCTGCTCACTGACTGGGAGGGGACCCCTTGCAGCTCTCTGTGAGCTTCCGTGGGCCCCTGACGCTGCCCCACTCCCCACTCTGGCCCCAGCTTTTCTTGGCTCTGGGATGAACCAGAGATCTAGTTTTATCTACTGGGGATTCTACTCCTAGTTTCTCTCACACATTTGAGAGTTGTAAACATTTCTGTTCGGCTCTGTACAGGCCCATTTTTTACAAAAACTACCAAGCAATGGCAATTTAAGAATGCATGTGTGACCCCGTTTTGTTTTAGCTGCTCAACACTGCCAGCATCTGGGAGACGTTGGGTCCCAGGCAAGACACACATAATTCTAGCCCCCGGACAACAGGAGGCAGATCCTGGACACAGCTTCCTTGCCGGAGCTCCAGCAGCCAAGGGGGCTCTCGTGGTTAGCGATTCTGAGTGAGCACGGACATCTTAATGTCCACATCCGCAGCCTGCCACTCTCTAGCCCTGTGACCTGGGGCATATTCATCGTCCCAGGGCTCTTTGAAATTTTGGAAATGTTGCTGCACCTTTACCCCCACCCCCACCTCCAGTTTCCTTGTCTAGTTCTGAGCTGAAGGTTACTGTGCCCTCCTGAGAAGGAGAGGTTTCCCTGCAAGAATGTCACTGAGAGCTTTGCCCCCCGTCACACTCAATTTTCAGTGGGCAGGTTAGTTTTTCCTGGGGAAGGTCCAGATAACAGGCATTGCCCAACCAGAGGCTATAGACAAGAGGCAGGCCCCGGGGTACTGGTTGAAGGACTATCTGTGGGCATCTGTTCACACTCAACCATCAGATCGGACGTGGGCTAGAAGAAGGCCACCCACTCTCCCACACAAGGATGATTCCTTGGGGACAGCACGCCCTCCTCTTCCAGGTTTCTGAGAGAGCTTCCAGCGCCCAGTCCTGGAACTTGCCCTTGAGAAGGGCAGGGCTCCAGTGACCAGCGCCAGCTCAGGAGGGCAAGAGGGCCGTGGGTGATGGCCAAAGCCACAGCCACTGACTCCCAGGGTGTCTTGTTGGCCAAACAGGGCAGGAAGAAGGGGTCTCAGGAAGCGGGAAGGCTTGGAGGGTGGGGGAAGCCGAGGGGAGGGCGAGCCATACCTGAGGGGAGGATAAGGACAAGCAAGCACATAAGGGAGCCTTGGAAGAGAGTCACGATCAGGCTCCACTTCCTCCCAATATGCTCAAGGAGAAAGATGCAACACAGCCGGGCGGGCACCTCCATGATGCCAGGAATCACTTGTGTGAAGTGGATGTTCACGCCGAAATCCTTCAGCTTGAGGGTCAGCGTGAAATAACTGTACCCCACAGTAAACCTGAAATGAAGCCAGGAGAGAGACACAGGGAGAGAAAGAGAGAGAGAGAGAGGGAGGGAAGGAGAGAGGAGGGCGGGAGAGAGGGAAGGAGGGAGACAGGGCGCACGGGGCAGGAATAAAGACAGGGGTGGAGACAAGCGGAGCAGGGTGGGAGTGGGGGACAGAAGGGAGCACAGAGCTCTGGATCTGTAGTGAAGCCCATGTCCTCGGGCCTTGCCCCTTGCAGCCCACCCAGCCCCTCACCAGAGCTTCTGGCAGGTTCCGCGGGCAGTCCCTGCCAGCCAGTCCCGGGTACTCACCACACACAACCCATCACCAGGGTCACCTTGAGGAGGTGCTTATTGTTATAGAAGTCCAGGACAGAGGCCTTAGTCACCTTCTTCGAGGGCGACTGCAGCTACGGGACAAGTAGGACCAGCCGGAGGCCAGACTGAGACCCCAGCTTGCTCCCCACCCCCACAACCCCCTCCTTCTTCTCCCCCTCCCCCCAATGCCAGCTCAGTCTCTGGCCTTCCACGGGCAGGGTTCGATTTGGCTGTCACCATTCTCCTCGAGCAGTGGACTGGGGACGGCCTCTGGGCAGAGAGGCCAGGAGGAAGGAAGAGAACTCCACAGCCCCAGCCCTGGCCCCGCTCCAGGCCCGAGGCCTCTTACCTTGTCCAGTAGATTTAAGGGGATGGTTTTCTTGTTCACACTGGCCGCGTAGCACAGCATCTGCTTGGCCTCCTCCAGCTTCCCCTTCATCAGCAGCCACCGCGGGGACTCCGGCACTATCCTGCCGGGCCCACCCACGCTTAGCCATCCTTCTAAGCTGCCCCGGAGACCTCCAACGTGTGACGTGACATGGATGTTGGAGGCCTTGAAAGTGACCCCCCGCCTCAAGGTGCCTCTGCCCTTTGCTGGCAGTCAGCCCCTCCCCAGGCTGCACACAGCCCCCGCTGCTGCTCAGGGTCACCCCAGACCCTGGCTGCCTCTGTCCTACAGCTTCTTCCCCCTCCGCTACCTCTACGAGCTTGCTACCCTTCTGTCTCAGGGCTCGGCCCCACCTGCCCAGGCGCGCTAAGAGCACCCATGCCCACAACCCTCTGTTAGGGCCCATTCTCATGGTCAGCATTTCTCCTGCTCCCTCTCTGCCTGGAGAATATGGGGCAACCCAGGGCCCAGCCCCTGCTTAGTTGAATAGAGGTCCCCTCTGTCTCACCTCCTCCCCTGCCGCATTGCCCAACTGCCCTTGACCTTGGAATAACTCTGGTCCCTCGGTTCTTTCCGATCCTCCCAGGCTGTCAGAATCCACACAGGTGAATGTTTAAAGCACTTATCATGTACCCAGGAATGTGCTCGGTGCCCTTACATATAAATCATCTGGTTTCATCCCTGCCCAACCCCGGACCTAGTATGATTATCCTCACTTTATTCCCAGCCTCAGGGGGTAAGGGTTTGCCCAAGATCACAGAGGCAGAGCCAGTATGGACCTCAGTGCCCTGAGCAGGCACTATTTACAAACTATGCCATCAGTCCCTGCTGACTTCTTGCACCGCCCCCCCCAACCTCCCCCATCCAGGAGCGGCCTGAACTCCGTGGCCCGCTGTGTAATGCCCTTGACACCAGGGGCAACTTCATTCTCTCTGCCTGCCCCTGCTCCTGCTCTCCGCTAGGAGCCAGCAGGCAGCCCCCCTACTATCCTTCTCCAGGGTAAGGCTGGGGAACGCTCCCAAAGAAAGTCACCCAACTGGGACTTCTTCAAAAAGATGGGAGATCGAGCATGTGCCCACTCTAAACTAGAGGAAAGAAAATGGATATCAATAAAGAGAGTGGGAGAGAGGGAGGGTGGAAGAAAGATTTAACAAACATACACACAAGCCCAGAAGTGGGTAGAGGCAGGTTGGTAACTATGCAGCAAGGCACTGCACGTAGCTGGGGGACCCTGAACACCCAGTCCACCCATATGGGACTCCGGTTCCCTCTATAGTTTGCACCCAGAGCCTAAGTCAGGCTGAGAACAAACACAGGAGAATGGAGGGGAAGTCCCCGTGACGATAACAAGAGTCCCCGCTCCTAGCCCCACTGAGGAACAAAATGACCTGAACCGGCCAACACCCTGACTTTGACATCCCTCAAAGAGAAGGTACCTGCCAATTGGTCACCCAGTGGTAATGGTTCTCAAAATGTGGTCAGTGGACCAGCACCAGCAGCATCCCCTGGGAAGTTGTTAGAAATGCTGATTCTTGGGTCCTGCCCCAGTCCTGCCGATTGAGACCCTCTGGGGGCAGAGACCAGTCACTGATGTTCTAACCAGCCCCCGTGGGATCGATTCTGCTGCTATTAGAAATTTGAGGGGTGCCTGGGTGGCTCAGTGGGTTAGAGCCTCTGCCTTCGGCTCAGGTCGTGATCTCGGGGTCTTTGGATCGAGCCTCACATCGGGCTCTCTGCTCAGCGGGGAGCCTGCTTCCTCCTGCCTGCCTGCCTCTCTGCCTACTTGTGATCTCTCTCTCTCTGTCAAATAAATAAATACAATCTTAAAAAAAAAAATTTGAGATGCATTGCCCTACAGGATTATCAGGCAATGAGCTTCTGTTCATAGTTTCCCATTAACATCTTAGTAACTTGCCCTTAAAGATGAAGGGATGAGGGGCACCTGGGTGGCTCAGTCATTAAGTGACTGCCTTCAGTTCAGGTCATGATCCCGGGGTCCTGGGATCAAGGATCCTGGCATTGAGCCCCGCATCAGGCTCCCTGCTCAGCAGGAAGCCTGCTTCTGCCTCTCTCACTCCCCCTGCTTGTGTTCCCTCTCTCACTGTGTCTCTCTTGGTCAAATAAAGAAATAAAATCTTAAAAAAAAAAACGAAGGGATGACCAAAAATCACCCTCGTATCCCCCAAAACATCTGAGAAGGTTTTGCAATTTTATTTTCACAGTACAAGTTTCAAATGCTATTGGGAAAATAATAAAATCAGAGAATGAGGAAGAGCAGTAACCGAACAAGACACGGAAACTTTTGTCTTGGAATTTCCGCTGATGTCCCAAGGCTATTAACAATGACTGATAACCTCCCATTCTAAAGAGAGGTGTTACCACATTCGGGACAGGATTCACTAAGAAAAAAAATAATAAAAATACAAAACAGCCTAGTAGCCACCTCCCCCAGCCACCGAGAGAGGTTGGAAATTTCCAGATTGTGGTAGTGAGACTCCCTTCCCCTCTCCAGGTTGCTTTCATCTATTCAAACCTAGTGAAGGGGACTACTGAGAAAGGGAGTCTGTCCTCCCACTCTTTGCCTGGAGCTTACTGATTCAGACACGAGGGGGCTGCCCAGTACTCCAGGCAGTCATTTACAGGAAGAGTTAATTCATATGCCCTCAAGTTGGAGGGCCTATGCAAACCTAGAGATGGGGGGACCCCCCCCAACCTGAATATGGTCAGGCGGGAAGTTGGTGGGAGCCACCCGCAATGGCAGGCGGGGGGATGGGGACAATGAGAGTCTTTTTGGCCAAGTGGACCCTGCTATCTTGAAGTCACCTCGTGTGCTAGGGCGAGGAGACCTCTGCAGAGAGAGGCTATGGGTGAACAGCCAGATTCAGGGTGCGGAGAGGTCATAAAGACAGTGCCTGGAGCATTAGGAAACACCAAATGGACCCCCAAAGACCCACACATGGGCCCTGAAAGGCATCGGCCTTCGAACATGTGACCTACAGAGGGCACTGACCACCGATAGCAGCCCCTGTCACACACTCGTCTCTTTTCTCTGATGCCCTGGCCCCTGCCTAGGACCTGCAAGACCAGAGCGGGGAGACAAAGGAGGAAGGGCAAAGGTCAGAATCTTGGCGTGAGCTGGTGAACTAGGTGAAAGATCGAGTTTTAGATAGGACTAGACCAGATTTTTTAGTGCTTCAAAGTGAGTCTGAATGACCAAAATAAGACTTTTTCTTACAATTAAGAATGACTGTAAAGAGGGGGTGCCTGCATGGCGTGGTCGGTTAAGCATCCGACTCTTGATTTCAGCTCAGGTCATGATCTTGGGGTCCTGAGATCAAACTCTGTGTTGGGCTCAGCACAGACTCTGCCTCTGCCCCTCTCCCCCCTTGCTCGCTCGCTCTTTCTAAAATAAATAAATAAAATCTTTTAAAAAACCCTTTATTTTTTTTAAAGATTTTATTTATTTATTTGTCTGAGAGAGAGAGTGCGCGCGAGCACAGGCAGGGGGAGCAGCAGGCAGAGGGAGAAGTAGTCTCACTGCCAAGCAAGGAGCCCAATGCTGGACTTGATCCCAGAATCCTGGGATCAAGACTTGAGCCGAAGGCAGATGCTTGACTGAGTCCGCCAGGCATCCCAGTAAATAAAATCTTTGAGAAAAAAAAAGAAGAAAAAAGAATTGACTATAAAGAGAAGGAAACTGCCCAAGATATTGTCAAGTGTCAGGGAAGGAACGGCTGACAGGACATGTCTGAAGAAAAATGTGCCCCATTCAACCATTCAACGAGCTGTCTACTCACACAATGTAGAACTACGTAGGCATCTACCAGAAGAAAGAGCTAAGAGTCCACAGTGTGACAGCTTCTGGGGAAGGAACTGGGGTAGCTGAGGGGAGCTGAAATTGTTGACTTATTTTTCACCACAGACCTCTTGGTATTACTCAAGTCTTTAACCACCTGCATCTATTGCTTTTTTAAAAAAATGTTTTAAGGTCAACCCATGAAACACTATGTCCCAGCTCTTGTGACAGAGTTATGCCCCTTGGCATCAGCGGGGCCCCAGTACACACTTGGGAATGTTAATGGCTGCCAAAGATGGCCGCCAGCTTTGGAATTTGGAAGATCTCCAAGCCACCTACATGTCCTCACTCTTAGCAGGTAACACTACCTCTTATAATCAATGCTGTGTATGGCGCAGTGAGTAAAATTCAGAGCCACATGGGCTGAGTGAAATCCCAGGTCTGCCACAGTCTGCAGCTGTGTGGCCTTGGGCAAGTTACTTTGATCCTCTGAGGCTTCAGTTCTCCTCTCACCCCCCACCCATTCTGCCCCCAGGTTGTAAGATGTAAGATGAAAAGATGAAAAGATCAACCCTGATGATGTCAAGGTGATACCTGATCCTTTCTCCACACAGAACTGCCTGTCTTTACCCAGGTGATTTCTGTCTCTGCCTCTCACTCTCCATCTGCTTTCTCTTCCCTCCCTCTCCCATCATGTGTCCCTTCCTAGCTTGGGGGGTCTCAGGTTCCTGTGTGGGACTCCCACAATTCAGAACACCACATAACCTTCCCTGACGGTCTTTGCTGCCCAACCACGTCATCACTTTCCCCCTGCCCACCTCAGCCCAGCACTGTGGAAAGAGTCGTCTCCTGGAAGGCTCCATCTTTCAGGCCCTCCTCTTTCCTCAGCCCCCTGCCACTCCACTGAAGCCACCTCAGGGTCACAAAGGCCAGTAGACTCTTTCCCAGCATCACCTTTCTTGCCTTCAACCCTGCCTTTCAACACTTTGCCTTCTGATTTTTCTGACTAGTTCTCTGACATCTCTTTGAGCATCTCCTCTGATGCGAGTTAATGTTAGGGTTCCAGAGGCTCTGCCCTGGGCTCTTTCTTATTTCATCCCCATGCATTGTCACCAAGGGAAAATGCCACCAACTCCACCCTTTCAAGGACCCTCCAGACCCCTCAACTTCCAGCCCTTTGGACCCATCACTGCGCACGCCCTGTTTGCTCACCAGATATAGGAGATGAGGGGAAACACAGGCGCCCCACCCAAGAGAAACAGCAACCGCCAGTGGGAGAGGCTGTAGGCAAGCCCGTTCAGGAACACGACTCCCAAAGAGAAAAAGCAGTGTTCCAGGATGATGGCGTGGGCCCGGTGCTGGCCTATCAGCCACTCGGTAGCTGTGCGGAGGCCAAGAGGACAAAATCATGGTCAGCTTAGGGGCCCCGGGGCTACCTCAGCACCCCACCTTCTGAGATGACCTAGCCCTGCTTGGGACAGTTCAACCTGGGTGAAAGATCTTCTGCCCAAGGTTGATAGGACTTCAAAGCCAAGCAGAGTGCTTCTGTGCCCCCAGGACACGTCCTAGGCCCCTCGCCTGACCTCTCAATCGTACATATAACCTCCAGTCTCTTCTAGTGGGCAGAGATGGCTTGTTTCTGGGCACAACTCCTCACACATGGCCCGACATGTGGTGAGGCAAGGAGTCCCTGCCCTTATCTCTGTTCTTACTGCCTCAGGGCTTTGGGCCCCTAGGCTTCTGTGAAGAAGCCGGTTCCCTTGGATAAGCTCCAAGGAGAAGGCTGCCAGGGGTCCCTGAGCTCCCCTGTCCTCCTGCCAGGGCACCCTGAGCTCACCAGGCCACGGAAGCTGGAAGCTAAATGAGTGTATGGGCACTTAGGGCTTTCGCATCCCACAGGCCTGGGATGAAATCCCAGCTCTTCCATATAACTGTTGCGTGGCCCTGAGCAAGTTGGTTAACTTCCTGGGGCTCAGGTGTCCTCTGCTAAAGGGATACTAGAAAGAGTACTTCCCGAAGAGAGTGCTGTCATGACAGGAGACAGTACATAGAGAGGGTTTAGCAGCTGGCCCGGGCCCTCTGAGGGGCTCAATACATATAAGCCATTGGGGGGGCGGCGCGAGAGGTATGACGGGGGAACGTGCGAGGTACCAAGGGGCTAGGACGGAAGATGAGGGTAGAAGGGCCGTTTGAGCACAGATTCCCCAGCATCTCCAGGAGGTTGGGAGTGGAAGCTCCTCCCTCCACTGCCAGCCTCCACTGGCCGAGCCAATGGGGCCGCAACTCCTTTAGTCCTTCTGGCGCTTCGTAGGCAGGCGCCAGCCCCGCCCCACGCTCGCCCCGCCCCCGCGGTGCACACCCCCCTTGGCCCCGCCCCCTGTGCGCCTCGGGTGCCATCTCCCCGCCCCCCGCCGCGCGGCGGGGGACTTACCTAAACACACGCTGCTGATGGCGTAGCACACCAAGGCCTGGGACACGCCGAAGCGGAAGAACAGGTACTGGTGAAAGGTGCTGACGAAGGCTGTCCCGAAGCCGAAGACGGTCAGCCCCAGCAGCGACAGCAGGATGGTGGGGTAGCGGCCCAGCCTGCGGGCGTCCAGGGAAGGCTGCGCCAAGCGCTTGGACCTCCATGGGCTGGCCCAGCCATCCCTAGGCCTCCGGAGTGCCCGTACCCTCGCCTCCCCCAGCTTGAGACACTAGCTCTGAATGCCCACGAGGAGGAGGCAGGGGGCTTCCAGGGACCAGAGGGAACTCCGGGACA
This sequence comes from Nasua narica, assembly GCA_028533885.1. NCBI lineage: Eukaryota > Metazoa > Chordata > Mammalia > Carnivora > Procyonidae > Nasua > Nasua narica. Next base: position 58,769,730 of record CM052799.1, on the reverse strand, counting down.
CTCACTTGTCACTTACGAACCCAAAGATGAGGGAACCTATTAGGAGGCCGGCGGTGAACATGGTCTGCACGCCTTCTGTGTTCCGTTCCTTGCCACACACCAAGTCAAACTGGGGGTTTTACACAGGATTGGATACAGGCCTCTACCCAGGATCAACCTTCTGGGTCCAGGGACTGAGCCTACACTCCCCCTCCCCCCACGCAGGGTGGGCATTTAGGCAGGAGGGCCCTGGGACAAGGACAGGCAGCTGTGCCTGTCCGAGAACTGCATCTGGCAGACCCTGGGAGTGAGGTCTGGAGAGAGGCGACCAGCGGCCCAGGCCAAGATGGGGAATGGGCGGAAATGTAACTGAGCAAAGGCTGGAATCACTGAAGACCCTTTCCCAAATGCAGATGTCCGGGCCCCAGCCCAGCGATTCAAATTGGGCAGGTCTGTGCAGGGAAGGGCCCAGGTTACAGCTCTGGCCGAGCAACCCCGTAGGAGATGCCTGATCCAAGCTGTCTATCTTGTGTGAGCTCAGACAGAGGGCCCAGCCACAACTACGGAGTAACTCCCTGGGCAGATGGCAAAGCCTGCCGGCTGACATTTGCCTCAAGCCCCACGTCAACTCTAGCTTTCTGGCTGAGACAGGTGAGACAGGGCCTGGACAACTGGGATCCTACATTGCAACCCTGTCCCTGTCCCTGCAAGGTCACCGTGGACCAGTTGCTTCCCCTCCCTGAGCCTCAGTTTCCCCATCTGTTCAGTGAGGGTGAGGGCACATCTCTGGGCCTGCGGGGTAGCTATAGACAACTCAGGAGAAGGCACACCTCATTGACCAGCGATCGCTTCTTGGCCTCAGGATAGATCCACCCATCTTGGCATGACTCTGTTTGGTTGAGGCCAAATTGGATAATAGAGTCCAGATCCCAGGCCACAGGCAAGTACATGAGGCATGTCTGGAAACTGCCATTGGGTTCCCGGGGCAGGGTCAGATTCAACTGCTGAGCCTCCGACAGATTGGGTTCCAATGCCAGTATCCAGCTGGTATTGCAATAGGGGTTCTGGGCTGCGAACATGAAGATGTCAGCAAACATGAAGAAGGCCAACAGGATGTTGGGGATGAAGGTGAGGACCACCAGCCTCTGCTGGAATGTGCCAAACTCCCCCACCACATCCAGGATGTTGGCAAAGTTGTCATCCTGCTCGGCTTCCGTGGCCCGCAGTCTGCGTAACAGCATCTCCAGAGATGGGGACTGGGTGTGTTCTGCTCCCTCGAGCTGGTTCAAGTTCGTGGAAGGATGGTGGGACCTGTTCTTTACCTTGCCGCTGTTTTCTGTTCCCACCTGTTCAAAGAGAGGATGCTGCTTGGTCTCTGCTGACCCCGCTTCCCAGACATTGGAGACTGGCGGTGGGGGGGGGGGGGTACTAACCGGAAGTTTGGATTCCAGCCTCGTATGAAGTTTTCTTCGTTAACATAATTTGTTCCCCAGGGGCCCCACCCATCTCCGATTTTCAGTGCACTTAGCATTTTGTAAACGTTCTAGAAAATGCTAGGCTTCCATTTTCGTGAATAGGTTCCAAGGAGCTTTCTCTCCCATGGCTTCCTCACAACTGAAACTTTGGTTAGATGGATAGGCAGGCAGTGTCATTCTTGCAAAAGGTAGGAGAGATCTCCAGGGGAAAGTCTTCCAAAAAAAAACCCAAACAAAATCCCCCAAGACATCTGGATCAGGGTAGCCAGGTGACCACAGAAGTTGGGAGCCAGGTCTGGGGCGTGAAAATGGTAGAGAGGCGTAGAGTAGCTTAGAACCCAACTGGAAAGGCAGGTACGGGGGAGGAGGGGGGGGAAATAGCAATGCTGACTATAAGGATATTAAGCAGATCGAGCAAAGAGTTCCAAAGGAAATGTTCTGAAAGTCATGAGGAGGCAATCCATTCTGAGTCAACAGAAACAAGAACCTTCAGCCCCTGACTGCAGGTGTTGAAACTGTCAGATGCAGAGTTTATAGAACTACTATCGTACAAACTTTTCAAAGGTGCGGAAGTCCATAATTACAAGATGAACTCACCACCAGAATCAGCAAAAAGATGTTTTTGGAGAGAAGACAATGACCTTCTAAAATGGAAACACCCCAAGGAAAAAAGCTGAGTCAGATTTGACACAGAGGATTAGCACACTGGAACACACAGCCGAAATGTGAAAGAGAGGCAAGAGACTCGGGAGATACGAGGCTTACCGTGCCTCCACTTGGAGGCCCAGTAGGAGCCGTGGAGAAGCAAGGTTTAAAGAGATAAAAACAATGCATTTTCTAAAAACTTGGAAAACATGAATCCGTAGACTCGGGAAGCAGCGTATCCCAAGCAGGATCCATAAAAAAGAAACCCACAGCCAAGCACATTGTAATAAAGCCACAGAACAGCAGTGACAAAGGAGTGGTGTGGTGTTCACAGTTCTTTTAAGAAACAAGAGTTGATAAGCAACAAGGAAACCAGAAGAGAGTGAAAGTCTTCAGAAAAAAAGAAAATAATAGCCAGTGTAGAGTTGTTGACTCAGCAAAATTATCCATCGAGAACTAGGGCAAAATAAAGACGGTTGTAGCTACTCAGAAATTGAGGGAGCGTTCATGTAAGAGACCTGACTTCACTAAGTTCCTAAGGGATAAGAAGGAGAAAAACTATCACGAGATGCCCATAATGAGCAATCAAACATGGTAAACATGTAAGCAAATGCAACTATTGATTGTATTAAATCATAAAAATCCTGTCCATTTGTGGGGGCGGGGGGAAGAAGGAATGATAGGCAACAATAATATATGTCAGGCGAGGGACAATCCAAGCCAAAGTAGCCAACCACCTTTCTACTGTTTGGGGTGTAGGACAAAGAAACCAAGCGCTCAAAGGTATATTTGCATGATAAAATTTCAAGGACGACCATTCCAGCGCTATACCTAGAGAACTATAGTGGGAAAAGGTAGACTGAAGGGGAAAACAAATACAAACGTTCAATCCAAAAGAAGTCAAGGAAAGAGAAAAAACTGAAAAGAAACAGAAAAAGCAGATGACAATAGAGATTGGAGAAATGAGACATCATTATCACTAGTTAAAAGAGATGGTTGGGTTGAGCCTTTTAATGACTTATTTATCTATTTAGAGAGCAGGCGCGGGGTGGGGGGGGGCAGAGGGAGAGGGAGAATCTCTGGCACGCTCCCTGCTGAGTGTGGAGTGGGACGTGGGGCTCGATCTCATGACCCTGAGATCATGACCTGAGCTGAAGTCATGAACTGGTCATTTAACCGACTGAGCCCGCCCCCCGCCCCCCCCCCGCCCCGCATGCCCCATGGGTTAAGGCTTTTAAGAATTAAATTCATATGCTGTTTTTACAGAGGACGGCCAGTGTTTCCCAGTTCTCCCAGCACACACCCAGTTAACGTACCTTGTGCCGGTATAAGGACTCATGGTGACCCTTTCATTTCTCCTAAGAGTTTTGATTTGCATGACAATTTGGTCCCTGGATGGCGCAGTTGGTTAAGCCACTGCCTTTGGCTCAGGGTCATGATCTCGGGGTCCTTGGATTGAACCCTGCATCGGGCTCCCCAGTCAACGGGGAGACTGCTTCTCCCCCTGCTTGTGCTCTCTCTCTCAATTAAATAAATAAAATCTTAATAAAAAAAAAAGTTCTGTTAGGCAAACGGCCATCAAAAGAAAGCTGATTTAGCCTTATTACCACCAGACAAAAAGATAAAGTATCATTTGGAATAGAGAGATTCATTATCTAAATGTTAATTTTAAATATATATGAACCTGATAAATGTCTTCAAATATATAAAACAATAATAGGTATAACTAACAGGAGAAGCTGACAGTTCTGATATTATAATGAGAAATTTCAGGGCATCTTTTCCAAGGGGTCAGATATACAAAAGCTTAGCAAAGATAATTTGAATAACACAATTAATGAGCTTTTTCTAATGGCCATTTGTAAAATTCTGCATCTAATTGCTAGAGAATACACATTTTTCTCATGCCTACTTAAAACATTTATAAAACTGAGGCGCCTGGGTGGCTCAGTGGGTTAAGGCCTCTGCCTTCGGCTCAGGTTATGATCTCAGGGTCCAGGGATCAAGCCCCGCATTGGGCTCTCTGCTTGGCGGGGAGCCTGCCTCCCTCTCTCTCTTTGCCTGCCTCTCTGCCTACTTGTGATCTCTCTGTCAAATAAATAAATAAAATCTTTAAAAAAAAAGAACTTTTATAAAACTTTATCATATACCGGGCAAGAAATCAAGCCTCAACAAATTTCAAAGAACAGTCAGAAATTGTCTTTTGATTACCATGCAATTAAATTAGAAGTCACTAACGAAGATCTTAATAGCTTAATTTAGAAGTCTTGTGTATGTCACATACATTTGTAATACAGTTGTAGTTATTTGTCAGTCTGCCTTCCATCTTGGGATCCCTTGATCTCCTAAATGATTTTTAAAAAATCTGTATATGTTAAGGTTCACTCTTTGCTCCCTAAAATCTTACCGGTTTTGACAAATGTATAGGGTTATGTATCCACTAGGACACCATAGATTATCATACAGGAGTTTCACTGCCCTAAAAAAAAAAATTTCTGCATTCCACCTATTAAACCCTTTTCCCTCCTCTTGTGTCCTTGGCAACCACTGGTCTTTTTATGGTTTATCTTATTTTTTCCAGAATGTTATATAGCTGGAATCATACAGTATATGGTTTTTCAGACTGGCTCCTTTCACTTAGCAATATGCACTTTAAGGGTCATCCATAATTTTTCATGGCTTGATAGCTCTTTTTTAAATCACCGAGTAATATTCTACTGTATTCACTTACTGCAGTTTATTCATTCACGTACTGAAGAACGGCCTGGTTTTTTCTAGTGTTTGGCTATTGTGAATAAAGCTGCTAAACATTCGCATGCAGGTTTTTGTGTGGACATAGTTCTCAAATCATTTGGGTAAATACCTAGGGACACGGATGCTGGATCATATGGTAAAACTATGTTTAGTTTTGTAAGAAACTGCCACACTATCTTCCAAAGTGGCTGTACCATTTTTCACTCCCACCAGCCTGAGTGAAAATGCTTGTTTCTCTGCATCCTTATCAGCAATTGGTGGTGTCAGTTTATTGGGTTTCAGTTATTTTATTTATTTTTAAAGATTTTAGTTATTTGACAGAGAGAGAGAGCAGAAGTAGGTAGGGCCCGAAGGAGAAGCGGGCTCTTTGCTCAGCAGGGAGCCTGATCATTCGAGATGATGCGGGCCTGGATCCCAGGACTCTGGGATAATGCCCTGAGCCAAAGGCAGACACTTAACCCTCTGAGCCCCCCAGGCTCCCCAGATCTTAGTCCTTTTAATGGATATATAGTGTTATCTTATTTTTTCATTCTTTTATTTGTGATTTCCTAATGACAAATAATGTTGAGCATCTTTTCATATGTTTATTTGTCTTTGGTGAATTATCTCTTTGGATCTTTTGCTCATATTTAATTTGGGATGTTTGTTTTCTTATTGTTGAGTTTTGAGTTCTTTGTATATTTTGGATACAAGTCTTTTTAGTAGATATATGTTTTACAAATATTTTCTTGAGCCTGTGGCTTGCCTTTTTATTCTCTTAACAGTGCCTTTGCTGAGCAGTTTTTAACGTTACTAAAGTCTAACTTAGCAATTTTTTTCTTTCATATATTCTGTTTTCAGTGTTGTACCTAAAAATTCATCGACAAACCCAAGATCACCTCGATTTTCTCCTATGTTTTCTTCTAGAAGTTGTATAGTTTTGTGTTTTACACTTAGGCCTATGATCCACTTTCAATTCATTTTTGTAAAGGGTGTAAAATCCATGTTTAGGTTAACTTTTTTGCGTATGAACATTCAATGATTACAGTACATTTAATCATTGCAGAAAAGACTCTCCATTCTCCATTGAAGTGCCTTCGCATCTTTGACCAGTTGACTATATTTATGTGGGTCTACTTTTGGCCTCTACTCTGTTCCATGGCTTTATGTGTCTAATCTATTGCCCGTACCATGCCATTTTGATTATGGTGGCTTTATACAGTTTCTAAATCAGGTACTGTGAGTCCTCCAGCTTTGTTTTTCTTAACTATGGTGCCAATTATCCTAGGTCTTTTGCCTTTCCATATGAACTTTAAAATAAGCTTGTATCTGCAAAATTTTCAGGATTTTATTTTTTGTAATCTCTATATCCAACATGGGGCTTAAACATACAACCCCAAGATCAAGGGTCACATGCTCCACTGACAGAACCAGCCAGGTGCCCCTAGTGTGTTGTTTTTGTTTTTTAAAAGATTTATATATTTATTTATTTGTTTATTTTAGAGGGGGAGGGGGAATGGCAAGCAGGGGGAGGGGCAGAGGGAGAAGGAGAGGAAGAGAATCTCAAACAGATTCCCTCCTCAACACGGAGCTGGACACAGAGCTTGATCTTATGACCCTGAGATCGTGACCTGAACTGAAACCAAGAGTTGGACACTCAACCGAGCCACCCAGGTGCGCTTCCAGCTTGCTGTATTTTTTATTGAGGTTTGTATTGAACCTATAGGTCAGGTTGGAAAGAATTGACATCTTAATAATAATATTGGGTCTTCTGATCCATGGACATGGAATATATATATCTGTATTTATATATTTTTTAAAAGATTTATTTATTTATTTATTAGAGAGAGAGAGAGAGACTGAGAATGAGAGGGGAGAAGGTCAGAGGGAGAAGCAGACTTCCCGCAGAGCCGGGAGTCCGATATGGGACTCGACCCCGGGACTCCGGGATCACAACCTGAGCCGAAGGCAGTCGCCCAACCAACTGAGCCACCCAGGCGCCCTCTGTATTTATATTTTTAAGTCTTATAAATATATACATACAAGTTTTAAAAAAAATTATGAATAGCCCAGAAGTAAAAAAAGAGATCATAATGGAAATTTTAATATATTTATAAATGAGTCATAATGAGTGATAACATATTAAAACTTGTAGTGGTATAAAAGGTGGTACTCTGTAGGAAATTCATAGCTTTGGGGCACCTGGATGGCTCAGTGGGTTAAAACCTCTGCCTTTAGCTCATGTTGTGATCTCAGGGTCCTGGGATGGAGCCCCATATTGGGCTCTCTGCTCAGCAGGGACCCTGCTTCCCCACCCCTGCCTGTCCCTCTGCCTACTCGTGATCTCTCTCTCTCTGTCAAATAAATAAATAAAATCTTTTTTAAAAAAGAAAATTATAGCTTTAACTACTTTATAATAGAAAATCAGAAAGACTGAAAATAAATAAGATGCCCATGATAAAAAGTGGGGGAAAAAACAGTAGAATAGGGCGCCTGGGTGGCTCAGTTGTTAGGCAACTGCCTTCAGCTCAGGTCATGATCCTGGAGTCCTGGGATCGAGTCCTGCATCAGGCTCCCTCCTCACTGGGGAGTCTGCTTCTCCATCTGACCTTTCCCTCTCTCTCATTCTCTCTCTCTCTCAAATAAATAAATAAAATCTTTAAAAAAAAAAAAGACTTTTTACAAAGTTTAAAAAAAAAAACAGTAGAATAAACCCAAAGAAGTAAAAGAAGGCAATAATAAAGTTAAGACAGAAATAAATAGAAATAAAAAATATAATAAGAGGATCAACAAAGTCCAAAATTGGTTCTTTAAGCAGATGAGTAAGTTAGACACCTACCTGGTGTAATTAAATAAAAAATTTAAAAACAAAGTACAATAAAGTCTTTTATATATGCAAAAAGGAATATAAATACTCTGGAAGATTATTAACTAAATGCTAACATCAACTTTATGTCAATGAATTTTAAACATAGATGAATTAAATTCCTAAGACAAAATGAATCCAATAGACTCAAGAATAAATAGAAAGCCTTACAAGTTCTACAATGATGAAAGAAATGAAAGCAGGGGCGCTTGAGTGGCTCAATCAGTTAAGTGTCTGACTCTTGATTTCAAGTCAGGTCATGATCTCAGGGTCTTGGGATGGAGACCCACATCTGGCTCTGTGCTCAGTGGAGAGTCTGCTTGTGATTCTCTCTCTCCCTCTCCCTCTGTGCAGCAACCCCCCATCTCTTTCTCTCTTACTAAAAAATAAAAATAATAATATAAAATATATTTTTTTTAAAAAAAGAAAGAAATGAAAACAAATTAAGAACTTTTTTCACAAAGAAAACACCAGACCCAAGATGTTCAACAGGAGGTCTACCAAACTTTTATGTAACAGATTAATCCAGTGTATACAATTGTTTTTCAGGGAATAAGAAGAGAAAGAAACTTCCCAATAATTCTAACTTCAGTAACAAAACTAGGGAACTATAGTACAACGATGGAAATTATAGATCCATTTCATTCATAAAAATAGATGTAAAAGCTGTAAGTACAATGTTGGTTATCAAATTTGATAGTGTATAAAGAGGAAAAATATACCATAGCCAAGTCAGTTTTAAACTAGGAATGTAAAGATGATTTTACTATTAGAAAATACATAAACACTTATATAAGTAGAGAAAAGCCATATGATGATGTTTAGAGATGCAGAAAATGCATTTGACAAATTCGACACAGATTCATTATTATTTGTAAATCCTAGGAAAAAATTACAATTTCTTTGATCCAATAAAGGGAATCTAATCCCTCCAAATATCCTAAAATGGAGAAACATTAGAATTCTTCCCTTTAAAAATGAGAGAGAAGATAAAAGTGTTCACAATCACCTATTTAACGTTGTATTGGTAGCACTAGTCAGTGCAATGAGATAAAGAGAAATTCAAAGCATAAAGATTGGAAAGAAGAAAATAAAACCCCAAAGAATCTACAAATAATTAGAAACAAAAGGAGAAATTAGCAAACTAGCTGAGTATAATGTGAATATATAAAATTCAATTACATGCCTGTAAACCTAAAGCCATTCAATTTGTAAAAATAAACCATTTTAATGGGAAAATGTTCAAGTTTGCTTGAAATGAGAGAAATGCAAATTACACCAATGCTAAGAACACTTTTTACCTATCAGATTGGCAAAAATTAAAAACTATGACAACACTTTTTGTTGGTGAGGCCGTGAAGAAACAATTTCCCATTGTTGATGGGAATGCAAACTGTGCAAACCTTCTCAAGGACAACTTGGCAATGCCTAATATGCAGGAGAGTTAACCCAGCTGCCCTGAGTTGCTTAAATCTTGCAAGTTCTCATAGGACCTGCATGTGGGACTGGTCCTCAGGTGGTTTCTGGGAATCCAGCCATGTGCTACAAACTGATAAGAATATTTTGCTTGCTTGGGACTTTGAACCACGTTGTACCGGCCTGTCTATGTGGTTAGTGCCTTATGGGGAACATCTCCTTCCTTCCTATGGTCTGAAATTGAGTCATGAAGTTTCAGTAACTGCAGTTAATTATGAAGGTGCTTTGTGTTTATGTGACTAACCTCTCCCTGCCCTATTCCCCCCACCCGGCCCCCCCACAGTAAAAACCCTCCACTCAGCCTCAAGGAAGGATCCTGGCAGGAAAGACTTGACCTATGTTGCTACTGTTCATTGCTGGGGGAGTAAGGGCGTGCTGTGTAAGTCTCCTGGAAGGATACTATTGGAAGCTGGTGCCTGGTTCCCCGAGACTCCATGCCATGCATCTTTCCCCTTTATTAACCTTGCTTTGTATCCTTCCACTGTAATACATTTTAGCTGTGAGTATAACAATTTCTGAGGCCTGTGAGTGTGCCTAGTGAATCCCAGAACTGGGGGTGGCCTTGGAGACCACTGACACATTTGACAGAATTTTATACGCACTAACTTTTTGACTCAGCAATCCTGCTTCTAGAAATTTAACCTGAAGATACACTTTCGTCAATAAGAAAATACATTAGGAACAATCTAAATGTCTATACAGAGGAGAGTGGTTGATTACAAGACGGTACCTCTGCCCAATGGAATCTTATGCAACTTTAAAAAAAAAAAAAAAGGAGGAGGAAAATGTCTACGAACTGATATGGAATGATTTCCAGGCCACAGTGGTTAGTGAGAAAAGTAATATGTACAAGAATATGTATAGTATGTACCTTTCATATAATAAAGGGAGCTATAAGGTATATGCTCATTTGTGGGGGGGGAAAATACAGGACAGGTAAGTCACAGGCTAATGAGATTGGTTATTTTTGAGAGAGAGCAGGTGCAAACAGGTGCTGGGGGTAAAGGGATGAGGGGGGAGTGATGCTTCCCTAAGTAGAGCTCTTTGTATTCTGACCTTTAGAACCCTAGCATGTTTCACATACACCCCCCTCCTCAAATACATAATTAAAATTAATCAGGATGAGGCAAAAATCCAAGTGGCAAACTTAAGTGTATTATAAATAAATGTCATAACCACACTTAAGGGGACAGAGAAGAAAAGAACTAACTTAAGTAACTTTGGAAAAGAGTATGTTGATGATATAAAGCTGAAAGATAAGAATTGCACAAAACTGTACTCTTTTCAGTGCATCTGTTCATCACGGGGGTATGAATTTGCAACGCTGACGCTACGTTATGTACCTGTTGGAGTTAAGCAAATAACTATATTGTAGATAATAAGAGCTACGTTTCTGTTAGAAGAGTTACAACCAAGGACAGGGGAAGACTAGAATGAAGACCATGGCATTGGATTGGAATCAAAGGTACCAGTATGAACTCATGATTTCAGACACATACAGAGAGATAGAGAGATGCTGGATCTATATTTTCTAGCCCCACGTGCTGAGATGGCCACCAGCAGTGACACCTCATAGCAAGGGTCACACCCAGTACTCAGATCTTGGTTTCTAAGTCAAAGAATGAGGGTTCTTTGGAGAAGTGGTTGGTCCCAGGGCTGGAGCAGGAAAAGTGCAAGATATGGGGGGTGGGGGTGGGGCCAGGGGGGTTGTGCTGCCAGAAAGTAAGGAAGTGGCCCCCCAAATGTTGGGGCATATCAGAAGGACACAGAAGCCAACCAGAAGAAGTCCCCAATAACCAAACCTGGGACAATTTTAGCAACAAAATAAATCCTGATAGTAATAGATTATAACCCCATAGACTAAATATACCTGAGTCTGCGCTGATATAATAATTGAATTAAAGGAAGGAAAGGGACCGCTCTTCCTTACTGTAGAAGTCTACATTAATAATATAGAAGGAATGATGGAAATAGAAAATCACCATGTGGAAAGCACTAGAGTTGTAATCGCTGCAGGCGAGAATCACTGATGGATATATAAAACTGGAGGATGAAAGTATGAGAAACAGATATTTGCAGAGTCTCTAAATATCTCCCTACATGATACTTATCAATTACAAAGGGGAAGATAGTAACTTTCTACTGAAGAAATTGGCAGACGCCACTTCAAACAAGTGATCAAAGTTAAAATCACCAGTAATGGGACATGTTGACATCAGGTACCCTTTGATACTATGCACTAAGAAGGTTATATTACCACGCCTGGGCGGCTCAGTCAGGTAAGCGTCTGCCTTCAGCTCAGGTCATGATCCCAGAGACCTGGGATCGAGCCCTATATTGGGCTCTCTCTCTGTTCAGTGGGGAGTCTGCTTCTCCCTCTCCCTCTGCCTGCCACTTTGCCTACTTGTGCGCTCTCTCTCTGTGTCAAAGAAATAAATAAAATCTTAAAAAAAATTCTCGAGTTAAAAAAAAAAGAAGGAGGGCTCATTTGGTTAAGTATCTGATTTTGGCTCAAGTTGTGATCCTGGGGTTCTGGGATCGGGTCCTGCATCGGGCTCCCTGCTCTGCGGGAAGCTTGCTTCTCCCTCTGCCTGCCTCTCCCCCTGCTTGTGCTCAATCTCTCTCTGAAAATAAATAAAATCTTAAAAAAAAGAGAAGGATATATCATCACTTCTTGCCAAAAATGCATAATATTGATACAATCATGAGAAAACACCAAACAAATTTAGAAACATTCTACAAAATAACTAGTTAGTACTTTCCAAAAGGGTCAAAGCATAAAAGTTGAAGCTTGAATTTTTCCAGGCTGGAGGAGACTAGGAAGACAACTGAATGCAGTGTGGGACCAGCCCCAACTCCGAGGAAGGAGCCAGGAGTAGCCCAGTCGCGTGTTGCCTTCCAGCGAGCAGCTCCCCTGCCTGGAGGTTGGGGGGTGATGGGGGCCAATGGCTCTACCGATTATGGCCTTAAATTGGCCTAGAATGAAGCCACCAACTTTTGCTGGGTCAGGATCCTTGTCAGCTTTGGGCTTTTCATGTGTGCCCAAAGGAATAAAAAAGAAAACTATGAGAGTATTCAGTGTGCTGCCTACAGCAGAAACTTCATCAGAGCCCAACTTTTATGATACAATAAGCAAAATTCATTTAAGATAGCAACTGGAGTTGTATTCCATTTCCAGGAAGTCTGACTATCAGCAGCCATTAAACCAAGCTAACACTATGCAGCTCTCAGAATGAAATCTCAGAAAATGAGCAATATAAGTAATTGTTGTTAAACAACACGGTAGCAGACTCCTAACTCTACTAAATCATGAACAGCATTTTTTAAAAAAACCTCTGTCTTCACAGAATCATTTATTTGTGACTTTTCCCCAAGTGTGTGTGTGTGTGTGTGTGTGTGTGTGTGTTGTTTTGCTTTTTAAATTGCATGTCAGGGGCGCCTGGCTGGCTTAGTTGGTAGAGCATGCAACTCTTGATCTTGGGGTCGTGAGCTTAAGCCCCATGCTGGATGTAGGCTTACTTTAAAAAATAATAATAATAAATAAATAAAATTGCATCTCCAACTCATTTATTACACAAATTTAAAAAATGGCTCAAGAAGCCTGAACATATGGGGGTGCCTGGGTGGCTCAGTCATTTAAGTGTCTGACCCTTGATTTCGGCTCAGATCATGATCTCAGGGTTGTGAGATGGAGCCCTGCATTGAGCTCCGAGCTGGATGTGGAGCCTGCTTAAGATTCTTTTTCTTGCTCTCACTCTGCCCCCCGCCGCAAAAACTTATTAAAATATGTTGAGAAGGCAAAATACGTGGAGAGATATCTAATGGTCATGAATAAAAGTTGTCAACTCCCATTTCCATCTCTAGATTTGGTAGAATTCCAGTCAAAATCCAAAAGATACTTTTTGTGAAATTTCTCAAGATGATTGCAAAATATGGAAGAGTAAAGGGTATGAATACCTAAGACAATTCTGAAGAATAACGGGGAGGGATGATTTGTCCTGCCAGATACTGAATTTATTATACAGTTGCATCCATTAAAGGCACATGGTAACCATTCAGGAATAGCTAAATGGAAAGCCCAGAAATCGATATATGCAAACAAAAGTTTGGAAGGAAAGAGAGAGCAGCATGACTGGACAGAAATGGAAGAAATATGCCTCACATCATAAACAAAAATTCCAGCCCTCTTAAAGACTTTAATTTCAAGAACAAAACTTTTAGTAGAAAATACAAGGAATATATGTTTTACCTTTGGGTGGGGACTTTTTAAAAAGATTTATTTACTTGTCAGAGACAGAGCACAAGTAGGGTGAGGGGCAGAGGGAGAAGCAGACTCCCCGCGGAGCAAGGACCCCCAATGCAGGACTTGATCCCAGGACCCTGAGATCACGACCTGAGTCGAAGGCAGATGCTTAACTGACTGAGCCACCCAGGTGTCCTTTGGGTAAGGATTTCTTAACCAAGATGCAATGGTTGTGCTATTTTATGCTAACCATAAAGTTGAATGATAAATCTGACTACTTGAAGATGAAAATTAAAAGAAAAAAACAAAAACAAGCCACAACTGGGAGAATATGTTTGCAAACACATTATTGGGGGGAAAATGAGAATCAAGAATAGGTAAAGAACCTTACAAATCAATAATAAAAAGACAATAGAAAACTGGGTAAAAGACATGAACGGGCATTTCAAGAACAACAAATTCCTGTTGCACACAAATGTATGAACAAATGTTCAGCCTCTTTAATAATGAGGGAAATGCAAATCAGGGCATAATGAGATTTTTTTTTAAAGATTTTATTTATTAGAGAGAGAGAGAGAGAGAAAGCACAAGTGAGCACAAGCAGGGGGAGTAGCAGGCAGAGGGAGAGGGAGAAGCAGGCTCCCCACAGAGCAGGGGAAGCCCAATGTGGGACTCTGTACCAGGACGCCGGGATCATGACCCAAGCCAAAGGCAGACACTTAACTGACTGAGCCACCCAGGCGTCCCCAGACTTAAGAAGTCTTGACAAGGCATCATTTCTGGCAGGGTTGTTCATAGTTTCACTTTGAAAACCAATCTGGCATTGTCTTATACAGTCAATATTTGCATACCTTACGACCCAGCAATCCTATTTCTAGCTATAAACTCTGGGGAAACATTTTTACATACGATCCAGGAATGGACACCAAAATGTTCATGATGACACACATCAAATATAAAAAAAGAACATAAATGTCCATCAACAGAACAGTGGATAAAGTGTAGTATATTTATACAATGGAGTACAATACAGCAATGAAAATGAATGCACTTTAGCTACATCCCTCAGGACTTGACTATCGTGGGCTTTAAAGATGGAGGGGATCAGGAGCCCAGCAATGTGGGCAGCCTGTAGAAGCTGGGAAAGGTAAGAAAATGAATTCTGCTCTAGACCCTCCAGAGAGAAATGCAGCCCTATCGACAGCTTGATTTTTAGCCTAGTAAGACCCATTTTGGACTTCTGCCCTCCAGAACTAGAAGGTAGCAGTCACTACCTTTGTAGTAACTTGTTATAGCAGCTATCAGAAACCAATACAGTATGTATGCGTGTAAGGTTGGAGGGGTGGCAGTGGATAGAGACCTCCTAGCTAGGGAACTTTACTCTCCTCAGAGATTTGACTTTCAAGCCTGAGCCAGCTGCACTAGCCTTCTCCTGCAGGGTCCCCTTCAGGGTGCCCCGCACAGGGCCCTGCCAGTCTGCAAGGCTCTGGAGCACTTGCTTCCTCTGCTGACCCCAATGGTCCCCTGCCAGGTGGGCAGGCCCGAGGCCGTTGGTTCTCAGCGTACAAAAGAGGCCCAGGAGAGGGAGGCGAAGCCGGGAGCAGCGCTTTATCTGAGGGCAAGAAATGGCCAACTACCAGACTTGAGAACTCACATTTCCTGTGAGGGCAGCCTCCTCCTTCCACGTACTTCTCATAGCTGAACCGGCCCCAGCAGGCTCCTGTCCACATCTGTGCTGAGAACGCAGCCCCACAATCGCCAGGTGTCATCATAATTGCCACCTTCCACACCCCCCCAGTCCCTCCTCCCCGGAGACAGGACCACAAGCCAAAGCCAGGGCCCACCTGACCACAATCCGGGCCCAGCTAGACGCTTGGAAGCAGAACTCTTGGGTTCCATTGGTGGCCGGGGAATAGTGTCACAATGGGGCGGGGAGGTCCTCGGGGTGGGGAGGGACGGTGAGGATCAGCTTTCTACTCCAGCATTCTACTCCTTTCTACTCAGGCTGCAGCCCCTAGAGACAGAACGGGGCGAGGCAGGCTGGGGAAATCTCCACATGAGGGCAGACGGTTCTGGCACCGGGAGCACCTGCCGTCCCGTGAGCCCCACTGAGGGAAACTCTCCCACCTTTCCAGACACGACTTGCCCATCCCAGCGCTCCACGCCCGGGGCAGGGGAAGGGAAGGAAAGCCAGAGGAGCTCAGCTGCCCTCAGACCTGAGAACCGAGGCAGAAGCAGCGTGGAGGCCTGAGGCCGTGTAGGTTGAAGATTTGATGGTGGGAAGTTTGGGGAGCAGCCCTAGGATGGTTTCTCCTTTCCCTGAAAGGAGGGAAGCTCCATGTTAGGAGGTTGAGGGAGGGAGCTATTGATGGAGGGTAGAAATGGCCACTGGAGAAGGCTGGAAAACAAGCCAACTAGAAAAGCCAGGCAGGAAAGCTGGGCGCTGTTCAGCCTAGTGGAGGCTGGAGGCCGGGAATTCACAGGACAGGCCAGCCAGGCGGGTGACTGTAAGCAGCCACTTGGGGTGCAGGGAGAGTGAAGGCAGACGATGGGGCTCATTCGCGGCTGTGGTTTTGCTAGCTGGGTGCAACCAGAGGGGAAGGGTTCAGGAGAAGGCTTCTGGCGCCGGGGAGAAATGATGTCTGGCTCTGGGTAGGCCTGAAAACCACCGCGCACGCCCTCCAATCTGCGCAGAGAGGACTGAGGTGGGGACAAAGTACCAAGGTCAGCAGCCCAGGGGGCCCGGTGAGGCTAAGGCTGTGATATGGACCGAACATCTGTGTCCCCCAAATATATAGGTTGAAGCCCTAGCCCGCCAGCGTGATGGTATTTGGAGATGGGTCTTCCGGAGGCCATTCCGTTTAGATCAGGTCATGAGAGTGGAGGGGCCCTTGGGATGACATTAGTGGTGAGAAGGTGGCCGGCCGTGTGGGCGAGGCGGGAAGAGCCCTCGCCAGAACCTGAGGCTGCCGGCACCCAGCTTCCAGAAATATGAGAAAGCACACGTGTGTTTTTCAGCCACCGGTGTGTGGCCCTTTGTCGTCGCAGCGTGGGCAGATGTGGGCAGAGAGGAACAACGGGGCGAGCCAGCCGCGGGGATGAGGCTGCGGGCAGAGGACCAGCTGTCTGAATTAGACCCTCCTCCATTTCTTCTTTTTTTTAATTATAGTGATTATTTATTTAAAAAAATTTTTAATTAACATATAATGTATTATTTACCCCTGGGGATACAGGTCTGTGAATCATCAGGCTTACACAATTCACAGCACTCACCGTAGCGCGGACCGTCCCCAGGGTCCATCCCCCAGCCGCCCCATCCCTCCCATCCCCCTCCACTCCAGCAACCCTCAGTGTGTTTCCTGAGATTAAGTCTCTAACAGTCTGTCTCCCTCTCCGGTTTCCTCCTGTTTCATTTTTCCCTCCCTTCCGCCATGATCCTTGGCCTTGTTCCCCAAATTCCACCAATCAGCGAGATCAAATGATAATTGTCTCTCTGATTGGAGAGTCCTCCATTTCTTGCCGCGTAGGCCAGGGATTGTTGGGCCTCTGGAGGTGGACGTGTGTTTGCCCAAGAGGACAGCAGGGAACCAGGGGGTCTTAGGGGGGAATGAGCTGGAAGTCAGGACTAGGAGGTCTCTGCCAGAGGGCAGGAGAGCGGCAGCGAGGAGCGGGAGGCTCTGGGCCGGTTTGCCAGCCATGAGAGCCCAGGTGCCCAGGAAGGGGCGGGAGACTGGTACCCTCTACGGGGGGCTGAGGACGCAGGGGCTTCTAGATTTGCGGTAGTGGTCCCAGAGACACGGGGTTGGGGGCACGGGTATGAAGCCAAGTCAGGGGGACACAGAGGAGTTGGCTGGAGAAGAGCGGGGCTCCCTAGGCTTTGCACATTCACGTGGGGACACAAGCTACACAGGTCGGTGGGCTCAGTCTCTGACGTGTCTCTGAGGAGGGCGGGCACCGAGAAGCCAAGCGGGGGTGCCCCCCCCGGGGCGCGGGCCACCAATCGGTCCACCTCCTAGTCCCTCCAGTCCACGGCCATCACCCCACCTAATCATCAGATAAGACGAGGTGGTAAATGTGTGCAACTGTGTTCATTGTAAGGATGCCCCCCCTCGTGTCTCTGCTCCTGCTTTTGCCCTCTTCCAACACGTTCTTCAGAGATAGGGTGAGTTTTAGAACACACATCTGCTCGGGGGAAAAAAAAAAAAAAAAAAGAACACACATCTGCTCGGGCCACTCCCCGGCTTAAAGAAAAAAGACAGCCAGTGCCTTTGGTTGCTCTCAGAACAAAGTCGAAACTAAACAAGTGTGAAACATGTGCTTGAAATTAAACATGCGCCACCTGAGCGTGCCTTCTGAAGCTCCCAGAATGCCTTCCGGCCCGGCAGGTGCCTATTCCTGGTCCCCTCCCCAATGCCCTTCCACACCTCCTGCCGACCTGCTCTTCATGTGGCCTGCACTTCCTTCTCCAACTAGAAGCCCGTCCTGGGGGGCCCTTCCAGGCCCTGCACGCTGGGTCAGCCACCTTGTGTAAGCCCGCCAGGTCCTCTCCGCCTCCGCAGCACTCTTCCGAGGCCCCAGGGGGGTCGGTCGAATGGCTGCAGGTGTTGTGTGTTTCTGGGTCCAGCGTGTTCCCCGAGGCGGAGGACGGGGTGAGTGTGTCGGTCAGTGAGGCAAGGCCAGGGTGTGCAAGTCGGGGCCACGCTCCAGGACTCAGCCCTGAGAGCCGTGGGTGTGGGGGTGCAGTGGGGGGGCGGTTGGCGCTCCTTTCCTATCTCCTTGGACCTCAAGGGCAGACTAACAGGGCCCTCTGCCTTTCCCACTCAAGATTAGAGTCCTTGAGAATTTGTGTGAAGGGACCTATAAAATTATCTACTCTAAAATGGGAAGCCTTTCCAATAAATAAATAAATAAATAAATAAATAAATAAATAAGTAAATAAGTAAATAAGTAAATAAGTAAATAAGTAAGTAAATAAGTAAATAAGTAAGTAAGTAAGTAAGTAAGTAAGTAAGTAAGTAAGAAGCCTGGGGGCACCTGGGTGGCTCAGTGGGTTAAAGCCTCTGCCTTTGACTCAGGTCATGATCTCAGGGTCCTGGGATGGAGCCCCGCATCGGGCTCTCTGCTCAGCGGGGAGCCTGCTTTCCCCTCTCTCTCTGCCTACTTGTGATCTCTCTCTGTCAAATAAATAAATAAAATCTTTAAATAAATAAATAAAATGGGAACCCTAAGTAGCAGGCTCCTGTCGCCGGGGCCTGAGAGGTGAGCCGTGCTCTTGCCTTCATACAGCTAACCATAAAGCCTCCATTGCTAGCATGTCCCCCAAACCTGGGCTTCTCTCTGAACAACACAGTCTATGGAGAATCGCCATGGTCCAGCCTGCACTGGAAACTTCCTTGTCCCATCAGGCCCCCTTTCTGTCATGCTCCTCAGGATAGAGTTAGGATGAGGCCTGCATATCTTCTCACCTGAGGTCCCTCACCTAAGGGTGAGGGAGAGACCCCCTCACTTGAGGGTCTCAGCGGCTGACCTCCTGTCAGCATCTGGCAAATGACAGACATTTCCCATTTAAACAGAACAAGCCACAGGGCGCTTTTTAATACATACAAAGAAAAATCTTTCCAGGGCTCCTGGTTGGCTCAGTTGGTTAAGTGTGTGACTTTGGCTCAAGTCAGGTCAGGGCCCTGGGGTCCTGGGGTCCTGGGATCGAGCCCCACATTGGGCTCCCTGCTCAGCTGGGGGCCTGCTTCTCTCTCTGCCCCTCCTGCTGCTTGTGTTCTCTCTCTCTGTCAAATAAATAAAATTTTTTAAAAAAAGAAGAAAGAGAAATCTTTCCCCCAATAGCCCAAAATCCCTAAAAAAAAAAAAAAAAAAGTCCTAAAGGACCTGCCCAAAGGCAATAGGTGACTCTGCATTTATGCTTGTGTCCTAAAGGACCTGTTCAAGTCCCTTTTCAGGAATGGAGATCATTCTACTTCCAAACAATGTGAGTGTCCACATTTTATTTGTTTTTTTAGTGTCCACGTTTAGAGAAAACGTAGAAGACCTCTGTCGTTGAACTGGCCGCTTTCCTAATCCCAGGCAGGTTTTCCCAGCTAGGCAGGTTGAGCCTGGGTGCCACACTGTGCCACGAAGGACATTCACGTGTCCCCAGTGGGTGACTTTAGCTTGGGATTCCACGGTTGGGTACAGAACAGGAAGCTAACTGAAACTTCTTCCTGTCACTTCAAAGCCAAGCCTGTGAGTAATAAATATCCGTCTATTCACAAAGGCGGGGACACTAGCCCAGCACCAACTGCCCCCTCCAGCCTCTAGAGCAGAAGGTGAGCGGGAGAGAGGGAGCGGGGTTCTGAATTCCATCTTCAGGCCTGGGGCTGCACGTGAGGAGGAGATGCTGAACCTCCCTGTCTGCTGGGAGGCTAGCTGGGGATACCTGGGAGGCAGGGCAAAGTGGGGCGCGAGGCTGGGAAAGCGCTTTGCTGCTGTTTGGTGCTGCAAACTTCGTATGGTGCTGCAAACTTCGTATGGTGCTCTTGTGGGCCTGGTAGTGGCCAGGGAAGGCAGCCAGCCGGCGGTGGCTTGATGGATGCCAGCCAGGAGGGCTGTCTGGTAAGGAAAGGGTTGCGGCAGTGAGACAGACTATGCGGGGAGCAGTGCTGGGGGCAGGAGCTGAGGAGGAGCCAAGGGGTGTTCGGAGTTCAGTGCTCAGATGCAGGGAAGGCACTGGTCTGGGGAGCACCGCTGAGAAACCCAGCAAAATGTCCCCGTGGAAGAGCGAACTCTTTGAGCCCGCCGGGGTGCCCTCCCTGATGATTAGCCAGCACAAGCCGGGAAGGAACCACAGCCAGAGGCAGCTAAGTAGCCAGACCACTGCCCTTTCCTCTCACCCTGTAAGAGCCGTCCGCTGGGAGCCAGAGGCAGCAGAGGGTAAAAGGGAGGAGGGAGGCGAGGAGAGGAACAACCAACCTCCTCTCTTTCCCCACCACGGGTTCTGGTCCACCCCATTAGGTGGGAGCTGAACATGGGCCAGGGGGTGGAGGATCTTTGAAGAGAATACAAGCCCGAAGCTTTGACTTGGAGCACACACAGTCCTCTCTCAGCAGGATCAAATGTCCTATGGGGCCCCCGATGTAATTTGCAGTTTGGGTCAGAGAGCGAAGGGGTAAGAAAGAATTCTTGAGATGTTTTTGGTGCAAAAAAAGGTGATTTTATTAAAGCACGGGGACAGGATCTGTGGGCAGAAAAGGCTGCATTCTAAATGTGAGGAGTGACTGATTATACAGGGTTTTTTATCCCAGGGGGGAGGGAGGTGACGTTAGGGCTCCAATGTGGACAGTAAAGAAGTAATTGTGGTTGGTAAGGGCCACCTGTCAACATGAAGTTATTGGGGATGCCTGGGTGGCTCAGTCGGGTGGGTTAAGCATCTGCCTTCAGCTCAGGTTATGATCCCAGGGTCCTGGGGTCAAGTCCCACATTGGGCTCCTTGCTCAGCAGGGAGCACTTTTCTCCCTCTGCCTACTGCTCCCCCTGCTTGTGCTTACCCTCTCTCTGACAAATAAATAAATAGATAGATGATGGATAGATAGATAGATAGATAGATAGATAGATAAAATCTTTAAAAACAAAAACAAAAGCATGAAGTTATTGTAGTGATGGAGTCTGGGCACCAACTGGAAAAATACTGAAAAAAGGCAACATACTAGAATTAAAATGGCGGTAAGATTGAGAAGTCCAACAAAGAGAGCCTTCAGAACTGACCACAGTCCTCCCCTGAACCAGGAGTTTAACCAATAGTCAAAAGAGAGGGAAGGATTCTGTAGAGCCTTAATTTGAGTATTCACGTTTTTTGGGTAGTCTTATGACATTTTTATGATAACCTGGGATGTATACACAGCACTCTCTCTTAATAATGGCACATGTAGGGGCACCTGGGTGGCTCAGTGGCTTAAAGCCTCCGCCTTCGGCTCAGGTCATGCTCTCGGGGTCCTGGGATCGAGCCCCGCATCGGGCTCTCTGCTCAGCGGGGAGCCTGCTTACCACTCTCTGCCTGCCTCTCTGCCTACTTGTGATCTCTCTCTCTCTCTCTCTCTCTGTCAAATAAATAAATAAAATATTAAAAAAAAATAATGGCACATGTACCTCCTTGTGCTGCTGTTAGGACATTCACAAGGGTAAGAAACACATTAGTTCACTGGTTTCCTATGAAGGAGGTACAGGCTTTATTCTAGACATATGAGCCCCGGAAGACTGCCCCTCTCACTTCCCTGCAATGGGAATACATAACATGACCCGATCTGGACCTTTCCATTTTGGATTTAAGTCCCCTGCTGTATCTGACTCCCAATCTGTTAATTAAACCATGGCTCTCTCGGAATTCTGGGGTCAACTTTCACTTACAGTTAACTCAGGTTTGGGGAGCATGTGATCCATATATTCATTAAGTAACTTATGAATTAAACCAGTCTCGACTGAATAATTATAATCTTCACGTGTAATAACAGGTCCACCATAAGAAATGGTTTTCCATCTAATAACTCAAAAGGGCTGAGTCCTAATGGTTGTTTTGAAGCAGTCCTCCTCATCCTGAGAAGTCCTATTGGTAAGAATGTAATCCAATTTTCTTGGGTCTCTAGACTAGGTTTAGAAAGCTGTTGTTTTAAGATTGTATTTATTTATTTATTTGATATGGAGAGAGAGCACAAGCAGGCAGAACAGCAGGCAGAGGGAAAGCGGAGAGAAGCAAACTCTCTGCTGAGCAGGGAGCCCGATGCGGGGCTCGATCCCAGGACCCTGGGATCATGACCTGAGCCAAAGGCAGATGCTTAACTGACTGAGCCATGGAGGGGCCCCGAAAGGTGTTGTTTTAAAGCATGATTAGCTTTCTCTACCTTTCCAAAGGATTGCAGATGCCAGGCTGACCGTTGAAAATACTTAATTTTTAAAAGCTTGTGCTGTTGAGTTATTTGCACAGTAAAACAAGGACCACTGTTACTTTGAAGGGATTGTGGAAGGCCAGATCTAGGAATAATTTCTTGCAGCAAAACTCTGGTTATCTCCGTGGTTCTTTCAGTTTTACAAGGAAAGGCCTCGATCCATGCAGTGAAAGTATCAACCAATGCTAGTAGGAATTTATAGCCTTTGCAACGAGGTATTTGTGTGAAATCCAGCTGTCAGCCCTCTCCTGGATGCATTCCATGCCTCTGGACTGGTTTCAAAAGGGGAGGAGGGGGCTCACTGCGCCTTTTGGATTTACTTATACACCACAATACAGGATCGGCAGACCTGTTTTGTTGTAGTTGTTGAATTTACTCCATCAGATATAGTTTTAATCAAATGTTCCAAAGCACTTTTGCCCAAAGGAGTAGCCTGCTGTAAACCTTGTACTATCTTCCCTTGGTTATTTTTGGGCATGGCGATTTTCCCCTCATTAATAAGCCAGTCCTGTGTATTTTTTTAATATCCTGATTCCTGGGCTATGTGAATTTCTTGGTCCGAATAGACTGGAGTTATGTACTTTATTGGAGTTAAGACTATACAAGATTTAACGTTTGTTTATTGTGTGTGGCCTGCTTGGCTACACAGTCTCTCAAAGTGTTTCCTTTAGATCCTAAGGTCATATTCTTTTGATGTCCTCTGAGGTGAATCACAGTTACCTCCTTAGGTAAGTGAACAGCCTCAAGAAGAGTTAAGAATTCAGGCCCAGGCTGCCTGGGTGGCTCAGCCGGTTAAGCGTCTGCCTTCAGCTCAGGTCACAATCTCAAGGTCCTGGGATGGAGCCCCGCATTGGGCTCCTTGCTCAGTGGAGAGCCTGCTTCTCTCTCTGCCTGCTGCTCCCCCTGCTTGTGCTCTCTTGTTCTGACAAATAAATAAATAAAATCTTCCAAAAAAAAAAAAAAAAAAGAATTTCAGGCCCATATTTGGTTGGGGAATTATGGCTTGATAGTAACCCCCTTTCCTTCCAAATTGCCCTGTGGGCGCATAGCACCAGAAGAGCATATTTGGAGTCAATATATAAAATTTTGAGGCCTCAATAATTTTGAGGCCTTCTGTCAATTGAAGGGCACAGGTAGGTACTATTCATCCAGCCTTTTGAGCAGAAGTATTTATTGGAAGGGCTTTTGCCTCAGTGCTCTTAGTTTAGCTATAGCGTACCTGGCTTTTCTCTCTCCTTTATCCCTGAAGCTATTGCCAAGAGTAAACCCATCGTCACCTGTATCTTCAGTAGGGGAATCTTTTAAACCCGGGCTGCTAGAACGAACGAGATCAATCATCTCTGAGCAGTCGCGCTGTGGCACAGAAGTGAAGTGGCCAAGTCCGGGCCTCTGCTGGGTTTAAAGTTTGACAGGTTTTAAACATTATTTCAGGTCTGCCTCAAAGTGCAGCCTGGAATTTGGTAAGTCGGCCTCCTGTCATCCCTTGTTGGCCTTTGGTCTCTGGGACACTTTGGACCTGCTGTGATAGTCATCACTATCAAGGACTGTCCCAGGGTTAAGTCCTGAAGCTGCTTCTACCAGGAGGGCCAGGCGGCCACTGCTTGGAAGACGAGCCAGTCTTTCCTGTGCTCCATTATCAAGTTCCTCTGATACATAGCCCGCCGGTCTTGTTTCAGTTTTGGATTCCAGCCTAAGAGGTCCCAAAGTGTGCCCCTGTTTTTCCGCTACATGTAAAGTGAGAGGTTTTCCCAAATTTGGTAACGCCAAAGCCAGGGCTGGCAAAAGCTCTACTCTTACTGTGTGAAAGGCTGTGCACGGGGCTTGAGTGCAGAGTCAGGCATCTTCATCAGGGCCTCTAACCGAGTCATACGATGGTCTGGCGGAGGGCCCGAATCCAGGAGCCCACAGGCGGCAGGAAGCTGCCAGGCCTCGAGAAGGACGGAGTAGTTTTTCTGTACCTTGGGGTCCAAGAGCTAGTATAGCCTTTTTCCTGTCAGTAGACAGGGTACGGCGACCTGGTGTCAGCTCATAGCCCAAATATTGTACTTTCTGTTTAGATATTGCCTCATTTTAGGGGGGATACACAATACCCTCTGTCTACCGGGAAATGAAGTTATAGAGCTGCCATCGGGCATTTCTTTCGTGGGGCTAAGATTAGAATATCAACCACATATGAAACTGCAGTCCTGTGAGGCCAGGAAATACCATGGAGGGCTTTGCTAAGTGCAGCCCGGAACAAGGGAGGCCTGCCTCTAACTCCTTGCAGCAGGACTGTCCAAGTTCATCAAGCAGCCCCCATTCAAAGGCAAATAGCGGCTGCCTTTCCGCACTTGGAGGGATGTGAAAGAAGACATCTTTTAAGTCAAGTACTGTAAACCATCTGGCGTCACCAGGGGCCTGGGTGAGAATAGGGTATGGATTTGGAACTATAGGATGAACAGGCACAACGATTCATTTATAGCTCTTAAATCTTGTACCACTTGATAAATTCCCCATTTGGTTTTTTTACTGGTAGAATTGGAGCACTGTAAGGAGATCGACAAGACTTTAACATACCACGTGTAAGAAACTTCTCATTAACCGATTGCAACCCAGCCTTTGCCTCAGGTTCTAAAGGGTATAGTGTTTTTTATGAGGTGTAGTGGTTGGGTCCTTTAAGGTCACTTCAGCCAGTTGGGATTTCAGAGCGCATCCTGGGATGTCTGAATCGCAGACCTGGGGATTTACTTCCTCTCAGATATTAGAAGGAGTATCCGGGTAAGGTTTTACTTCTCCAGCTGTTAAAGAGAACAAGCCCCTTCTCATCCCTTTCTTTAGGGACAGCAACCCTGCTTCCTAGTTTATACATTAAGTCTCATCCAAGTAATGCACTGGGACAAGACGAAAGGACTAGAAAAACACGAGTGATCAACTGACTTTAATTTACAGGTTAAAATCATTGTCTGGTGGCACATTTTGGTTTCCCCTTCTCTGCCAACAATTTTGTGGTTAGAAAGACAGCCGGAGTGCTGAAGGACACTGAGGACAGAGTAAGTGGCACCTGTATCAGTAAGGAAATTGATAAGCTTACCTTCCACATCCGGGGTAAGCTGGGGCGCAGTCAGCTCGCTGTCAAGGGAGCCGGACCGGCCTCAGGGCCCCGACATGCCAGATTCTCTGGTGGCTGCTCTTGGGTGGGGAAGTGGGTTCCTGTCTTCCTCTCTCTCTGGAGAGGAGGGCCGTCTCTCTTCCAATGTCCTTTTTTCTTACGGACAGGACATGGCCCCGGTGGAGAACCTTTGTTTGGACGCTCTTTGCTCCAATGTCCGATTTGGCCGCACCTGTAGCACGGAGTCCTACCTTGTCCTGTGTCTGATACTGACTTTTTCTCTGGTGCTTGGTGGGTCTGGTGGTGTGGGGAACCCGCAAGAGAACCAGCCAGTATTTGAGCCTGTATTTTACCCCGCAATTTAGCTCTCTGGTCCTTTTCCTGCGATAAGCCCATATCTCTGTTATTAAAGACTCTAGTAGCCACCTCTAATATTGTGTGGGGGTTTGAGGATCTAAAGCCATTTTAGTCACTTTTTGGCTGATGTCAGGTGCCAGCTGACTTATAAAATGGTTAGTGTAGTTGTTCCCTCAGTGAGATTGGGTCCAGATTTGTATTTTTTGGATGGCTTCCATCAAACAACCCTGAAATAGAGCTGGATTTTCATCAGTTCCTTGAGTAACGTCCAGAATTTTATTAAAGTTTACTGGTTTAGAGAATTCTTTCTTCATCCCTTCTATTAAACAGGTGACCGTACGGTCTCATCCTTCCCTTCCCTATTTTCTTGGTAATTCCAGTAAGGTTCAGGATTGGGAACAGCAGTGCCTTCTACTGGATAACGATCTCTATCTCTGGCTGCTAGTTCATCAGCAAATTCTTGAGCCCCTGCCCAGATACGGTTCTTTTCCTCGTGGGTGCAACAATGAGTTAACATGATGGATATATCCTGCCAGGTCAAATTAAACATAATAGACAATTGTTGGAAGCCCTCAATACATTGAGAAGGGGTTTCAGAATATCGTCCTAATTGTTGTTTTATCGGAGTCAGGTCTGCCATGGAGAATGGGACATGGACTCTAACTGTACCCATTTCTCCATTATCAACCTCCCTAAAAGAATTCAATCCAGATTTTAGTTGAAGTCCTGGACGATAGGGTAAGTCCAGCTGGGCTGGGAGCGGATGGACCTGGAGGTTTATAAGGAGGAAGGGTGGTAACAGAGTGGGTACCGTCTTTGTTTGGATTGGCCAGTGAAGTCTCCAGCAGCCCAGATTTATTAGGAGGAAGGGGCCTACTTAGACCATCATCATCCAGTATGTCCTGGGGGAGGTTAATGAAAGTGACTGGTGGTTAGACACATTCTGTAACAGGCTCTTAGGTCTAGATCCTGATTCGGGACCATGAAGGCCTGGGCAAAGGCACCTCAGTCCATTTGCCCTGTTTTCTGCAGAAGAGATCTAACTGATAGATAGTATTGAAGCTTAATGTCCCATTAATGGGCCATTTTCCCTCATCTCTGAGAGTGTACCGAAGTCACTCAAAGTTAGAGGTCAGTTTTCTCTTTCTTAAATCTTGTAATCCAAATGGATTCCAGTGGATTAAAAGGTATCCCAAAGGAATCCTTGGGGACTAAAGTAGATGATTCTATGTTCCTAGAAAAGTAGAGAAGTTCCATTATCAAAAACTCCCCCCTATCTCCCAGGTGGTGTCCCACACAGGAAACGTCAGAGGTTCCTGGTGACAAATGACCGGAGGCATCCTTCTAAAGTCGCTAGGAATAGCGCCTTGTGTTGTAGGAGGGATGCTGGTGTCCCCTTGCTTCGCCATTGCACCCTACACTACAAATGAGTGCTGGTGAATGGACTGAAATGCCGTGCCATGAAGATCCCACCATTTTTAACCCATGGAAAACACTAAAAAAAGTTTTATAAGGGGGAAATTACCCAATTTTGTAATTTAAGTAGTGAGTAGGGGACACTGGCAGAAAACAATAAAGACAGAAATCCACCATGATCTAAGTACCATTCCAACAGGTGTGGTCCTTACAGCTGGCTTCCCTAGGAAATGGTCCCCAGTTGAGTTTTAATCCAATCAGTTACTGGTTTCAGCCGGCTGTGAGCGAATGTCTCACAACCAGAAGTAACTAGACCAGAAACATGAAAGGAATCACGTTAGGCCAATGAGGAGGAAACCTCACACAGGAGTCTTATGATTGGCAGCCATCCTAGTGACTGAGGTGGCTGGCCCATGCCCAAGAAAGACAACCTTGTGTAAGAACAGAAACAAAGAGAGGACATCAAGTTTCTGGGTCCTATCACCATTCTGGCCAGGGTGCACACTTGCAGCCAAAAGGCAATCTTTCTCCTCCCCATAGAGTGGCCATCAGCTAGAGCATCGCAGCCCGAGCAATGGACATGCAAGTGTTCCAGTAAGACCGTACTCTTTGAAAAGACCCTGAAATGAAAGGGAGGGAAGAGTAAGCATTCACCAAGTTAGCACTGCGGCTCAAAGTCCAGATGAGAAGACTTGAGCCCCACACTGGGCTCCAAAATGACATAATTTGGAGTTTGGATCTGAGAGTGAATGGTCGAGAAAGAATTCTTCAGACTTTTTCAGTGCAAAAAACCCCGAGATTTTATTAAATCACAGCAACAGGACCCCTTGGGCAGAAAAGGCTGTATCAGGAGTGACTGATTCTATAGGTTTTTTGTGTGTGTGTGTGTGTGTGTGTGTTTTATCCTATGGGGCTATGGGTGGAGGTGATGCTAGGGCTCCAGGAAATTGAGTCTATAGGTTTCTGAAAGTCTGATTATTCTCAAGATTGTGCTTTTCTTGTAAAAACTGTGATCTTTATCAGGTGACCATTTGCTTTTTCCTTCCTTTGTTCTTGGGCAGTCCCGAGTGCCTGAGAAATGTCCCCTGTATCCCACTCTCATCTTGGGGAGAGGAAGTTTGGTTTTTGCCCTCAGGTTGCCTTTTATTATTTCATCAGTCCCACTCGAGCCAGCGGGACCTGGCCCAGCCACTAGAAGGAACTACAACCTTCTCCTCTTCTATAGCCTTTCCTCTCACTGGCCTGGATGGAGGCCACAGTTTCACGCTTTCTCTCCTCCTGCTGCCACATCCTTGGAAGGGCTATAAGCAGTTGCTCTGTTTTGACCGTAGCCCCAGCCTGAGGGGACCAGAGGAGCCGAACTCCCAAAGACTATCAGAGAACAAGTGAGGCCCAAGATACACCTAAGGTCCAACCATGAACAGAGTTTGGGAGTGCGCTGGGGTGAGAAGGTTGATGAGAAGCAACGGGAAGAGGGAGGCCCATCTGAGTGCTTCAGGACCAGGTGGCCGGCGGCCAGCGTGGGGACCAGGCCAGGGTGTGCTGCCTCCATTTGCGAGATGGGGCTGTGGGCAGGTGCCAGCCTTTTCCGGGGGCGGGGGGGGGGGGTTCGGGCAGCTCCCTGCTGCTCCAGCTCCAGAGACACAATTAGAGGTACGTACTGCTCACAGAAGTCGCCCCTGGGCTGGAAGTTCTTCCTGAGGCCTTTGTCTCCTTTTCTGAAGGTGCTGACTCTGGAGGCCTGGAGGGAACAGGAGGCCATCACTGACTGGCCAAGAATTAGCCACATGGCAGTGTCCCCACCACCCCTCCCCAGGGGTGGGGGATCTGGCCCAAAGTCAGTCAGATGTCTGTGGCTCCTGAGGGCCCCATATTGGCCTCTAAGCAATAGTGGACACATGGCGAGGCAGAGGTCTGGGCTTCAGAGAAAGCAAGCAGCTCACCACGGCTGGGGGCCCTGCTTCAGGTCCTTGATGGTGTCCTTCAGGGGCTGGCCGCGCGTCTCTGGCAGCAGGGCACAGAGCAAGCCTGCCCCGATGGGGAGGCTGCCATAGATGAGCATAGGGAGGGCCGCCTGGTACTCGCCCAGCAGGATCACAAGAGGGGTGATGATACCTCCAATCCTCGAGAAGATGCCCATCAGCCCCATGCCCGTCTGCCTGGGGGAAGGCCCGTACAAGCTGAGCAGACCCGGCCCCAACTCCAGGCCACAGCTCCACCCCAGCCCCCCCTTGGGAGAGCCCAGACCCCCACTATGGCCGCACAGGCTCCCTAGGCTCACACGGCCCTGTCAGCCTCTGCTCTCGGCTTCCGCACACTAACTGCCTGTAGTCCAGCCGGATGCCACGCTTCCCCCACCACTAGGCCTGTCTATTTGCTGCCCTCCTGCTCTCCACCAAATCTCGGGTCAAAGACTGGACCTCCTGCCTGGCCCCCCAACCCCCACCCGAGTGTTCCTGCTTCTCAGCCATTCATTCTTAGACTTCCTCCATATCCCAGTCTTGACAAGGCCAGGGCATGGCCTACTTCTGTATCTGTCCTCCACTCTAGGATAACACGGGGACTAGATTGCCAGCTGCCCCGGGCCCCACCAGCACTGCTGTCCCCAGGCCAGCCTCCTAAGCTCTCTGGAACAGCGGTGACCTGGCCCAGAGAGGGATAGCCAAAGTCAGGGCGTTGGGGCAGAGGGGCAGCAGCCCTTACCGGATGACGGTGGGGAGGAGCTCGGCAGAGTACACGTAGGAGATGGTAAAGCCGGCGGCCGTGGCAAACTTGCCCACCACGGCCAGCACAGTGACCACCACCGGCAGATCTAGTGGGGGACGCTGGTCAGCCATGTGCAGGGAGATGACCCGCCCTGCCCGCCCAAACTCCCTTCTGCACCTGGAGCCCAGGGGAGCCCTCGCTCCCAGAAGGGAAGCGACGGGCTACTGGAAGCTAGGGGGCTGAGGGGCCAGGGTGTGGGAGAGCCAGCCCCGGTACCTGCTGGGACAAAGATGATGGTGATGCACATGAGGCCGCCCAGAACCAGAGTCAGCATCTGGCTCCACTTGCGGCCCAACCACTGCATCATGAAGATGCTGGAGTAGCGGGCGGGCACCTCAACGGTTCCGAAGATTAGCTGCGTCAGGTAGATGTTCAGGCCGAAGTCACCGACCTGGAGGCTCAGGCCGAAGTAGCCCAGGCTGTCCACAAACCTACAAAGTGTCCAGGCCTCCGTGTGACTGCTGGGTGACGAGACACCGTGACTCTCCGGGGGAGCCTGCTGGAGAGGGAGTCACGGCGGGAGAAACCAGTAACACCCCCCAGCCCATCCCTGACAGACCGTCACCGTCCCCCAGCCACCATGCAGCAGCAGACATGTGGCCCCAGGGAGGGGCCTGGGGTACTCACCAGACATAGGAGAGGATCAGGGTCATCTTCCGGAGCTGGGGGTGTCTGAACAGGTCCAGGGCATTCCCCGAGGGGCCTGTCTTCTCCGGGACGAGCTGGGAGGAAGACGCACAGTGAGGGACCAGGCAGAAAATTCTGTGTGGTCCAGGTTCGGGGCCGGGCTGGGCTCAGCCTGTCGAAGTACCTGACTCAGGAGTTCCGGGGAGAGCTTCCGCTTGTTGACTGAGGCTGCCTTCTGGATCACTTGTTTAGCCTCCTCTACCCTTCCCCGAGTCAGAAGCCACCGCGCTGACTCTGGCAGAGCCCTGCAGGCCGGGAACGCTGTGACCTCGGAGGGCCCCCGCGCCCTGGATCCCCCAGGGGCCGTCCCAACCAGGAACCCCACACCCCTTGCACATTGGAGTGGCCCGTGAGGTGAACGTGAGGGTCACACTCTAACCACACTTCCGCAGGACAAGCCCCAGGGGGTGGCTCGCTCCTGGGAAGTACCTCCTCACCAGAAGTAGAAGACGAGCAGCAAGACAGGTGCAGTGCCGGCTATCTGGAAAAGCCTCCAGTTTCGGATGCCATAGGCGAGTCCCGCGAGCGCCATCTGGCCCACGGAAAAGGCGCACTGGGCCAGGACCACGGCCTGCGTCCTCCTCGAGGGCCCCACCCACTCTGTAACTGTGCAAGCGGAGAGACTGAGGCCCGGCCTGCTGCTGGCGCTCCCCCGCCCTGGCACTCCCTCGATGCTGCTCCGTCCACGTGGGCCTCAGTCCCCGTTGTGTGTGGCCACCTGTGGTGCCGGTGCCTGACAAGGCTCCCCCGGGCAGTGTGGGCATGTGGGCCGCTCAGACCCCAAGGCCTCACCTCACGGCTCAGGGCTTCAGGACCCCAGACACTCACGCAGGGTCACGTTGCTGAAGGTGTACCCCGCGACGGCAGTAGCCACGGCAAAACGCATGACCATGTAGAGCTCGAAGCTGGGCACAAAGGCTGTGGTCAGGCCGATGAGGGCGAAGAGTAGCAGCTGCACCAGGATGGTGGCCTTGCGGCCAATCCTAGAGTAATAAAGCAGCAGGCCCGTGAGGTAGTCTCTCGGAGGGGAAGGAAGGGAGGGACACCCAGCCCTGCCCTGGGCTCCCTGGCTGATGGAGGACACATGACCCTACCATGTGGACGCCAGGGAAGGGCACGGAGGGAAACCGCGCCGGGAACACGGGAGAATGCTAGGTCAGGGGTGCTCTGGTCAAGGTTCTTACCGGTCACAGAGAGGCCCAAAGATGAGAGCCCCGACCAGGAGCCCGGCCATGTACACCGATTGTGACGTCTCCTTTAGGTGCTTCTGATCACAGACCAGGTTGAACTGAGGCAGACACGGGCAGACGTGAACTCGGGGCCGCTGACAGCAAGTCCTCTGTCATCTAGCCTGCCCGCTTACAAACCTCTCAGGGCAGATTCCCCTGGTTCCCAAACTGTGTGCAAAGGCACCCCAGGACACCAGAACAAATTCACAGGGCACAGAACAATATTTAACAAGTTAAAGGGAAATACAGCAATACTCAACATCTGTCTGATAGTACAAGAACTGCCCCCTAAGGACAGTTCTGTCTCAACGGATGGGGCTACATTCCTTTCAGTGACATCATATTGATGCGAAGCTAGATTTTGGGCAGTTGTTTTGAAAAGAAAGCAAGCATGTGGAGAGAAAATGTTCAAGGACAGAGACGTTGTGCAGCTCCCGATAGGTACATACATCCTATTAGTAGGTGACTGTATTTATTTAAAAATGAAAAATGCTTTCTTTCAGTTTACATGTATTATTTTTTAAAGATCGTATTTATTTATTTATTTATTTATTTATTTATTTATTTATTTATTTATGAGAGTGAGAGAAGGAGAGAGAGCATGAGTAGGGGGAGGGGCAGAGGGAGAGAGAGAAGCAGGCTCCCTGCCTAGCAAGGAGCCAGAGGACAAGGGGCTTGAC
The DNA here is from genome assembly GCA_028533885.1 of Nasua narica. Classification (NCBI taxonomy): domain Eukaryota; kingdom Metazoa; phylum Chordata; class Mammalia; order Carnivora; family Procyonidae; genus Nasua; species Nasua narica. Next base: position 58,737,160 of record CM052799.1, on the reverse strand, counting down.
CCGAGGACCCTGAGATCACGATCTTAACCAAAGTTAGACACTTATAACTGACTGAGCCACCAAGGTGCCCTGCAAGCATATTATTTCTTAAAACAGCTACTAAGTTGTTAGAACTTAATTACTTATGAAGTTGTTTGGACCTAATTAGTTAGCACATAAAACTGTTAGGTTTTTCTTTTGGCCTGGAGACGCCATGGAGAATCACTGACACACTAAAGATACAAAGTTTGAAACCTCTGACACAGGACTCATTACTGCTTCCTGACAAAGGGGGCCTCTTCCTCACAGCCAGGGCACCCCTGTGACCTACTTGGGCCTCTTTAAATTTTCTCATCTGGTGCGAAACCTCCATGAAACTCTAATCATTTACAAGCAGTGAGAATTCCAAGGAACCCTCGCGCGCCACTTGTAGAACATGAGGAGGGAGGAAAATCGGGAGGAACCCCCCCCATGCGTGTGGGGATTCACTCGCGAGCACACACGGAGATGGAGACGGGGCAGCCCACCTGGAGACTCAGAGAGGCCCCAACAGATGGCCTGGGAAACTGAATGGAGAAAATATGCGTGTCTGGATAACTCCGCACACGTCTACTGCAGGTGTGCGAACTGAAAGCGCGTGCCACTGAGCCCCACCCCCACTGGTCTCTGGGCCCCTCGGGGAGTTCTGTGCCCCCCACGACACGCAACTCAGCTCCATACGCGGATGTCTGTGGGCTAGACACGGGACTCTCCTCTGCAGCTCGTGGAGACAGCTTCGCAATGACTGATGCCTTTGGAGGACTCGCTCTGTGTTGGCTAGTCTGCTAAATGCTTCACATGCATTATCTAATTCTCACAACCGTCCTTGATTTATTAGTACACTCCCCTGATGGAGGAGGGATTAGGCTCATTATCCTCGGTCCCACTGCTGGATGGCAATGGGGTTCAGACACCCCCTTTGCCCCAGACAAGGACTGAAACGGAATGAAAGCTAGGAGACTTTTTACCGAATGAATCAATAAATGAACAAATGCCTACAGCTAGCCACTAGCCAGTCGTCATCAGTCAAAACAGCTTTCAGTAAGAAATTAATCAGTTCAGGAAACACCATTGTGCTCACACTTCTCTTCTCAAAAACAACTGTTAATTTTCAATATATGTGAAATGATTAACTGATTGCCCCTGGGAATGAAGTGAGGCAGGACAGGGGATTTGAACTTGTTCCACTTGGTTCCAGTTTGTTTGGTTTTTATTTAGCAATCACAGATTGCCTTTGTAGTTAGACACTCCTTAAAATAAATAATAAATAAAGGCTTGCTGCTATCAGCCTCTGGAGCCTGGACTGAGCCACTTTGTGTGACTTTGAGCCCGGTGGCCCATCGGTTGGTGCCTTGGTTTCCCACGTGCAAAATGGGGATAAAACATACTACGAAGTGTCCCCCGATAGGTTTAAAGGCACTGACACATGTAACGTGCTTATCAGCACAGTGGCTGTCGCCCAGGGAGCCCTCAGTAAATGTTAGCTCAGCAGAGGGTGCACGGGCCGCCGTGCTCAGGAAAGTCACAGCTGGAGACAGACACCTCAGACTGAAGGCATCGGTGCCAATCCAAGGGAGTCTCCCAAAGATGGTGCCCCTACTCGGTGGCTACCGTTCGCTACCTCCGTATAGTTTATATACCCAGTATTTCATTACACCCTCATTCTAACCACGTGAAGGCTTCTCATTTCCACTGTGCGGCCACAGAGGCCAAGGCTTGGAGAGGGGCCAGAAGGGGTGGATCGTGTTTGGAGGGAACAGAGACAAGAGGGCTCCCCCTTGGGATGCCAGCCTTCACCCTCCCCAGTGCTAACACCCACAGCGGATGGTTCTATCTGGGGCCTGCCACGGAGGCACACACACACACCAGCCCCTGTTATCGGTACATACCTGTCTCATCGCCCTCCCCTGGTCCAAAAGCTTTGGTGGCTCCCTTTGGCCTCTAGGAGAGGGCCGAAATTCCTCAGCTCTGCATCTAAGATGGTTTAAGAGTTGGCTCTTGCCCACTTCCCAACCTCTTTGTGCGTCAGCATTCCTCAAATGTGCCAAGCATTTTCCCGCCTCCGGTCCTAGAAATGACTATTCTCTTAGCTTCCCCTTCTCTGGTCCCAGGACCATTCCTGCCCCTTCTCTGGTCCCAGGATGGATCACACTGTTGTTATCCACTCCAGGTCTGTTTCCCTCCCTATTCAGAGATTCGTGTGGACAAGACTTCTTACCACGGGTGGACACCCAGGAAACGCTGGCAGGTAGACTGAGCAGGAGAAATATACTCTGTCCTTTAAGAGTGCACAGCCTATAAGGCAACTTGCTCTTTTCTTCTCAAATTAGACCTGTCTGAAATTCAATTTGATTATGAAGCTGCTGGTTATAGAAAGGAAAGTCGAGATGTCGGCTCAGAGGGAGTCCCCTGAATCAGTGTGGCAGAGCCCCTCCTCCCAGATGGGCCGCACAGGTAGAAGAGCTCATCGCAAGGACGCTCTCGGAGCGAAGTTGCAGTTATCATTTGGTGCAGGGCACAAAGTACCGAAGGTGCACATTCTCTTGAGAATCGAAGTCCTCAGGAGGGTTGGAGCAGGGGAAACGTGATAGGGAAGGACAAGAGGTCCAAGGCCCAACCCCAGTGCGAGCGCAGGCTAGGTTGATGATTAAAGACAAAGAGGGGAGCCCCCAATCCTCCGATAAGGAGAGCAAGGTGCCTCCCTCCTCTGGCTCTTCCCTGTTCAGTAAATACTCAGGGAGTATTTACTCCCTGAACCCACAGTGCACCACGAGGGAGGCACAGGGATAGAGTCGGCTCCGAGCAGCCTGCTTGTTTGCCTGGGCTCGGAGGTTGGTTTCTGGGCAGGTGGCAAAGTTTGAGCGCGTGTGGGAGTAGGCATCCCTGGCATCTGAGGACCCGTGGAGGCCGATCCTACCCTGACGGTGGCGCTGGGGACGTGGGAAGGCCGGCGAGGACCAGCCTGGGCTCCGCTGGGAGAGCTCCTAGACGGCTTATACCCCCTGTGGGGCCGAATGAGGTGGAAGGTCAGGAGGAAGACAGGCAGCACACATCCTCAGGCTGCAAGGGTTCTGGGGCAGGTCTAGGGTCGCATTCGAAAAACCGAAAGCCTGGGACACCTGTCTGGCTCACCTGGTAGAGGGTGCAACTCTTGGTCTCAGGGTTGTGAGTTCGAGCCCCGCGTTGGACGCAGAGATGACTTTAAAAAAAAAATCTTTTAAAAAATGTGAATGCCGGGGCGCCTGGGTGACTCAGTGGGTTGAGCAACTGCCTTCGGCTCAGGTCATGATCCTAGAGTCCCGGGATCGAGTCCCGCATCGGGCTCCCAGCTCCACAGGGAGTCTGCTTCTCCCTCTGACCTTCTCCCCTCTCATGCTCTCTCTCACTCTCTCTCTCTCTCTCTCTCTCTCAAATAAATAAAATATTTAGGGGAAAAAATGTGAATGCCTTTGGTTAAGACAAAATCCTCTGAAAGCCTCTAAAAAGTAAATCCTTTTTTACTCATGGGGGGAGAAGTGAACGTTTGATCTCTGGGCTCGATTCCCCTCTCCACAAAGGCTCCGTGTTTGCGGTTATCAAGGTGAGTTGTCCAGACAGGCCCTCCCAACAACGCCCACACCTGAGGATTCTGGACCATCTGTGCTCCCTCCTGCTCCTGCAGGGACCTGAGTGGGAATCCCATCTCCACCATCAGCTCACTGGGTCGCCCTGACCAAGTCATCTCTCTCTTCCGTGCCTCAGTCCCTGCTTCCTAGGAAGCGGCAGAGTGGGCATGGATGCTTCCAGAGAGCCCTTCTTGCTTGGGCGGCTGGAATGGGAATCTGTTTATCTGCCTGGATCCTTCCTAAGAAAATAAGGTTAGCAGAGAAAGTGCTGTCATCTGTCAGTCGTGGCATCCTAGAGTCGGGGGCGTCCTCCGGCACCCCCGAGGACAGGCAGGCATAGCTCTAGAGAGAGCAGCTGGAAGGCAGGGGGCCCATGGCAGGCAAGCAGGAAGCGAGGTCAACAGCAGAGCGCAGGGGTCGACTGAACGACAAAGGTCAGTGGACAGACAGATGGGAACACTGGAGGGAGAGAAAGAAACAAAGACAGGAAAGCAGGAGGGGACAGGAAGAAAGGCAGGCAACGGGGCAGGCAGGCAGAGGGACAGACAAAGGGATAGGGAAAGATGCATGGACAGATGGGCAGACAGAGAATATGGATAGAGAGGTAGAGGGGCCCATAGTTGGAGGACAAAGAGAAAAGCAGGATGAGTGACAAAAAGAAAAAAAAAGCACCCCAGTGGTCCATCATTGAGGCATGGGTGCTGGAGGGCGCACAGAGAAGCAGCACCACCAGTCGCTGAGGGCAGAAGGCCAGACAGAGCGGCTGACCAATGGGCAGACACACAGAAGGGCAGCCCTACCTCGTTCTTTAGGGACAGGGGACTGTCCTCAGGATACTCCCAACCTGCCTGGCAAGGCTGCGTCTCATTGAAGCGGTGGCTGAGGATGTCCTCCAGGCTGGCGCCGTCGGGGGGCGGGCGGAACATGAGGCAGGGCTCGGGCTTGCCGGCAGCATCCAGAGGCACGCTCAGGATCAGCTGCTCCGTGGCACTCAGGTTCAAAGTGTGGTTCTTGACCCAGGCCACTGAGCAGTGGTGGGCCTCATCCTGGATCATGAAGACCTGGGCAAACATGTAGAAAGCAGACAGGAAGTTGGGGATACTCAGCAGTATCATTAGCTGTATCTGGAAGCGTCCAAAGTCACCTATTTCAGCCAGGACCTGGGCGAACTGAGCCATGCCGACCGGTCAGCCCAGGGCCCCCAAACAGCTCTGCAGCCTGGCTTCGGGGCACTGCCTCCTCCCAGCAGTGATGACTGTTAATATTTAATCCAGCCACGCCTGGCCTGACCTGTCACACTTCAACTCTCTGGCTGGGGCCTGGGAAGGACAGAATATGATGAAAAACTAGTCCACTCTGGCTTGTAGAACCCGAGGATGCTCTATGGACAGTATGATGGACACAAGCCTCACAAGAGGACCTTCTTGGGCCCAGCCCAGGAATGAGCTGTAGCCAGATGTTAAATAGTACACAAGCAGCCCCCTCCGATTGCAACATCCTAAACAAGTCGCCCCTATCTCAAATCCCTCTCATTACAACAGACTCCAAATTCTGAGAGTAGTTCCAACACTCAGAGAGACACAGAAGTCCATTTTAGGGACCAGCCCACAATAGACAATGGGTAGGTCAGGAGAGTAGCAAGGATCCAGCTTGCATACTAACTTGCTCAGCAGCCCATCATGGCCTCCTGACGCTGCTGATCTTACCTTTCTCCTAGGGGTCTCTGGCACATGGTAGGGCAACAATAAGGCCAAGAGACAGCGGTGCCTGGGTGGCTCAGTCAGTTAAGTGTCTGCCTTCAGCTCAAGTCATGATCCCAGAGTCCTGGGATGGAGTCCCACATCAGGTTCCCAGCTGATCAGGGAGCCTGCTTCTCCCTCTCCCTCTGCTGCTCCCCTTACAGTGCTCTCTGTCAAATAAATAAATAAAATCTTAAAAAAAAAAAAAAGGCCAAGAGACCCACCAAGGGCGTAAATGCCTTTCCTTCTCAGTATGGAAGACAATCCGAGAGCACACAGCAATTACACAAGAGCCAAGAGTTGCATTCTGAGCTCTACTCTAATAGAGAAAGAAATCATCAACACATGACCAAGATAAGGCTCACGGGAGCTGCTGCAGGAAAGCTTCATTCCCAACAGATAATCTCAGTGATAACAGAGGATCACAGGACAAAGTCTCTCTTGATCACAACCTCAGCTGTGGAAGGCCTTGCTGGAGTCAAGGTCGGGATGGGTTCTTGATGGCTGGTAGGTCAGGATTCTTACAGAACTGGAGAATAACAGGACCTCCAACAGGAGGAATCTCCCAAAGAGTAAAAAGCCCCCACTTTTTACCCTGGAAGAGGTCTACTGGAGGTAGACTCCGGGCCTGGAAAGCATCTAGCTTAGCCGTGGGAGGTGGGGAATGACAGGACTGAAGATGGCATCAGGGAAAAATACACGTGTCGCTGGGTGCGCACGCACACACACACACACATTCACATATTTGCCCGTGTGTGCATGGGAAAGCCTTCCTGTGTTTGAATTCTGAACCATTTTAAGAGAGCCTGAGGAGCTCAGGTAAAGGGAATGCAGGGAGGCCAGCCTGGACGCGGTGGTTCTGGACAGAGCGTGCCTGTATCTGGCCCCCTGGTCAGCATGGCCTCTGGCTCCTGATCAGTCAGCCGGCATGCATAGCGGTCAAGGCAGGGCAGAGGCAAGGGCCCATGACCCTGCATAAGGACGGCACCTCCCTCTCTGCCCCATCCCAAATTCCCCACCAGTCTCACCACTGTCCCCAGTTCTATCTTCTCTTCCTTACCAGCTTTCTTGCATATGCTTGCCCTTAGCATCACATCAATTGAATTGCCAAGAAAACAGATGTTGCCAGTTGCCACTGCCCAATATGGTGCTCCCCCGATGGAGAGAAACGAGATGGAGACAGAGACAGGAGTCTGTCCTCAGCCTGCATCATCATCTCACTCCAGTCAGGGAGAGGATTTTTGCTTCTTCAGCTCCAAGTAGCCAAGGGAGCTGGATCTGGCAGACAGGAAAACTGGGCACAGCTACTGATCCACTGTGATCCTGAGTCCGTCCCTTGTTAAAAAAAAAAAAAAAATTCAACTGAGTAGATTGAATGAAAGATCTAATTGGTTTTCCTCAATGATTCATGGATCAGGCAGCATCCCATCTAACATAAAGGAGCTCCAAGGAGCTGTACAAAACAGAAGGCTTTTATAGGCACAAAAGGGCAGAAAAAAGAAAATTTCCTGCAAAGAGTGAATGTTTCTGGCAAAGTCACCTTCCTTTGGGGGAAGGTAGGGGTCTATCAGGCAGATCACCTCACTAATGCTAACCAGGTAATTCCGGATTGACTTGGTTAAAGGTCATATTCCTGGGAGAGACTGAAATCACAATAAGGTCAGGTGTTAAGTCTTGGTTTGCAGGCATGGGGCTTAGCACAAGTGATTCTATATTGGGTCTATTCTGTCTTCTTAAACAATTCCTCCTTTTGATCAGACTCTATGCTTAACTAAGAGATGGGATCAAAAGGTAAGGCATTAGTGCTACTCTCAGTTGCCACACTGTAGTTCTCACAGCTTTAACTTACCCTCTTTGTGTCATAGGTCATGATGTTTTTTTTGCTGAATCTCTGTGGTGTTCACCGATCATGACTTCAGGCTCACAGTTTTTTAGTTGGTCTTTCTCTTTGGTCCTTTTTTGACAGTCTGGTCTTACAGAGATCATTTTCTTAGTGGTTAGTGGCTGCAAGCATGCATTTAAAGCTTCTGAGAAGCTGCGGCATGCCAAGGAGACTGCTATGATTATTGTAAGCAGGATAATTCCCAATGTCTGCGTGCACTTCAGAGCCATGGTCCCCAAAGCCCAAACCAGTCAAAATATAAGCTCCTTTTAGAGACTGCTTTGCTTCATCTTTTCATAAGGAGTCTCATATTGAACTCTTCAAAGCTTCTGAGACCAGAAAGCCAAGCCAAGGGCTCATTATTAGATTTTTACCTGTAATACCTATGGTTTGGGTGAATTCTTCCTTTCTCAAGGTCCCCAGAATATTTTGAGATTCCTGGGCCTGTCAGGAGATAATCTTCCTTACTCACCAAGTAAGACTGTCAGCAACCTTGTAGGCAGAGTATCGGGCTGATTTTTCCAAGGGCCTTCATTGGCTTCATAAAGTCGACTTTATTCCCTTACAGCTGTCTGGTCCTATCTGAGTCTATACACATGACATTCCAGTTAGAGCCTTGGTAATATAGCCAATGTTTCAGATTGTGTCTTGTTACACAGAGATCAGATTCTTATTGAACTTATGCAAATAAATAATTATATTGTCATGTAAAGAATACTCAAAAATCTCTGAATTCTGGAGGGATCAGGATCAAGAAGAAAAAGTAGGGGCGCCTGGGTGGCGCAGTTGGTTGGGCAACTGCCTTCGGCTCAGGTCATGATCCCGGAGTTCCGGGATCGAGTCCCACATCGGGCTCCCAGCTCCATGGGGAGTCCGCGTCTCACTCTGACCTTCTCCCTTCTCATGCTCTCTCTCACTCTCTCTCTTTCCTAATAAATAAATAAATAAAATCTTTAAAAAAAAAAAAAGAGGAAAAAGTAAATGTTTCATCTTTGTTTAGGTGCTATTTACCAAGTAAGTAAGGTGCTATTTACAAGTAAGTCTTAGGTAGCTTAAGAGGAAAGGTTTCCTTAGATCTTGAAAAACAAAACATTAAGGAACCAGCAATGTTTCAAACAAAAAGTCATAAAAAATTATAATCATCCTCTTACATTTATTCAGACCTGTGTAATTAATACCGATTTGCTTGAACCTAGTTTTGCAATCAGTTCTGGAAATCCTTACCCAGTTCTCTTTTATGATATTAAAGTTATCAGAAACCTGTACTTTTCAAAGTCCTTTCTCTGAATCTCTTTGAAGATAAAGCACTTTTTTTTTTTTTAGAGGAAGAACATGCTCTGCCTACAAGAGGTGCAGGGGTGGGGGCAGGGGCAGAGGGAGAGCGGGAAAGAGAATCTTAAGTAGGCCTCACACTCTAGTGATCCTGAGTTCATGACCTAAGCCAAAGTCAGGAGTCAACACTTAACCAACTGAGCCACCCAGGTGCCCTAAAAATAACGACTTTTGCAGAAACACTTTGGCTAAAAGCATCTGAGTAAAACGACAACTGCCTGTAAATGATAAAGTGTTACAACGCCCACAGGTAAAGATCGGATGAGAGCTCATTATAATGGATCAACAAGGAAATTTGGTTATTTCTTTACACAACATTTTAAGATATTAACTGAAATTGACTGATAACATTATACCAGAACATATCAGTTTTCTAGGAATTTCATGCAGTTTCTGGAACACTTATAGATAACCATAGAATACAACATAAAGAGGGCACTGTATAACGCTTTTTTTTAATATCTTTTAAGATTTTGAGAGAGAGGAGAGAGATCATAAGAAGGCAGAGAGACAGGCAGAGAGAGAGGAAGAAGCAGGCTCCCTGCTGAGCAGAGAGCCCGATGTGATGCGGGGCTCCATCCCAGGACCCTGAGATCATGACCTGAGCCGAAGGCAGAGGCTTTAACCCACTGAGTCACCCAGGTGCCCCTGTATATCGCTTCTTATTTGACAATGCTTCCCCTGTAATTTAACATCAAATAAGCCTAATTGGTTTAATAATTCCTTTTTTACAAACGGAGAGAACAAATCTTCCTTCCTTCCTCCTTCCCTCCCTTCCTTTCTCTTTCCTTCCTTCTTTCTTTTCTTCTCTTTTCTCTTCCCTTCTCCCTTCCCTTTCGCCTTCCCCTCCCCTCTCCCTCTTATCCTCCACCCCTCCCCTCCCCTTCCCTTCTTGTCTTTTCATGAAGACTTCATTTAGCATTTGATTTTTGGAAAGTTTGTCAAAAATATCAAAAGATTTTAAAAACAGTTAAATAGGATCATAGTTCAGGGTAAAAGAATATTTGGTTATCTATTTAACCATAATGATAATTTGAAACTTCACCGGCAAATACAGAATGTTAAATATTGTAAAACAAACAAAAACCCTTAGCTCTTTTAATGGAAAAGACTCAGTTTTCTTAAGTAATCAAAGATCTGATATGAAACACAAGAAATTCTACTGACAAGCCAAAATCTTTGTTTTCTAGGAAGATTACTTAAAAGGGTAAAAAAACCCTTTTATAATCTCTTAAAGAGCAGACCAAGAGTATAAGAAAACGTTCTTTTAGCACATATGAAACAAATTCTAACTTTATACCAGTATACTTTTGATGTTAAAATTCATTAATCCCTTTTTAAAAATTTTATTTTTTCAGTGTTCCAAGATTCATTGTTTATGCACCACACCCAGTGATCCATGCAATATGTGCCCGCCTCAATACCCACCACCAGGCTCGCCCATCCCCCAGCTCCCTCCCTTCCAAAACCCTCAGTTTGTTTCTCAGAGTCCACAGTCTCTCATGGTTCCTCTCCCTCTCTGACTTCCCCCAATTCACTTTTCCTTTCCTTCTCCTAATGTCCTCCATGTTATTCCTTATGCTCCACAAGTAAGTGAAACCATATGATAATTGACTTTCTCTGCTTGACTTATTTCATTCCACATAATCTCCTCCAGTCCCGTCCATGTTGATACAAAAGCTGGATATTCATCCTTTCTGATGGAGATGTAATATTCCATTGTATATTTGAACCATATCTTCTTTATCTATTCATATGTTGAAGGGCATCTTGGCTCTTTCCACAGTTTGGCGATTGTGGTCATTGCTGCTATGAACATTGGGGTACATATGGCCCTTCTTTTCACTGCATCTGTATCTTTGGGGTAAATACCCAGTAGTGCAATGGCAGGGTTATAGGGTAGCTCTATTTTTAATTTCTTTCTTTTTTTATTTTATCTTTTATTAATTTATTTTTTATTAACATATAATGTATTATTTGCCCCTGGGTACATGTCTGTGAACCATCAGGCTTACACAGCACTTACCATAGCATATATCCTCCCCAATGTCCATAACTCATATTTTTTTTTAAGATTTTATTTATTTATTTGACAGAGAGAGAAAGAGAAAGAGAGATTACAAGTAGGCAGAGAGGCAGGCTGAGAGAGACGGGGAAGCAGGCTCCCTGCTGAGCAGAGAGCCCCATGCGGGGCTTGATCCCAAGACCCCGAGATCATGACCTGAGCCGAAGGCAGAGGCTTTAACCCACTGAGCCACCCAGGTGCTCCCATAACTCATATTTTTAATTTCTTGAGGAATCTCCACACTGTTTTCCAAAGTGGCTGCACCAACTTACATTCCCACCAACAGTGTAAGAGGGTTCCCCTTTTTCCACATCCTCTCCAACACTTGTTGTTTCTTGTCTTGTTCATTTTGGCCATTCTAACTGGTGTTAGGTGGTATCTCAATGTGGTTTTGGTTTGAATCTCCCTGATGGCTAATGATGATGAACATTTTTTCATGTCTGTTAGCCATTTGTATGTCTTCTTTGGGGAAGTGTCTGTTCATGTTTTCTGCCCATTTTTTGACATGATTATTTGTTTTTTGGGTGTTGAGTATGAGGAGTTCTGTATAGATCTTGGATATCAGCCCTTTGTTATCAGCCCTTATCAGCCCTTTTGGGTGTTGAGTATGAGGAGTTCTGTATAGATCTTGGATATCAGCCCTTGACCAGGGATCTCAAGGAAGCTATAGACTGTATTCAGCAAGGGAACTTCTATAACAGTCTGTATTTTTAAAGCTTCTTCCCTTCAAAAAGGGCTGTATATCCAAGATCTATACAGAAGTGTCTGTAGTGTCATTTGCGAATATCTTCTCCCATTCTGTGGGTTGCCTCTTTGTTTTGTTGACTGTTTCCTTTACTGTACAGAAGCTTTTGATCTTGATGAAGTCCCAAAAGTTCATTTTCGCTTTTGTTTCCTTTGCTTTTGGAGATATGTCTTGAAAGAAGTTGCTGTGGCCGATATTACAAAGCTGTGATCACCAAGATAGCATGGTACTGGCACAAAAACAGACACAGAAACCAGTGGAACACAGTCGAGAGCCCAGATATGGACCCACAACTCTATGGTCAAATAATCTTTGACAAAGCAGGAAAAAATATCCAGTGGAAAAAAGACAGTCTCTTCAATAAATGGTGCTGGGAAAATGGACACCTATACACAGAAGAATGAAACTCAACTGTTCTCTTACACTATACATAAAGATAAACTCGAAATGGATAAAAAACCTCAATGTAAGGCGGGAATCTATCAAAATCCTAGAAGAGAACCTAGGCAGTAACCTCTTTGACATCATTGATCCCTTTTAAAAATTTAATTAGATCCATTCCAATCTTAGCCAGTTTGACCAAACATGAAATTATTTTCCAAGATTCCTTTACCCCAAGCCTTCTACCACCTTTTTAATTCTTTTCTTTTTTTTCTTTTCATATTTTGTCTTGTGTTTTTCCTCTTTCCCAATCCTGCGGGGGTCAGAGGGGCAGGGAGAAGCTTAAATATAAGGACAAAATTATTTTCTTTTCCCTCAACAAAAATTAATTTCCATTCCTCATAATTTCTCTTAGCAAAAACATACATCCTACTTTCCTTGCATGCAGAGATTGTACAGGCTGCTCCCAGGCAACAGGCCTGAGAACTGAAAACCTGAGTCAGGCAGAAGGACACACAGTGACCCCCAACCTGCTGGCTAAATGGGAACAGGCCCATCAGGCAACTCACTTCAAAACAGCCAGGAGCCCTAGCTGACCAATGGGCTACTTACACTTGGACACACGTACCAAAAAAGGGGAAAAGTCCATACCTTCCCATACCTCCTCACCTTTTTCCTTACCTACAGCCCCCCACCACTGCCTCCAGGCACTCAGTCTCTGCTTTGCAGTCCTGCCCGCTGCTTTCTTGTGGTGTATTCAATAAACTTCTATCTCCTTTGTTCTGCCTTAGGTGAATTCTTTCACTGCTTGCCACCCAGCCCCTCCTTGGACTCCACAGGATCTGGTTGCCCCACAGAGATGTTTCTATCATCGTCATCATCATCATCAGTCTTATTAAGATTTTATTTATTTATTTGACAGGGAGAGAGAGAGAGAGAGAGCGAGCACGTGTACACACAAACAAGGGGAGCAGCACCAGGAGAGGGAGAAGCAGACTCCCCACTGAACATGGAGCCCAAAGCAGGGCTCCATTCCAGGACCCTGGGATTATGACCAGAACCAAAGGCAAACGCTTAACCTGCTAAGCCACCCAGGTGCCTGAGACATCCTGTTTTAATTAAACCAACAACCTTAAACTAGCTTTTATTTACTAAAGATTAATCCTAGATCACAGAACTTGAAAAATATTTGGGTTAAGTTTTTATATTTCTAAGAGTTTTAGAAATCCTTATTTCATATAAGTGCTTGGTTTTCTTCAAACCAACTAAACAGAGCTTTTTTCAATTATGCAATGACATCCGGAAGTAGGAAAATACCACCCATCTACATAAACAGACAGACAGACACAAAAGCCTTAAAATGTTCATTAAAAAAATTTAGCCATAAAAAAAAATTAGCCATGACTGTATGTTAACTGGCATTAAAATAAAAACTTAAAAAAAGCTTTGAACCATGAGATGGGTATAATAATGCAAAACTCACTAGCTTTTAAAAGATGAGTTGGAATAATCACCTGCTCAGGTTGTCAAAGCTCTTTCTGTTATTTGTGAAGAAGACACTTAAGATTTGCATTTGTCCTTGACCAGGGATCTCAAGGAAGCTATAGACTGTATTCAGCAAGGGAACTTCTATAACAGTCTGTATTTTTAAAGCTTCTTCCCTTCAAAAAGAATAAAAATAAAAAAAATAAAGCCTCTTCCCTTTTAAAGTTTTTTTGTCGTGTTAAGAATTATCTTCCTGGGGCGCCTGGGTGGCTCAGTGGGTTAAAGCCTCTGCCTTCGGCTCAGGTCATGATCTCAGGGTCCTGGGATCGAGTCCCGCATGGGGCTCTCTGCTCAGCAGTGAGCCTGCTTCCCTCTCTCTCCCAGCCTGCCTCTCTGCCTACTTGTGATCTCTCTCCTCTCTGTCAAATAAATAAATAAAATCTTTAAAAAAAAAAGAATTACCTCCCTGAAGTTTGCATTTCTTTTTTTTTTAATACCTTTTTTTTTTCAAGATTTTATTTATTTATTTGAGATAGAGACAGTAAGAGAGAGCATGAGAGGGGAGAAGGTCAGAGGGAGAAGTAGACTCCCCGTGGAGCTGGGAGCCCGATGTGGGACTCGATCCCAGGACTTTGGGATCATGACCTGAGCCAAAGGCAGTCGCCCAACCAACTGAGCCACCCAGGCGCCCCCTTGAAGTTTGCATTTCAAGAAGATAACCCAGATAAGGATAAGAAGACTCAATGGAAATTTTACATCTCAAAGATGGATAGAATGCAAATTCCTCCAAGGACTTTGACTCTGGAAGGCTAGAATTTTACAATGTGTACAAGACTTTGGAGATGAATAGGTGAGGTCATTTGTCAAAAGAACAAGTGGTCCTTGAATTGTTTTTAGAACTACTCTTCTGGTCTTGCAAAGATTTGTAGGTTAAGTATAGTTGCTTCTAATTCCTCAAATAATTGGGTTATAGTCTGAATTGTATGGAAAGACTGACACACCCATATACCTAAGTTGGAATGTTCTTTCCCTCTGGGTACATTTAGCTTTGGAGAGAAGGCTTTAAAAAATCCTAGCAAGCCCTGAATATTAGCTTCCAATTTGGTTGAATTTCTAATCACAGAGTTATTAAATCCTTTCAAATATCTCGTCAGGTTTCAACTGAGATAAACAATAAATATTTCTGGCAGTTTAAAACAGCCCAGGGACCCAAGAGATGTACATAAAGAGGGTACAAAATATACTATCTTCACAAGATCTAGAGCCACTCCCAAAGATCAAAAACCAAAGGCCTGATCTAGAAAGGGACAAAGTGAACTTTTATTTTCTACCAGGTATTACACACAGAGATAGGAGGGAGCTAACTGCTAAGAATTCTTACTTTTAGCCAGCTTCTGCCAGTTTTTCCCAGGATCCCATCTGCAGGCTCTGAATAGGTTTAGAGTGTAGCTTCGATTATCTGTCAGATTTGGCAAGTTTTTCTTCTCTTTCTTTTCTTTTCTTTTCTCTTTCTTTCTTTCCTTTTTTTCTTTTCCTTTTTTAGTATCTGGTGGGCACCTGCTTTGTGCCAGCTTTGGGCAAGGTGCTGAGAACGTCAAAAATATATATATGTACTTATTTATATATACTAATTATACAAATATTGATTTATTTATGTATTATTATTTTAATTAAAGCTAAGCCTTTGGGTCTCTCAGAACCAAACTAAACTTGGAGATTATGTGCTATTTTAGTGTACCACGTTACATTTTCTTTAGGTTGAAAGATGACCTATTATTAATGTAACCCATTCTGTGACCAATCCATCCTAATATAGGAGTCTCTGGGTTAGCTGGTAAGCTCCTTAACAGCTTTTGAATGTTCAACCCATTCTCACCAATTTTGATAGCTTTGGCTTCTGAGATTCTCATTAGCAATAACCTTTATCTGCAGAAAACAAGACAAATTTGTGCACCTTACCACGCCAGCAGTAACTAAGAGATATTACTGTGGCTTGGCCAAGAGGAGGCCTTGCGTCCACTACACCGAAGTGGAACTGGGGACTGGAGAAAGGATTGAACCAGCAGACCCCAAAGAATAGACATTATGGACTGATTGCAAACAAACGGGGAATGGCAGACTAAACCACCAGCAGTTCCCAATGTGTTATATGGGGACAGAACCAAGGGCTGGGGTTTCTATACAAATGGGGAATTGTAGTCTAAACTACCGGCAGTTCCAAATGTGGGAACGACTAGAAAATCAATTTGATCAGGAGCTGGATCCAAAGAGCAGAGCTCAGAACTGAGAGGAACCTACCTACAACGTTTGGAAATGGTGAGAAAGACAGAAAACTCAAAGGGTTTGCGAGTACCACATGTTTCTCATTGTTTCCAAAGCTATCCCCTCTGGTCCCACCATTTCCACCAAAACTGTTAAAAAAAAAAAATGGCACCTGGGTGGCTCAGTTGGTTGAGCAACTGCCTTCAGCTCAGGTCATGATCCCAGGGTCCTGGGATCGAGTCCCACATCGGGCTTCCAGCTCCACGGGGAGTCTGCTTCTCCCTCTGACCTTCTCCCCTCTCATGCTCTCTCTCACTGTCTCTATCTCAAATAAATATAATCTTTAAAAAAAAAATTGACCGAGTAAATCTGAAGATCTAATTGGTTTTAATAAACAATTCACGAATTGGACAGCATCCCATCTAGTAAGTACAGACTTACCTCATTTTATTGCTCTACGCCCATACTGGTTTTGTTTTTGTTGTTTTTGTTTGTTTGCTTTTACAAATTGAAGGTCTGTGGCAACATTGCATCGAGAATGTCTATTGTCACCATTTTTTCCAACAGCATTTATTCATGTCTCTGTGTCAATATTTTTAAATTAAGGTTATGTATGTACTATTTATTTATTATCTTTAAAAAAGATATAATGCTATTGCACAGTTAATAGACTACAACATAGTGTAATCATGACTTTTACATGCACTGGGAAACCAACAAATCCATTTGACTCGCTTGACTGTGATATTCACTTTATTGCAGTGGTCTGGAATCAAACCTGAGTAACTCCAAAGTATGTCTGTAGAAAGGAGCTCCAAGGATCTGCGCAAAATGGATTTACAGGCAGAAGGGGGAAGTAAAAGGAAACTTCTAGCAAATAATGGCTTGTTCTTGGCAAGATCACCTTCCTTTGGGAGAAGGTAGGGGTCTACCAGGCAGATTACCTCACAAGTTAAGGGTCACACTCCTGGGAGAGGCTGAAACTTCAACTATGTATTGCCTTGGTTTGCTGATGTAGGGCTCAGCACAAGTGACTCCATTTTGGGCCTGTTGTTCATTTGTTAACACCTTACTACACCCACTAAGCCTCAATTTCTCCATCTATGTAAAGGAAAAGCTTGAACTGGATGGTCTCTAAGGATTGTTCATTTTCTTGATATGTGATACTAAAATAGATGACTTTTTTTTTAAGATTTTATTTATCCATTTGACAGAGATACAGTGAGACAGGGAGCACAAGCAGGGGGAGTGGGTGAAGGAGAAGCAGGCTCCCTGCTGAGCAAGGAGCCCAATGTGGGGCTCAATCCCAGGACCCCGGGATCATTCCTGAGCCAAAGGCAGATGCTTAACGACTGAGCCACCCAGGCGCCCCAAAGAGAGATGAGAGACTCTTGACAGATGAGTGAAACATAACCAAAGACCTTCCACAGTAAGAATTATGATTCCTAAATCTTGGTATTGAGGTGCTGAATGCCACTGGCTTCACTTTTACATTCCTTGAATCTCAAGTTTCTGGTTAACTCATTTATCCTTGTAACCCCGCTCCCAATCCTAACCAGCATGTCAAAAATCCCCATGAATCTTCAAAGCCCACAATCAGCTCTCTTAGAGGAAGCTCTCCCAGGACTCTTGTCACCCAGTGACCTTTCTTTACCTTGGGTTCTCACTGGTATGGGAGTATGAGCCCAATATTCACATGCACTGCTGGCCTCTGACTTCCTAATACAGTCTGGTCACCCCCACTACCATATGGAAGACTACGGGATAGGACTGGGGTTGCCTCTGGCCCTTTGGGGGAACCTACAGGCTGTATTCTTCCTCCTCCTCTCTTTATACCTTCAATCATTCAAGTGAAAAACTAGATCAAAGAGGGTGTAACAAGAGTTTTTGAGCCACCAGAGCAATTTAACATGCTCTCTTTATAGGAAGTGTCCAGGACAATCACTGGCAATCATCTGTCCATGGAGTAGAAGTTGGTGTTGTGTGTGGGTGGGGGGTTGGTAATGGGAGGTGGTCCTTGATAATGCCCTATAGGAATGCACTAGATGGTATCTCAAATCTCTTCCAAATTCGAGAATTAATAATGCTAGTAAATAAAAACTGGAGGTAGAACTTCCAGTTTCTCATCTTGTTCTAACAAGTAAAAAGCTGAACAAACTGAAAAATCAACAGCTCTTCTAGATACATCAGGGAAGCAAGGTCACAGGGCAAACTGCTGTCTCTAAAATTGGAGAGACAGGTAAACACATAGAATTATAATTTCTGGAAAAGAAATGCACAAACAGAACAGAAACCAGTTTACTGATTCTACAGTAACCACTGTCAGAGTAGGAGAACCTGAACTATAATTGACAAATTGCTGGAGGCTCAGAGTGGCAAGTCTAAGAATTAAAAACTCCAAAGGGGACTGGTCATCTGAGTGGCTCAGTCACTTAAGTGTGAGACTTCAGCTCAGGTCATGATCTCAGGGTCCTGGGATTGAGCCCTGTATGGGACTTTCCACTCAGTGGGGAATCTGCTCTCTCTCAAATAAATAAGATTTTAAAAAACCCAAAAAACCAAAATCAAAACAAAACTCCAAAGGGGAAAGTGCCCACACTTCTGTAAGTGTTACCTCCAGGAACTCTACCATGTTCTCACAGTGAATATCATGGAAAAGGCCCCTGTGCTTCCAGCAGTGGGAGGGAAAGAATAATCATTTTGAAATAGGAGAGCATTCTGTACTTCTTAATAGGGCCTACCCTCAAGAGAAGCTCCAGAGCTTAAACTATTGGGGTTCTTATCAGACTTCAACTAACCTGGGGGTTAACACAACTCTAACACCCACTAGCTTTTCACATGGTGGAAGGGAAATACCCAATTCTAGTCCCTCTAGCCATCCTGTCCCTTTAAGGCAGCAGGGGAGACAGAAGCACTTGTGTAGTTCACAGCTGAGACACAGGCTTGTTAAAAACTGAGATCTAATCACAAGACTATAGACTGCTTTTCCTTTCTGCACAATTTGTCACTATATCACTAAAAGCCTATGTACTGGAATTCCTTTTACTCAGTACATCATGTTTGGCTTTAAAAAAAAAAAAAAAAAAAAAGGTTACAAGCCATACTAAGAGGCAAAAGCACAGTTTGAAGAGACCGAGCTGGCATCAGGACAAGACTCAAATACGGCAGGGATGTTGGAATGATCAGATTGGAAATTTTTTTTTTAAGATTTTTTATTTATTTATTAGAGAGAGAGACTGAGAATGAGAGGGGAGAAGGTCAGAGGGAGAAGCAGACTTCCCGCAGAGCCGGGAGTCCGACATGGGACTGGATCCTGGGACTCCGGGATCATGACCTGAGCCGAAGGCAGTCGCCCAACCAACTGAGCCACCCAGGCGCCCCAGATTGGAAATTTTTAAAAATATATAAACATGCTAAGAACTCTGATAGAAAAAGCAGACAACATGCAATAGCAGACAGGCACTGTAAGGAGAATAATGAAAATTCTAACAAAGAAAAAAAAAGTGAGCAATCAAATGAATAATTCCTCTGACGGGCTCATTAGTAGACTGGACAAAGTTGATGAAGGAATCTTTTGAGCTTGAGAATATGTCAGTAGGAACTTCCAAAACTCAAAAACAAAATGGAAAAAAGACGAGGACGGGGGACAGACAGAATATATAGGAACTGTGGAACAAGTACAAAGGTTATAATATGGGTATACAGGGAAAAACCAGCAAGGAGAAGAAAGAAAAGAAATATTTGAAACAATAATGACAGAATTTCTCCAAATTAGTGTCAGTCACCAAACCACAGATCCAGAAAGATCAGAGAACACCAAGCTGGTTAAATGCCAAAACTACACCTAGGTGTGTCATCACGTTCAAACTGCAGAAAATCAAAGTTAAAGAAAATATCTTGGAAGAAGACAGAGCGGAGGGAAGCTCCCCTTACCTATATAGGAGCAAATATAAGAATTACATCTACTTCTCAGAAACCATGCAAGCAAGAAGAAAGTGGAATGAAATTTTTAAAGTGTTGAGAAAAGACCACTAACCTAAAATTCTGTCTTGTGAAATTATCCCTCAAAAGTGAAGGATAAAAAAATGGTAGAAATTTCCTGCCAATAGACCTACTCTACAAGAAATGGTAAAAGTTTTTCATAGAGAAGGAAAATGATAATGAGTCAGAAACTTAGAACTACATAAAGAAGAGCATCAGAGAAGGAATAAGTAAAGGTTAAACAAAAGCTTGTAGTTTTCCCTTTCTTAGCTGATCTAACAGATAACAATCTGCTCAATAATAATAGCATGAAAGTATTAGATTATCAATGCAAGTACATATACGTGAGTATGTATGTATACATAAATACATTCATTGCCCTTGGATCACTCACCTATATGTGGTATGAATGACAGCAATGATACAAATGATATAAAAAACAAGAGGAAGTAGGATTATTTTGTGATTATATGGTACCAATACTACCTGGGAGGTGTTATTATGTTCTTTGAAAGTGAATTTGAATTAATTTTAAATATATATCAAAAACCCTAGGGTATCCACTTAAAAAAAGTATAATTGATATACTTTTAAGAAGGGAGAGAAAATAAATTATATAAAATTTTCAGTTAAAGGGATGCTGGGTGGCTCAGTCAGTTGGGAGTCCAACTCTTGGTTTAGGCTCAGGTCATGATCTCAGGGTCCTGGGATTGGTCTCCAGGCCAGTCACTGGGGAGTCTGCTTGAGGATTCTCTCTTTCACACACCCTCTGCTCGTGCATGCTAAGATAAATAAATAAGTCTTAAAGAATATTAAAAAATAAAATTCTCAGTTAAAACCACAAAAAACAAAAAAAGGGAAGACAAAAATAGGAACAAAGAACAAAGGCAAGAATAGAAAACAAATATGGTTATATAGTTAATATATAATCCAACTCTAATCCAACTATATTAACACTTAATTTTTTAATAAACACTTTAAATGTTAATAATGGTCTACTGCACAAGTAAAAGAGATTGTCAGAGTGAAACAAAAAACAAGACTCAACTATATGCTGTCTAAAAGAAAATCACTTTAAATATAAAGACATACAGATTAAAAGTAAATGAATGGAAAAAGATCTATCATGCAAATAGTAATCCCCCCAAGAAGTAAGAATAGTTTTATCAATTTCGGAAAGCGGACTTCTGAGCAAAGAAAGTTATTAGGGATAAGAAAAGCATTATATAATGATAAAGGGGTCAATACTCCAAGGGGACAATTTTCTTAAAATTCAAGTATAATTAACATACAGGGTTATATTAGTTTCAGGTATACAATATACTGATTCAACAATTCTATACATTACTCAGTGCTCACCAAGGTAAATCTACTCTTAATCTTCTTCACTATTTTATCCCCATTTCCTCCAACCACCTCCCCTCTGGCAGCCACCAATTTGTTCTCTGTATTTGAGAATGGTCTTTTTGTTGTTGCTATTCATTTGTTTTGTGTCTTAAATTCTACATTAGTGCAATCTTACTATATTTGTCTTTCTCTGACTTATTTTACTCAGCATTATATCCTATACGTCCATCTATGTTGCTGCAAATGGCAAGATCTCATGCTTTTCTATGGCTGAGTAACAGTCCATTGTATATAGTACCACATTTTCATTATCGTTTCATCTATATGGATACTTGAGTTGCTTCCATATCTTAACTAGTAAATAATGCTGCAATAAACATAGAGGTGCACATATATTTTCAAATTAATGTTTCCATTTTCTCTGGATAAATATCCAGTTAGTAGAGTTACTGTATCATATGGTGATTCTGTTTTTAATTTTTTGACGAATCTATGTACTGTTTTCCAGAGTGGTTGCACCAGTTTGCATTCCCGTGAACGATGCATGAGGGTTCCCTTTTCTCAATATTCTTGCCAACACTTATTTCTTGTCTCTTTGGTTTTAGCCATTCTGACAGTTGTAAAGTGATATCTTATTGTGGTTTTGATTTGCATTTCCCTGATGATAAGTGATGTTAAGCATCTTTTCCCATGTGTCTATTGGCCATCTATTGGTCTTCTTTGGAAAAATTTCTATTCAAGTCATCTGCCCATTTTAAAATAGGACTGTTTTTTCAGTGTTGAGTTATATACATTATTTATTTTGGATATTAATCCCTCATCAAATATATCATTTGCAAATATCTTCTAATATTCAGCAGGTTGTCTTTTTGTTTTGCTGATGGTTTCCCCACTGTAGAAAAGCTTCTTATTTTACTATAGTCCAATAGTCTAATTTTGTTTTTGTTTCCCTTGCTTGAGGAAAAAGTTCTAGAAAAATGTTTCCATGACTGATGTCAAGAACATTACTGCCTGTGTTTTCTTTGGGAGTTTTATGGTTTTGGGTCTCACATTTAGGTCTTTAATCCATTTTGAGTTTACTTTTGTGTTTGGTGTAAGAGGTGGTCCAGTTTCATTCTTTTGCATAGACCTGTTCAGTTTTCACAGCACCATTTGTTAAAGAGACTGTCTTTTCCCTATTGTATATTCTTGCCTCTTTTGTCAGAGTAATTGCCCATATAAGTGAGGGTTTCTATCTGGGCTTCTATTCTATTCCTTTGACCTGTGTGTCTATTTTTGTGCCAGAGTTACACTTTTGATTACTGTAGCTTTATAGTGTATTTTGAAATCTGGGATAATAACACCTTTCAGCTTTGTTCTTCTTCAAGATCTAGCTATTTGCTTTGGGGGTCTTTTGTGGCTCAACACAAATCTTAGGATTATTTATTCTAGTTCTGTGAAAAATGTTGGTATTTTGAAAGGGATTGCACTCGATCTGTACATTGCTTTGAGTAGTATGGACATTTTAACAATATTGGTTCTTCTAATCTGTGAGCATGGAATACCCATCCATTTGCTTGTGCTATCTTCAATTTCTTTCAACAGTGTTTTATGGTTTTCAGAGTATGAGTCTTTCACCTCCTTGGTTAAATTTATTCCTAGGCATTTTATTATTTTTGGTGTAAATGGGATTGTTTTCTTAACTTCTCTTTCTGCTACTTCATTATTAGTGTAAAGAAATACAACAGGTTTCTGTATAGCAATTTTGTATCCTGAGATTTTACTGAATTAATTTGTCAGTTCTAGTAGTTTTCTGGTGGAATCTTTAGGGTTTTCTGTATGCAGTATCATGTCATCTGCCAATAGTGACAGTTCTACTTCCTCCTTACCAATTTGGATGCCTTTTATTTCTTTTTCTTGTCTGATTGCTGTGGCTAGGACTTCCAATACTATGTTGAAAAAAAGTGGTGAGAGTGAACACCCTTTTATTGTTCCTGATCTTGAGGAAAAGCTCTGTTTTTTTTACCATTATGTATGATGTTAGCTGTGGGTTTTTCATATATGGACTTAAGTATGTTGAGTATGTTTCCTCTAAACCTACTTTGTTGAGAATTTTTTTTTATCATGAATGGATACTGTAATTTGCCAAATGCTTTTTCTATATCTACTGAGATGATCATATGGTTTTTATCCTTTCTCTTGTTAATCTGATGAGTCACTTGATTTGCAAATATTGAACCATCATTGCATCCCTGGATTAAATCCCACTTGATCCTGGTGATTTATTTAATGTATTGTTGGATTTGATTTGCTAACCTTTTGTTGAGGATTTCTGCATCTATGTTCATCAGAGAAAATGGCTGGTAGTTTTCATTGTTTGTGGTGTCTTTATCTGGTTTTGATATCAGGGTAATTCTGGCCTCACAGAATGAATTTGGAAGCGTTCCTTCCTCTTCTTGTTGGAATAGTTTGAGAAAAAGTATTAATTCTTTAAATGTTGGGTAGAACTCACCCATGAAGCCAACTGGTCCTGGACTTTGTTGGGAGTTTTTTTTGTTTTTTTTTTTAAAGATTTTATTTATTCATTTAACAGAGAGAACACAGGAAGGCAGAGAGGCAGGCAGAGGCAGAGAGAGGAGCAGGCTCCCTGCAGAGCAAGGAGCCCGATGCGGGACCCGATCCCAAGACGCTGGGATCATGACCTGAGCCAAAGGCAGTTGCTTAACCAACTGAGCCACCCAGGCGTCCCTGTTGGGAGTTTTTTTGATTAATGAATCAATTTCATTATAACTAATCATCAGTCTGTACAACTTTTCTATTTCTTTATGATACAGTTTTGGAAGGCTATATGTTCCTAGGAATTTATATAATTCTTCTAGTTTGTCCAAAATATTGACATATAATTTTTAATAAAATTCTCTTATAACCCTTTGTATTTTTGTGGTGTTGATTGTTGTTTCTTCTCTTTCATTTCTAACTTTATTTATTTGAGTCCAAGAGGACAATTCTTAATGTGTACTCACCAAAAACAAATGATCAAAATAGATGAGGCAAAAACTGATAGAACTGCAAGGAGAAATATATTAATCCACTATTATAGTTGGAGACTTCAACATCCCTCTATCAGAAATGGACAGAACCAATAGGCAGAATATCAGTAAGGACACACCCAAAAGTACCATGAATCAACTGACATTTATAACTAATTTCATTTAACAATAGCAGAATACACATTCCTCTCAAGCTCACATAGAACATTTACTGAGACCACATTCTGGGCCATAATACACATCTTTAAAAAAATCTTAAACTTAAAAAAATAAATAATATCTTCTCTCAGACCACAATCAATTAATCTAGAAATCAACAAAAAGATAATAGATGAAAAATCACAAAATACTTGGGAGATTAAACAACATACTTCTAAATAACACATGGACCCAAAAAGTAATCAACAGAAATTTTAAAATATTTTGAATGAAATGAAAATGAAAATACAACATATTAAAATCAAGGGGATGCCACAAAAGCAGTGTCTAGAGTGAAATTTATGGCACTGAAAAGAAGATCCAAAAAAAGTATTTCTAAGTCTTCAGAAAATAGAAAAAGAAGGCAAATGAAATCTGAAGAAAGCAGAAGAAAAAAAGTAAAAATCAGAGAAATCAGTGCAATAGAAAACAGGAAAATAACAGAGAAAACCAATAAAACCAAAAGTTGATTCTTTGAAAAGATCAATAAAACTGATAAGCCTCTAGTCAAGCCAACTAAGGAGAAAAGACAAAAATTACTAAAATCAGAAATGAAAGAGGCATCACTACAGATCCAATACACATTAAAAGAATAACAAACTAATACTATAAATAACTCTAAGCCTACATATTTGATAACCTAAATGAAATGGAGCAATTTCTTGAAGGACACAAGCCAAAACTTACACCAGAAGAAATACACAATCTGAATAGGCCTATATCAACTAAAGAAATTGAATTGGTAACTAGTAATCTTCTAAAACAGAAATCACCAGGCCCAAATGAGTTCACTAATGAATTATACCAAACATTTAAGAAATTATACCAAATCTCTACAATCTCTTCCAGAAGATAAGCTGAGGGAATACTTCCAAACTCATTCTATGAGGCCAGCCATTACTCTAAAGCAAAACCAAAGACTTGCAAGAAAAATGGATAGCAAGATTTCTTAGGAACAAAAATGCAAAAATCCTCAACAAAATATTAGTATAGCATTCAAACAATGTAAAAAAAATAATTGTATCCCACGACCAAGTAGGATTTATCCCAGATACGTGAGCCTGGTTCAAAATGCAAAAATCAATTAATATAATCTATTACATCTATAGGCTAAAAAAGAAAAATCACATAATGAGAAAAAGCACCTGACAAAATTCAACACCCATTTATAACAAAAACTAAATAAACTAGGAACAGAAGGTAACGTTCTCAACTTGGTAAAGAACATCGACAGAGGTGTAGAAAGCCATTTAACATGCTAATGGACATCAAACGAAAGCTGGGGTGACAATTCTCATACCAGACAAATTGGATTTTAAGACAAAGACTGTATTAAGACATGAGGAAGGACACTATATCATAATTTAAGGGTCTATCCAACAAGTTCTAACAATTGTAAATATTTATGCCCCTAACATGGGAGCAGCCAATTATATAAGACAATTCATAACAAAATCAAAGAAACACATCAAAATAGTACAATAGTAGGGGACTTTAACATTCCCCACACTGCAGTGGACAGATCATCTAAGCAGAAGATCAACAAAGATATAAGGGCTTTGAATGACACATTGGACCAGATGGATTTCACAAATATATTCAGAACATTCCATCCCAAAGCAAAAGAATACACACTCTTTTCAAGTTCGCATGGAACAATCTCCAGAATAGATCACATCCTGGGTCACGAATCAGAATAGATCACATCCTGGGTCACAAATCAGAAGACTGGGATCATTCCCTGTATATTTTCTGACCACAATGCTTTGAAACTGGAACTTTCTGACCACAATGCTTTGAAACTGGAACCAGATAGATTATATTAATTGATTTTTGCATTTTGAACCAAATAATCACAAGAGGAAAGCTGGAAAGAATTCAAACATATGGAGGCTAAAGAGCATCCTGAATGGGTCAACCAGGAAATTGAAGAATTAAAAAAATTCATGGAAACAAGTGAAAATGAACACAACTGTTCAAAATCTTTGGGATGCAGCAAAGGTGGTCCTAAGAGGGAGGCATATGGCACTGTAGACCTTTCTCAAGAAACAAGAAAGATCTCAAATACACAACCTATCCTTACACCTAAAGGAGCTGGAGAAAGAACAACAAATAAAACCTAAACCCAGAAGGGAAGGAGAAATTAAGATTAGAGCAGAAATCAATGAAATAGAAACCAAAAGAACAGTAGAATAGATCAATAAAAATAGGAGCTGGTTCTTTGAAAGGATTAATAAGATTGATAGACCCCTGGTCAGACTTATCAAAAAGAAAGGAGAAAGGACCCAAATAAATAAAATCATGAAAATGACCAGGGGCGCCTGGGTGGCTCAGATGGTTAGGCATCTGCTTTTGGCTCAGGTCATGATCTCAGGGTCCTGGGATTGAGCCCCGCATTGGGATACCTACTCAGTGGGAAGCCTGCTTCTCCCCCTCCTTCTCCCCCTGTCTGTGTTCCCTCTCTCGCTTTGTCTCTCTCTGTCAAATAAATAGATAAAATTAAAAATAAATAAATAAAAAGGATTATTCACCATGACCAAGTGGGATTTATTCCTGGGCTGCAAGGTTGGTTCAACATCCTCAAATCAATCAATGTGATACACTACATTAATAAAAGAAAGAACAAGAACCCTACGATACTCTCAATAGATGCAGAAAAAGCATTTGACAAAGTACAACATCCTTTCTTGATTAAAAACTCTTCACAGTGTAGGGATAGAGGGTACATACCTCAAAATCATAAAAGCCATCTATGAAAACCCAGAGTGAATATCATTCTCAATGGGGAGAAACTGAGAGCTTTCCCCCTAAGGTCAGGAACATGGCAGAGATGTCCACTATCACCACTGCTGTTCAACATAGTACTAGAAATCCTAGCCTCAGCAATCAGACAACAAAAAGAAATAGAAGGCATCTGAATCGTCAAAGAAGTCAAACTCTCTTTGCAGATGACACGATACTCCGTGGAAAACCCAAAAGACTCCACCCCCAAATTGATAGAACTCATTCAGGAATTCAGTAAAGTGGCAGGATATAAAACAATGCACAGAAATCAGTTGCATTTCTATACACAGACAGCAAAACGGAAGAAAGAGAAATTAAGGAGTTGATCCCATTTACAATTACACCCAAAACCATAAGATACCTAGAAATAAAGGATCTGTACTCAGAAAACTATAGAACACTCATGAAATAAATTAGGAAGACACAAAGAAATGGAAAAATGTTCCATACGCGTGGGTTGGAAGAAAAAATATCGTGAAAATATCTATGCTACGTAAAGCAATCTACACATTTAATGCAATCCCTATCAAAATACCATAACTTATTTCAGAGAAATGGAACAAATAATCCTAAAATTTATATGGAACCAGGAAAGACCACGAATAGGCAGAGGAATGTTGAAAAAGAAAACCAAAGTTGGTGGCATCACAATTCCAGACTTCAAGCTCTATTACAAAGCCGTAATCATCAAGACAGTGTGGTACTGGCACAAAAACACCTAGATCAATGGAAGAGAACAGAGAACCCAGACATGGACCCTCAACACTATGGTCAACTAATCTTCAACAAAGCAGGAAAGAATATCCAATGGGAAAAAGACAGCTCTCTTCAACAAATGGTACTGGGAAAACTGGACAGCCACATGAAGAAAAATGAAACTGGACCATTTCCTTACAAAATGAAACAAAAATAGACTCAAAATGGATGAGAGATTTTAATGTGAGACAGGAATCCATCAAAACCCTTAAGGAGAACACAGGCAGCAACCTCTTCAACCTCAGACACAGCAACTTCTTGCTAGATATGTCTCCAAAGGCAAGGGAAACGAAGGCAAAAATGAACTACTGAGACTTCATCAAAATAAAAAGCTTTTGCACAGCAAAGGAAACAGTTGACAAAACCAAGACAGCCAACAGAATGGGAGAAGAGATTTGCAAATGAAATATCAGATAAAGGGCTAGTATCCAAAATCTATAAAGAACTTATCAAACTCAACACCTAAAGAACAAAGAATCCAATCAAGAAATGGGCAGAAGACATGAAGAGACATTTCTGCAAAGAAGACATCCAAATGGCCAACAGATACATGAAAAAGTGCTCAATGTCACTCGGCATCAGAAAAATACAAATCAAAACCACAGTAAGATACCATCTCACACCAGTCACAATGGCTAAAGTTAACAAGTCAGGAAACAACAGATATTGGCAAGGCTGTGGAGAAAGGGGAATCCTCCTATGCTATTGGTGGGAATGCAGGCTGGTACAGCCACTCTGGAAAACAGTATGGAGGTTCCTTAAAAAGTTGAAAATAGAGCTACCCTACAACCCAGCAATGGCACTACCCAGTATTTACCCCAAAGATACAAATGTAGTGATCCAAAGGGGCAGTGATCTGACTATACCCCAATGTTTATAGCAACAATGTCCACAATAGCCAAACTATGGAAAGAGCCCATCTGTCTTTTGGACAAATGAATGGATAAAGAAAATGTGGTATACATGTGTGTGGCACACACACACACACGAATATTATGCAGCCATCAAAAAAATGAAATCTTGCTATTTGCAATGACATGGATGAACTAGAGGGTATTATTCTAAGCAAAGTAAGTCAATCAGAGAAAAGACAATTATATGATCTCACTAATATGTGGAACTTAAGAAACAAGACAGAGGAACATAGCAGAAGAGAGGAAAAAATAAAACAAGATGAAATCAGAGGGAGACAAACCATAAGAGACTCAATCACAGGAAACAAACTGAGGGTTGCTGGAGGCGAGAGGGGTGGTGAGATGGGGTAATGGACACTGGGGAGGGAATGTGTTGTAGTGAGCACTGGGTATTATATAAGACTGATGAATCACAGCGCTGTACCCCTGAACCAAATAATACATTATGTTAATTAATTGAATTTAAATTTTAAAAATGTTATCTAAAAAAAGAACATCTACAAAAATCCTATAGCTAATATCATACTTAATGAGAAAATAGCTTTTGCACTAAAATCAGGACCAAGACCAGAATATCCTCTTTTGGGCGCCTGGGTGGCTCAGTTGGTTGAGCAACTGCCTTCAGCTCAGGTCATGATCCTTGAGTTCCAGGATTGAGTCCCACATGGGGCTCCCAGCTCCACGGGGAGTCTGCTTCTTCTTCTAAACTTCTCTCTTCTCATGCTCTCTCTCACTTTCTCTTTCTCTCAAATAAATAAATAAAAAAAATTTTTTTTTTAAATATCCTCTTTTACCACTGCTTTTCAACATCCTATTATATATCCCAGCTAACACAATACAGGAAAAGGAAATGAGGGGCACCTGGGTGGTTCAGTCGGGTGAGTCTAACTCTTTATTTTGGCTTAGGTCATGATCTCAGTGTCTTGAGATTGAGCCCCGCATTGGGCTCTAAGCTTTGTGCAGAGTCTGCTTGAGATCCTCACCCTCTACCCCTCACCCCACTTGCCCACACATGGTTTAATGAATAAAAAATAAATAAATCTGTATATATAGATTTGGAAGAAAGAAAATGGTCTTTGTTTACCGATGACATGATTATCCATCAGACACTAGTATCTATTAGAAAACCTAAAAGAATTGATAAAAATACTCCTAGAACTAAGTGTTTATAGTAAGTTTGCAGGATACAAGGTTAAGATACAAAAGCTAATCACTTCCTATAATACCAACAACAAACAAGTGGAATTTGAAATAAAAAATACAATATATCATTTACATTAGCACTTCAAAAATGAAATAGAATCTAATAAATATGTAAAAGGTCTACATGAGGAAAACTAGAGAATTCTGATGAAGAAAATCAATGAATTGAAAATGGAGAGATTTCAATGTTCATGGATAGTTATGTCAGTTCTTCCCAACTTGATCTGTTGACTGACAACAATTCCAATTGAAATCCCACTAAGTTTTTGTGAAAATTGAGAAACTGATTCTAGAGCTTATATGGAGAAACAAAAGACCAAGAATAGCCAACACATTATTGACAGAGAAGAACAAAGTCAAAGGACAATACTTGACTTCAAGACTTACATAAAGCTATCGTAATCAGGAGAGTATAATATTGGCAAAAGAATAAACATATCAATGGAATAAAATGCAGAGACAAAAAAGACTCATAGATTCAACTGATCTTGACCAAAGAGCAAAGGCAATACAATGGAGGAAAAACCACGGTGCTGGACATCCATAGGCAACTGAACACCCATAGGCCAAAAAATAACTCTAGATACAGATTTTATACTCTTCAAGAAAATTGATTCAAAGTGGATCATAGACCTCAATATAAAATTCAAAACCATACAACTCTTAGAAGATAACATAAGCAAGTATCTAGATGACCTTGGGTATAGTAATGATTTTTTAAGATACAGCACCAAAAATATGATCCATTTAAGAAATGATAGATAAGTGGGACTACATTAGGATTAAGACCTCCTGCTCTGCCAAAAAAAAAGACAAGCCATAGACTGGAAGAAATATTTGCAGATATAAAAAGACAGACCTTGGAGATAATGAGGTTGGATTCAAGGTCACTGCAATAAAGCCAACATTGCAATAAAGGCAGTCACATGACTTTTCTGGTTTCCCACTACATATAAAAGTCATGTGTACACTATGTCGTAGTATAATAAGTGTGCGATAGCATTATCTAAAATAACAATATACATGCCTTAATTAAAAAATACTTCATTGATGTACCCTGGGGTAAATAATACATTATATGTTAATAAAAAAATTAAAAAAAAAATACTTCATTGACATAGATACAAAGTGAGCAAATGCTGTTGGAAAAATGGCACTGGGAGACATGCTCAATGTAGGGTTGCCATGCACCTTCAACTTGTAAAAAAACGTAGTATCTGCAAAGCACAATGAAGCAAAGTGCAGTAAAATGAGGTATGCTTGTATCTTATTCATAATTTGTCAAAATTTGAAAGCAACCCATAGGTAAATGGACTAATGAACTGTGGTACATCTAGACATAGAATATTATTCAGCACTAAAAAAGCTATTACACACACACACACACACTGGAGACCTGTAAGTGCATATTTCTAAGCAAAAGAGGCCATTCTGAAAAGGCTACATACTGTAGGATTCTAAATACATGATACTTCGGAAAGGGCAAAAAACTATGGAGACACTGAAAAGATGAGTGGTTGCCAGGGACTAGAGGGAAGGGAGAGATGGACAGGTGGAGTACAAGTGATTTTAGGGTAGTGAAGCTATTTTATATAGGATGGATACATGTCACTATACACCTGTCTAGATCTACAGTGTGTCCAACAGCCAAGAGTGAACCTGAATGTCAACTATCGTCTTTGGGTGATCATGATGTCGATGTGGGTTCATCTATTGTAACAAGTGTACCACTCTGGCACAGGTTGTTGACAGTGGGGCAAGCTGTGACTAGATGGGGTCAAAGGGTATATGGGAACTGTACTTTCTGTTCACTTTCACTGTGAAACTAAAACTACTCTAAAAGATGAAGCCTATTTTTTTTTTTTTAAAGGCATGAAGTGCAGTGTAGATGAACTGATCTAAAGGAGAAATTCATCAACTGTTGCACTGAGAATTGCTACTCTGAGGAGGTAGAGCTAAGGAGACAGGCCTCTTGAGAAGATCTGAACTTGTTAGAGAATGGGCAACAGAAAGGTTCCCTTTATTCTTGCCCTGCCACCTCCCCCCACATACAGCACAGTCACTTTTGAGTAACTAGCACCTTCTCTGTCCCAACAATAGTCAGAGTCCACTTTTTAAAAAAGATTTTATTTTAGAGCGAGGGAGAGAGAGTATGTGAGTGGGGGGGGGGGGCAGAGAGGGAGAAAATGGCAAGCAGACTCTGCCCTGAGCATGGAGCCTGATGGGGCTCCGCAAGGGGGTTCCGCCTCATAACCCTGAGATCATGACCTGAGCCAAAATCAAGAGCAAAATACTTAACCAACTGAGCCAGCCAGGCGCTTCAGAGTTCGTTTTTACAACCTGCTTTTTTTTTTTTTAAGATTTTAGTCTTTTAATTAAGAGACTTAAAAGCGACAAAAAGCTTGCAATCTGTACAATATGGAGCTCAGTAAACTAGGAGTGGCCCTTATCATCTTAGAAATTAGACAATTTGTTCAAGTGTTAGGTTTCTGGTCATAAGATATCTTTCTTCTTGCATAATCATCTTTCATACTTAAAGGATAAATGAAATTCCTGAGAAATCAAATGAAAAGGAATTTCATATTGAGTATAAAATAGGAAACTACCAAGTCAATATTTTTTTTCAAGTTCTATGACAATCTTTTCCAGGATTAGATTGTTTTTCACTTTGAACTGCTAAGTACATTTCACACAAAAGGAACATTAGTCAAACTTTTAATTAATCAAAAAATTTTATCTATGCCAATTGAAATTCTGCACTATTATTTACAACCTATTCTGAAACGACAAATTGAGTCATAATTTAAATTCACTTAATTAAGGTGTATGAGATTATTAGCGATCCAGGTGCCTCAGAGTCCACTTTTACAACCTGCTTTTCTTGAAAGCAAAATCACCAATATAATCCTGTCAATGCCTCAGCTCTGAATTACAAGATTACTTAAATGGGAGGTGGAAGAATACAGAGGAGCTTAGACTCTCACATGTAATCCCACCATTTTAATTGCAAAGTCAAATAGCGACAAGTTCAGCCCTGCTCTCAATTTTCCGAAACAGACTCACGAGGGCTTGAATGTGGCCTCTTTCCCCTATCCAAATGCATAAACAAAATGAAACAGAAACGATAGTACAAGGAGTTCTGTGCCCTATGCTATGCAATTTCCCTGGCCATATCTTATCTCTCCCTTTTGGGATTTCAGCTTCTCAAGTTTTCCAATTTGTACAAGGGTTTTAAGCTGTTCTAGATAATTTGTAGATCAATACACACATTTTTTAGTTTATGTGCACTTTTTCTCTACTCATGTGAAAAATTATGTTAGTAGTGACTCCTTGACCCACTCCTCACGTTCCCCACCAGCAAGCACTGAAGTAAAGAATTCTTACACCGCCACAGACAATTTACTCTTTATTGATTAAAAATGAAGGAAACATGCAGCAAAATACAAAGTCAAAAAAAGGGAGAGGGAAGGTCAAATATTTTACATCTTCCATAATCTAGCATACGTCATAAGGAGGAACCTCCATTTATTGATACACCATTATTCTATCCTCAGATTATTAAATAGTATCAGCTGGCTCTAGGATTTGGTTCAAAACTTAAGCAAAAAACCCAAACAAATCCATTAGTCATTTCGAATAAGACCATACATTTCACAACTAGCATTGGCACATGTTACCTTGTGCTAAATTAGTCCCTAACGCCAGGGACCAGGGGATCCTGGAGACCTAGAGACAGAGGTGTACCCTGAACCACTGCTCAAGTGAGCAAGGTCACTCACTAGGTCACGTGCTGTCCAACCTGGGAAGTTTCTGTTTACGTATTCTCTCAGCATCGCTGCCAGAGTCAGCAAAGAGAGTCCACCATACATCATGCAGAAGTAACACTGTCTTGGGTCTTCGTGTCTGGCTCCAAATTCCCAGCAGGGCAAAAAATGAACTGAAAAGAAAGAGAAAGCCCCAGCCCACTTCCATCAGCATGCCCGTCCCACTGCAGTTTAAAAGTCATGGCTGGCTGGGGAAACTGAACACGGCGATGGGCTGCTGCTCACCTCCAGCCTGGGCTCCAGACCACTTCCAAACAGAATGCAAGAACAGACTGAGGCCACCACCCTTGGATTTATCATTAAGTAGTAAGCCAATAGCCTTGTGCCAAAGAGGACACTATCTCCTTTTCATATGTTATTCCCACCCCCCGAAAGAAAGAAAGAAAAGAAAAAGAAAGCAAGCAAGCAAGGAAGCAAAGCAAGAAAGCAAAGCAAAGCAAAAGGAAAGCTAAGTATTTCCAGCAAGCTGATCAATCTTTCCCCTCTCTAGGCTTGGCAGGCTCCTACTTTTTACCAATCCTGCTGAGACCCTGGACTTTGGTGTCTGATCCCCTCATCTACTTTCCCCCCAATGGCCACCCCAAACCCATCCCCCATCCTTCTCCCCAACATCCACTCCTTTCCCAGCATGCCTTTGCACCCAGGGCAGGGAAAGAAAGCCCATGACTAAAATAACAAGCTCAGAACGAAACAAGAGCTGCAACAACTCAGCTGTGGGGAAAGCTTCCAGAGATACTCCAAGAGAAAACTAGGTGAAGCAATCATGTTATTCACAGACCAACAGTGCTAGAAAGGGCTCAAGTGATTCTGTAAGAGGCAGCTCTCCCCTTTCCATGGGGCCAAGGCCTATCTTTGTGTGTCGTTTTAAGGCCAGATTGAATGTCCCTTTCTTATACAAAAACTGTTAGGGCTACTTGCAGTTAGAGGCTGACTGTGAAACAGTAGGAAGGAAAATCGGCCCCACCAATTACTCACATATTGCATTATGAGTGCTCTTTTTTAAACCTAAAGAATAATTTATATTATTTCTATAGAAAATCAAATGAACACTGTCTGCTCACAAATCCTAAAAGTCACGGCACATGTGGTTTCACTTTCCATCCTGGGTCAGGTTCAGCGCACAGAAGTGTGAACCCCCTCCAAAGGGTCAGTGCAGGAGAGGGGCGGTAGGCAGGCCTCGATGGCCTGGTGAGTCTCCTTTATTGCTGTAGAAAGCTCAGCCTTGCATTTCCTTAGGACGTGGAGGCCAGGCGAATTTCATGGGAGGATTGAGGAGCAGTTTTTCTTCAACTGAATTTTTTAACATTTGAAAATAAATACTTCCACAATGATATGAGTTATGATTTTTCCTGTTCAAAACCACTGCTGGGGAAATTCACTTTTACAAGCCATTACTTGATGTTTTCGCTAAAAACAGTCCAAGGTTCCACTTTGAAGGATCGGATGGCTGAAGTTCGACTACAGTCAGATGTTTTGCACCAGCTGAAGTTAAGGCTAGCAACCCTTTCTGGAGGGAGTGATGAAGAGGGGTGCCTGAGAGCAGCTTCAGCAAAACTCTTAGAAACATGAACAAAACAAGAACACAGTTTAGGCTGCCTCTTTCCGAGGCTGTGCTTTTTCCTAACAAAGGTTGCTAGAATTCACATCAGATTTAAAAAAAAAAAAAATCACTAAATTAAATTCTCTGGGCTCCAGATAAACAATCAACTTTTAATTGCTACTTCAGTGGTAAAGAGATATCCCAAGATGCCCACATCCTGTCAGGTGTGGGAGAACAGGCAAGATGAGGAAGCCCAATATAGCTGCTACTTTCCACCCAGCGCCATCATTGGAGTAAGGCAAGATGAGCTGACAGATCTCCCTCCTGAGCCTTGAGGCACCGTCCCCTTCTCAGATGGAGGAAGACAGGGGACATGTGCAGTAAGTTTACTAACGGAACTCTTTAAAGGGATGCTGGCCACTGGTGATCCAACTTTTCTTTCCCTGTGGGAAAAGGGGGAATGATGGCAGGAAGAACATAAAGAAAGACCTCTAAAGCTCCTAGCCGGGAGGTTTGTTGCTGGGTTCTTTGGCAGTAGTGGGTTTAGGCCAACAGAAGCAACAGAGATACGCATGTGTGGAATCTCCTTAGGCCGCCTCTTCCAGGGCTGTGGTTTAGCTGATGCTGAGCTGGGCAAATCCTATTAGTTTACCATCATCAGGAATATCCGAGCCTTCGACTCCAGATGCCTAAGAACCAAACAAAATGATAAGCTGTGGTTATTTGTCAACAAAACTGCAGGTAGCAATTAAAACTGATATAAGGACTGTGGGAAGGAAGATAGCAGGGTACAGGTCCCTGGGATACAAACAGGATGCAAATGTCTCTTCCAGAAAAGGTGGGGTCTGGGTACAAAGCTGGAGTCTGACTGGCTAACACTCTCTCTTAAGAAGAGTCAAGGGCCTAGGGTAGGAGGCTTCCTGGAGGTAGAGCAGAGGGAGGTCACTCAAAAGGAGACATTGGCCTAAGGCCTTGAGGAGGCTGATGAACACAAGGCTAATGAACACAATCCACCATATTTTAATATTCTGAGTGCTCAGGGAATATAGAAGCTGGTCTGCAAAGGCTGCTGCTGTGTAAGGACAGTTTAATAAAGAGGAAGAAATGAGTACCAGTTTGAAAGTGACAGATCGATTTGACTGAGGTTCTTCCACAATTTTCTGCAAATTCGCAGCCACTGTAATCATACAAACAGAAAGTAATGAGAAGCTAAGTAAATCCATTTTCTACCATATTTTAAAAACTTAAATGATAGCTCAGAATCTTCTATGTTCAACCAAAATGGAAGCAGAAAGATAAATCATTCCAAACAAAAAATTATCTTTTAAACTCAACTCTAAGTAGCACACATAAATCTTGAATCATGATCAAAATAACTTTTATTACGATGCTATATTAACTGGGGTAAGACACAGAGGTGAAAGAGAAGGATCTGCCTACTCACGGGCCAGAAAGCCCCAGCCTGGGAGTTGTCAAACTGCCTGCAGCCTGTTTCTAGTCTGGCTGCGGGCTAAGAATGGTTTAAAGAGGATGGAGACAGTGCATGGCCCACAAAGCCTAAACTACTTACTAACTGGTCCTTTACAGAAAAACTCTGCTGTCTGGCCCTAGACAATGGTCTTTTCCTTCAATAACACATACACATGGGCCGACTGTACCTTTTCTTACTTTCTGCTTATCCTAGAAATAAACCTCTAATGAGTTTTGCTTACCTCTTTCTTAGCTCTGTTCAGGGCAGAGTTTCACTCTCCAAAATGAACTAGATATGGCGAAGTTTACTTTAACTTGTGACTTATGTCATCGATTCTACTAGAGTCTCCCAGCTTTCACCTACTGTCACTGGAAGTCACAAAGTGAACTCAGAAATGAGATTTTCGTTTTTGTGAAGAATACCTCACAACACCAATACCTGTATTTCAGCAATGCCAAAACCATTCCAAGACCCGTGAGACCTGCTCAATGCAATCGAAGCCTGTTTTCTAGGTCCTAAATACATAGAGACACCAGGGCACAGGGCAGAGCACAAAGTAATTACCTATTACTAAATCCCTTCCATCGACAAGGCCAGCAGAAATGAGTTCCTGAGATACACCCTCCGCTGTATCTGCAAGGAAAAAAAAGAAGGTGCTCCATTTCTTGTGCATGCACGTCACTGCAAACTCTTAGAGCGGATGTTGGCACTGCCAGGCCCAAGCTAGCTGTTAAATTCACACAACCAAAGAGGCAGGTGGGGTCTTCCTCCCACACAAAAGTTTCTCTTACCACTGGGCTTATCTCAAGTGGGAGATTCTCTTAGGTCTAGCTAGAGGGCAGAAGCTCTAGCAACCAGATGGCCAGTGTCAACTCACCGTAAAAATAACATACAGCTGACAATAACGCTGCAAAGGACAGTCCCATTCTGGGGGCAGCCCTGGCCCCGAGCCCCACCAGCTCTGAGATGCAATGACGTGTGTGCAACATCTCCAGGGCTAGCACAATGGAATGATTTCTTTTCAAGCACATCTTGAAAGAACAAATTGTAATCTCTTCTCTTTGGAGATCACATCCCAAATTTTTTGCTTACATTATTTTCTTTTTTATTCTGGTGGGCTTTTCTTCATATCTAGTGATTTTACATGATTCAATCTGATCAATCATTGTAACAGAAACGAAAAGACAAGGACACAGCATCCCTAACTGATCTCATCTCCAACTGACTCAGTGCTGCAGCTTCCTGAGGGCTGAACACTGAGCCCCTGAGAAGAACAGGAGGACCTCTGTGGAGTGGGTGGGCACACATGTGTGGTGATGACCAGTGACTTGAATTGGTTCCCTAGAATGGGACTCTTCCTGGTTTTTAAACAGTGAAATGGATACACCTCTGCACATCTGCTTCCACGTCCTCTCTTATACTTAGTTGCTGATGATACGGAGACAGCAGGAAGAATGAGCATGGCACATAGGATGAACGTGCTGGCTGCTGGCCACCTTCCTAATCTGAACCCTTGAGTAACAAAGGCAAGAAAGAAACATGCCTCATCCCAGGGAGAAGTTCACGGCCAGAAGCTATGCCTGAGAGGACTCAGCTTCAGCCTGGGAAGAGAGGAGGCTGGAAGCCTCGTTTCTTCCTTACTGTCATGGAGAAGAACAATCATGGTCAGCACTGAGAGCGAGAACTTTGCACCCTGACAAGTGTGGATTATGAATTCCGGCGGCACCTCTTCCCAGCTGCGTGAACAAGTTACCTCCCCTCGCTCTAAGCCTTGATTTCATAATCTACGCAATGGGGACAATAATTTTCCTTAGGGTAGTGTTCTGAGAATTTAATGAGATAGAAAGCTTAGCATAATTCCTGGCCTACTATGGTGGGCAGTAAGTTAGAGCTACACTCATTATTGTTTGTATTATACTAGGCTTTATAAATGAATTAGTAGTAAATTGAGTTTTTATTTTATTCATATGCCGCCCAAACCCTTTAAACCAGGAACATTTTCATCATCTTTTAAAAGCAAAATATATCTAAAGGACAAAAACATCACAACACATTTCATTAAATAAATTAGAAGTTATTTTGTTTTCAATATTTTTGATGGCTTACCTCTCCCAGGAGTAAACTCGAATCGAATATCATTTAGTTCTTTTTTTGAATTCCTACAAAAGAAAAGGGAATGTGTAAAATAAATTTCTGGATTTACGCATACTGACTCTGCCAACATATAACAGGAAAGCTGTGCCTCCTTCTATTCCCATAGATCCTATGATCTATCCGAATGAGCTCACACTGCAGTGCTCAGAGCAAACTACTCAGAGTGACCATCTAACTGTCCTACAACACTTCCAATTTATGTCCTCCGTTAGTCAATATAAAAACCTTGTGCTAACAGGAGATCTTGTGCTAACAGGTGAAAGGGATAAAAAGTACACTTATATAGAGAAGAACACCGAGTAATGTGCAGAACTGCTTAATCATTATTATCACACACCCAAACTAATATAGTACTATACTTTAATTATAATGGGAATAAATAAATGGAGAAAAAAAACTACCCAAGCACAAAGTAAGAAAAAAAAACAAAAACAAAAAGCCTACATGCTTTTGAGGAGATTCTTTTTTTTTTTTTTTTGGAGGAAATTCTTATATGCCTACTCCCACCCTTAGCCCCACTAAGATATCATATAAACTAAGAGGAAAATGTATGTGCACAGGAAGGTGTAATTAAAATGATACAGGATGAAAGGATTAGTACCCAAAATAATACAAAGAACTTACACAACTTAGCACCAAAACCCCCCAAATAATACAATTTAAAAATGGGCAAAAGACATAGACATTTTTCCAAAGAAGACATCCAGATGGCCAACAGACACATGAAAGGATGCTCAACATCACTCAACATTAGGGAAATGTAAATCAAAATCACAGTGAGATTTCACCTCACTCTTGTCAGAATGGTTAGAATCAACAACACAAGAAACAACATGTATTGGAGAGGATGTGGAGAAATAGAACCCTTGTGCACTGTTGGTGGGAATGCAAACTGGGGCAGCCTCCACGGAAAACAGTATGGAAATTCCTCAAAAAGTTAAAAACAGAACTACCATCTAATCCAGTGATTACACTACTGGGTATTTACCCAAAGGATAGAAACACACTGATGGAAAGGAATACATGCACCCTTATGTTTACTGTTGCATTATTTACAACAGCCAAGATATGGAAGCAATCCAAGTGTCCACTGATTGATGAATGGATAAGAAAATATGTGTATATACAATGGAATATTGCTCAACCATAAAAAAAAAAAGAATGAACTCTTGCCATTTGCAACGACATGCATAGAGCTACAGAGTATAATGCCAAGGGCAATGAGTCAGTCAGAGATGGACAAAAACCATATGACTTCACTCATATGGGGAATTTAAGAAACAAAACAAATGAACAAAAGAAAAAAGAGACAAGCCAAAAAAACAGACTCTTAACTATACAAACTGATGGTTACCACTGGGGAGGTTGGAAGGGGGATAGAGAAATAGGGGAGGGGATTATGAGTACCCTTATCTTGATAAGCACTGAGTAATATACACAGATTTATTAAATCACTGTATTACATACCTGAAACTAACACCATATGTTAACTGGTATTAAATTATTTTAATACTGGAATTAAAATTTTTTAAAAATGTGTGGCAGCATTAAAAAACAAAAATAGAAGATACGCTTTTTTTCCTCACTCCCACCTCTGGGCCCCCTATGCCTAGAAGAGTGCCCTGCCCACCACAGGTGCTCAGTCTTGGCGGACTCACAAAATGAAAAACATCATGCTCCTCCAAATTCCACAGGAGTTCAGACAATGAGGGGGAAGGAAGAGAAGACGAGAAAAGGAGCTGGACCCATACTGGCAGCAGAGTTAATACGTGGCTCCAGAGATTTAAATGTGTGACTGGTGAGAGACAGTTACAGTGATCACTTAGCAAACCATATACTGAGATTAACCAGGCTCCCTGGAGGTTCCGGTTAAAGGTGGAGCATTTAGAATATTTTATCTAAAGGCAGACATGCTTGATCACTAAGGACCCAAATCCACTTTATCTGAACAATGCAGAGGGCTTAGGTCTACCTGACAGATACTTGAAGATGTTCCTGAAGTTGTGTTTAGAATGTAGCTACCTGTCTCTAACACAATCTGCCCCCAAATGAATTTCCCCTTCGCACTGCCTTCTTTTTGCACCTGTATACAGATTTATACTTCTGCATGTGTACCACCTGAAATGTCTTTAACCTATGCTAAGTACATAATGCAAATCAGCTTCCACCCTAGACTTGATTAACAAGTGAGGCATTTTATTTGCTCTTTACTTGGTATCCTGCCAGAATAACCAACAGTGTGATAAAAGTCTTCTTGACACATAATTGTTCAATCCATTCTTTCTGAAAGCTGAATAAAAAGATTGAATATTCAGCATCATGTTAGTGATTTAGCTGGCATGCTAAGCACAAATGCCTTCAAAGACAACAAGACACTTAACTGGACTAAATATGTCTACCATCTCTTCTAGTCATTTCATCTCAATGTCTTCATCAGTGAGAGTGAGAACATAGCCTCTTCTTCCATCAACAAGTCTGGAACACAGCCCATTAAAAAACCACACTCTCAAAAAGCTAGCTACATCACTTACAAGTAAGTATCTTCTCTACCTTCCCGAAACACATCTCTAATATAATTCTTGTACTATTAACTGCTATATGATTTCAAAAAAATGATTTCAAAAGAGACAAGTGGTATTCTTTTTGCACAATCAGAATTGGACAAGATTATCAAGACACTTTAACGAGTTCAAAACTATTTGTGATGAGACTAGATATATATTGAGTGGGCTTTTGTACAGGAAACGTAACCCAATCTGCTTTCTTCACTTTGATGGCAGTTTCACTGCTCCCAGTGGTAGAATCAAAACATTCTCAAAACAGATCTTGCTGCTTCTATCTCTGATTATGGTCATACTGAGAAGATGACTAGGAATTCATATGTGGGAAGACAAATGAGTTCATGGTAATTCAATGAAACCCTTTTAAAAAATGTTAGTAGTAAAGAAGGTCTGAGTTGTCTCAGGTGATACTTTTAATTTTACAAATAGAACGAGACCTAACAGGAACAATCCAACAGCCACTGCTAATCTAACAAGAAAGCTCTGCAATCCTAATCCAACTACCTGCAAAAGGAGAGGGTTAGAATGACCAGACTGCCACCTATGGCACTTCCTGGGAGCAATCTGTCAGAACCTGTTTATAAGACGCCACCAAGAACCACTGATTCAGAACACCTGCTGTAAAACAAAGAGACCAAATATATTCTTGGAGGGTTTTCCTATCATCTTTTAAGAACAAGGCCTTAATATGATCTATCACAATCAGAAAGCACTCCACTCTTGGGTCAGTTGATTTCAGAGTCCCTGATATATGGTCAAAATTACAAGCCTAATCTTCAGATAAGCCAACCAGTGCTGTCCCCCACTAAAAACTTCCTCAGTTATAGGCCATACTCAATTACAGAACCCAAACTAGCTGTATTGAAAAAACCACTAATGGAAAAACAGCTAAGAGAATGTGTATGTTAGTTAACATCCAGGTCCTTGCAATGTTGCTATTACTTTTTTTTTTTTTAAGATTTTATTTATTTATTTAGGAGGGGCAGAAGGAGAGAGAATGTTAAGCAGA
Organism: Nasua narica; assembly: GCA_028533885.1. NCBI lineage: Eukaryota > Metazoa > Chordata > Mammalia > Carnivora > Procyonidae > Nasua > Nasua narica. The sequence goes on along the minus strand of CM052799.1, from coordinate 58,694,875 downwards.
TTCCACACTGAGTGTGGAGCCCAATACGGGGTTCAACCTTACAACTCTGAGACGAAACCAAAAATCGGACACTCAACCGACTATGCTACCCGGGCGCCCTGTAGCTATTACTTCTGAGGGAAACGGTACCCCTGCGACGCGCAGCACTTGATACTGAAGGGCACACCATCTTATCCAGTTACTCTCAGGCACAGACTATGAGAAAAAAAGAGTCACTTTCAAAGAGAAGACAACATATTTAGAGTACTCGGAAAACAAACAGAAGATGTTCACTTACCTTAATCTGAGTACTAGGCTGATTGGGATCTTGGTTTCTTGTGAGCCCGCTCCGGAAGGCAGAGCCTAAAAAGCGTTGAAAGGTATAAAGTCAGTGTCTGGGCTACTAAGCATGAAGCTGACTAATGGTCATCAGCAGAGGAAATGCCCACATGGCAGCAATTTCCTTCACTCTCGGTGAGGCCAGACCCAGACCAGTTGCTGGGACATTCCCTGCTGTGGTAGGACATGCACCCCGAGGCAGCAACAAGAGCTGAAGGTCAGCCTGAGTCAAGCACAATTAAAAAGAGAATTCTCAAACCCACATGAAATTCCATACACAGCCACATTTATATTTTGTATTACTCAGATCCCTCTTTCCTTCCACAAGGGTGAAAGATAGTAAAGCTGGGTTCTTCCCTTTAAAAAAATCTGCCCGTGTATCATGTAGCAATACACAAGGTAGGATCTAAACTGTCTGCCCCTTAGGAATCCCCCCAGCCTGAGATTCCAGGTCTTTTAATGGGTACATTAATCCTCCCTGCATTGTAAGCTCTCCCTTGTTTACTAGAGAATATACCTTCTATTTAAGTTGTTTATAAAGTGAATCCAATCTTTCCATCAGTTTTCATAAAACAACTGTATCTTTTTGGATATGAGGGAAAGAAATGGAAAGCTTGGGTCTGATGGCAAGACTACATGAAGCCAGCACCATGACCAACTGGAAGCTCTCAGAGCAGTGGTCTCCCGAGGCCGACCACCACTGCAACGCAAAAGAAAAAAAATCACAACTTCCACCTTCACCTCTTTCAGTCTAAAGTGTTAGAACAAAATAATGAAGTCTCTAATATTTAATAAATGAGCAGACTTTGGAAACCTCATTCCCACCATGGAGCTTAAAATCACATGTTATGCACACTATTTGGAGTTTCCTGAGGGAAGACAAGGAGTGATTCACAGTGGGGCCCTCCTTCCCTCGACTGCTTTCGGTGTGTGAGGATTTAACGACGTTTGTGTGTGACTGATGACGTGCATTCACAGATTATATCACTTCAATGAAACCAACCCTTACAAAATTGACAAATATTTTAAAAAAGAGTAATACAAGAAAATCATGGATTGCAATGTATTCATAATACAAGTGTAAGTACACCAAAAGGAAACAGTACTGCTGACAATCCTAGTGTCAAGATGAACTCTGTCAGCTGCAGGCATAATAACGATCTCATAAAAAGCTGATGAGAAATTATTCCCCAAATTTGATACTTGGAATGTTTCCACCGTTAACGTATTTTGCTGCTTAAAAGCCTGTGTGATTCTTGAAAACTTCTCTTATCTGCATACACTGGAAACTGTGAAAACAGAATTTCTACCTTAAAATCCACATCAACCTTATTACATAAGGTGGTGTTCCACATCAACTTCTGCTTTCTTCCGCTACCCAGAAGGCCAGCCATTGAAGTGCACTCCTGCTTTACCTGAGCTGTTTTCGCTGGCTCTGCGGGGGGTGGGGGAGAGACTTGAGTTGGTTGTGCAGGCATGTGCCCCGCTGGATGAGGTAGATGAGCAGTAATCTGTTCTGGAACTTGGAGTAAAGTACCCACGGGATCAGTTGTTGGAAACAGCTATAACAAAAACACACAGTGCTGCTTCAGTCGAGTGGAAAAGGAGGCAGGGATACTGATGGGCAAGCAGAGCCTCCCAGGGTGACATTTTCAAAGTAGTTTTTTTTTTTTTTTTTTAAGATTTTATTTATTTATTTGACAGACAGAAAGAGGACACAAGTAGGCAGAGGGAGAGGGGGAAGCAGGCTCCCTGCTGAGCAGAGAGCCCGATGTGGGGCTCGATCCCAGGTCCCTGAGATCATGACCTGAGCCAAAGGCAGAGGCTTAACCCACTGAGCCACCCAGGCGCCCTCAAAGTAGTTTTTGTGTAGTGTATTGCCACACCTCTACCTCTCTTGAACACATCTATTCCAAATGGAAGTCAAATATTTCTACTAGGCTTTTATTGTTTATAACCACCTTTTTGAGGTGTAATTCACAACCCATTAAACTCACCCACTATAAACATATAATAATATGTTTTTATTATTTTATTATTTATTTATTATATATATAAATTATATAATAATTTCTAGGTGATGTTCTATCAAACATCACTACGATCTAGTTTTAGAACACTTTCATTAACTCAGAAAGTTCTCTTGTGTCCATTTTACCTTTAATTCCTCCTCCCACATCCAGCCTTAGGTGACCACTGATCTACTTTTGATCCCCATTAGTTTGCCTTTTCTGGATCTTTCATATAAACAAACACATGCGCTCTGTTGTGTCTGGCTTATTACTTAGCACAATGTTCTGAGGTTCAGCCATATTATAGCCCATAGTTCGCTTTTTTTCCTCCAGAATAACATTTCATTGCATCATATCTATTTTTAACTACATCTATTCTATTTCCTTTGCCCAATAAAATAGCACCTCCAAGAACAGATTTAAGTAGTAATACTAAATTACAGAAGCTACATTTTTCTAGGTCTGAAAACCTTCCATGACTTAACAGGTGTAAAGCTTTATAACCAACAGAGACATTATATATTTATGTAATATATCGCTTTAACTGGTTAATAGTAATATATATAACACATATATATAATTCTGCATGGTTGAACTATTTTATAAACTTTAATTATGTGACATGGGGAGAAAAGACTGATGTTGAGTTGATAATCAAGTTAAACTATTCAAAATTACAAGTTGGTGAAAAAATACTAAAACGGGCTAAAATTTAGAATTGAAAGAGAAAAAACGGAAAGGGCAACAAGAGAGGTCTAACGGTATTATAGACATTATATAAACAAAATTAAGAGTCAAAGTAGTACAATTTTGTGTTCCTTTAGCTTCATAGAGAGGAAATTAAAAGTAACTCTGGTTCTGGATTTTGATAGGAAAACAGAACATTAAGGTTAGTTTTGAAAATGTTAACATTAAACATCAGCATTATTTCAAAAGGCGTCTCCAAACTGCATACACATGTGTTTACCTATAGTAAGATCAGAAAGGTTAGATAAAATCAAGAAATGAACAGATGTGGAGAAGCTGGAACCTTGCGCACTGAGGGTGGGAGTGGAGAACAGTGCAGCCACTATGGAAAACAGTAAGGTGATTCCTCAAAAAATTTAAAAACAGAACAATTCCCTTCTGGGTACAGACCCCAGCGAACTGAAAGCAGGAACTAAAACAAATATTACGTAGCCATGTTCACAGTGGAATTATTCACAACGGCCCAAAGGTGAAAGCAACCCAAGTATCTGTCCAAATGGAGAAAGAAATGTGGTAGATACATGCAATGGAATATTATTCAGCCTCAAAAAGGGAGGAAGGAGGGAAATTCTGCCACATATCACATGGGTGAACCCAGAGGGCATTATGCTGGGTGAGATGAACCAGTCACAAAGGACAAAGGCTGTGTGAGTCCACTCACAGGAGGTATACAGGAAGTAGTACAACTCAGAGAGAGTAGAATGGTGGCTGCCAGGGGTGGGGGGAGGAAAACCTGCGGTGATCGTTCAGCTGGAGATGGGACGGTGGTGATGGCCGCACAACAGCGTGAATGTACTAAATGCCACTGAACCGTACCCTTAAACACGGTTAGGATGGTAACTTTTATGTTATGTGTACTTCACCAGGGATTTCAAACCCAACAACAAAGTAAGGAGCACAGAAGTATGGGTATGAGCGCCTGAGAGTCCATGTGGGGGTGCTACTGAGGCAAGGGGACAAGGAGAAGATCACAGAACTCTGGATCATCTATAAAATGCCCTTTCCACCCAACTGTGGAAAACTAAGAATCAGTCAAGATAAAATTAGAGTAAGAAATAATCTTAAATACTCAGAAGATAACAAGAAGAAAAGTTATTTCTTGTACATACTTCATGTCTACCTCTGGCCGCCAGAGGCTAAGTTTGGTACCATCCTTGTTCGGGGATACAGGCTGTGGTGGCAGGGGCCAGGGCACCCAGGGAACAACAGAAGGGCTCTTCTTCCTGCTGGCATTTCATCGCCCAAAGCCACCGCCATGGGCATAAGTAACTTCAAAGGGTAGGGAGATGCAATTCTACAGTGTAGCAAGAAGAGGAGCCAGAAATCTTAGTGAACCGCAGTTCTGCTCTAATTTGTCATACAATTTTGCCTGAAAATATGCTGCAATACAGTATTTATTTTCAGTCTTAAACAATACCATGTATGCAAATCCTGTGCATATCAGTGTGCAAAAATTGTATGCCATCCACACAAATCAAGTAGAAAAATAGGTACTTTTAAGCACAGGGGCAAAATCAAACTGCTTTAAGGGGGCAAGATGTGTATGATTAAACCAAATACTGAGTTGCAACGCAGGCTGCCAGAAGGAAGAATGTATGACAGAATGTATCTCTTGAAATAATTGTTATCTTCAAGAAATGAGCATAAGGCAGGCCACCCTAACAGGACTCTGTTTAGTAGGATTCCCTATCACCAAAAGGCAATAACTAAAGACAACAGAATCTACATGACAAGAGAAGACAATGGGGGAGGGGGAACAAAAAGAAAAGGTAGCATATGACAAATTCCTGGACAGATTAATGCAAAAAGACTACTTTCCACATCAAGCTACCCAAGCCAGAAAAGTAATTCATAAAATCAGGCAAGCAAGGAAGGGAAAACTTTCTGAGCCTTTACGTCAATTTTTAAAATGAGTGCCATGGCACCAACTTATTGTAGAAGTCCATTTAAACTCGGAATCGATACCTCTGGTGAAATCTGACTGCTATAAATTCTCATTCCCACTTAGGCTCATATAAAAATATGTACTTAACATTAAAACCAAACCAAACCAAAATGATTGGTTTTTTCTTTTTGTTTTAAAGATTTTATTTATTATCTGAAAAAGAGAGACACAGCAAGAGAGGGAACATAAGCAGGGGGAGTGGGAGAGGGAAAAGCAGGCTTCCTGCTGAGCAGGGAGCCCTATGTGGGGCTCGATCCCAGGACTCTGGGATCATGACCTGAGCCGAAGGAAGATGCTTAACGACCGAGCCACCCAGGCACCCCAAAATGATTGGTTTTTTAATGATTCAAAAACTACAACTACTTACCTCAGAATTTGATAATGATTCTTTCACTCGGGGAGACTAAAAGAAATACAAAAAATGCTTATTAACTCAAAACCTAGGTTACTTGTAGTCAGTTCCAAACTGCACAGAATGTTGAAATGCAAGTAAACTCCATTTCACTCTGATCCATAAGTTAAGTCACTGGTAACTCTAGTGAGTTTTCTGGAAAAAGAAAATATCATGATACTATTGTATTCTTTGTCCAGGTAGCCTTTAATACATCAGTCTTATGGTATTTTAAGAGTTCACAACTTCAGGTTTATAAGCAAACATAATGGGACTGAGTTCTCAGGCAGTAGGAGGTCACACTATTCAAAGTACAATTCTTTCTACTAATCATGAACATATTGTTTTTTTAATTTAAATTCAATTAGCCAACATATAGTACATCATTAGTTTCAGATGTAGCATTCAATAATTCATCAGTTGCATTTAACACCCAGTGTAATCATGAACATATTATATATATAATATCCCAGACCAAATGTAAGCCTTCAAGCTTACACATCTTCAAACAAGCTCCAACACATCTTCAAAGCATATTCAGGTTATGGGCTTTAATGAAGAAAACTTTTTTTTTTTTAAAGATTTTATTTATTTATTTGATACACAAGAGAGAGATCACAAGTAGGCAGAGAGAGAACCGCAGTTCTGCTCTAATTTGTCATGTAATTTGTTTCATGCTGAGCAGAGAGCCCGATGTGGGGCTTGATCCCAGGATCCTGAGATCATGACCTGAGCCGAAGGCAGAGGCTTAACCCACTGAGCCACCCAGGTGCCCCCCAATGAAGAAAACTCTTCAGCCAAAATTGAAAACCAGTTGTAATCTGCCATATGAACATCTAAGCTAAATTTGTTTAGTAAATCATAATAGCAGTGATTCTGAATACAGGCAATTGGAGAATACAAAAAAACAAAACAAAACAAAACAAAAAACCCCTTACCCTATCTCTAAACAAATACCAATTTATGGTCAACGCTACCAAGCATAAATTTAGACTACCTAAAAAGTCAGATTATCCAGTTTAGGTTTTTGTGAATTTTCATCACCACTTTATTAAGGAGAATCAAGGTTCAGGTGATAGCTAACATATCATAGCAAATGGCCAAACCAAAACCTTTTTTAAAAAAACTTTTTAAAAAAAACTTAATATTTGGAAATAATTTCAAACTTATAGAAAAGTTGTTAGAATGAGAATCATTAACCTTTTTTCCTTATCTGCCTTCCTATTTAGGATGTTCACTTTCTCTCCTTTTTAATATGTATATAATTAACCAGTCATATTGTTCCTGTACCATTTGAGAATACGTTGCATATATCCTAGCTGTTTACCACTGAACAGTTACTGTGTATTTCATAAGAACAGGGATATTCTCTTATGTAATTTCATACTACTAAAGTTATCAACTTCAGTAAATTTCAATGATGTGAATTTTAATTATCTAGTCAAAGCTTTTCCAAGTTCTCCAGTATACAGTAATTATTTTCCCCCTTGCAACTAATAGGCAATTTTGAAGAGACACTTCAAGATCCTGTAAATATCCTCCTCATCAAAAATTTCCCCTATACTTAGCAACTGTTGATGATCCTCGTCTGACCTAATCTTTGACTGCTTTATCATGGCTATAAAATGATGATTTTCCCCTCCAATACTCTTCCACACTTACCAGTCGGCACTGGCAATTTACTGTAATGAAAAGCTAGCCAACCCCCACTTATTTATCCATCTATTCATTACTGGCATGGACTCATGGATTCCTATTTTTAAAATGGTTTACATACTGCACTTAATGATTTTGATAGTTAAATTCTCGCTAATTTGGTCAGTGGAAGCTCATTCAACCTGGCCTCATGTTATCAAATTAGGACTTTCTTTTTTAATAAAAAAACCTTTTCTTTTTCACAAAAGAAGATATTCCAGATTCATCTTGTATTTTCCCCGTGTAAGCCCCAGATTCAGCCATTTCTCCAAGGAGCCCTCATTCCTTTAGTAGAGAATGACATTAAAGACCAAGATCTGGGCATAAAGTGTGCTGTTAATGTTTTCCTGACTCTCTGCATACCTGATAATCCTTGATTGGATGCCAGATGCTGTGAATTTTACTTTGTTGCAAGTTGATAATTTTGTATGGCTATAAATCTTCTCAAGCTTTGTTCTGGAATACAGTAAAGTTACTTGGAAATGGTTTAAACCTTTTGGATCTTGCTTTATGAGTTGTTCGTTGGATCTGCAGCAGTGCTCAGTCTAGGGCCATATGCTCCCCAATACTTAGACAAGACCTTTCTGAGAACTTTACCCAACGCCTTGTGAATTATAGGCTTCTCCACTCTGGCTGGGGGGAAGAGGCACTGTTCCTGGCTCTCTGTGAGTGCTGGGTGCTGTTATCCAGTCTCAGGTGGTTTTCTCACACGTATTTCTTGAAGAGTATTCTGTTGAACACTCAAAAAGGAAGCTCTGTAGACTTCTAAGCTTCTCTCTCTGTATAACTCTCTCCTCTCTGGTACTCTACCTTATTGATTTCATCTGCCTTGGTCTCCTTGGACTCTTCACCCTATTTCCTCAAGTCAGGAAAACACTCTTCAAGCTATAATGAAGGGAATGACCAATTATCAAAACTGCTCCAGAACTGACTGTTAGAAGGACATAGGTATTATAACTATACTATAGTTATTACATCTCACATTATCTTCAAAAAGTAGAGACATGAAGGTGTAAAAATGAACAAACGCAAAATCAAACTTCTAAAACATTTACTGTCTATGATATAAAATAGACTGAATGGGATTAGCAGCAATTAGGCACTGCTAATGATGAAAAGATGAATGAACTTGAAAGCCAGCAACAGAAACCGTGCAAAATGAGACGGAGTAAAAAGAGATTTTTTTAAAAATGAAAAGAAAATCAGTGAGCTAGCAATTTTAAAGCAGCCTAATACAAGTTACTAGAGTCTCCAAGGTGTATGAAGGGCAGAAAAAAGTATTTGAAAATAGAATAGCTGAGAACTTCCCAAACTTGATAAAAACCCATAAACCCACAGATGCAAGCTCAACAGACCTTAAGCACAAGAAACACGAACACTAACCAACCAACCAAACCAGGCATATCATCATCAGATCGCTCATACCATTCAAAAGGAAAAAATCTTAAAAAAGCAGCCTCAGTAAAAAGACATACACCTTATAAAAGAACAAGGAAAGGATACCAGATTTCTCAAAAGAAACAATATAAACAAGAACAAATTGAAACAATGTCTTTAAAATACTGAAAGAAAAAGCCTATCAATCTAAAAGTCTATACCTAGCGAACATATCTTTTCAAAACAAAAGTGAAATGGAGACATTTTCAGACAAAAAAACTTCGAAGAAAGCATCACTGGCAGATCCACATCACAAAAAATGTTAAGGAAAGTTCTTCAGGAGAAAGAAAATGATATAAAGATGGAAATTTGGATCTACACAAGGGTCTTTATTACGAACATGTGCTGAATTTTGTCAAAGTTTTTTCAGAATGTATGAAAATAATATGATTTGTCTTCTCAGTAGGCTTATTAGATTTTGTTAAAGTTTTTTCATCTATTTTAGGCCTATTAATATTATAAAAATTCCTAATACTGAACCATCCTTGCAGCCCACCCCACTTGATCATGGTGTGTATTTTCAATGTAATTCAATTTAGTTTTAAAAGACTTTCCTTTTACAAAAGAATTCATGTCCTCAAAATGGTTATAAGAATAACATGAGAAATATAGAAAGTTACTTATTCTGAGAACAAATTCTATAATTTTCTCTGCTATTTACATACCAGTGTATTAGGTTATAAAGAGCTACTTCAAGTATTTCAGAATTACAAAATTTATTTTTAAAGATTATTTATTTATTTGAGAGACAGAGAGGGAGAGATAGCAAGAAAAAGCACAAGTGGAGAGGAGAGGGAGAAGCAGGCTCCCTGCAAGCTAGGAGCCCAATGCAGGGCTTGATCCCAGGACCCCGGGATCATTACCTGAGCTGAAGGCAGATGCTTAATGTACTGAGCCATCCAGGCACCCCCAAACTACAAAATTTTAAATAAATTTCTCTTGCAGATAGCTAGGGGGCAATAATCAGACATTGAAGCACTGTAATTTATCTTCCCAGATATAATTTGTTGGTCAGAGGAAAAATTCCCATGAAAATCTCTTTCAAAAGGAAGCTAAAACTACAAGATTCATGTACCTCTAGTTTCCTCTGATCACTTCAATGCAACATTGTAAAACAATACCAATTTAAGAAGGAATCACATGAAAAAGTAAGGAGAAAAGAAACCCATCTCACACTTAATAAACTCGAAATCGTATATAAATGAATGTTTATATTTGTTATTTTTTGAAGGACTTTCCAAGGTTAGAATGTAATAAAGTTTTGCCAATTCTCATTGGCAAGGTCTTTACAAAGTAAAGCTTTACTTTTACCTCTGCAAAAAGACTAGGCTCAAAGGCTTTGTCTGACAAGATTAACAAATATGCAGTGCTGATCAGCAAAGTCCTGAGTGCTATGGCAGAGCAGATCTTATAGGCAGGTAGAGATGTACCACCTACCCGCCACTAATACCACAAAAAGGTTTTAGGCGGTCAAGGCTGTGATGAACCTCAAACATTAATATTTCCCATACACATTTCTACTCCTGGGAATAAGTCCTAACAATCAACTTGAGGCATTAACTTTAGGAAAGAATGATGGGAAAAGAACAACACGAGACTTTTGTCTTCACTACTTCTAGCAAACAGACACAAACATACACACCCATCCAGGATACAGCAACTAAAGAAAGGTATACTATTCCTCTTCAGGCAGAAGATTAGCAGACTTCAAGGACAAAGTTTTCATAATTAGGCTTTTGAGTTCAGTGATCACTTCTTTTGCAATGTTTAATCAGTCATCAATCCCATCCAGTGTATTCTCATCTCAGACAGTTTATATCTCTAGATTTTGGCCATTTTTGTATACCCTAAATACCATATTCAAACAGATGTGTCAGTCCACTTTTCCACATAGGATTAAATGGGCTCCTACTGTTAATAACTTGTTCAAGGAAATTCTGTCATTAACACTTGTATTTTCTATGTTTTAGATGGGTAAGCTGAACAGAACCAGAGAATACAATATTATCTCCGAGGCTTCAGACAAAAAGATAGAGCTCTATCTTAAGCATAGAGTTTAATAAGACTTACCCTGAGTTGTGAAATTGCTGCTTTCCCTTCCTCACTTTCTTCATCAAATTCATCATCACTCCACTCCCAGCCACCATCTTCTGTCTTATGAAGGCGGCCGCTGGAACCCGGTACTCTCCGAACCTGCACATTAGGAAGAGAGATGTGGATCATGGTAGTGTTTGATATTTATTATATATACTATATATATCTTGCTCCTCCCTTGCTCTCTGTGCTCCACTACCTACCTGTCTTTACGCCAACCACTGATTTTCCCTATACTTCTATACTCTTGGGCCCAAACACCACCCAAATCCTTCCTATGTGAAGTCACAGGCCAAATCTTATTAATCGTTTCATGTTCTGAGAGGTTTAAAAATTTTTTTTTCACCCCCAAAATAAATAAACCCAAGATAGAGAAGATTTTGCTTTTTTCAAATTTTTAAATTTAAAAGTCACAATTATAGGGGCGCCTGGGTGGCTCAGTGGGTTAAAGCCTTTGCCTCAGGTCATGATCCCAGGGTCCTGGGATGAAGTCCCCACATCGGGCTCTCTGCTTCAGCGGGGAGCCTGCTTCCTCCTCTCTCTCTGCCTGCCTCTGTGCCTACTTGTAATCTCTGTCAGATAAATAAATAAAATTTTTTAAAAATCGTAATTATACCTACAGCTTCAGGAGGACTGTAGCTGTGCAAGTTCTTTTATCCTCTTACTCATAGGGAACCACTTTCAACTCATTCTAGCATATTCTTTTAAATTCATATTCCTACCTCTAAGTAATATGTTATGATTACCCCTTGATTTTTCGGTTTTAAGAATTACCTACTGGACTTCTCAATATGAAAGATGAGAATTTAACCCTATTATCGACTCCCATAACTCTTTTCTCAAGATACAGTGAAATTTTGGTTAAATCGATATTCCGTGTTTCCACCACATGATTATATTAATGAGACAGGTAGGCCTTATTGTATATTACAATTATTTTTCTCTCTTGGATAACTTTTTTACTTCCCTTGGAATTGATAATATTTGCTCATTTCCATGTACTTATCATATTTAGGCCCAAATTGTCTCCCAGCTGTGTAAATCTTCCTCTCACCACATTCATATATATTAGATACTTCTCAGGATCACCTTCTAGAGGAAGACCCTACCCCAACCTCCTGATCTGCTCCACCTCAGACTGGTTTCACACCAAGTCTGGACTTCAGATCTCCCTCTATCACCTACCACATGACTTTCTCTTTCTCAGTTTAAGTACTTCCTCCATTATTAGCATGGCACACTAATTAAAGCTATGCATTTCTCAACTTTGATTCCATCCCATACTTCATTTCTAGTTTACCTGGTTAAAAAAAAAAGTCTGGGTTAGTAGAAATCATTTTCTTTCATAATGCTGTATACAACTGCTTCGCTGTGACCTGCCTTGTAGGGGAGCTGCTGATGTCATTATGATATCCAGTCTAGTCCATGATCTTTCCCCCTTCCCTGGAAGGTACAGAATCTTCTTTTTGCCTCTAGTATTCCAGCAATGTGTCTTAGTACTGCTCTATTTCCATTCATTCTGTTGTGTATATGGGCTCTTCCAATCTGGAAATTTGTGACTAAGCATTTGGAAATTTTTCTTGAAGTATTTTTCCAGTGATTCTCTTTTTCCTATTTTCCTCCATTCTGCTTTTCTGGAACTTATTTACCCAAAGATTGAACCTTCTCAAATGATCCTCTAACGCTGTTGTCTTTTTTCTTCTGTTATCTATCTCTTGGCATTTTGGGCTCTATTTTCTGGGAAGTTTTCTTAGCTTTACCATACAACTTGTGTATTAACAATTTTCATTTCTTCTGTTTTCCATTTCTAAGAGCTTCTTGTTCATGGTGGTGTCAGTGCCTAAATGCTCCTTTTTTAAGTAACAGCTTTGTTAAGATATAATTCACATACCATATAATTGACCCATTTAAGGGATACAATTCAATTATTTTTAGTATATTCCAAGTTGTGCATCCATCTCTATAATTAAATCTAGATTTCTTTTATCATTCCTCCACATGGCAAAAAAATACCCCAGACCCATTCTGCCCATGGGCAGTAGTCACTGCCCATTTCTGTGTAATCCCAGTCCTGGGTAACCTTGAATCTACTCTCTGTCTCTACACATTTGCCTATTTTGGACATTTCACATAAACAGAATCATATAATATGTGGTCTTTTGTAAGCAGCTTCCACTATTAGCATAATGTTTTAAAGGTTTATCCATGTTATGACATATATCAGTACTTCATTTTTTATTGCTGAGTAATATTCTATCTTATGGACACAAGACATTTTATATGTCCATTCATCCACAGTTGGATAATTAGGCTGTTTCCACTTTTTTGTTATTATGAATAATGCTGCCGGGAACATTCAGGTACGTAGCTTTGTGTGTACATGTGCTCAATTCTCCCAAGTAGGCCTAAGATGGAATTGCTGGATCATATGGCAGCTTTGTTTAGTGTTTTTAGAAACTGCCAGACTACTTTCTAAAGCGGTTGCACCATTTCAGATTTTCATCATTAGTGTGTGAAGGTTCCAATTTCCTTACATCCTTATCACACTTGCTACTGTCTGTCTTTTTTATTACAGTCATCCTAATGGGTCTTCATTGTTTTCTGTGTAGTGTGAAGAAAGGACCGAACTTCACAACTCACTCTGGTAGCTCCGAACAGTGATTTAACAGAGTCTAGAATTAATTACTCAATTGTGTAACATACCTTTTCATCCTAGTAGATAGCAAACCTAGACATACTGTAGGCTAATAATACTTACTGAATGAATGTATCAAAGAATACTAAAAAAAGGGTTGGAAAAAATGAATAATACTTAAAATCATTAACAGAACATTTTTTAACAAATACATTCAAAATGCCTAAGTAAATTTCCTAGGAAACCAGAGTAAAATCTCCATTTACCTTCTTAGCTCTTTCAGAAATAGTTGGTGCTCTCTGCAGTATTTTTTCTTGAAGAAATTCTTTATTCTGGAGAGGAAAAATAAGTTTTCTTCTTACAAGTTTTTAATGAACCAAAGGAATTGACACAAATATTCACTACAGTTAAAATGTGATATAGTAACTATTTCATAAAGAATTTTGAGGAAAGCTTCCATTCTTTCTTTTTTTGATTCTAGAGCTCCTTTAAGGAGTTTCACAAATTGAGTTTCACAAATTGAGACAAATCTTTAGTGTACTATATGAACCATTATCTACGAGAAGTTTGCTTTACCATCTGTCCTTCAGCATCATGGTCCCACATTTTCAACTACAGTAACATCCCACTTATCTGTTCCTCTTTGAGAAATGAGATGTTAACTAACTCAGTAGCAAACTCTGAAATGAGAGTTGAGTATTTTTCATAGATTTTATTACTATTGGCAAAATTTAATATTCACTGTTCCTGTTAAAATTTAACCTGATGTTCAAATTAATTTATATGAAAAATACATTAACTAATTCTAAAGCATATGTTTTAATTACCAAAGGTTGTATAGATAATGCCCCCTGCAATTATTTCATCTACCATCATTTTTCCAAACATTATCACCTTAAGAAAAAGCAACTTCTTAGCAGTAAATCTAATTAGGTAACTGAGGAGGATCACATGAACACATAAAAATCAAAAGAATTTCCTACCTTTGCTTTTTGGAAAAATTTGTGCCTTAACAGTTCTGCTGCTGTTGGTCTAAAACCAGAAAAGAACGTTTTAATAGTTAATTCAAGTGTAATTGTGGGTTTCCATCTTCAAAAATGAGAAAAGGATTTCTTGAGCAGCAAGATAAATCTCAGTGTTCTCCACTTTCCTTAACGGGCTAAAAAGCAAAAAGCAGGATAAACTAACTCGGTATAAGACACTGAGTAGAGAAGAAAACTCAAATAGAAATGTTCTGATAATAATTATTACAGGTCCTCTGCAAAATTCTTTATTGAAATGTTTCTTCTGGAATCATGACTTCTTCGTGGCTTTCAACATATTTGCTATTATTTCCCCAAGAATATCATTTCTCAAAAAGAGGGGACAATATCTACTTTGACAAGGCATAAAAATACATTTAACCTCACAAAGAGGAAATGGACCAAGTCAAGTCCTGTGCCTCTTGACATATGCCTGCCTGCCAGCCTTCAACTTAGGAAACTACATATTCTTAAAAATAAATCTAACAATTTCCTTTAAAACAACCTAAGATTTTTTTTTAAAGATTTTATTTATTTATTTAGCAGAGAGAGAGAGAGAGACAGATCACAAGTAGGCAGAGAGAGAAGGGGAAGCAGGCTCCCCGCTGAGCAAAGAGCCCGATGCGGGGCTCGATCCCAGGACCCTGAGATCATGACCTGAGCCGAAGGCAGAGGCTTAACCCACAGAGCTACCCAGGTGCCCCAAAACTGAACGTTCTAAAAGTAATGTATATATTCCCCAAATTGAATCTACACTCAGTTTTTAATTCGACTGTACAGTCTTTCTCTGCTTGAATAAAAGCATCATCATTGTCAATTGTACAAATTTATAAACAGTATGATTGAGAATAAAGAATAAACAATACTACGCTTAAGAGACTGGACCTTGTGTGTGTGATTAGGAGCAGAAAGTCCAGTCAAATTGTACGGGTTGGAATTTTAGCTCCAACATTTATTAACTGTGTGACTTTGGGCAATGTTACTTAACCACTCTGTGATTCAGTTTCTTCATTTGTAAAAGAGGGAAAATAACAGCACTATCCCCATACAAGTACTGTAAAAATTAAATGAGATGATATATGTTGTGTTTACAGAAGTACCTGGTAACTTGATTAGTGGTCAACAAATATCTCTTTTTTGCTTTATTGGATGTTCTATTTAACCAATCCACTGAAGTTTTGTTTCCTTTTTAACTTAGAAATGTTCTAAACAAGGTATAATTTTGGTTTACAAGCTGGATATAAGATGTTCTACAGCTTCTTTTTCTTTTGAAATAATTTTAGGCTTACAGAAGAGATGCAAAGATAGTACCGAGTTTCTACATACCCGTCACCAGCTTCCCCTAATGTTAACATTTTACATAACCATGGTATAATTATCAAGAAATTAACTAAAAATATTAACGTTGCTATAGACTTCAAAATATTAATACTGGTACAACATTGCAAACTCTAGACTTTATTCAGGTTTCCCCAGTTTTTGCACTAACATCCTTTCTCTGCTCAGGATCCAATCCAGGACACTATTTTGCTTTTAGTCTTCATGTCACCTTCATCTCCTCCAACCTGTGCCACTTTCTCAGTCATCCCTTTAGTCACTCTTGAAGAGTGGTGGTCAGGGAGTTTATAGCATATTCCTCAATTTGGCTTCGTCTGATGTTTTCTCATTACAGACTGAAGTTAAAGATCTGGGGAAGGACTACCTCAGAAGTGACATGTCCTGCACCTTGTATCAATATCTGGAAGTAATAATAAATATGTCTTACTATGGCTAATGCTAACCTGGATCACTTGTGAAGCTGTCTGCCAGGTTTCTCCACCCTAAAGCTGCTATTTTTCCTTTTTCATACTCTCTTTATCAGAAGCGAGACACTAAGTCTAGCCTATACTCAAGGGAATCCATTAAGTTTTAAATTTTAGTTACTGTATTTTCCATTTCTAACAGCTCTATTTGTTTTGTTTTCTTGGTCATAGTCATATTCTTTTCTTATGGTTTTGATTTCCTCCATTAGAATGTTAATTATTTTAAATACACTTATTTTATAGTCTTTTCAGCTATCTTTGCATTATCCAAAGTTCTCGGATCACTAATCCTTCTGCTTGCTGTGTCTGCTGACTCTAGTCTGCTGTGTAGTATTTTACTATGTTTTATAATTTCAGCTTCTAGTCTCTTCAGTGGGACATTATTTGCAGGAATCTCATGGATCTGGAATTTGGAGCAATTTGAACAGTACGTTTTCTAATTGCTTCTGCCAGAAATAAAACTGGCTTGGCAATACTTTTTTTGTTCTCTAATCTGTGGGTTCCTGGGTAGTATGGGTCATATAAATTTGACTGTCAACTTGTGGAATGTCCAGGTCAGAGGACTGGATTATTCAGGAGAAATTTTGTTGCATCTTTGTGATGATGGACCGTAATGTGTTTTCTGGTCTGTCCTTTTACTCAGAAGGCAGACTTGTAAAGGTTCTAGCCATCAGCAGGGATCTCAGTTCAGAATCCCCAGTGGCTGGGCCAGTATTTCCTTTTTGGTCCCCAGGTGGAAATTAGAAATCTAACTGAGTATGTTATTGGAATGAACAGTGTCCCACTGAGGGTGGCCACAGGATTAGTTCATGATATGTCTTCTCTGAATTAGGTCATCCTTATCATTTCTAGAACCTGAGGATCTCCCTCTGTTGCAAGCTTATCTCTGGGTTTGTTTTTTTAAGTTTGATAAACTTATTCAGCACTTCTGGGTATTTGTGACAAAAAATTGTTATTTTAGTCAGTTAACTAAGCAAAAGCATTCCCTATTTTTTTATACCAATTTATTCAGAAACAAAAAAAGTTCTAATAGCACAGGTTTGAACTATGCTACTTGTTTTTCTTACCCTTTCCAGTATTTCCAACAGTAAGTTCTGAAGCCCCATGAAATATACTAAAGACATGACTAAGGATATCAATTAAAATCTTTTACTTTTGTTCGTTAGAGAAATCAAAATTTAAAAACTCTTAGCGCTAAAAAACTGAGTGGAATTTATGTGTGAAACAGAAAAATGAGATACAGAGCCCTAGGTAAAGAATCAGAAGTTTTGGATTCAAGAACCACCTCAATGACTAGGTAGCTGGTTGACCTCAAAGATAGAAGGTTGTACTCAACGACTACCAACATCATTTGATTCTGCTTAATTCATAAAGATACAGACATTAGATGATCACGTTTATTCACTTATTTGTCTTCCAATCTGTCTAGTGTTAACAAGTAAGTGCTTTGCATTTTTGGTCCATGTGTCAAAATATCTTTCCAATAAGGAAATACATATGATTATTTGGTATTTGCTGTATTTCTTTTGTTATTAAAATTGTAAACAGCATCAAAATATCTGGTTGCTTATGACTTTTAAATACATATGAAAACAAGCCTTCCCACATATAATATGGCATTTCATTAATATAGAATTCACAAAATACAAATATATAATAAATTAACCAGGAACTAGCTGAGCTATTTAGAGTACACTATATACTAAAAAGAAAGGATAAAGTAATGCATTCATTTCCAATCTGGTATAACAGTCCCTGTATATTTTTTCTAAAGTTTATATTTAAATAAACACAAATATATTTGAATATGCACAAATAATTTCCTGCACATGAACGTAAGTATCTGATACTTAAGACTTCCCACAATGGCTTACAATATTAGATGAAGAGAAATGTAAGCTTTATCTCATATTTTACCTTTTTTCTGGATCCTTTTGAAGGCACAATGATATCATTTTCCTAAACGATTTTCCATATTTTTTCAGCATTTCTTTATCTTGAACACCAGTTTCCAAAGAAGGAGGATCATTTTGTAGTGTCAGCATTAAAACCTGGAAGAATTTTCAATATTATATAAACTTCTGATGTCTAAGTAAATTAAGTATTGTGGCCAACATTCTTCAATACAGACAACCTCCTAAAACATAAGCAGTTCATTCTAGACCAGTTACATGGAACACAAGAGTTATTTAGGTATTTTCCACATAAATAATGTTCTACAGATAGTTGGCTTCCCACATAAAGTGGCTGCAAGGGCTTGACTGTATCAGCATTGAATGTCCTTTAGTTAGAACCCTTTCTTCATGCCCTCCATTCCCACTCTCATACTGCCGAACTACCTTTAAAAAAATTAAAATCAGGGACGCCTCGGTGGCACAGTCGGTTAAAGGTCCTGGGATCAGGCTCCTTGCTCAGCGAGCAGCCTGCTTCTCCCTCTGCCTGTTCTGTGTGCTGCGTCCCCTGCTTGTGCTCTCTCTCTCTGTGACAAATAAATAAATAAAATCTTAAAAAAGAAAGAAAGAAAGAAAAGAAAAGAAACAAGATGGGATCAGGAAGGAGACAAACCATAAAAGACTCCTAAACTCACGAAACAAACTAAGGGTGGCTGGGAGGTAGGGGGGTAGGGATAGGGTGGCTGGGTTATGGACATTGGGGAGGGTATGTGCTATGGTAAGTGCTGTGAAATGTGTAAGCCTGATGATTCACAGATATGTACCCCTGGGGCAAATAATACATCATATGTTAATAAAAAAATTATAAAAAAAAAGTCCTTATCTTAAAAAAAACTTTACAAAACAATTAAAATCATAGCAAATTTAAAAATAAAATACAATCAAGTAATAAATAAATAAAACCATAACAAAATTAAAAATGTGGTCCTGCTGATTTTACCTATTCATGACTCTCTTTTAACATGACCCCTTGTAATCCGGCCTTCTCTTCCCAGAACTCCTCAGCCACTCTTTTTTTTTTTCCTTTAATTAACATATAATGTATTATTTGTTTCAGGGGTACGGGTCTGTGAATCATCAGTCTTACACAATACAGAGCACTCACCATAGAACATACCCTCCCCAGTGTCCATCACCCAGCCACCCTATCCCTCCTCCCCCCCACCCTCACCAATCAACCCTCAGTTTATTTCCTGAGATTAAGAGTCTCTTACAGTTTGTCTCCCTCCCCAGTCCCATCTTATTCCATTTTTTCCTCCCTTCCCCCCTACAAACCCCTGCTCTGCCTCTCAAATTCTTCATATCAGAGAGATCATATGATAATTGCCTTTCTCTGACTGACTTATTTCGCTTAGCATAATACCCTCTAGTTCCATCCATGTTGTTGCAAATGGCAAGATTTCGTTTCTCTTGATGGCTGCATAGTATTCCATTGTATATATACACCACATCTTCTTTATCTATTCATCTGTTGATGGACATCCAGGCTCTTTCCATAGTTTGGCTATTGTGGACATTGTTGCTATAAACATTCGGGTGCACGTGCCCCTTCGGATCACTACATTTGTATATTTGGGGTAAATACCCAGTAGTGCAATTGCTGGGTGATAGGGTAGCTCTATTTTCAACTTTTTGAGGAAGCTTCATACTGTTTTCCACAGTGGCTGCACCAGCCTGCATTCCCACCAACAGTGTAGGAGGATTCCCCTTTCTCCGCATTCTTGCCAACACCTGTCGTTTCCAACTTGTTAATTTTAGCCATTCTGACTGGTGTGAGGTGATATTTCACTGTGGTTTTGATTTCCCTGATGTCGAGTGATGTTGAGCACTTTTTCATGTGTCTGTTGGCCATTCAGATGTCTTCTGCGCAGAAATGTCTGTTTGTGTCTTCTCCTCCGCCACTCCTGAGAAACCACTGATGATGCCTAGTTAACGGAACTGCAGCCATTTTCCAGTTCTCACTCCTCCTACCTTCTCTGTGGTAACTGACAATTTTGATTATTCTGTCCATCCTAAATCTCTTCCTCCTTTGACTTTCATGGCAACATACTAGTTTGATGCGCAGAGGTGTTAGTAAGGACGGTCATATTTATATAGTGAGATTCGGGGTGATTTTTTTATACTGTGTGACTTTTTTATAGAAGCATAAGCCACTTTCTAAACACAAAGTTAACTCTAAAGAATAAAAGGGGGCTGTAGTCAGAATTAATACTTGTTTTTCAGATTCAATTTATATTTGAAACGGAATTACTAAAGGATGGAGGTATTTCTCACTCTGGGCAAACAGGCTAACATGTGTATGGCTGGCTACAATTCTAGGACTCACTGCCTGCAGTGGATGAAAAATAAACCTCATCTGCTCTCCCACCTCTTTTTAAAAAATAAACCATTCCTTTGGCCTTAAAATAGCTTCCCACTTCACAGTTCTAAAAACTCTATCATTTTCAAATCCATTTACTTCCTAGGAGTAGGCTCTGAAAAGAAACTGGGACATGGGCTGGGGTAGTACTTTGACTATGAACCTCACCTTCATTGGTGGATACTTATGGTAAGGAGCTGCCCCTGTGGCCAGTTCAATTGCTGTGATCCCGAAACTCCAGATGTCAGCTTTGAAATCATAGCCTCGGACCTGTAAAGAACATAAAGATGTACATGATTACTTTTAACACTCTAAAAGCACTTTAATTTAATTAAATTTTTTTAGTAATCTCTACACCCCATGTGGGGCTTGAACCCATGACTCTGAGACCAAGTGGAGCATGCTCTTCTGACTGAGCCAGCCAGGTACCCCTAAAAGCACTTTTTTTTTTTTTTAGGATTTTATTTATTTGACAGCAAGAGAGGGAACACAAGCAGAGGGAGTCGGAGAGGGAGAAGCAGGCTTCCGGCCATGCAGGGAGCCCGATGCGGGGCTCAATCCCAGGACCCCGGGATCATGACCTGAGCCGAAGGCAGACGCTCAAGGACTGAGCTACCCAGGCGCCCCTAAAAGCACTTTTAAAAAGTAATTTCTAATACCTATCAAGAACCATGAAACTGTTCATGGGCTTTAAACCAATAAAGTAATTTAGGGTAGGCAAAGGCTAAATATACTTGGTAACAGAAGAGAAAAAAAAAAGCAATCTGAATGAACGTTCCCCAACAATGGGGAAATTGTTAAGTATGGAATACTCAAAAGAAATGTTACATAGTCAACTAAAAGCAATGTAAATGAATTCTACATGAAAATATGGAAAACCACTTGTGAGAAAGCATTTATGAAGGAATACAAAATTCTTTATAAGCTTTGATACTTGTTACAAAAGTAATCTTTTTTTTTTTTTTTTTGAAAAGGGCAGACTAGAACAAAACTATTGCATAGTAGTGCTACGTCTTTGGTTTTCCAAATTTTCTATGTTATGGTCTTGTTTGGTCTCCTTAATTTTTATAATGAAAAAAGATACAAGGGGTTTGAGTATTTTCAGTTCTTCATGTGAACATGTGGACAAATTTCTGTCCTTTTATACTGTTATGAGCACATTATAAAATTATATATTTTCATTTTCTAGCCTAAGCAACACAGGAGAAGAAATAGGTGGGGGGAGTGCGTGGTTTGGGGCCTGAAATTAAAGCTCCGTACAATGTGCTGCCTTGACATCTGGTAAAAGAAGGTGGGCCTCTAATGAGCTAAGTGCAAGTTCCCCTCCCCAATCTCCTCCTAAGGATAAGGTCCCTTAGCCCAACGATCCTGCGTATCAACTGGACCAGGCCAAGTTCCTGCTCAGCCCTGAGTAGCAGGTTTCAGCTCCCCACCAGCCCTCGGAATTGTCCAAATGAGCCAATCACCCTCGCCAGGAAACCAAGGGGCACTTCACTCTCTTGATACTACAAGGCCGGCTTCCCACAGCAACCATTTATCCACCCTCTTCCCGAGCGGAGCGGCATGTGACATGTAGCATCCTCCTCCCTGCAGCTGTGTGAGTACGTGATGAATGAACTGCTGTCAGTCTTACCAGTCCAGTGTCAGCCTGTCCAGCATCTGCATAACCCTAGAGTGGGAATGCTTCCCTCACCAACAGGATGAACACAAGCATTATAACAGAGTTAAAAGTGAATTTAGTTTTATATACTGACTTTGATGTACTTAAAAGACATTTATGTAAAACACCTATAGGAAGCTTGAAACTTCTATCTAGGGACTTAGGAAATAAGACTAGCATGGATATACTTTAGAAAATATAATAGGTGGGGCCGCCTGGCTGGCTCAGTCAGTGAGCTGAGTGACTCATTACGACTCTTGATCTCAGGGTTGTGGGTCTGAGCCCCACACTGGATGTAGATATGACTTAAAAATAAAATCTTGAGGGGGCGCCTGGGTGGCTCAGTCATTTAAGCATCCCACTCCGGATATCAGCTCAGGTCATGATCTCAGAGTCATGAGATCGAGCCCTACATTTGGCTCTGCATTCTGTGGAATGTGCTTCTCCCTCTCCCTCCCCCTCTGCCCCTCCCTTGGCTCACGTTCTATCTCAAATAAATAAAATCTTTAAAAAATCTAGACTTTTTTGGGGAAAAAAAAATTTAGATTTTTTAAAGCACTCTTAAAGGTGCTCTTAACAGCACCTGGCTGGCTCAGTCGGTAGAGCACACAACTCTCAATCTCAGGGTTGTTGAGTTCAAGCCCCACACTGGGTGTGGAGACTACTCCAACTAAAATAAATATGTAAATAAATAAAATCTTTAAAAAAAACACAAAAAACTTAAAAAGAAATATAATAGGTGGGAAGCAGAGATGAGGCTAACTAGTGAGAGAAGAATTCAAGAACAAGGTCCTGGGAAGTAGGAGGAAGGCAGAAAAGAAGTCAGAGACACGGCCTGGCCTGACAGGTAGGGGAAGAATGAGGAAACTACCCTAGAGAAGCCGAAGATGTAAATAAAGGTGGAAATAATCAACTGTTTCAAATGACAAGAGAACAAGGCAAGGAATAAGAAGTGAGCACTGATTTGAGAATTAGCAGAGTTTCCGTAAGATGACTAAATGAGCAACATCTGACTATAGTTGTTTGAAAGCAAATGGGAAATGGGGTTGTGGGCAAAGCCAGTTCTTCAAGAAGCACAGCAGTGAATCTATGTGTACCAAGATTAGGTCATTTGATTTGTAACAAGGAAACTACTATTAAACGAATCTTCATTATATTATTCATTAGGTTGTATGTGGTATAAATCCCGAGTTTCATATGTAATTTGTAAAGATCTAGAGGTCTGTTGTATCTTAACCAAGGAACAGAAACATGTATTTCCCAAAGCTAACCTAGCACGCCTATCCCTACTTTTTCAAAGCTCCCATTAAGCCATTTGGCTTGTGTGAAAGACCCACAGTAGTTGCTGTGTACATCATTGAAAGAATCGAGAAAGGATTTTCCCTTTTACGAAAAAAGTGAAAATGACGTTCAGCGTTTGCTTTGCAGCCCGCTCCGATGGAGGCAGCGGCCCTGGCCGAGCAGCGAGCCTGGTGCCGCTCAGCTCCTTCCCGGGGAACCACATTCAGCTTAGCCCATCAAGAGCTTTGGACTGTGAGTTATCTGTGTTTTGTCTCAATTTATTTTGCATATCCAATAGCAAGATGTGTTCTATGGTATCAGAAAGGCCTAAGAGAGGGTTATTTTTTTGCGTCTGGAAATGCTAAAAAAATTTTTACAAATAAATTAGTGGTCACTGTTTCCTTCCTTGGTGCCATGTCAGCTTCCAAAGGGTTTCCCAGAACAAACTACTTTCCATTAGTGGGGGATACCTGTACACCTGCACACCAAACAAAGGCAAATGCTATTTTTTTTTTCATTCTGTACAAAACTATAAACCATTTTAAAAAAAAATGAAAGACAAAGTACCTGTTCCATAACTTCAGGCGCCATCCAGCAAGGAGTTCCAACAAAGGTCTTTCTCACTTTATTTCGGGTAATATCACCACCAGTTGCTAAAAAAGCACTAACCCCAAAGTCTGAAATAGATAAAGGAGCAAAGTATTAGAAGTGTTATCAACTAACGTAGGTGGATAGGAAAATAATATAGTCCTACATACAAACAACACGACATTTACTCTTCCTTCTGTTGAAATTCTTGACTAAAGACATAGCTTAACAGGTCGCTCATTCCACTTTCCGCCCTCAAACACGGCCATCTCAACAGATTTTCCTCCTTGCTCCAGTCCATCCAATTAGCATCCTTTCAGACTAAAAATCTGTACCCATTACACAGTAACTCTTTATTCTCCTTCTCCCCAGTCAGTGGCAGCCATCATCCTAACTTTCTGCCTCTATGATTTTGAATACTCTAAGGACCTCATATAAGTAAAATCATATAGTAGTTGTCTTTTGTAGCTGGGTTACTTAGCATAATGTCCTTGATGTTTATCCATTTTGCAGCATATTACAGAATTTCCTTCCTTTATAGGCTGATGTAATACATACATACCACATTTTATGTATTCTTTCATCTGTTAATGGACGCTTGGGTTGCTTCCCCATTTTAGCCATAGAGAATATGCTGCTGGGAAAATGGGTGCCCTAATAATTGTCTGAGACCCTCCTCTCAGTTCTTTGGGATTCTATACTCAGAAATGGAATTGCTGGATTACATAGTAATTTTGTTTTTCATTCTTTGAGGAACTGCCACACTATTTTCTACGGCAGCTGTACCATTTTATGTTGCTACCAACAGTGAACGAAGATTCCAATTTCTCCACATCCTCTGTATTTTCTAGTTTTGAGGGGTTTTTTGAATAGTAGCCATCCTGATAGATGCAAGGTTGGATCTCACTGTAGTTCTGATTTGTATTTCCCTAATGATTAGTGATGTTGAACATCTTTTTATGTGCTTATTAGCAATTTGTATGTCTTCTCTGGAGAAATGTCTACTTAAGCCCATATTCTAAAAAATTCAATTTATTTAAACTAAAACCCAAACCAGTTCACCCATTTTTCCTGTCCCTCACCCCTGCCTCTGGCAACCACCAATCTATTCTCTGTATCTATGAGCTCAGTGTCTAACAGATATATTAGATCCCACATATAAGAGAAATTATACAGTATTGTCTTTCTGTCTTATTACACATAGTACAAAGCCCTCAAGGTCTATCCATGTTGTCACAAATGGCAAGATTTCATTATTTTTTATGACTGAATGATATTCCACTGTATGTATACACCATATATATACAATTTCTCTATCCATTCTGAGACCTGTATCAATGACCTTACTATCTATGTTTTCTTCTAGGAACTTCAAGGTTTCAGGTCTTATATTCAAGTCTTTAATCTATTTTGAGTTAATTTTTATCTATAGTGTAACAGAGTGATCCAATCCAGCTTTACTCTTTCGCATATGGCTGTCCAATTTTCCTAATACCACTTATTGAAGATATTGTACCATTCCCCACTGTATGTTCTTCACTAT
The DNA here is from genome assembly GCA_028533885.1 of Nasua narica. Classification (NCBI taxonomy): domain Eukaryota; kingdom Metazoa; phylum Chordata; class Mammalia; order Carnivora; family Procyonidae; genus Nasua; species Nasua narica. The sequence continues at coordinate 58,669,394 of CM052799.1, read as the reverse complement.
TGTAAATAGTGACATAATATACAATAAATAATAATGAAATGAACCCACATATTTTTTTGAGTTAGTGCTTTCATTTTTCTCAGATAAATACCCAGAAGTGGAATTACTAGGTCATACAACAATTCTATTTTTAATTTTCTGAGGAAACGCCATATTGTTTTCCATTGGCTGAACCAATTTGTATTCCCACCAACAGTGCACAAGGGTTCTGGTTTTTCTACATCTTTCCCAATGCTTGTTGTTTCCAGTCTTTTTGATAATAACCATTCTAACAGGTATGAGACAGTATCCCATGTGTGAGGCTCTGATTTGCATTTCCCTATGAATTAATGACGTAGAGCATCTTTTCAATTTATCTAATGTTGGCAATCTGTATGTCTTCTTTGGAAAAATGCCTATTCAGATCTTCTGCCCATTTCTTAATCAGATAGTTCAGTTTTTGATACTGAGGTGTACAAATTCTTTATGTATTTTGGATATTAGTCCCTCACCAGATATATGATCTGCAAAATTTTCTTTCATTCAGTAGGATGCCTTTTCATTTTGTTGCTATCCCTTGCTGTGCAGATTTTTAGTTTGATATTCCCATTTGTTCATATTTGCCTTAGTTGCTTTTGGTGTCAGATTAAAACATTCATCACCAACGCCTATGTCAAGGAGATTGCTATTCGTGTTTTCTAATTTTATGGTTTCACGTCTTTTTTTTTTTTAAGATTTTATTTATTTATTTAAAAGAGAGAGTGTGACCGAAAGAGAGCATAAGCAGGGAGAGGGGGGGCAGAGGAAGAAGCAGGCTCCTTGCCGAGCAAGGAGCCCGATGCAGGACTCGATACCAGAACCCTGAGATCATGACCTGAGCTGAAGGCAGATGCTTAACGGACTGAGCCACCCAGGCATCCCTATACTTTCATGTCTTATATTCAAGTCTTTAATTCGAGTTAATTTTTGCATATAAGATGGTGCTCTACCTTCATTCTTTTACATGTGGCTGTTTAATTTTCCCAACACCATTTATTGAAGAGACTATCCTTTCCCCACTGTATACTCCTGACTCCTTTAGGATATATTAATTGCCCGTGTGTGGGTTTATTTCTGGGCTTTCTATTCTGTACCATTGATCTTTGCATCTGTTTTTACACCAGTACCACACTGTTTAATTATTACAATATACTTAACTAAATACTTTGAAATCCGGGAGCATGATGCCTTCAGCTTTGTTCTTTCTTAACAGTGCTTTGGCTATATGAGGTTTTTTTATGGTTCCACACAAATTTTAGGATTGTTTGTTTTATTTCTCTGAAAAAAATATCCACTATAATTTTGATAGAAATTACACTGAATCTGTGTATTGTTTCAGGTAGTGCATTTATTTATTTTTTAAAGATTTTATTTATTTATTTGACAGAGAGAGACAGGGAAAAGGGGGAGCAGGGGAGTGGGAAGAGAAGCAGGCTTCCCGCTGAGCAGAGAGCCTGATGTGTGGCTTAATCCCAGGACCCCAGGACCACCACCCAAGCCGAAGTCAGATGCCTAACTGCCAGAGCCAGCCCAGGTGCCCCCAGGTAGTACACTTTAACAATATAAACTCTTCTAACTCATAAGCACAGAATATTTATGTCTTCAACATCTTTCTTCAATGTCTTGTAGTTCTCCATATACTGGTCTTTTACCTCTTTGGTTAAATTTATTACTAGGTATTTTTTTTTTTTTGATGCAACTACAAATAGGATTATTTTCTTAATTTCTGATAATTCATTATTAATGTACAGAAATGCAACAGATTTGCATGCACTGATTTTGTATCCTGCAACTTTACTAAATTTGATCATTCTAACAGTTTTCTGATGGAGTCTTTAGGGTTTTCTATATTTAATATCATGTTATCTGCACACAGTGACAGTTTCACTTCTTGCTTTCCAATTTGGATGCCTTTAATTTCTTTTTCTTGCATAACTGCTCTGGCTAGTACTACACTCAATAAAAGTGGCAAAAGTGGGCATCTTTGTCTTGGTTCATGATCTTACAGGAAATGCTTTCAGCTTTCTACCACTAAGTATAACGGTAGATGTGGGCTTATCATACATGGCCTTTGCTATGAGGTATGCTCCCTCTAAACTGGCTTTATAGAGGATTAGAAATGGATATAGAATTTTGTTAAGTGCTTTTACCACAACGGTTGAGACGATATAATTTTTATCCTTCATTTTGTTAATGTGGTGTATCACATTGACTAATCTGCAGATGTTGAACAATCCTTGCATGCCTGGAATAAGACCCACTACTACATCAAGGTGTATGGTCCTTTTAATGTATTGCTGAACTGAGTTTACTAATATTTCATTGAAGATTTTTGCAGTATGTCCAGAATATTAGCCTGTTAATTTTCTTTTCTTGTGGCATTCTTGTCTGCTTTTGGTATCACACTAAGGCTGGCCTCATAAAATATGTTTGGAATAGTTCCCACCTCTTACTATTTTTTGGAAGAGTTTGAGAAGGATTGGTATTTTCCCTCCAATGTTTGGTAGAAATCACCAGTGAAGCTGTCTGGTACTGGACTTTTGTTTTTTTGGGAGGTTTCTGATTACTGATTCAATCTCTTTACTAGTAATTGGTCTTCTCAGGTTTTCTATTTCATCATGATTCAGTCTTGGTAGGCTGTATGTTTCCAGAAATTTATCCGTTTCTTCTAAATTGCCCAATTTGGTAGCATATGATTGCTATAAGAGTAGTCTCTTATGATCCTTTCTATACTATCAGTTGTAATTTCTTTCTTTTTTTTTCATTTCTCATTTTATTTACTTAAATCCTCTTTTTCTTGGTGAATCTAAGCTAAAGGTTTGCCAATTTTGTTTTCTTCTTAAAGAACCGTTTGAGATAGTTTCAATGATCTTTTCTATTGTCATTACAGTCTCTATTTCATTTATTTCTGTTCTAGTCTTTGTTATTTCCTTCCTTCTGCTAACTGGGTTTCATTTGTTCTTCATTTATCACTATGAACTTCCCTTTCAGAACTGCTTTAGTTGTGGCGCCTGGGTGGCTCAGTTGGTTAAGCATCTGCCTTCAGTTCAGGTCATGATTCCAGGGTCCTGAGATCAAGCCCCGTGTCAGGCTCCCTGCTC